>OW240912.1:351246830-351582063 GCA_933207985.1 Pelobates cultripes
TTAGTCCCCTTGAAACAACTTTTCCATCCCTATTGTGGCCAGAAAGAGTCCCTGTGTGTTTTTAAAATTCGCCTCCCCATTGAAGTCAATGGCGTTTCGGGCGGTTCGCCGGTTCGCGAACATTTGCGGAAGTTCGCGTTCGCCGTTCGCGAACCGAAAATTTCGGGTTCGCGACATCACTATTAAACAACAGCATATCTCATTAAACATATAAGATATATCAAAAAGAGGCATATGTATCATGCAGTTCACAATTTAACACAACTTAATCATTTATATATTGATCCCAGCTTACACAGTCTGCAGCTGTATCTTGAAGGATTCCAGCTGGTTAGTGGTGATTAAAACACTGAAAGTGTTATAACCAAGAGCCACTCCTATAGGCTCCTACACACGTGAGCCGCCTACTAATGCTTTTGGTTTAAAGGACCACTCTAGGTACCCAGACCACTTCAGCTTAATGAAGTGGTCTGGGTGCCAGGTCCAGCTAGGGTTAACCCATTTTTTCATAAACATAGCAGTTTCAGAGAAACTGCTATGTTTATGAATGGGTTAAGCCTTCCCCTATTTCCTCTAGCGGCTGTATCACTGACAGCCGCTAGAGGCGCTTGCGTGATTCTTACTGTGAAAATCACAGTGAGAGCACGCGAGCGTCCATAGGAGAGCATTGATAATGCTTTCCTATGTGACCGGCTGAATGCGCGCGTAGCTCTTGCCGCGCATGCGCATTCAGCCGACGGGGAGGAGAAGAGGAGGATCGGAGGAGGAGAGCTCCCCGCCCAGCGCTGGAAAAAGGTAAGTTTTTACCCCTTTCCCCCTTCCATAGCCGGGCGGGAGGGAGACCCTGAGGGTGGGGGCACCCTCATGGCACTATAGTGCAAGGAAAACGAGTATGTTTTCCTGGCACTATAGTGGTCCTTTAAGTGAATCATATTACAAACTGCATGATATATTTTCATTCTCTCTATGTGAAGTATCTCATAAGAAAAAGACAGGAAGGGTACTATCCCTATACATACACCAGAGCTATATGAACCAGAACTGCGACAAACAGTCTCTGTACGAGGTGAGCAGAACACATTACTACCTCACTAAAAAAACACCCTCACTAACATATTTGCATAATTTCTTCCTTGATATGATTTATATTTACAGTAAAAGGTTATTGACACAAGGATAACTCTGACTGCCATTAAGGATTTTTCTATTTTTGTGGCACAATTGGCCATTGCTTCAAATTTGGGTTTTTACTTATTCTGGATCAACAGCATAACAAATAAACCTATAAAGTGCATACAATGTGCAATATCTTGTGCTATTAAGTGCAGCTAGTTAACACTGTGGATTAAACCACGATAATTCCACCCTTATAATAAACACAACCAACAATAAATAGTGAACAGTGCAAACAAATGTACATTAAAATGTGTATACACTTCAAACAAAATGTGTCAGACTATATAGTAACCACTTGTTGCACACATATAAGTGGTGTATATTACTATGTAGTGTGACACATTTTGTTTGAAGTGTATACACATTTTAATGTATGTCTGTTTGCGCCATAGGCGTGTGCAGCCTATTGCATAAGGGTGTGCACCCTAAAGCACAAACACACAAGCCGCGTATATATATATATATATATATATATACTGCTGTGTGTGTGTGTGAGGGTGCTGTGTGTAGGTGCTGTGTTTGTGTGTGTGCTGTGTGTGTGTGAAGGCGCTGTGTGTGTGTGAAGGTGCTGTGTGTGAAGGCGCTGTGTGTGTGTGTGTAAGGGCTCTGTGTGTGTGAGGGCGCTGTGTGTGTGAGGGCGCTGTGTGTGTAAGGGTGCTGTATGTGTGTGGGTGCTGTGTGTGTATGAGGGTGCTGTGTATGAGGGTGCTGTGTGTGTAAGGGTGAAGTATGTGTGTTGGTGCTGTTTGTGTGTATTGTGTGGGGGTGCCGTTTAGTTACTATCCCCCCTCCCTTCTTACTTTTTGTTGGGAGGGGGGGACTATGCTGCTGCCATCCCTGGTGGTCCAGTGGTGAGTGAATTCTAGCCCTGCAGCCTGCGGAACTAGAGTTCACTGTCGCGAGATCTGAGCGTTGCCGCGGCAGCGCTCAGATCTCATGAGAGGAACCCGGTGGAGCTGCTGGCTAGAGCTCCCCGGGTCCTCTCCTGCCTCCCTCCTGCCTGTGGGTCTGTGAGGGAGATCTCTGATCTCCCGCACTGGCCCACGGAGAAAGGTACATAGTGTGCACGCCTATGGTTTGCGCTGTTCACTATTTATTGTTGTTTGTATAGCAAAAAACCTACCTAGATTATTATGTAACTATGTAACAATTAACAGTCAGGAATATTACTGCCACAAGTACATATAAAATGAACATAGCAATAAATATTATCTGTTTTGTTAATAGCCCTTTCTAACATTTAACAACTTCTAACAGAATCTGTTTAAATAGTACATTGTTATATTTTTACAAGTAAATGTAAATAAAAGTGAAGTGAGATGAAAAAAAATAAGAAATTATACAATAGACTTTAATATTACAAAAAACATTTTGTGGCATTTATTAGCATTTATGGTATGTGTTCAAAAAACAGAAGACAGTTTTGAAGCATTAAAATGCAATTAATAAAATGACAATTTGGGGACTGTTTGATTAACATTTCATTGTGTTTCTGAAAGCATATTTTATATCCTTGTTTCTCAAACTGTATATTATAGGGTTCATCATGGGTGTTAATACTGTGTAAAACATGGCTACAAGTGAGTCCACATCAGAAGAATACGATGGAGTTGGACGTACGTACATGAAGATTAGAGGTAGGAAGAAGATGTTGACCACTGCAAAGTGGGATCCACATGTGGAAAAGGCCTTGAAGCGTCCACTGTTGGAGGATATTTTGAGGACAGCAGTGATAATTTTAATGTATGACACAACAACTAGAGTGAAACATATTGAAAGTACTAAAGCACTAAGTGAGGAACCCACCATCACGTTTAAGGAAGTGTTTGCGCAAGCCAGTTGGAGTATTGGTGGATGATCACAATAGTAGTGGTGGATAACATTTGGACCACAAAAAGGCAACCTCAGAGCTAAGACTAACATAGTCACGGGACATGCAAAGCCTCCAATCCATGCTATGAGAGCAAGTGAGATACGTAATTGTCTGGTCATGGTAACATGATAATGAAGTGGGTTGCAAATAGCTATATAACGATCATAGGCCATTACAGAAAGAAGTAGGCATTCAACAGCCCCAAGAGAAACAAATAAATACATCTGTGTGAAACAATTGGTGAAGGAAATAATTTCAAAGCCGATCGAAAACTTAACTAACATCCTCGGTATGGTAACTGAGGTGTAACTCATGTCCAAGAAAGATAAATTGCTGACAAAAAAATACATAGGGGTCTGTAACTTTCGATCCAGGTTAATAAGGAAGAATATAAGGCCATTGCCAGTTATTGTGAAAAGATAAATAACTATAAATATGAAAAAGAGCAAAAGTGAAAATCGTTGAAGCCTTGGAAATCCAGAAATGATAAACTCTGTCACACTGTTGTCAGAATAATTAGTAAAATCTAAAATCTTAAAGTCGTCTTTATTCACCTGCACATAAAAATAATGACATTGTGTGAAATTGTGTCATTTATATCAAAACATTGACACAAATGTTATTTAAAATAAAGAAAGAAATAAAGCAGAATTTCTAAGAATAGCAAATTAAAGCAGATTATATTTATTCTAGTTGAACATTTGTGCTTGATAATTCCATTTTATATGCATTTTATCTGCACTCTACATGTGAGTTATAAAATAAATTACATATTTACTGTGTGTGTATTTATACCTACCACCTCCAACATAAAAAATATATATATAACATTCACATACACATTCACAAACATACACAAATATACATTCTCATACACACTTTCTCTTTCACAAGCAAATGATTTTTATATTTTTGTGAGTTCCACCCAGCATCTCTACCATTCCCTGGGAGAATTGGAGTGGATCCTCTCATTGGTGATTATTGTGGCCTGCTAACATCACTATGCTCTGCTTGAACAGCTCCCAAGTGTGCCTTGTACTGAAATTATATAAAATCCTGGTACTACAGTGTGTAGAGGGAGCTGAGCAGTCAGAGCACAGCATGATCACAGTTCCTTGGCTGCCACCCCCCTGCCCTCCCCTCCCCCCCCCCAACAACAGTACATTTAGGCATAGTAGGCACATGTCATTTAGGTAAGCAGGTACCTACTCTGCAATTGTGAATGTCCCTCAAAGTTTTTTGTGTCCTCTCTCCAAGGATGACTAAAGTAGACACCTGTGCCACTTTATGCACGTGCTGGTCCTGTCTACAATACATTTCGTTATGTATCTACAGTGTGTAACAGATCCCCTATACTCTGAGTATATCCCTTGTAAGTTTCCCAAGTCCCAAAGTGAAGCAGTGATTATAGCTCTGGTATACCCAAACATCATCCGAGATTTGGTGAAGGGTACAAGAATTTTTTTTATTATAGCGCAGTGGCCTGTTTATATACACAGACCCCCAGCATGGGGTCTCCATTTATTTGTACAGTAAGCCCGCCCAGGAGCCTCTGTGTCTGGGAGATATGAGGCTTGCTTTTGCTGAAACTAATTATTTCCCAACAACTAGAGGTAAAAAAGATTATACGAAAACCCCCAAAATACACATAATACATATAGAAACCCCCGCAAGTACTATATCCCTGGATAGCCCGAATTTGAGCCCCCAAAGTGTTCAAACAGAGCTCAGATTCCACAAATACAGCCGAATCACCACCGGGTTAAAGTTTGTTTTTTTACATCAGAAATTGGTATGTGATTCATATCTCTTTATATTTGAATGAGATTGTCAACTACCAAATCATCATATGTATTACTTTAATTATTGCTAATAAGGATCCCATATAAAAAGGGGTCTGTTAGGAGACCTTGTTTTGCGTCTCCCATTAACTATTAGGTATCATTATGAAAATCCTTATATAATTATTACAGTGTATCTCATTACCCCCAGCCGACCTATATCTACAAAAGTAAAGTGTTCCTAACTTATGACAATATCACTACCAATTATATCTTTATCAACCATAAAGAATATACAACACAGAAAAGAGATAATTAAGAAAGAAAGAAAAGTTAAGAAAAGCAAAAAAAACAACAAAAAAAATAACGAGGGGAGGCAAATGTCTGCCTATCACATATTATATATATATATATATATATATATATATATATATTATTTTCTTGACCTTTTGACCTCTAGTTGTCCATCTATCTATAAGGGGTCTATGCATTGTGTTAACCTTGAGATAGTGCTCTCTCTTCCCCTGTGCCGACCAATGGATTTCCTCCATTTCCCTCAAACATTCATCTCTCTGTATCTATTGTTCTATGGTCGGTGCAATCGATTTTCGCCAATGCACAGGAATCAGCATTTGCTTCATTCAATATGTGATTGAGCAATTGCTGTTTATGTTTCTCTTGAAAGGGGGCCAGCCAACCCAACATATATGTCACTTAGTACCTGCTGCCAAATAGATCTAATATATTCACATTGCCACCAGATGTGCTCCATATCACACTGTTCTGTTTCATATCTCCAGCATCACTAATAGCTGGCCAGTATTTATGTAGTTGGGCTGGGGTTCTATACCATCTAGTAAGATTCCTTTCTTGAGATACTCACTGGGATCATCCTGATTTTAGCTATATATGACCAATCTCCCTCAGTCAGATGGATATGAAGTCTCTGCATCAACTTCTGTAACACCTCTCTGAATTATACCATATATATTAAACAAATAACGTTTGTGTGTTCCCCCTTGGCCACACAACAACTCAAATTGTGTTATAGCCCTCCAGTGCTAATGTGGTATTACTAAGTGATTTTTAAAAAAATTCGTTGTGAAGTTCCCATTATATCTATAAGTGTCACCTTACTATCTGGTTGGAAAAATTCTTTAATCTTAAGAGAAACTTCCTCCATCAGTACCATCGCTATATCCGGGTCTGGTGTCCCCAATATTCTTCTTAGAAAGTTACTACCCTGTCCATTCTGGAACTCTGGATCTAATTCTATGGGATAAAATATGGATAGTCCCGGGGACAATCCCCAGGAGTCTTTGAGGCGTCTCTAGTAATACAATGTATTTCCTCTGTTGATTCTCTTTTTAATCTGGATCCCCACTTAATTAATATACCCTGGATAACTTCTTTAGGAGCTTCCCATATCCATGAATCATTTATATCAGATGTACAATTCACCTCAAAATAATGAGATAGGGTCTTATTTAAATCCTCAATCACCCGTGAGTCATCAAGGAGAGTTTCATTTAAGCACCAATTAGGGCTTCTCCTAGAGACACCTTGTAGTTCTAAATTTAAAAAAATAGGGGCATGATCTGACCATGTGATATTTTTAAATGGAGGCTCCTTTGACCAAATGCAGATGTCTGTGATTTATTAAAAACATATCTATCCTTGAGTAGCTATTGGCTGCTGGAGAATAGAAAGTGTAATCTCAATCTTTTGGATGGGTAATACGCCAGATGTCAATCAGTTGGTGGGAATACAATGTGTTTGAAAAAACAGACCTATGATGGTGCAGAGCATCTCTCGCATGTGAGGAACTATCCATTGTATGGTCTAATACCAAATTCTGATTAAACAATTAAAATCCCTTCTGAGAATTCTTCCTGTTTTCTCAGACAGGAAGCTATAAGGAGAAGGAGAAGAATGGATGTACAGAGAGAAGCGGAACAAGAGACAAACATAGATGGAATTTTTAATTTGACAGATCAGTCATTCACTGTGGAACAAAAAGAGATTTTAAAGAAAGGTCTGAAATTTGAATCCACATCGGATTTCAATAAATATGATTTTTTTGTGTGGATGTAAACCATTTTGTCTTTGCTTGAAGAAATTATTTTATGAAAAAGAGGACCCAGGAGCGCAAGAGTGCAGATATACACACTACTAAAAGACAAATCAACCTTCTTTCCGAAACACATGATCTCAGATCAAATTAAAGCATTCGAGACCATGGTTATAAAAAAAGTGGACAAAATAAAAAAGGTGAATGAATAACAACAAAATTTATCTTAAAAAAGAAAAGAAATCCCTATAAAATATGAGGTAAGATAAGAACATAATAATCAAGCCAACTGATAAAGGGGAAGGAACCATTATCTTTGATAGAGAAAAATATACAAACATAAAATATTACCATCTAACCCTATGGAGAACATAAAGGAGAAGTTCAGGTTATCCATAGAGAAAGGGAAAGAATTACAACATCTAAATGAGAAATAAGATAAATACTTATTTACGACTAATCCACGGATGCCAGTCTTTTATCACCTACCTAAGGTACACAAAAACATAACCAACCCCCCAGGTAGACCTATTATATCAGGAATTGACTCAGTATCAGTTAGAGTCTCAGAATATATAGATATTATGTTACAACCACAAGTAGTTAAAAATTCATATTATTTAAAAGATACCATCTATATGCTACAAATTCTGGAACAAACACAATGGCAGGAAGGGTACATATTGGTCACATGCGACGTCAGCTCATGGAATAGAATTATTCCACACGAAAAAGGTGTTGAATCCATTAAAATTTTTTAGAGGAATCACATTTTAAAAAAGAACAGATAGATGTTATACTGAAAGGAATTTCTATTGATTTTAACCAACAACTTCTTTTGGTTTCAAGAACAGCTTTTTTCTACAGATTTGCGGTACGACGATGGGCACCAAGTTTGCTCGAAGCTATGCCAATCCATTTATGGCATATTGGGAAGAGCACTATATTTCCCAGGGGCATGACTGGGTAGCAAACTATGTGTCATATAGCAGGTACATAGATGACATATTTTTCATTTGGACAGGCAACAGTATGGACTTGGACGATCCCTTAAACTTCCTCAATGATAACAATTGGGGAATTAAATTAACATGTACTAGAAGTTACACAGAGATCAATTTTTTGGACTTAAACATCTACATTAAAGACTCTTCCATTAAAACTAGGAACTACTTCAAACCAGTGGACACAAACAGCTACATAGATAGAACTAGCTGTCACTACAAACCCTGGCTAATGAATGCTCCAAGGGGACAGTTCCTTAGGATAAGAAGGAACTGTACAGAGGAAAATGATTATGTAGAACAAGCAGAATATCTAGAGCAACAATTTTTGGAGAGAGGTTATGAAGGAGAGAATCTCAGAAAGAACCTGGAAGGAGTGAAACTTTTACAGAGGAAACAACCTCTTACATATAAACAAAAGAATAAATCCCAAGGAGGAAATTAAATCCCTTTCATCTGCAATTATCATGGAAACACAAGGAAAGTATTACAGGCCATAAGGAAACATTGGCATATCCTAAGAGACAATCCCATTCTAAATACAATTAATTTAACAGATTACCAGATTAATCTACAGGGAAAACAAAAATCTAAAAAATATTTTAGTTAAGAATTGTTTAGAAACCGAGAAACCAAATAATTTTTTTAAAGACCTTTTGGGTTTTTTGGATGTGGGAACTGCCTCCCATGTAGGGAAACAAAGAGCCATAAAAGACACCTCACTGATATAAGCCATACTATAGGGGAAAAGCATGCTATTAAAGATCATTTAACTTGCTATTCAAAGGGTGTCATATATGTTTTAAAATGCCCATGCAATCTTTTATAAATAGGCAGAACCATCAGAACCATGGGTTTCTTGATTAAACATAACATCTTTTTTTGCCTATCTAGCTCCTGCGCTAGCATGTATCGCTTTCCTGGGGAGTTAAGGCCTCTAACATTCGGAGACAAAAGACTAATTTGGGCCATATAGAGAGCAGAAGATAGAACTTATATAATACCATGTTCTAGAGAGTAGATCATAAAGGAGAAGAAATGTAGGCAGACAAGGAATAAGCTTGATAGAATAACACAGGAATACATCTAAAGGGTTGAAATTAATTACAATATAGTATATATATAATTATATATAGTTCTAGTTGACCTCTCCTCCCAACTCATAAACTCAATTACTAATACACCCTATAATTGATTCGGGAGTAATGGGACGTATATACCCCAGTACATCATCTAAATAATACATAGTTACACCAACCCAAACAAAGGGTAATAATACTTAATATAACCCAGGTAGTGGCTCATAATTATCTTCACCCCCTCATATCAAAGAATAATATAAATAAAATATTTGTGTATCTATTTGTAACTTTTCCTCCATTAATATCTAGATCTTCATAAGTTCTTATCTCTTGAATAAGAGGGTTTTTCAGTTCCTAATGAGGATGGCTTATTCTTTCTGTTTATCTAATTTCTACGCCATCTACGTTTTTGTGAGCTCAGTGACTTGAAGCAGTGAGAAATCCCAGTCCAGTCCTCCATCTCGATAGATGGAAACCCCAATGCCTGTAGGAAATCTGGTATATCTGCCGGAGTAGATATACTAAATGTCTTCCCCTGTTGTATAACTGCTAACGCAACCGGGTAGATCCAACGATATTTAATTTGTTTCTCCGTCAATTATTGTGTGATGGGTCGCAGGGCTCTTCAAGTCATTAAGGTGGTAGTAGAGAGATCTTGAAATATGGCAATCGAATGGCCCTCAAATTGTAATTCATGAAGTTGTCTTACCTTATGAAAAATCTCTTCTTTCAACTGAAAATTGTGTATGCAACAGATAAAATCTTGTGATTTCTTTTGTGTCAAATTTCTAGGTCTCCCTGCTCTATGAGCCCTATCAAAATTAATGTTGGTGTCCTGGGGTCTTCCTAATATTTGATTGAAGAATCTGGTAAGTACTTTCATAGGATCCCCAGCTATACCATCTTGGACTCCTGGAATTCCTATTCGCAAATTGTTAAGTTTCTCCCCCGATTTTCAACATCATCTAGTTTACGCTTTAAGAAGAGGATAGCTTCAGGTTGCAGGCGTTGAGTTGTATAAAACTCTGACCACTGGTGATCTACAGATTCCCCATCTTCTTCTAATTCCTGCACTCTATTGCCCAAATGCTGTATTTCTGTGGTAACAGCTTTTAATGTTTAACTGAAGCTATCCTCCATTTTCTTAAACATAATGACGAGGTCGGACTTTGAAGGTAATTGGGTCAGGATTGTTCTAAGGTCTAATCCTTCCACTGACACTCTAAGATTGGTGGACTTTCTAGCAGGCTCCCTTGCTTGCTTGCTGGAGGAGTTTTTTTTGTCTTGGCATGGTCTGCCTGTCCCGTCAGGAACCTCCGCAATGTTGATTTTTGCATTGCCGGCTTGGGGCTGGAGGAAGATCCTACAACTTGCCTAGGCTTTTTCGGTCCCATACTCCCTAATTGCATCATGATCGACTGTATTGGTTATTTCTTAATAAAATAATGCCAAAAACAGTTGGCGCGCTCAATTAGTAGCAATCAGTAGCAATTAGTAGCAATCGATATCAACACAGCAGTATCTACCAAGCAGAAATATTACAAAGATATTGCTCCTATAATGCTTATAGTGCTTATCAGATTATTTAATAAACTCATCCAATTGGTTATTAGATTGATTATTGAGGCTATGAAGATTATCTTTGCTCACAGTTCCTCTCAATTCTTTCTAAGTATGCTGATTGAGCTGAATTGCTGAATAGACATTGATACATCCCCCGCTTAAGTAACTCCCTGTGCCAGTGAAAGTCACCATGCTGTTTACTGCTCTGTTTAATGTCGGGAGCAGACCCTACCTTCCCCTACACCCACCTTTCTTCTTTTTTCCAGCGAGTTGTTCAGGCACTTCTTCAAATGCTTCTCATCCCACCTTTTATGTTTTAGAAAAGTCCCAGTGGCTCCTACGTCCTTTTCACTTTCTCTTTCCACTTTGCAGGTGCTTTTCCTAACTCTTCTGGTCCCCAGGGGTGTCTATTAGGTATGTATTAGGCATCAAATGCCAAAGTGGCATCAATGTCAGCATTTTCCAGAACACAAGGAGCAACTGCGCTCAAGATCACCTGGGCTGGAAAACTCTCAGCAAATGCTTTGACCCACATCACGGCCTCACATCCTCACTTTCCCCAGCTCCTCTCCCTCCGACGAAACGTGCATGCGGTCGTTACGTTACGTCATACCCGTAATGCCGTACTGAGGAGTAAAGCAGATGTATCAGACTTGGAGTTCCATACACTCGATAACCAAGTGCCGCAGCCTGTGTTTGTGAGACAAGATGGGCACTGTTTTCCACAGCACGTGTTGTTCGGTTATACGAACAGTGGCCACACAGAGAGAGCACTTAAGTTTCTGGTTAGTATTATGATTATAGCTGCCGAACTGAGAACACTTATTTGTATTCGGGGAAACTCATAAACCGAACTAGAAGGGAACTGTCCTTAGAATATAAGAAATAGTGAGTTTGTCACACAGTATTTTTAAGTGTTTTTAAGATCCACAGAAATATATTTTAATTTATTATTATTATTTTTTTTCTGAAGTCCTTTAAGCGCCCAGGAGTTCATATTCTGATAGGAATGAACAGTTTGGCTTCCCAATACCTTCAGAGGATGCACCCTGATGTGTTTGTTTACATAAGTCTGTTTAATGTGAAAGCAATTCCATTTGCAGAGGATTTATACACTAAACAGTGCTACACTATTCTTTCATAATTTTGCAGGTTTCCTGGTGGCTTTGTGTATAAATAATTTAATAGTAAGTTTATAAACATTTATTACATACTTTTCAAACTTTTCTTGCTTAATTTTGGTTTGTATATTTGTTTAAAAGTGTTTGTTCGTGGGTTTAAATTTTATTTAATTTTTTAAATTGTCAAGCAATGCATGTTCATTTAAGTTGACCTTTTCACTACTGACAAGAACATGGTATCAAAGGCCAAAGATACCTTCAGACTTTGGTGTAGAAAATCTTCCTACAAAAAAAAAATACATTGAAAATATATTCACAAAAGTCCAAATCAGAGGTTTTGATGATAGGATAGGAGACCTGGCCTGGGCTCGAGCCACAACTAGACCCTTGAAAAGCCCCCTTGATTTTTTAGTCTTGTCATCTAAAAAAAACCTTGGATTGAAGATTTTCAAAAAAACCCTCTACTGATCCTTTCTGTTATATATTTACAAACTGCAAAACTGTTTAACAACTTAACATACAAGAAGCATAGATTTAATAGGAAACAAATATAGAGTGGAAGAGGCCCAAACAAAAATTGCAACTGGGTTGCAGCCCATGTCCATTTTGCCATCTATCAATGCCCCTGTGAAATAAAAATTCAGGCTAAAACAGCCAAACGGTGCTTATACCTAAATTGGAAATTGTTCCCAAATCACCTATTTTAGCCTAAAAATTTATATTTTCTTTTTTTTTTAAATAAATTTTACTGAATAATCCCATATCTATTTCTGATAATTCGATGGAATACTTCTGCAGCTTTCCCATTGACTTTCTAGATCGCTAGTGGTGTTACAACTGTGTGCTGCCATGTTTGTGGGAGTTTGACTTGGCTCGAATTCTGTACTATAAATATTGATTTGAATTCTTCAATAAGCTATTGTTTTAAGTAATTCTGCAACATCTATAGTTTAAATTATTATATATGTCACAGAATTTCTGATTTATCTTGTTTTAATATGACAGATACACAGTTTGTTAATAAAAGTATGCATTACACTCAGTTATTGTTCACATTATTGTTATTGTCCAAATTAAAGTGCAATTTGGAATTAATAGACAATCACTCTGTAATCTATTATAACTGAACAATCATTCACAAAATCCTTAATGGGTCACATTAGTCTGTAAATGACTCCCATTTTTTTTTTTAAATTTATATTTTTTTATTAAGTTAATTACAGCATTGTAAGCCATGTGCATTGTATACGACACTTGGACAAAAGTATTTAGTAACCAACATATTAGAAAAAAAATAAAAAAAAATAACATAACCATAACTACTGGTAGCATAACGTTATTGGGCTGGCACTTGGGGGCACCGGGCATTTCTGCTGAAGAAAACTTGGTATATGGAACCCAGTTATGAAGGAATCCTTGCTAGGCAAGTCTAGTCCAGGCCTCCGAGGGGGAGGTGGTCAGTTTGCCAGACCTTGGCCCATATTGATCTGACGCGCCTCAAATAAGGCGTCTGATACCGTTTGGACTGTTCAGTGGTCTTGAAGTGCAGAGGCTGGCATCCCTGTTTCTGGACAGTGGATGCACTTTCTTGTGTGTGATCTGCAGTGGTTGGACAGACTTGTGGTTGCCTCTCTTTTCACTGTCCCAGTTTCTGGTTGTTGTCTCTGTGGTAGCTCCTCGTAGGTCGCCAGACAATCCCAGTGCCTGCAGGAGAGGTTCTGGGTCTCTCAGACGTCAGCATAATGGTCTCCTCTCCATTATCCACCAAAAGGGACCCATCAATTCCCCAGCAGTATTTCATGGAGTGGTCTCTTAGTCGTCTAGCTATCGGGGCCAGCTTCCTCATCTCTACCAGAACCGAGAACGTAATGTCCGCATATATAGCTACAGCGTGACCCTTGCATTGCATGGTCCCCATCTCCCGTGAGCGATTCATAATCGCCGTTCTCACTGCAATATCTCTTGTCAGCGCAATAATATCTCTGGATGCGTCGTTTGGCGCCGTGGCTGATTTCCACACTCTGAACGTGGACTTTATCATAGGTTGTTCAGGGGTGTCTGCAATGTCCATGTTTGAAAACAACTCTTTTAGAAACATAGGCAGTGTCTCTGTGTTTATATGCTCAGTTATGCCCCTGAGGCTTATATTTTTCTAAAGTGGTCACCACTCTGTGGAAGTGTTGAACCTGGGTGGTTAGTCCCTCCAGTTTCTCATCTGTGGCTGTTCTCCCCATGTTGGCAGAGCTGCCGACAGCCATTCCAGCCATGTGATTGCTAGGACCCCGCGCCCACATGGCCTGTGAGGGCCAAATCTGCTGCAGGGGGACTACCTGGGCTCTCAGGTAGTGCCAGGATTGCGACCTACGGCGGAGGATCGACAGGGACCCGGTAAGTAAATAGGACGATGTTTAGGACTGGCCCCTTAAGGATGGCATAGAACAACCCCTTCCTTAAGGGGTTAATGAAATGCTTGCACTATATTTGCTTTTGAGTTGTCTCTGGTGTCTCCATAAGTGGATCTGGCACCATTTTGGACTGTTGTTGCAGTTGCGGTCTCTCGAAGGAGAGCCGAATATCCAGCTGACAGGAAGCCTCTGGATGGTGATTTTTTTCTATTTTTGCGCTCCATTGTCGCTGTGATTGGGGGGTGCTGTTCTGGTGTGGAATCTCTACGTTTGGTGGCTCTATTTCTCAATTTTCCCCTGGGCCCTGTTGGCCACGCCCCCCCAATGACTCCCATTTTTTTTAATGCATCATATGGTTAACGAATTTAAAAATGTAAGTAAATAAAATGGGAACAAATTAAAAAGCATGCTTCAAAATTCCTATTGGCTTGTCTAAATTACTTCAAGCAAAAGCAGCAGACAGACTTCTCTAGGGTAGCTCTTATTCTGATCTATGTTTTTTTTGTTGCTTTTATCCCATAAACCCATGTTCAGAAAGAGTCAATGGAATATGTACAGGCATGGACTGGCCATTGGGCAAACTAGGCAAATTCCCGGTGGGCCACGATAGCCATGGGTTGAAGCTGACAGGGGGAGATCAGAGGATTCAAGCGCCAGCCTTCCTAAATGCTTTCAAAGGCCGGCAGGGAAGATCAATCATCTCCCTCATTAGCCTACAGGCACTTCAATCTGGAGAGGTGGACCTGTTGGCTCTAAACAGCAGCTCCGCCCGCCAGGAATGTCCCTCTAGAATCCACTCACCACCAGACCACCAATGTTTGTAATGTCCTCCTCCTGAGCCAAAGGTAAGAAGTTTATTTATTTTGTTTATTTTTTTTGTTTAGTATTAATAAATCTAAATATATATATATATATATATATATATGCACCCATCACCCCACCCCACAAAATATATATACCTCCCAACATATTCACACACTGCAACCCCCACACACACATACATTGTACCATTGTACCCGTCATACACACACACTGTGTCCCTCATACACACACTGCACCCCTCACACACACACTGCAGACTCACACACTGCAACCCTCACACACACACACACTGCATCACTCACACATTTCACCCCTCAAACACACTGCACCGCTCACACACACACACACACACACACATTACACCCCTCTCTACCAACTACACACACTATATTCCAGACACGCATACTACATCCATTAAACACACTCTTCATTCCCTACACACACTCTGGATCCTCTACACACACACTTGATCTCCTATACATTCTCTGTATAACCTACACACTAGATCCTCAACACACACTAGATCCCCTACATAGACAATAAATCCCCTATAGACACATTGCACCACCTACACACACACTACATTCCTTGCATACACACTCTGAATTTCCCTATGCATACACTAGATCCACTGTACGCAAACACACACTCTAGATTCACAAAACACACACTCTCTACAACCTCTACACACATTACATCACCTATGCACACATTCATTACAGCCTCTTTTCACACTATGCCTCCTATATACACACACTCTCTCACTCTCTGCAGGCCCTACCCACACATATTACACCCCAAACACAACATGACTGAAACCAAGCTATTTACACAAAACTTCACAATGCAATCAGCTCACTCTACACATACGTGATCCACAAGTAGCCTCCAAACACATGTGCAATATGCTTTCGTGGCCATTTGTACTCTGGAGACACCAGAAACAACTCAAAAGCAAATACAGTGCAAGCATGTCATTAACCCATTAAGGAAGGGGGGGCGTTCTATGCCATTCTTAACCCCTTAAGGACTAAATTCTGGAATAAAAGGGAATCATGACATGTCACACATGTCATGTGTCCTTAAGGGGTTAAGGGGTTAAGGGGCCAGTCCTAAACATCGTCCTATGTACTTACTGGGTCCCTGTCAATTCCCTGCCATAGGTCGCGATCCTACCACTACCTAAGAGCCCAGGTAGTCCCCCTGCAGCAGATTTGGCCCTTGCAGGCCATGTGGTAGTGGGGTCCTTGCGATCAAATGGCTGGAATGGCTGTCTGCAGCTCTGCCAGCAGGGGTACTGCCTGCAATGTCAGGCAGTCCCCACTATACCTGAAAAAAAGTTTTGAAAGTTAAAAAGAAAAGTTGTGAAAAATTCTATTATTAATGCAATAAAAGTACTAAGATCAGGCCCTACTAAATTTCCAACATCCTCATAGAGAGAAATTCAATTTTAGACATGTGCCTGTTTGTGTCATTAATAAATATTTTAATAATTTAAAAATAAAAAATCAGTGTGGACCAAAACAAACCCCAGCATTGTTGCTGAAGCTAAGTGCACTGGCAATTGCTATACCCTAATCATGGAATCCCTAGTGTCTGGATACATACCCAACCCTTGGAAGACTTCAAGAGTAGTACCTATCCATAAAAGTGGTGACTATACTTGGGTATCTAACTATCGTCTGATTTTATTGCTCCACGTATTGTCAAAACTCTTGGGAAAATGTGCTAACAAGCAACTATGTGAACACTGCCCTCTTAAAGGTTCGCAATGACATCCAAACTGACATGGAACAGAGAGACTTAGCTGGGGCTATTTTCTTTGGCACTGTAGACCATGGCATTCTTTTGCAAAAACTTAAAAACTTAGGTATCAGTGATCATCCACTAACCTGGTTTTGATCAAATGTAGCTGATCGATCACATTATGTGGCCATTTCTGAGAGGGCCTCCCTCTCCCGGTCACGTGTGGTGTTCACCCTGCAAAGCCTTAACTGTAGACACGTATGCAGACGATACTGTAATCTATGCTAGTAAACCCAATCTACTGCAGCTCCAAAAGTGGATTGCTAATAACAAACTCTTCCTAAACACTGACAAAACTGTCACAATGATCTTTGTAACAGTACCCAAATTACATAAACTACAAAATCCTCAACTATGTATCAGAACAAATTCAAATAGCACACTGACCGCAGTCTGTTCTTTCAAATATCTAGGTATGTTGCTAGACCCCACTCTATCCTTTGGCCTTCACATTGAAAAACTCTCTTCAAAACTCTATCCAAAACTAGGTGTCCTGTACAGAAACAAATCCTGCCTAAGACCTACAGTAAGGAAACAGAAAATGCAACAAATGCTAATGCCAGTCATTGATTATGGGGATGTAGTGTATGCACCCGCACCGCAAACACACCTTCATAAACGTAATACATTGCGTAATTTGTTCTTCTACTTGATCCACCATTGTGACATGATAAACGAGATAAACTGGCTATCGCTGGAATCCTGGCACACTCTTCATCTTTCCAAACTTGAGGATAAGAACTTTAATGCAAAACTTCCACCCTACCTGAGTAGAATGCTCTCCCCAGCTGTTTGGGCCTCCTATAACCTCAGATCCAGTACAAGCACTTTATTTAGCATACGGCTATATAAAAATAAAGTGGCTCAATCCTCATTTTTCTACAGAGCACCGCAATTATGGAATAACCTCACAGACACAGTCAAATCTTTCCTGGTAAAATATTTTATGAATAAATAAATAAATAAATCTAAGCACTTTTATATATACAAACACATACACTATCATTCTAAGTGTATTTTAATATTAATATATATAATTTTATATATATATAATTTTATATATATGTATATATATAAAAAAAAACTTAGAATGACGTTAATTTTATATATGTATAATTGTGCTCAAAAGTTCGCATACCCTTGGAGAACTGGTAATATATGTACCATTTTTAAAGAAAACATGAGTGAGCAGACAAAACTGTAGGTTTTAACAGAATGACACAATCATAAAACAAAACATGGCAACAAAGAAAAAAATGAAATGGCCCCTGCTCAAAAGTCTGCATAACCTTGGTTTTTAATACTAAGGCTATTGCCCCCTTTAGCATCAATGACAGCTTGGAGTCTTTTGTAATAGTTGTCTATGAGGCCCATAATTCTTGTAGGTGGTATAGCTGCCCATTCATCTTGGCAAAATGCCTGCGGTCATGTTTGAGATCTCCCCAGAGTGGCTTGATGATTTTTAGGTCAGGAGACTGTGATGGTTACTCCAAAACCTTCACCTTTTTATGCTGTAACCATTGGAGGGTCAACTTGGCCTTGTGCTTAGGGTCATTGTCATGCTGGAAAGTCCAAGAGCATCCCATGCGCAGCCTTCGCTCAGAAGAATGTAAATTGTCTGCCAGTATTTTCTGATAATGCTGCATTCATCTTGCCATCAATCTTTCACTAAATTCCCTGTGGCTTTATAGCTCACACCCCCCAAAAATATCAGTGAGCCACCACCATGGTTCACATTGGGGATTGTATTCTTTTCACTATAGGCCTTGTTGACCCCTCTCCAAACATAGTGCTTATGGTGCTGCACAAAACAAATACAGGCAGAAAGTGCAGAGAATTTAATTTGCAAGCCTTATAGTTAACCCTGTAACTTTCCAAGATACCATAAAACCTGTACATGGGATGTACTGTTATTTTTTTTTTAAACAGTAAAATGTATCACAACGATGATATCATCAGTGAAAGTGTCATTGTATTACATTTTTTACACACAAATGGCACTTTCACTGATGATATTATCATTGTGATACATTTTATTGTTTTGAAATACTTATATTTGTATTAAGCGAAGTTTCCCGAGTATAACAGTACCCCCCATGTACAGGTTTTATGGTGTCTTAGAAAGTTACAGGGTTAAATATAGGTCTTGCAAATTAAATTCTATGGACTTTCTGCCTGGGTAACCAGGCAGGTCCTTCATATTGTTATTTTAAAAATTACTTAATTAGGTAATTACATAAATATACACGTTGAATAATAATACCCACAATGTACAGGTTTTATGGTGTTTTCAAAAGTTACAGGGTGAAACATAAGGCATGCTCATTTTATAATTTCACATTAAAATTGTCCAGATTGGTTATGTTGCCTTTGAGAATGTATGGTAGCCCAGGAATTACCCACATGATGGCATACCATTTTCAAAAGTAGACAACTCAAGGTATTGCAAATGGGATATATCCAGCTTTTTTTTTTGCTTTTTTTTAGTAGGGTACTTGTCAGGTATACCTAACATTCATGCTGCCGCCGGAACCCACTTCCGGGTTCACGGCGCTTAGCTCCGCCCTTTTTTCTGACGCGGTCTTCCACGATACTTAGGAAGACCGCGCCAGATTCAAAGGGCTGGATTATTCACTCAGGTGCGGCAGTAAGATCAGCTGCTCTACTCGATGCTACCGGCTCCTCTCTCAGACCTCGGCTTGTAAACGGATTTCTACCTTCTCATCTCTCAGACCTCGGCTTGTAAACGGATTTCTACCTTCTCATCTCTCAGACCTCGGCTTGTAAACGGATTTCTACCTTCTCATCTCTCAGACCTCGGCTTATAAACGGAATTCTGCCTTCTCCTCTCCTCAGACCTCGGCTTGTAAACGGATTTCTACCTTCTCCTCTCTCAGACCTCGGCTTGGACAAACGGACTCCCTTTCTCTCACTACTAAACTGCAGTTTGTTAAAAGAGACTCCTTCCTCTTCCTCCATTGGGTGAATTAACCCTTCCAGTGCCAGAGTGCTTCTAAGTTAAGTAAATCTTTTGCCAAGGAAAGCAAGTCATATTAATTTATTATAGTATTTAATTTCTTTTGACAAATAAGCATTGCATTTTTTTCCTTGCATGTGTATTTAAAGATGCAGTCAACCTTGTTCACTTCAATAAAATAAAGGAGGTGAAACTTATTGTTTCTGCAGTTGAGTTCCAATTAAAGAGACATTACACAAAAGCATCACAGAACTGTTGTACTCGTGAGACATCACTGAATACAAATATGTGTATTTTGTTGCAGTCAAAGATAACAGTATCATGACATTCGCAGTTAAAATGCCATGCATAACTAATAATTAAAAAAAATCTTAATTTCTCACACTTTTTTAGATTTTTTTTCATATTAAACTATGTTTCATTTTCCTCCTGTTTCCTCTGAACAAAATGATATATAATAATATGAAAGAGGTGAATTATGGTTGAACAGACATATAGTTAAATTCCAGGTTTTGTTTTGATCATAACATTTACAATTGCCTCCGTCCTTAAGGAGGTAAAGTTGCGTGTGCTGCACAAAACAAATACAGTGCCTGTTTTTCAAACTCCTCAGTGTGGCTCTGTGCATGGTTTGCCCTGGAAGAGCATTGAATCAACATGCTCAATATGAGAGGGGGCATGCTTGTCATTGGTGATGACAAAACACCCCCTCTTTTGCCCAGTCTGGCCCTGAACATGTAGTACAACAATCAGCCACAGCTCCATCCATCAGAACAGATAAGTCGACCTACTCAATAAGCTGGTTTATATACAGTTGGTGCCCAGTGTTGTGAGTGGGGATTTTACAGAGAATACCTGAGCAACCAACACACATGCTTATAGCCCCAGCTCAGGCACTCTGGGGAGGGGATTAAAATGCATGTCATTCAAACATTGCACATATAGCTTGGGCATATGCTGGAGGGCCAAGGTGGAGATAAATGTCCTCCTTTGGCGTGAGTGGGAGATGCAGTGATGTTTGCAAATTTCAGTTATAATTCACTGTGTTCTCTTATACAGTGACAGGGGAACTTAATGAGCATACTTTGATACAGTGCTTAGAATGTCTCTTTAACCTCATAAAAATGTTCATACAGGGTTGTTAATTAAATTTAGAACTGTAGTAAATAGAATGTAAACAGCAGCAATCTAAAATAGCCAAGTCGTATCAGTTACTGAACTGGATAATTAGGTAACTAGATTACCTAGTTTAACATACATTTTGCTTCCCGGATTTTCATTCACTATGATAAGAAGAAAGGTAGCTGATTAGCAAAAATCCTATTATACAGCTATAATCATAGCATTGCTACTATTCCCTAAATTTCACTATGCAGTTGTAATCTAATTTATTCAACCCCCATTGAAAATCAGTTTTTTTGTCGAAATTTACAGGCTTTCAGCAGTTTGCAATGAACAAATCAAACAAAAGCATTTGAAATAGCTCAACACAACAAATGCTTTAAGTGGTTTCCCCAAATTCAACTAAATTCATACCAGAACACACAAAAGCCAGGAAAGCTCACTCTGCATGTGTTTGGGGTCTGCTTGTGTGATTGCATGTGTGTACAATGAGCTGATTGTGGTGTGGTGTTTTGTGTAAATAGGTCAGTTTCAGTTGTGTTGTGTTGTAGTTATGGTGTAATATGTGTGGCTAGGGGCTGTAAAGAGTGAGAGAGTGCCTGTGTATATAGGGGGCATAGTGTGTACAGTGGATGTAGTGAGTGTGTGCATAGGGGCTATAGTTTATGTGTGTATAGGGGCATAGTGTGCATAGGGGGTGTAGCGAGTGTGTGCATAAGGGGCTATAGATTATGTGTGTATAGGTGATCTAGTGTGTGTAGGGGTTGCAGTTTCTGTGAGGGGGCAGTGTTTCTGTGTGTGTGTGTGTGTGTGTGTGTGTAGTGTGCAGTGTGTGAATGTGTTTGGAGGTATTGTGTGTGGGTGGAGGGTAGATTAAGACAATATGTTTTGGGGTTTTACAATTAAAAAAGTAAACTTTATATCACCTCCCTTCTTACCTTTGCTCAGGGAGGAGGGCATAGCCTTGGTTTTCCTAGTGGTGAGTGAACTCTACCCTGCAGCCCCTGGAGCTAGAGTTCACCCTTGCAAGATGGCAGTGCTCCAACCTCGTTGAGAGGAAGAATCCGGCGGAGCTGCTGGCTAGAGCCCCTGAGTCCTCTAACTTCTCCCTTTTCCCCCGGCTGCCGCAGTGAAGTGCCAGTGGGCCAGTGAGGAAGATCTTTGGTCAAACCACCGGCCTGTCATGGCACACAGCACAGCATTAGGATAGCACTGGCTCTGCATGGGCCAGCAGGGGAGATTCTGTCATCTCCCCTGTCGGCCTCGGCCCATGGCCATTGCGGTGCACTGGGCATTTGCCCAGTTTGCTCGTTGGCCAACTCGTGCCTGCCTGCGCGTCAAAAACACATGCCCGTAATCTCACTGACTTTCTCTAAACGCTACTCATGCTTGACTCCAGTGTTCTGTTTTGGTTTTTCTAAATCATATAGCAAGTTTAGTGATTTTTGTTGTTGTTGCTATTTTGCCTATCTTCAGGTAGTGCTCAGCCTATCTAGGGACTGGGTAATATGCATCTATTATGTATTTCTATTATCTTAGGACAGATATTGATTCAGGTACTGCGTGCTGGGTTGCTTCTGCATCCTGATACTCACCCCTTGAATAATATTTAAGTAAGCCTATCATTGCCCTTTATTTCTGCTTGTCTAACTGATTTTGTCATAATTATATGCATGTATCAGTTCCCTGCTATTTTGTAATTCAGTTTTAGGTGAGTACCGCTCCATGTTCAGTGCATAAAATAATAATATTGGGCCACATATTCTTTTTATTGTACCTCTACTAAAATATCAGTGATAGATAGCTATGGAAAGAATTTGGTGATAATGAATATTAAAGATTGATTTGATCTTCATCTCCCATTTCTCACTTACCTTTTGGAAAAGAACTTCCATAGCTGTAGACTCTCCACGTTATAAAAAGTGAAATTGATTATACTATTATATTTTTTATAGCAAGCTGACTTATGCCAGCTGCAATTATTTTTTATAATGGGATGGTATTAAAAAAAGAAAAGCAACATGGCTACTTCAGTTAATTTTAAAGACTGGAGGTGTGATCGCTAGTCTGAACCTCTTTATATATTTCTAATCTTCTTTGGGGCCTATAATGAATAATAAAGTAATAATGAAAGTTCCCAGAAGGCTGATTAAAACAAGCTTTCGCACTTAACGCACCTGAGCCTTTGTTGTATGTTTACAAAAATAGTACAATAACAAAAAAAAAACCTTTTGGGAAAAGCAAAATAAATAATTATGCAATGATATTATTTGATCAAAATTAAATATTTACTAAAATTGCATTGTAGGTAATGTAAATGATCCATAATGTATATAAAAATTTTTTTATTAAATGTGTTAATATTCTAAAAATACAGCTATATCCAAAAAGTTAATTATTACAGTTTTCTGCATTTTGTCTTATTTGCATATTGTTATAGTCTCCTAAAATTTAAATAGTAAGCCACATATGGATTCCTTGCTCACTATGTCTAGGGAGGCATTAGATCTACTCATTGATGAGGCTTAAAGGGAAGCTCAAGTGCAAGGAAAACATATCCGTTTTCCTGGCACTGCAGGACCCTGCAGTGCCCCTCTCCCATGTGACTTACCTGAATCTGCCCACACTCCTCCCCTGCCGATGTCAGCCAGCGGGGGAGACCTAATGCGTTTGCGCTGCAATGGCTGCTCGCGCGCATTAGACCTCCCCATAGGAAAGCATTATTTAATGCTCTCCTATGGGGATTCCGGCAATGCTGGATGTCCTCACATAGCGTCCAGCGTTGTTTAAAATACTTCTCGTGTTCTAAGAACAGGAAGTGCCTCTAGTGGCTGTCTCACAGACAGCCACTAGAGGAGGACTTAACCCTGCAAGGTAATTATCGCAGTTTATAAAAGGGTTATAGGGTAGAGTTGGCACCCAGACCACTCCAATGGGCAGAAGTAGTCTGGTGCCTGGTGTGTCCCTTTAATAAAGGCCAAAATAGTTTCCTAGGGTCACTTTATCTATTTATTATGTTTTTTCTCCAATAAAGCTGCCTTTTGACTATTACCTTGAGTGCTTGGACCAATATTTTATTTCATATATTTACTTGGGGTCTGGCCGACTTTGGATCCGGTGGATCTTGGTTGCCTGGTGAGTGCGGTTTCCTCCATTTATCTACTCTATCTGTTGGGACCCTCCTGGCACTTTGATTCTAGACTAAACAAGTGCATAGGACTATGAGACTGATATGCATATAATATGGGTTCTCTCTGCAAAAGAGATAATATTTATTTGATATGATGATGTGTACATGGTATAGATTCCCTCCATAATGGCACAAGTGAGCTTAAAGTGCAGAGCCCTATTAAAATTATCAGGGCCCTAAACAGGATGTCAGTTTTGAGCTCTCTCCTAGAGCCCTGGGCTCTGTTCTTTGAATGGTGGGGGGAATAGTGTATGTGTGTATGGTGCGCCTGAGTGTTGTGCATCGGTGTCTGAGTATGGTGTGTGTGAAAGATTGTGTGTAGGAGGAAGAGTGTTTTCTGTTTGTGGATGAGGCTAAGTATGGAAGTGTGTTTTAGTGGTTGTGTGTTAAGTCTAGATGTGCTACTATATTTGGGTGGGAAGCCAAGTGTGCCTGTTTATGGTGGTTAAGTTTCATTTGTTGTAGGTAATTGTGGCTCCTCTCCTCTTCACAATGATAGACCTGCAATGTACAGCAGTCAATGCCTATTTTATTGTGTTGTATGTAAACCTAATTTTTTTGAGGAATTTGCAACAGGTATCTGATTCTACATAAGTACTCTCTTCATTACTGGTACCTTATCAGATATGTTTCCAGAGGAGGCTGTCAGAACTTACCAATACTGCGATTTGGTGTCCGACCGCCATCAGTTGTGAAAATCCACCCACACGCATTGACCTTGCGGCAAGTTGTGTTAAAGGGAAGTTGCAGCAACTTTGTATTGCTCATCGTTATTTTATTATTATAAGATACCAAGTTGTTTCTTCAGCTCCCTTATTTCGATACTTCGTGAACCAGAGCCCAGCTTATATTTTAGTTTTTGCTATCCTTGAAAACCGGATTTTGCCTGACTTTCCTATTTGTTACTGATTGAAATGAGTTGCTTATCTACATTATCCACATTACTCTGCATGCAAGTTTTTTTCTCCATAGAAGCTTGTTGTATTAAGTCTCCTGCAAGTTCTTATATTGTTACATTAGACTACAATTATTATCACTCTTTCTACAATCTGTAAGAGACTACACTGCATCAATAAAGTATTACATTAATATTTTTGTTGATAATCCTATTCCATTTGTGGCGAAAGTGACCTCACCACTGTTTTTTGGAGGGGCCTGTTTGCCAGCCTTTTGCCCCAGGACTATGGCCCCTGGGGGTATTGCCCTTTGGAAACGATTATTTGGGCTTATTGGATTTTGGGACACTTTTTCTACCCCTTTGAATCCATGGGAAGGTGTGCCTCTTCCCCTCCCCCATTTCCTGTCCCATTGTTCTCCAGCAGGGTGTTGTCCCAGGAATACTGCCAGACCAGTTGGAACTGGCTGCTTTGTCCCTTCTCGGTCTCTCATCAGCCCTTGCTATGGTTTGTGGGGGTTCAGTTCTATAGAATATTAGTTATGTATTTTAATGTGTTTTGTTGCAATTGTGACTTAGTGAAATTTTCTGTACCTGGAGATAATTGAGTTTACTACAGTTACTTAAGCCAATTATCTCCAGCATAGAGGAGCAGATCGACCGACTGCACAGCCTGAATCTGTGGAACAGTTTTGGGAAGGAAAGCCATGCTTGCAGTCGGTCAAATAGGACTTCCACCTAACTTTTACACCACTGAGGGAATTGTCTGATTTTTGAGTATGTTTGTATTTGGAGTATGCTGATTTAGAATAGGTAACTTATGGAGATTGTATGTATATTTTGTGAGTTATGAGAATTGCATAAAAACTGTATTTTCCTGCCTGTGATAATTAAGTTAACCCATTGTGTACAGTAATCATATCACAGGCAGAGGGGAGGATTGTGCTGGAATGAATGGGAGTGTTTAACTGTATTGTACGTGCTTGATTGGCTACAAAACCATGTGGGTGGTAACATTGTGTAAAAACCTGTATAAAAGAAGCAATAAAACCACAGCTCAGTCTGTTCCTGCTTACACTCCAAACTGTGTGTCGTCCAGTTATTGGAGGGAAGAATATTTGCTCCTGTGTCTTTTGTTCCAGCTTGCAGGAGATTCAAAGGGGAAAGTCCTTGTAAGGACTAGAGCTAATTTCCCATTCGGTTCCAGAGTTCCCAGGACTGAGTGTTGTCCAATGTCTGGAGGTGTCTGCTGGAGTGCTTGGAGCCCTCAGGAAGCGCTAAGAGCATCCTTCAATGGAGGTACCCAGTCGGGGTGCCAGGTGATCCATTACACCATTGATTTAGCATTCATTCCTCCATTTCTTAAATCTCTTAAAGTGGTATAAACTGTCAAGATATTATCTGCAGTTGAGTTCCTAATTAATCTTGAATATTATATTGGCTTAAGAGAATTTGCAGCAAGTATCTGGTTTGAAGGTTAAAGGTACACTATAGTCACCAAAACAACTTTAGCTCAATGAAGCAGTTTTGATGTATAGATCATGTCCTTGCACTCTCACTCTTCAATTTTCCCCCATTTAGGAGTTAAACCACATTTCTATGCAGCCTTAGGCACACCTCCCTGCCCGTGACTTACATAGCCTTCCTAAACTCTTCCTGTAATGAGTCATTTAATGTTTACACTTTATTGCAAATTCTGTTTAATTTAAAATGACTTATATCCAGTTCTGTTAATAGCATGCTATTCCCTGCAGGAGCCTCCTGTGTGTGATTAAAGTTCAATTTACAGATCAGGAGATAAAAAACTTTTAAAGATTGTTGCATCTGATTAAAAATATGAAACCATTTTGTTTTCATGCAGGCTGTGTTAATCACAACCAGGTGAGATATGCCTAGGGTTGCATAAAAAGAAACACGAATGATTTAACTCATAGATGGCAGATAATTGAGCAGTAAAACTTCAGGGGCATGATCTATACACCAAATTTACTTAATTAAGCTAAAGGTGTTTTGGTGACTATAGTGTGCCTTTGAGTGCTCTTTTTCATTAAGGCTTTATCAGATATGTTGTCAGAGGAGGCTTGAGAAACAACACAACATTAGCAATGTGTATTGTAAGTTCAATAAAGGATCATTCTCTTAAAGTTCGGGGGGTGATTTTTAGATTCTATCTTGTTGTTGAGGTATTATATATGAAATAGATATTATAGATCGTGTTTGGTCTGAAATTAACTGGATTAAAAGAGATGATCTGACTTGGTTAAAAAGAGATCGGGAGTATCTGTACATAAATATATTGCATTGTACTTTTTTCATTGAGGTTTAGAACACATTAATTGCCCCTCATAAATTTGGAATAAATTTGGAATCCCTTTACACCCTCCACCTACCCCAACCTTGAACCGACATAGAACCTATGATTATAAGATCTCTGAGGCAAACTTTGTAATCAATTTTTGAGAGCCAAATCAAATTTGCAGTGGTTTGTCATTTGTTATCAAAAGTCCTCATGGACCCTGACAGCCCACCACGATGCTGCACCAATACTGCCACCATCCTCCAACACATGGGGAAACTTAAAGCCTATCTGGCATGGGAAACTGCCATCAGTGTGAAGGAGGTGAAGGCAGAGATTAATTCCCTTGGCTAGAGAACTGCTGCACTGGAGGAGCACCTTGAAAAGGTGTGATGGCCCATAATGCCATAACAGACCTGGATGACAGATGCAGAGGCCTTATTAGAGTATCTATCAAATACATCCCAAAATAAACAACCTGCAAATAAGTAGCTTGCTGGGTGTGCTGGGAAGGAAGCCTTATCTGATCTCATTTACTCCCATTTTAGGCTCAAGACAAATGGCTTATAGATAGAGCAGATAGGGTCCGGAGGATGAGATGCACAGAGACATGTAATCATGCATTTCTACATGAAGGAAGAGATCTTTAAGCTGAGGAGGTCGGTGAAATATACAACGATACACATCTTCAGGCTTTTCAATACCTATGTTCTGTCACCCTACAATTATGATGGTCCTAATTACAGAATCTTATTGACCAAAAACACTAAATCATTCCCAAGCGTCATGTATCTGATGGAGATGGTGCTGGAGGGAAAGAAAACAGCAGCTATAAGAAAACATATCCTATGCTAATCTCTCTCTAATTTATGTTTTCATCTTTCAAGTAAATCCATAACCCCTAGCAACAGTGTCCAGTGAAGCAGGGAGTCAATAGGTGTGGTAAAAGGGTGTGCCACTGACGCAAATCACGTAACCTGCCAAAAGGGGCGAACATGCCCAAAAAGGGGGTATATCTGCCCAAAGAATTGGAAGGCCAGTCTGTCATGAATGCATGCCAGGCTGCCTGCCAATCATGCAAGCTGGCCAACTAAGGGCATACTATGCAGACAGCCCCCTGAGCTGGGACACTGGGAGACTAGGGGACACTTGGAGACATGGGGACACTGAGACACCAGGGACACTGGCTAGGAGACATTGAGACACTGGGAGACATGGGGACACTGAGACACTTGGGGATACTAGCTGGGACACATGGGGACACTGGGAGACTAGAGGACACTTGAAGACATGGGAACACTGAGACACCAGGGACACAGACACTAGGGACACTGCCTGGGAGACATGGGGACACTGTGTTCCCAAGTCTCCCAGTGATCCCAAGTGTCTCTGTGTCCCCAAGTGTCTGTGTCATAATGTCTCCCAATGTCCCTTAGTGTCTCAATGTCCCCATATTTCCCAGTGCCCCCATGTCTCCTTGCAGCCTTCCCCCCATCCCTGAGCTGTAGGTTGTCTCTGCAGGCTGAGAGTTGCTGTCTGGATTCTCTGTAGCTGCTCCCCTGCAGATCAGTGAGTAGAGATAGGCAGGGAGGGATATGCTTGAACTTCCTATCCCTGCCTCTCTCCACACACAGGGACCCCTACTGACCAGTGCTGTTATTGCATCATAATCTCTGTTTATAATGAGAAAAATACCATTTGTAAAAAAAAAAAAGTAAAATAATATTATTTTTTTAAAATCATTGGGCCTGTTTTATGGGCATGGGCCTGGAGCTGCACCTCCATCAGCCCCTATGTTAATTCGGCCCTACCTACAATGACAATGGCTATGGAAGCCAGTGGCTGATGTCCTGCTCTCCAAGGATATCAAGTTTGCCAAGGGTCACTATTTTAAAATCCTCATGTACCATCAAGGCAAAACTGTGGTCCTTCTTCCCTCCACCAACCCTTACAGATTATTCTGTTCAGTTAAAATCACTACACCTACCCACTTTCAGCTGCCAACTCTACACCATCTGCTTTGACCAACCTGCCATGGATGATGACAAGAGAGTGCTCTGGTGCTTCTCTGCCTCGCTGATAAAATCCTGGACTGCTACAAGTCTGGCCAAGATTAGTCTTTTGGTTTCCTCAGAATACCTGTGAGCAATGCGTTACATGCCTGTAATTGTTTTCTACATTGGTTGATGGTCTCATTACATTCACACACTAACCAATCCATGCCCAAGAGGGTGACCTTATCTGATAAGAGTGTTCTGTTATTATTAGTATCACAATTGTATTAAATATTATTACTATTTTATTAGTATCACAATAATTGTTTCCATGCCTGTTGGGCTAGCACTCATTTTGTTTGCAAAAAAAAAAAAGTAAAATGCAAACTAAAAAGGGGGGAATGCTTTCTGCATGGAGCTCCA
This sequence comes from Pelobates cultripes, assembly GCA_933207985.1. NCBI lineage: Eukaryota > Metazoa > Chordata > Amphibia > Anura > Pelobatidae > Pelobates > Pelobates cultripes. The sequence goes on from OW240912.1 coordinate 351,276,432, forward strand.
GAAAAGGGAGGGCCAATCCCTGGCAACATCAAATAGAAAAAAAGAAATATTCAGTCAGACCTGAGGTTTCTTCTAAAAGGCAGTCTTTATTTAAAACAATGAAGTGTAGATGTTTCAGCTCCTCTCTGTTATATTATCAACAGAGAAAACAGTATGGCCGTAGAAATATTAGCTCAATTTTTGGTATTTAGACAAAAGGTAACACGATAATGCATATGTCAATGAACTTCATAACTGTATCAGGCTAAGCTTTAAGTACTTAAGCTGACATCTTAAGAATTATCAATGGTGTAAACATGCTAGATTAATTTGCTTGAGATAAGACTAGTAAATCAAAGGAAAATAAAGCAGTGACTTGTAGCTGATAAAGCCACTGGGCCTGGCAATGCTGCCAGATCGCTGCACAACACTACCTGTGCATATAAAGTGGAAAGAGTAAAGAAAAAAAAATGATCAACAAACAATAGCATAAGTGACAGCAACTATATACAAAGCATAGAGAGCTAGTATGTGGTGTCTGCTAATGTTAGGTGAGGGCCAGATGGGGCAAGAGGCCAGAAGGCAGTGTCAGCCAACTCCCCGAAGTGGCAGGGTTAGTGTGCAGCTACGGAAGTTTCTATGCCAGCGTGGGACCCCCATCCAGGTCTGGGTTTGTATAGGGGCCGGCATTTCATTTCTATCTACCCTTATGCTTGAAAATACCATGACAATCCCCTTCCTTGGGTAGTCAGAAAGCCGAGGTGATGGTTGCCGCCTGGTGCGGGTATGCTTCCGTCTGAGCAGTCGGCGTGTGGGAGCCAGGCCATGAGTTGCCCTCAGCCCAAATAGGCTGGCAAGAGACTGAATTTGAACAGTCATAAGTAGAGTGCGTCGTTTGAGCTGCTCCACCTCCGGTGACTTGCTTCTCTCATCTCTGTCTTGTGCTACTGGCAGTTTGGTGTGCTCACTCTCCTGGAGTGTCAGCCAGAAGCGCTTGAAAATTTAATTGAGCTGCCGCATGAGTTGTTCCATGGAGCCATCGTGTGCCCTCTGAGATGGGCTTACACCATGTGGTTCAGAGCAGGGGACATCCACTATCTTGGTGTGACTGCAACCAGAAAAGCTGCAACTCGGTGTATAAGGCGAGTACAGCAGTGACAGCATGTGGCAGCCCAATGGGGAACGGGAGCTTCTGATCCCCGTCTGTGGATATATTGGTGCAGCACAATGTTTCCAGGAAGTATGTCAGTATCCAGATAAACTGTGGGAATCCCAGTGTGGGTAGTAGCAGATCACCAATGGAGGTGTCGCATAAAAGAAATATAAAAACAGCCAATAGTACTCACTGATAAAAACAGTATTAAAATAAAGTAAAAGAGAGAGTTACTCACTAAAGGAGAGCAACATTTTATTTTCTCAATCCAGATAGCGTAGGTGGTATAATCCCCACAAAGGATATTTCTGGAGTCCTCTTGAATAACATCTTCTAAAAGCAATTAGGAGGGTCAAAAGTAGATAAAAAGTATACTCTTTTTCTTACATAAAAAAAAATATGGAAATACACTTAAAATACACTTAACATGTTTTGCAAAATCACCGGCTTTCACAAAGTGTTTACAGACAAAGGGACCATCATGTTTATATACCATTTCAAATAAAAAAAACCCAGTTGTGTGATGTCACAATCATGTGACCAATAAAATTAACTAACTAAAAATCCAAATTAGGATAAAAGCATATAGAAACAGTATATGGTTAACCATACAAGTAACATGTAAAACATTTTAAATTTTTTTTTATTTTAATAAAAAATTATAAAAGAATTAATATGGTATAGGTCCCATTAAGAGGAGCACTTACAGTTGGATCGGTGAAATGAACATATGAGATTGTGTAAAAGATGACTGCTAACTGTGTGTATGTCTGTATGTCTGTGTGTGTGTGTGTCTATGTCTCTATGCGTGTGTGTACCTGTTTGTTTGCATGTGGGTGTGTATGGATATCCCTTTGTCTGCATGTGTGTCTGTATGTGTATCTCTTTGTCTGTGTATCTATTTGTTTGCATGGTTATCTGTTTGTCTGTATGTGTATTTGAATGTTTGTCATTAAGTCTGTCTGTGTATCTGCATGCATGTCTATATGTGTATCTCTCTGTATGTGTCTGTATGTGTATCTGTTTGTCTGCATATGTGTCTGTATATGTATATGTATGTCTCTATGTGTATCTGTGTCTGCATGTGTGTCTGTATGTGTATCTGTTTGTCTACATGTGTATCTACATGTGTGTCAGTGTGTACTCCTATATATCTGTGTGTCACTGTTTATATCTGTATGAGTGCCATCTTCATGTGTGTCTATATGCATGTCTGTCTGTATGTGTGTTTGTGTAACTGCATGTGTGTCACTGTGTGTCTGTATATCTGTATGTGTGTCAATGTTTGTATCTGTAGAAGTGTCATTCTGTGTATCTGAATGTGTGTCATTCTGTGTGTCTGTGTATTAGCATGTGTGTCCGTGTATGTATCTGTATGTGTTATACAAATGGAGGGGTGGGAGGGGAGGAGGGAGGGAAATGCATGGGGAGGATAGGGCCCAGGGCACTTTTCGCACCAGGGCCCTGTGGTTTCTAGTTACGCCTCTATTACAAGCTGAATTAAATATTTGTATTCTCTCTATGAGAACTATTATCACATATGAAGACAAGAAGGGTACTATCCCTTTACATACACCAGTGCTATATGAACTAGAACTAGAACAAATAGACCCAGTTCTAGTTCAAATAAGCAGAACACATTAATACCTCACTAAAAAGCCACCATCACTAACATATTTTCATAATCTCTTTCTTGATATAATTTATATGTATGGTTAAAGGTTGTTGCTACAAGGATAAATCTGCCTGCCATTATGCAGTCAATTTTATTTTTTTGTAGTACATTTTACCATTGCATCAAATTGGGATTATCACCTTCTTTTGTATCAATAGCATTAAAAAAATCTACCTAGATAATTATGTAACTATGTAACAATTACTGACTAATTATATATAAATTGAGCACAACAATAAATGTTTCCAGTTTTGTTAATAAGCCATTCCAACATTTAACCAATTATAATAAAATCTGTTCAAATAGTAGATTGGTTTTTATTTATACCAGTAGACATAAACAAAAGTGAAGTGAGATACAATAAACTTAATTACAATAGACTTTAATATTACAATAAACATTTTGTGGCATTAATTAGCAATGATGCTGTTGTTTGTTCAAAAAACAGAATACCATTTTGAAGCATTAAAAAGCAATTAATAAAATGATGAAAATGAGGCTGTATAATAATTTATTTTTGATTAATATTTCATTGTCTTTCTGAAAGCATCTTTTATATCCTTGTTTCTAAAACTGTATATTATAGGGTTCATCATGGGTGTTAACACTGTGTAAAACATGGCTACAAGCGAGTCCACATCAGAAGAATATGATGGAGTTGGACGGACGTACATGAAGATTAGAGGTAGGTAAAAGATGTTGACCACTGCAAAGTGGGATCCACATGTGGAAAAGGTCTTGAGGCGTCCACTGCTGGAGGATATTTTGAAGACAGTAATGATGATTTTAATGTATGATAGAACAACTAGAGTGAAACATATTAAAAGTACAAAAGCACTAAGTGAGGAACCGATCATCACGTTTAAGGAAGTGTCTGCACAAGCCAGTTGGAGTATTGGTGGATGATCACAATAGTAGTGGTGGATAACATTTGGGCCACAAAAAGGCAACCTCAGAGCTAAGACTAACATAGTCACGGGACATGCAAATCCTCCAATCCATGCTACGAGAGCAAGTAATATACATAATTGTCTGGTCATGGTAACATGATAGTGAAGTGGGTTACAGATAGCTATATAACGATCATAGGCCATCACAGAAAGAAGTAGGCATTCAACAGCAACAAAAGAGACAAATAGGTACATCTGTGTAAAGCAACCGGGGTAGGAAATAATTTCAAAGCCAATCGAGAACTTAACTAACATCCTTGGTATGGTAACTGAGGTGTAACTCATGTCCAAGAAAGATAAATTGCTGACAAAAAAATACATAGGGGTCTGTAACTTTCGATCCAGATTAATAAGGAAGAATATGAGGCCATTGCCAGTTATTGTAAAAAGATAAATAATCATAAATATAAAAAAGAGCAAAACTGAAAATCTTTGAAGCCTTGGGAATCCAGAAATGATAAATTCTGTAACAATGTTGCCAGAAAAATTTGTAAAATCCAAGATATTGAAGTATTCTTTATTCACCTGAACATAAACATTATGATATTGTGTGAAATTGTCTTTTATAACAGCAAAAATGTTATATTAAAAAAAAGAGGAATTTCCATTTAATAGCAAATTAAACAGAATTACACTTTCTTCAGTAGAACAACTCAAAGTTTCACTCTCAAATACATTTTATCTGCACTTATACACTAACTTATGAAGTGCCCCCTAACCTGTTAAAAATATTTAGATACAAAGACACCGATACATTCTCACAAACATTATCCCCACAAAATGGAATATGTAGTTTAGCCATCAGCCACAGTCCCACCCATTGGAACAGATAAATGGAGCTTGGTTCTCAATGTAGTGAATAGGGCAATTTTCAAAGATCATCTGAGCTTCCAACCACATCTCAGACTCTCTGGGGAGGGGATTGAAATGCAAGGCACGCAAACACATAGCTGGAACACATAGTGGAGGGCCAAGGTAGAGGTAAATTCTTCCTTTGATGTGAGTGGGAGTTGAAGGGATGTTTGCAAATCTTAGTTTTAAAGCAGTGTGTGCTGAGACAAAGTCATAAGTAAAAATCTCTATGTGCGGCAAGATATGTAATAAGCATTCTTTGATTTGGTGCTTACAAGGTTGTTCACTAAACACTTAACTGTAGTGAATGAAATGGGAATGGCAACAGGCTAAAATAGTAATTCTATGACAATTACTGAATTGGAGAATATTTCAAGAATAGCTGGTGTGGCCAAGATTTTTCTGCTCAGGTTTTTTATCCACTACAATTTGAAAAAAAGTTGCTGAAATCAAAAGAAAATTCCTATAATTCAACTATAATTGACTATATTTTCTTGTTTAGTAAATAAAACCCATTAGTTTGCTTATTGACTGAATGTAAAATAATTTCAACTAATTTCAACTAAAGAATATAATATGAATATTGTGACTGCAACACGGAGAGAGACAAGAGTCTCACCGCCAAGGATGCTCTTTCCCCTTCTCTCAATCTCCGTCAGCACCGCCTTCAGTGATTATAGCTGTGTAGTGTGATATAGCTTTCCCCCCCAGACATTAGCCGAGACTTAATGCTGAGAGTAGACTGGTTTATTCAGAGCAAGGTACACTCAGTTTATACACAGACCCCCAGGATAGGGTCTCCATACATTTTCAATACAAACTCCTCCGCGGTGTCCCTGTGTCTGGGAGATAATTGAGTCAAGGACCTGTAACTCTATTATCTCTTAGTTACAGTGACCCACACAGAAAATACCCCAAAACACATTAAATTTCTACAGAAACCCCCACAAGTCTTAAATCCCTGCATAGCTTGGATCTGAGCGCCCAAGTTGTCCAAATAGCGCTCAGATCCATATGGTAGAACAGAATCGCCATCCAGGTAAAGTTTTGTCTGACCGGCCACAAGGTTGTAGCCCAAAATAGTTCCAGAATGAAATAGGCTGAGTTCCTGCGTGCATAAAAACAAATGTTCCTTCTTGGATCTAGGGAGCGAATGTTCTTTCTGTTTGTGTGAACCTTTTGCCCGAAAAGTGCTCTCGTGGCTTACTTGGAACAGAAGCAGGAGGCGGTACAAATTCAGCAGACTTCCCGGGATAGCATGTCCGATTTTAGTTCCATGTATTTGAAGTCCGAGTACGGCTGCCTGCATTCGCAAGACAAAATGGCCATCCCATATACCACGTGTGTTCGCTCACACAAATGGCGGCCACCCAGGGGAACACTTGAGTCAATAAGATCAAAAAGGTTAATGAGCCAGGTGGTGGTCTGGATACTAGGGGGATAAAAAGGGAAAACAGGACTTTGTTCTTTAACTAAACAACAGGGGGAAAAACGAATGGAAAGAATATAACTAGTGACAGGGTTATCTGTCACAAATATGTACTTCCCTTTTCTATTCCAATGGAGATGCTGACAAAACCTCAACTGCTGGGCCCTGAGCACTGGTTTGGGAACCACTGGTCTACCTTCCCTCATCCTTGAAGCAAGCTACTGGACAGTATTGACTGCCATAGCAGATGGTATGATTTATGGCGGATCCAGTCAATGGAACCCTTAACAAAAAACCTACACCTGTTTAGTGGGTGATGTACACAAAGTGGCTGACTAGATGTGTCATTAAATCTCATGCTGGTCACATGCTCATATGTCTCATATGTTTCCAATATCTGAGACAATCTTCTGAGTGCATTGGTCCAGATGCCTGTCGAAGCAGGAGGTCATTGCTGGAGCCAGAGTGGCTTGAGTTGTATTGTCTCTCTCGAGCCTGGGAACTGGTGTTCTAGTGATCCCTCCACACTAGGCAAAAAAATCATAGTCCAGTGAGAGTCCCATAGTACTAAGATCCCCTCAGAGATGTGGATGGCAGGTTGGATATAACTCCATTTGGGTTCCTGTTCCAGAAGAAGAATCTTGGGTTGAGACAGCACTTGATGCTGTGCAACGTCGGTGAATGTAAGGGTGTGAGTATGGCTCTGTATAAGATTCCAAAGGTTTTGGCAAATGGCTTTACATTTTGTGTGGAAAGTTAACCTTCTACCACTGGCCTTCTAGGTCTGGGAGATGAAGAGGCAGCCATCTTGTTCAAGCCATGCTGTCTCAATGTGCCTGTACTTTTGAACTGGTAGAGCAGTTTTGTAGGCTTTTCCAGTAGGGGATTGGGATAGACCCCACCAATCCAGGGCAGAGCAATCTGGACTATTTTAAAGTTTGTCTGTCACTGTCTAAAGATTGTTTGTGAGGAGATTTTGGGCTGAAATCGTCGAGGTAGATCTGGGATGGAGGAGCCATAGAACAATGCATCCACCCATCTTGATTGTCAGTCCGCGTCCCTTATCCACAACTAGAATAGACCTGTTAACCTCTCCTATCCTATTTCTCCCTCATCATCTCTAGCCCCTACCAAATTCTCTACTGTCCTTCAACTCTATCCCACATCGCACTCACTCAGTCTCTCACTTTCAGGCTGACAAACTCCATTATACTCTGTCAGTCACACTGTCAAATTATAGTAATTGTGGTCAAGAATTATAAAAATCCCAAACTCTCCAATACCGCTCCCTCCATGCGGGGACGGATCTACATGTCAGGTACCTGTAGGCACAGAATTCTAAAGTGCACCGATTACGCCAGTTTCAAAAATCTAGTAACTGGACATTGCAAGCATATTTGACATTGACATTGCTATATATATGATCATTAGTGCCTGAATCTGTGAATATAATGAATGTATGCAACTGTGTAAATGCATGCAGGGACAAAGCTAATATTAGATGCGGTGAAAGTAAAGGGATGTTTAAGCTTAGAGAGGGGTTAATTTCAGAGTTAGATTACATAGGATATTCAGAGAATTAAATTCTTGAGAGGGGCTACAGTTGTGGTTTAAGGGGTATTTAGGATGAATGGGTTTCTGATTAAAGTAGGGTTAAACTAAATTATAGGGGTCACAGGATGAGTTTAGTTTTTAAGAGGGGATAAACCTATGATTAATGTAAAGAGGGGGTTAAATGTTTGGTTAGGGAAAGGATGTTTAGGGCATGTGGAGTTTGAATGGCTATTTGCAAATGAATCACCCTCTTTTGTCTTCTGCAGTGAAGTCACACTCCTATGATTTATAGCAGATCTTCAGTAGCTGTTACACAGTGTGCATCACTCAGAGGTACCCTTGCTCCTCATGAAAGGCATTTCCTGTGTGAGGGTTTCAAGTGGGCAGATAGGAAATGATCCCTTCCACTTCCTACCCAGGATCCAGCTGAAAACAGGTTTCCCCTAGAAAACATGCACATATAAGCAGGAGTCTACCCCTAATAGAAAAGGCCATTCCTCCATATGCTTTTCTCTACCCAGCTCCATCTCTAATCTCTGCGCGTCAGTGTGTGCCCTAGCTTTCCTGCAAAAAAAACACAGGAAAGCTATAGTGATGTTGCTATGGTTTATAAAATGTTTTGCTACTGAACTGGTAAAAAGAACTGTACTTTTTTTGATATTCATGACAATTATATTTTTGTGCTCATTTCTTAGGCTGACAAGTGTGTATGTGTGTCAATAAATGTGTGCATGTCATAGAGTGTGTAAGGGTATCTGTGTGTCATTGTGTTTGTATAGGTCACTCTGTGTGTATATGAGTGCATTTGTGTGTGTCAGTGAGTGTGTATGGGTTTCTGTGTTTGTAAGTGAGTGTGTATGAGAAACTCTATATGTGTGTCAGTGATTGTGCATGTGGGTCACTGTGTGTGTGTATTGGTGTGTTTGTAAGGGACACTCTGTGTGTCTGCATGTGTTTATAGGTCCCTGCCTACGTGCCAGTGAGTCTGTGTTAGTGTATGTAGGAGTTACTGTGTTTCATTGAGTGTTGTAAAATTGTATTTGAATGAGTACTGAGTGTTCCAGTATGTGTCAATGAGTCTACATAAGTGTGTGTACATCATGTGTGTCAGTGTGTGTCTCTATCAGTGCGCATTGGTATGTTTATCTGAGATTGTGTGTGCGTATTGGTCAATGAAATTGCAGTGTCAGTGAGTGTCAATGTGTGTGTGCATATCAATAAAAGTCACTATATACTATATAGGGGGCAACACAAATATTCCAAAAATAATGTAAATGGCAAGTGGTTCCCTTGTACAAAACAAAACGTATCAATAATACAGTAAATATATATATATATTAAAATTGAGATTAATTTTATTAAAAATTAAGCAAAACGATAAGTTAAACCCTGTCAGTGGTCACTTTATAATATAGGTAAGGGGGAACGCTATAAAGTACACAAGTACAGAAAATCAAATAAACATTACTGCACAGTCAAAGCACAATTAAGGCAAGTATGAAACTAAGTTACCACTAGAGCCAATTGGATAGCTGGTAATTAAAACAGGTGTGTGTAACAGGTAGGAAGCAGCTGGAGGATGATTGGTGTCCTGATACAGTCTGTATTGTGCTCCTTTTAGAATTGTATAGTGTCTGTAATATCCACCCTATACATTAAGTGCGGCTCTTTGAATCCTGCTATGCCACCTTAGGTGAACAATGTTCTCTCTCCTTGTGGAATCTGCAGCAAGGAAATGTAATAAATGACAGCTGTAAATCAGAAAGCGTGCCTCTAAATGAAAACTGTGCTAGGTAGCATAAAATTTAAGTGTTTCGCCCTGAAGCATAGTAATAGGTAAAATATGTACAGTTATCTATTCTACAGATTTTGTTTGTAATAAGACTTTATCACGATCTAATCAAATCACCAAAATAGCTGATTTTGAAAATTTCCCCAAGCTATAGTGACAGGTTAACTATTTTAGAGTAAATTTGCAATTCTGATTTACTTTTGTAAAAATTCTTTATTTAGTGAATAATCCTGTGTGTCTCCCAGTCTTTCCCTCATGTCAGACTAAAGCCCTATAATATATCCAATAAATAATTTGCTCATAGTATTAAAGAATAAATAAAAGGCCAATATAAATGTATTTCCAGAGCTGCTTTTTATTCCCAGTCTGGCCCTGGTTTTCAGTCTGCACCTCGGACGGTTGCAGATCACTGTGTGTGCTCCTAGACCGGCAATGACTTTTTCAGTAATCTCTACCCAATGGAGGTGCAGACCACTAGCTCCGTCCACTGGAACTACAACACAGAACACTAGGTCCACTATGAAAAGGACCATGATCCCACTGGGCCACCAGCAAGCAGGATTATGATTACAGCCCCACTGAGCCAACAAAGAGCAGGGCCATGGTATTTAGGTAATCAAAATCATAGACCTATCCAGGCCAAACGTAAGAAGTGGCAAAAAAATTACATTTAAAAAAAAAAACAATTCTAATATGCACAAGGCAACCCGTAACACACTTAGCTACCCATACAAAGCAACACACTTCACTCACAGTTACCTTCAGATCACCACACACATCACTCACAGTTACATACAGATCACCACACACGTCATTCATAACTACCCACACACTGCCACATCAGTCAAAGCCACACATATCACTCACAGCTACCCACATATTCTCTCACACACATCATACATTGCCACATAAATCATTCACAGCTATTCTTTTCACACAGACTGCCACCAAGATCAACCTCACACAGTCAAAACATATACATCATGCACAGCTGCCACACTTATAGCTATCACATTCATACACAATGTACAGTCGTTCCCTACACACACAATCTTTGGGTTTGTTAGCTAAAGAAAGACACTTGTGATTGAGCATTTAACACACTAAGCACCACAAATTCTATATCCTACTGTAATGGTTATGATGCCAGGAGTACTACATTATTGAATGATTTGTCAATTTCCATGGGTCCCCCAGGCACCCGTGCTGCACTTGGTCTTCTCTTGCAGAAGACAGCAAATGTTTTCATCTTCATAGAGCTAACTCACGGCCTGCAAGGAAAAAACAGAAGCGGGGGATGCAGTCACAGGTGCCTGCTAGGACCTAAAGCAGTATGACAAATTACATTTATTGGAGAAACACAGCAACGTTTCAACCTCAGCAGAGGTCTTTGTTAAAGACCTCTGTTGAGGTCAAAACGTTGTTATTTTTCTCCAATAAATTTGCTTGCTATTCAACCTTGAGTGCCTGGACCATCCATTACTTGTACCTATTGTTTAACTCATTTTGTCATGTTTACATGCATATATTAGTTGCTACCTGTATAATAATTTAAACAATAAAATTACATATAAACAGAAAATAATCTCAAATAATATCAATTGCAAAATTATTCCCATCAAATATTAAATTCTCAGTGTTTCCAGTTGAGTTATTTCGATTTTTATTTTGTAATTCAGTTGTGAGTACAGCATCCTGTTCAGTGCATAAAACAATAATGTTAACCCACAAATTCCTTTTGTCATAAATCTACTAAAATATCAGTGATAGATATGAAAAAGATTTGGCAATAATGAATATTAAAGATAGATTTCATCTTCATCTCCCATTCCTTACTTACCTTTTGGAAAAGAACTCCCATTGCTGTAGAGTTGTTAAAAAGGTGAATTTGATTATTTTATAATATTTATATAGCCAGCTGACTGAAGCGAACTGCAGTTATTTTTCTATAATGGTATGGGTTAAAAAAAAGAAATGCAACATGGCTACTTTATTCAATTTACAAGAATGGAGTTATGATCGCTCGCCTTAACCTCTTTTATTTCTCTCTAATCTGCGTAGGGTTTTTTAATAAATACTTTAGTTCCCAGGACGCTGATTAAAACAAGCTATCACACTTTACGCACATCTGAGCTCTGTTTAATTGTTTGTTGTATGTTTATGAAAATAGTAGAAAAGGTATAACGGCATGGACCTTCTGGGAACAACAAGATTATTATTCAATGAAATTATTTTATCAAAATTAAATATTTCTTAAAATTTTATATAAATTTATTAATCATTTAAGGAAAGATAAGTGATTTGTATAAAGAAAAGTGAAATTGTATTTTTCTTAAATATGTTAACACTCTAAAAATACAGCTATATCCAGAAGGCAAGATATTAAGGTTTTCTCCATTCTCAGTGTATCTCTTGTTTTGTTGTAGTTTCATAGTTTTAGGGTCTCCCTAAGTTTAAATGGTAATCCACATGTGAATCCCTTGCTCACTATGCTTAAAAGGCCACAAGTCCACTCACTGATGAAGCTGAATCAAGACCAAAATAGTTTCCTGGTGTTAGTCTGTCTCTTGGGACCTTCCTGGCATTTTTTTAAAAACTCTTTATTTTTGGTTTTAAGGAAGCCACTACATCCAAAAATGGCACCCAGCGGTGCGAGAATAAAAAACAGTGCAAGTATACATTATCAATTTACAACAATGTAGAAGTTACATAAACATGATAAAAAAAACAAAAAAACATTTTATTTATGAGCTTGACCATTTAAGATATAAGCATCGTTATTATTATTATTATGATATTTATAGAGCGCTGTCAAATTCCGCAGCGCTTTACAATGGGTGGACGAACAGACATGTAAGTTGGACACACAGGAACAGAGGGGTTGAGGGCCCAGCTCGATGAGCTTACATGCTAGAGGGAATGGGGTAAAATGAGACAAAAAGGTAAGGATAGTATTAGACTAGTGACAGTTGCAGAAGAGGAATCAGTCAGGAGCTATTAACAGTTTAATTGATATGCTTTTATGAAGACGTGGGTTTTTAATGATTTTTTCAAGGAGTGGAGACTGGGTGAGCATCTAACGGAGGAATGAAGCGAGTTCCACAGGAACGGTGCAGCCCTCGAGAAATCTTGAAGGCGAGCATCAGAGGTGGGAATACGGACAGAAGATAGACATAAGTAGATCGTAAGGGCCTAGACGGGACATACTTTTGTATAAGGGAGGATAGATAGGTGGGAGCAGCATTATGTAGAGATTTGAAAGCCAGAACAAGAATTTTAAATTGAGCTCTATATTTTATAGGAAGCCAATGTAGGGACTGACAGAAGGGTGAAGCATGGGTGGTGTGGGTGGACAGGAAGATGAGCCTCGCTGCCGCATTCATTATGGACTGTAACAGCGCAAGTTGGGAGCACGTAAGACCACTGAGAAGCGGATTACAGTAGTCAAGGCGAGAAAGGACAGTGGAAAGGACCAACACCATAGTCGCATCTGGCGTTAAGTAGGGCGGATGCGCGCAATGTTTTTGAGATGGAAATGACAGGATTTGGCGATAGATTGAACATGAGGTTTGAAGGAGAGATCGGAGTCAAAGAGAACACCTAGGCAGCGAGCCTGCGTGGTGGAGCTGATGGTAGCACCGTTGACTTGGAGGGAGACAGACACAGGAGTAACAACACTTGAGGGAGGAAAGACCAGAATTTCAGTTTTGGTCAAGTTTAGTTTTAGGAAGTGGGCAGCCATCCAGTTAGAAGCAGCAGAGAGGCAGTCAGAGACACTAGTCAAGAGAGACAGGGAGAGATCAGGAGAGGACAGGTAGATTTGCATGTCATCTGCATAGATATGATATTGGAAGCCAAAGGAGCTAATGAGTTTACCAAGGGAGGCAGTATAGATGGAGAACAGTAGGGGACCAAGGACTGAACCTTGGGGGACACCAACAGACAGGAGTTGGGGAGAAGAAGCAGAGCCAGAGAAAGAAACACTGAAAGAGCGCTGGGAGAGGTAGGAGAAGCAACAGGAGAGAGCAATATCTTGTTGACCGATATTGCGGAGGATGAGAAGAAGCTGTTGATGATCAACAGTGTCAAAAGCCGCAGACGGGTCAAGGAGAATTAGGATAGAGTAGTGACCATGAGATTTTGCAGCGAGTAGATCATTGGATACTTTGGTCAGTGCTGTTTCCACAGAGTGCTTAGCACAGAAACCAGACTGAAGCGGGTCTAGCAGAGAGTTGGATTCGAGGAAGTCTGTCATTCTCGCATACACAATTTTTTCAAGGATCTTGGATGCAAAAGGCAGTAGCAAGATAGGACGATAGTTGGATGGGGAGTTAGGGTCAAGATTGGGCTTCTTTAAAATTGGGGTTACAGTTGCATGTTTGAAGGGCAATGGAAATATACCAGAGGAGAGAGAGAGATTGAGAATTTTAGTGAGAGGTGAAGAAAGAGAAGAAGACAGAGTACGGATGAGATGCGAGGGAATTGGATCTAGGGAGCAGGTGGTGGGGCAGGAGGACTGGAGCAGAGCAGAAACCTCTTCCAATGTAGTGGGTGCGAATGAACATAGAACAGCAAAGGGAGTGAAGTTAGGGGAAGTATTGTAAGGGGAAGAAGATAGATGAGAGATCTCTTCTCTAACTGTAGAGATCTTGTCAGTGAAGTGAGTTGCAAAGTCTGAGGTGGTCAAGTTAGTAGGTGGAGGAGGAACAGCAGGGCGAAGAAGAGAGTTAAATGTGTGAAATAGTCGTTTGGGTTCGCGGGAGAGTGTGGTTATGAGGGTATTGAAGTAATTAACTTTTGCAGAGGAAAGAGCCAAGCTCTATGAGCTCATCATAAATTTATAGTGGAGAAAGTCAGATGCACAGTGAGACTTTCTCCAACAGCGTTCAGCAGTTCTGGAGCATTTTTGGAGGTATCGAGTGAGCTTGGTGTGCCAGGGTTGTTGTTGGGGGGGCCTGGGGCGTTTAAATGTACAAGGTGCCATGATGTCTAGTTGAGAGGAGAGGGTGGAATTGTAGAATGAAGTTGCAGAACTAGGACAGGTGAGGTTTGAGATAGGTAAAAGGAGAGTTTGGAGATTAGTGGAGAAATTCTCTAGGTCAAGACATTGGAGGTTTCTGTGAGAGTGATGTTCAGACAGTGGTGTCAATTGGGTCTTAGGTATGCCAATGTCAAAAGTCAGCAGATGGTGTTCAGATAGAGGAAAAGGAATATTGGAGAGATTAGAGGCAGAACAGAGGTTGGTGAAGGCAAGATCAAGAGTTTTTCCTGCTATATGGGTTGCTAAATTGGACCATTGCGTAAGGCCAAAGGAGGAGGTTACAGAGTGTCACTTTCAATTACTTTTGCATTGAATCACAAGTCCCCTGAACTGCCTATAAGGTGAACTGTATAACTTGGCCATAACTGATTAGCAGACTAACAGAGGATGTAGTGGGTTCGAAAGTCACAAGCTTTTGACGCAAGCTGTTGAGAGGATTAAACCTAATCATGTCTGCTGATTGGGTTAATGGTTTTGATAGTTTTCCTGTCCCATGTTTTATTGTGTTATTAAAAACAACTGCTTAAGCTATATCATCCATATAAGAGGGAGTAGGTAAAACTAACTATTCACCTCAGTTGGAGGTAGGGAGAATGTAAGAGGGTGGTAAAGTAGGTAGGTTGGTATAGTAAAGGATGGGGGTATAGGGAATTAGGAGATAAACAGTGGAAGAGAAAAGGTTGGGCGAGGAATGAGGATTTCATGGCAAGATTATTTGCCTTGCGTTTCATATAATTGAGAAGTCAGTCTGTCCATGTTGGCTCTTTAAAACCATCTTGTGGTTTGCACAGCAAGAGTAATCAAGGGTCTAATGGGAATGTCCCAATACTCAGGAAATAAGGGACTCTACCCTATTTAGAATGGCTTTAGTTTATCATTTAGTCACAACCACCAGCAATGGAAACAAGAGCCAGTCTCCCCGCAAAGTTTTCAGCACTTGTTCATAGTAAGTTTTCATAACAATGTAAAGTTCTGCGGAATTAGTTGGAGCTATATAAATACCAATAATAATAATAATAATAACAATAATGTTTATTGATCTTCAGAAGTCAGACAGGGGTCAAGTACCATTTATTAAGCATTTTGAGATGTGTCCTAAAATTAACACTGATCCCTTCATATTACTCCATTTTATGGAAACTGGGAGTCAATTAAATCTGTTAGCTCTTTTGTATGCTCACTTTATTAGTCTGTGCAGCCTTATGCATCTGTATTCCAAAAAAGTGGAAATCGCCCCCACCCCAAATAGATGCTAAAATCTGGTATTTAGTTAGGATGGAAAACCTTACGTCAGTTCTCCTTGACATTACTATGACATTTTTCATTTCTTAAAATGTGGTCTCCCTGGGATAAACCACTTAATGCTTTTGGGTGTATAGCTTGGCCTTTGATATGCTGATTTATTTATTCATTAATTCATGTATGTATTCTTCTCTCTTCTATTGTTTATCGCTATGCTTCCCTTTTCTGATACTCTTTCATTTTTCTCTCTTGCTCTGCTTCTGTCTTCTGAGTGGCTATAAACTTCTGCTCTTGGTTAAGTTTTCATATTGATCTCTTTACATGTTCTAGGTGCAACTCTTGGTACGTGTTCAACTTTGTACTTGACTTAACCCCTTCCCGACCAATGATGGAAAATTTCCATAATTTACTAAAGTTAACCCCAGATTGCCGCGACTGCGTGGTTAACGCTCCTCTGGTCTGCTTCGGTATTCGAGGCAGACCGGGAGCACCCGATCACGCTGTCCATGCAGCTGTGATCACTCTGACAGGCTATCAGAGTGAGAATATGTGCTGCAGGGACTTCTGATCCGCCTTCCTGTCCTTCCGCGTTCAGTGTGAAGTGCAGGAAGACGGATCAGCAGTGATCTTCTCCCTGCAAAAAATGAAAAATAAAGTTACAGTTAAATCCCACCCACCCTTTCCCCTGCTTTGATAAAATTAACCCCTTCCTTGCCAAATGATCACTGACTACAGTCAATTGGCAGGGACTACATTTTACTGTCATCTGATTTGTTTTTTTAAGCCTGAGGGTTACATTTATTTTCATTTTATTTATATTACTGTATTGCACTATGGTTTATATTTTATTTTACAGAATATCTGTTATATTGTTATTTTGAGAAGCTCCACCCATTTTATGTATGTATACTGTTGATTTTAAAGTGGTTAAGGGGATCCCACTTTGAGGTGTATAGAGCTTCGTATTGAACATCTTCCACATTGTGCACATATTTGTTATATTTATTTATTAATTAATTTAAATATTTTAAAATTATATATTTAGCTTGCTGGGGTGGGTGGAAGTTAGTGGTGAATTTGGTGTTATGCTAGCTAGGGGTTAATGTTTGAAAAAGTTTTTTAAAAAAGCTTTAAAAAGTTTAAAAAAGTTAAAAAAAAAGCCTGTATAAAAAGCCAGAAGAAAGAAGAATAGTGGTCTGGCTATGGAGGAGATAGAGTCATATTTAGAGAACACAGACGTAGGACTGTTGTCAGATGAAGCTCACATGACTGGGCAAGATGCTTCACAGTGGACATCATTAGAGGCAAGGAAGTGCTGGTTGCAGTGATCCCAACCAAGATCGTATTCTTTGTATCTGAAATATATCCTGTTTGTCTTCTTCTCTGCAATGCACCAAAATGAATGGTGAGGAATTCACACATATTTTAAGTATCAAATGAACCACCACAAAAAATCTAAGGAACATATAACATTTACATATCCAAAAAGGTATTGGTGGCATTCCACAGAAGTGAGTTCTTGGGGACAGACATGTTATACAGACGTGTACAGCTATTGCCAATGTATGGACATTGGAGATGGTTTTCAAATGTTTTAGTTATTTATTATATTTTTTGTATTTTTGTTATGTTAATGTAGACTAGAACAAATAATAAAACCCATTATTGCATGTCTCACACTGGTCTTCTAACAGGTGGAAATGGTAAAAGTGTAGCCTAGTTACTTATACCATCTAATATCAGAACTAACTGCATCTTCAAACTAATTGTTTTGTATCATGAACTTTAGACATGTCTTCGTTGCTATACATTAGTTATATACTGCATAGTAACATATTGAAATACATATTTTGTTCCACCTCTATATCAATATATATTATGTGCAGTAGAGAGAAGTTGATAAATGAAAAGGATACCATATGACATTTTTGAGTTTCTTATTTAATGCTAAATATTATATTTTTTCCATGAAAATGTCATGAGAAAAAGATTAGCAAGTGTTACCAGACTGCACTACCCTTTTCAAAGACATTCCATCTAACACATGAGCAGTTTATTTCTCTTGAAACCATGGGCTTGTCAGAACGGAAGGAGATATCTCTGGGACATAATGTGGTCATCAGATGACCCATACATAGTTAGTTCAGCTGTTACTCTCAATAACAGTGACCATTGTTAAATAGGGAGTTTTACTTTACATTGCCATGGAAACCATGCTATGTGTTATTTAAACCATTCTAACCAGGAGTCCTATGGTCAACTTTCTGTGCACATCCTGCCATAAAGTATGGAATTCATTACCATTCAATGCAGAAGAATTTTCACCCTTAGTTATTTACCTATTCCCATGTATTCAATATACAGATTTTATTTTTTTATTTAACATAAATCTAACGGCAGTTATGTACATGATTATCATAAATCATTTTTTTTTTACCACATTTAAATGTACTCCATAAGTCATATAAATAATACATACAGTTATGGCAATAGCAAAATGCGCAATGTTTAATTAAAGTGTATTTATTAAAAAAATGTTTAATTTTGCACATTTATTATACTGTATTATTGAATAAACCCTTAAGCATAGAAGCTAAGTAAACCTCAAAGTTGTTAAAAAAAAAAGCTCACAAGTCTAATGAATTTTATAATCGCAGCTTAGCAATTGTTTTTCTAAAATTTGGTAATTTTATTTTCAATTTTATTATACTTCAATATTTTGTGAATAGAAAACTACTTTTGTGTTTTCCAAACCATCACATTAGTTTAACCCCTTAAGGACACATGACATATGTGACATGTCATGATTCCCTTTTATTCCAGAAGTTTGGTCCTTAAGGGGTTAATAGTCAAATGCGAGATGACTGTCAAAGAAATATTGAAGGCATATTTTTAAAGTTTAAGGTAAAAGAAAGATAATAAAATGACTGTATGTGTTAATTACATTGTATTAGAGTTAGTGGTAAACATCATAAGTGATTATTAGACTTGCGCACAAATGTGTTTGGTACAAGCAAATCAAATTACTTTTAATCTATGCCAAAAGAAATCCATCCTACAACAATTTACCTGTGGATTTGATTAATAACATTGGAGCACAAATCTAGTAATTCCTACATAATGTAATGTCTCATGTAACTTCTCATAATCTGGCTCACTAAACCAATAGTTCCCCACCATTTCTGTACCAAATTACAGTTTAATCACAAAATATTTGCAAGGAACACCTGCTTTTCACGTAATATAAACATCCCATTTATTTTAGGCTTAACAGAAAGTTTTGCATACTTCTAGCCAGTTAGTTGCTGATATCTCTGTGAGGTCTTGTTATGAGTATGCATGTATGGGAGAAGTCTACCTTGAACCCCCTAATAAGCCCCTTCTTCCTCCATAGCCCCTTAGTTTTAGGATACAAGGGTGGTAGTGGCCATAATTTGATGGAGCATTTTAGATGCAGGCTAATGTAGTGGAGTGGTGTGCATTTACCTATTCAATCCAAAGCCTAGTAAATGTGGGAAGAAACGAGCAGGTATTGACAAGGCTAATGCTTTGTGAATAACCTGCATATGCAGGTGGTAAAGATGGGGGAGCAATTGGGCATGCATTTTTTTAAAGATCTCCTTTTATTTACATGTCCAATTTATTAGTACTCTTCTCTGGTAGAGTGAAATGTGTGAATGGTCCATACATTTTTATCATGGCACCAACTGGTACTAGCATGACCTGCACAAAAAGTAATTGCGTGACTACTTCACCCAACTTTGCTAATTGTTTTGTATTTGTGCCAATTAAGACTCCGTCAATTATTTGCCTTTAGAAAATGTATTTAAATTATAGTACTTACCCGAGGTAAGGAATCAGAGAGTATTAAAGCATTGTTCTATTTAGAAAAAAAGTGAATTTGTTGCTGAAATATTCAGAAAAATCAAAAACAACCAGTGACAACCCACCATTATCAGCCACATGTACACCACTTATATCTTGTTAAAGAAATATATTTTCACCTGTATGTTCCCATTTTTTGTATGTGTTGAGAATTGTAATATTATACATGTTTAGATTTTTTTGTAGAACGATAGATAACACTTCACGTTCTTCTTTGTTTTCCATACTAACTAAAGTGTAGATAAACTGTGTGGTTTGTGACATTTGTTCTGCTTCATGTGTTTAAAGCTTAACAGTGGCAGTAAACCTAATCCTCTGAGTAGTCAGGGTTTGTATGCAATCTGTAAACACACCTGCCTGACAGTCATTTGTGCTCTGCAATGAATAGTCCTTTGCATTGCAGGCAAAAATACAAAGTAAGAGAAATGAACCAAGGTTTTGTCTTTAAAACAAAATATTTGTATATGTTTATTTGGTCACACTGGCATGGCATATACTTGGGCACACGTTCCTCTTTTTACATTTGTAAACAATCTAAGAATCTTAGTTCAATAAGTCGCTGTTACCTTTTATATTAGTCCTACACCAGATTGAAAAATGTCTCAAGGCATCATTGTGTTAGACACAAACCTTACTTGGGTGCGTACTTTGAGAGCGACACAATCACAGTCATTAAACTGTGGCGAGGACATCAACAGTTTTTCACCAGGGGTACAAGGATGTTTATGAGTCCTCAAAGAACGATTTAAACAAACGCTGTTGTTTTTTCACATTTTGCTTTTATTACTTTTGCTCTTTCAGTTCTTGAGGTCACAAAAGCTATTACAGAACCACTTTACATTTGAGTCAAGAAACCTGAGGGAAGCCATGTGAATTCTCCATGCCATTCACTCTAACACACAAGGTGACATCATCTCAAACTGTAAAAAGTGAACTGTAAGGAGTTGAAAATGACTTACAAAATATAGTTTGTAAACGTTAACATGTAAAAAATATAATTGTCACACATTGCATTACATACACTGACTTTTAAAATATTATAAACCCTAACACCCTCTCCTCCTCTTTGTTTTGCCAACACTATTTTGTTTGCCAATGTCCTGCACTTTTATTTCCCCTTTACTAAATTGTAAAATACCACGCAATATGTTGACGTTACATAAATAATAATAATTATAATAATGTCTACATAAAACGTAGATTTGCTTTTCATTTCACTCGTTTTGCACAGGAACATTGACACCGCTTGTAGCCATATGAGAACAAATGATGACTGGGAGTCACCCTGTACATTTTACTTCATAACTTTCAGTGTCATAGTAGATTGTAGGTGCAAAATAACTGGTAGTGTAGCAGGGGCCTGCGAGGTGCTTCTTGACAGCACAACATTCTCTATATTGCCACCAGATGGCTGCATCACTGAGTGCTGACTGCTTTGTATTGCAGCTCTTTTTCAAGTTTCCTCATTCGTAAAAAGGGACACTATAGACACTATAACCATTTCATCTCAATTAATTGATTAAAGTGCGGGAAGTTCACTGGCCATGTCCCTTAATTAGGTGTTAAATAATTTTTCAAGCAAAACGGGACGAGGTTCACTTGAGGTATAGCTAACTCAGGCACAATACACATCCTTAACTATAAATATTGAGGCAATCAATTGGCAGCTTTGATAGGTTTAAAGGTACACTATAGGCACCCAGACCACTTCAGCTTATTGAAGTGGTCTGGATGCAGTGCCCCTGTTAGTTTAACCCTGCAATTATAGTTATTGCAGTAGCAGAGTGTCCCTTTAAGCTAAGTTCAGAGTATTCAGAATATATAAGTTTAGTTTTTAGTTTCTTCTTGCCTCAGTTGTTCGTCTGGACTAAGCATTGATAAAACCTACCTTAATTAAACCATACGGCAACCCTGACTTTCACTAACTATTCGTATGAAGTCACAGTTAACCAACATTTTCCAGGATGGTTGTTTTAATATCTGTAGTATTTTTTCAAAAAATTACTTTATATTGTAACTGTTTTATTTTTGAGAATGCCAATACGAATTGTTAACAAAGAATGATGTATATTTAAATGGCAGTACACCTTCTGTGTGGAGTACAGGGGCTAAAGCACATGATGACTATGTTTTCTATGCAAACAAACTGAAACAGGTTCCGAATTCATTTCTTGGTTTATTTCAAGAGACTGCTGGAACCACACTGTGAAGTACATCGGATGGGGGGAAGGAAGGCTTATTTCAATCACGCAAGTGACAGGGCAAACAGAAAAATAACACTGCAAGCCAGCTTAGCTGGGAAATTAAATACAGCTTTCTCTACAGAATGTTTTCCAAGTCTCAGTGTTCGACAATGTAAATTCTAATTTCTATATATGATCATTATTATATAATTCGTCATTTGCAAAAGGTAGCAGCAGACTAAAGTTACTTTTGGCTATTCCTCCCATAAATGTTCCCTATAGACATGTTAGATGATGACATTGTTAGATTTTCAAGAAATAATACTTGATTCACTATATTTGTATTGATTACAGAATACTATATAGCTGCACTTACTTGAGTTGATGTCAATACTCAGAATGTTTCATTTGGTATGCTAACATATCCTGGATGGATACTGTTTTCATGTTAACTGAAATATCTGGTGTAAACCTTCTAGATTTAAAAAAAAATATCCATTTTCCTTTCTGGGAAAAGATATGCTGAATACGAACAAGTTATGGTCTGTCTGTCTTTTATTTTAGGGTGTAAGCTTAAGCCAATCAGCATCTACTCATAGAGATGCATTGAATCAATGCATCTCTATGAATCAATGCATCTCTATGAAGAAAGTTCAGTATCTGCATAAGAGGGTGGAGACACTAAATGGCAGTGTTGCACACTGTGCAGTCCTGCCCCAGTAAGCACCTCTAGTAGCCATCTGAGGAGAAGCCACTGGAAGTATACCAAGGCTGTAATGTAAACTGAAAAGACAGTGTTTACTACAAAAAGTCTGAAGGTAATGTTTCTACTCACCAGAACAAATACAATAAGCTGTAGTTGTTCTAGTGACTATAGTGTCCCTTTAAATACCTTAACTATACATGGCCCACATGCTATCAAGCCAAAATTCACTCAAGATTATACATATCTTTTCTCCACTACCTGTCTCTCATTCCTCGTTACTGTTGTTCATGCATCCTGACTCTTATCAGCCATGGTTAACTGAGGCCTTGCTATTGTGCTGCACATTATCTGTAATTAAAAACATTCACTAGTTTATCCTCATTCTTTATCTCACATATCTTAATCCATTTCTTTCCATGCTTTTTCTATCTAGTGCAACTGATGGCCCAACAGAATCTGCTGTCTTTCATATTCCCTTTATACCCCTAACCACCATATTCCCCACGCATACAAACTTGTACCTAATGTTTTAATAGACTTAACGTTCTCAGACTTCATATTCAGCTCCCTTCTCGCTCATGCCTGTCTCCCCCCTCCCGTGACTTAATTCCTTCTGTGTAACATTTTTCTCTCCCCACCCCTTTCGTGCTCTGATACATTCCTATCCTATCCTTTCTTCTCTTCCTTACATATAAAAGTCTTCATCTGTACATGCCCAGTGACTTCAAAGCACTATTGTTTTCTGTTCTGTCAGTCTTCTCTCATTTTTCTCCTTGTTGCTTTTATTCCCCACCGTCTATCTCTACCCTACAATGTTTCCTTTAAATAAGAGTCATTCAAATGTCAAGGACAGACGGCTAAGTTCACTCATGGGTCTGTACTCTTTCCTCATCACCGTCCTTTTCTGGATTGCAATAACTTTAGTAATAATCAAGTTTGTGGGAGGTTTGATGAGTAAATGAAGAAAGTTTTATCCATACACAACTGCTTTCCCTATTGTCATCTATAGCATACCCATGCCTTAGGTTCTTTTTCTAGTAAATAAAGTGGTTCGGGGAAGTGTAGCCTTGCGGCATAAGTGTAAGTCAGCATTGGGTAATTTTTACTCTGAGTATCGTATACAACATTTTCCAAAAGATGGAAAGTGTCCGTACTGACCTGGCATCCTAGAATTGCAATGTTTAGATACTATTTTTATAAGATTGGTGGAAAATTACATCCATGCTCCTTGGAAAACAACTTGACAACAATTATGCTTGAGTGTGAAACCAAATAGTGAAATAAAAGTACAACTATCCATTGATTTAAATAAGTAGTTAAAGTCTGCTCAGTTTCCTAAAATTGTAAGGCGATTTTGTTCCCAATACCATACATTTTCTCAATGCATGCTTTCTGCCGTATAACTGGCAGATTCCAGTGAGAGCAGGCACCGAGCCAGGAAAATACATTTGCCGATCAACCAGTCTATGTCAGCTCTGTGCATTGGCTCAGAAGGGCACTGCTTCACATGATCCAACAGGTGGCACCACAGGATTCTGATAAGAGATAAACTTGTGAAAGATCCAGAACATCTCCTCACCCCACCATACAGTGATTGTGTGACTGAATATGTGCATGTACTTAAGGTCAATAGGGCTTTGATTCTTCGCAACAAACTGTGCTTTGCTAATTCAGTTAGCACCCATAAAGACCTTAAAAAGTGTTCCTCTTCACTTTCCTTTCTTTAAACAGACAATCGAATATCTATCTTTATTTCGATTGCTTTTAGTAACGTAGAACAAGCATGCGCAATTTATCTATTTTACCAAAAGTATCGCTTTCAATGTAGTTTATGAGCATTGTTATAAAATCTATTCATTTGAAATATTATTCAAAGCTAATGCCAAGGGTTGCTTTGATTCAAGGTTTTTGTAGTTTGAAACATTGGGTCAGCAGAAAGTTATTGAGAAAAACAATACATATTTTAATATATTTTTATATTTACTTAGTAATAGGATAACAATTGTCCTTCTCCCTACTCATAAGAGCTGCTCACAATACTTCAAAAACAACGCCATCACTCACAATTTAGGCCTGAGTCAGGGTTGTCCCTTAAAGGGTTTCTTCAAACACCATGACCACTTCATTGATTTGAAGAGGTCATGGTGCCTGGAGTCTGCATGTGCAGTATTTCGTTTTTAAAATGCTGCACATGCAAAGATGCCAGAGCTGTAACACCACCATTGGCAGCATCATTAGCCAGCCCAGAACAAAGTTCCAGGCTGGCTAATGTAAGTTTTGAGAACAATTAGGTGTCCGCTAACGCCATGCATTCAATGGCAGTCCTGCCACCTCCGTGCCACCCTTGTCCTCCCCTCGGTCCATCTTCCCTACCCTCCTTCCTTGCAAGGGAGCACGACATCAAGCAATAAACTTGGACTCAGGCAATAAACTTGCAACGGAGGTGAGATTTAGCATGTTTTTTTTTTTTTTACTTTGGCAGATTGTTTAGAAAGGGTTACTCCAACCAAAACCACTATTTTATGAAGACTCTGGTTTTTGGTTGGATCAACCCTTTTATGACGTTCTTAACATACACATTTAGATAAAATCATGAAAGGGATACTATAGGCACCCAGACCACTTCAGCTCATTGAAGTAGTCTGGGTACAGTGTCCCAGTCTCACTTAGTTCTGCAATGTAAATAATTGCAATTTTTAAGAAACTGCAAAGATAACATTGCAGCACTAAAATTGCCTCTAGTGGCTGTCTGATTCTGGTGGTTAAGCGACTTTTGGTCGCCTAACTGACTCTGGACGTCCTCACGCACTGCATGAAGACATCCAGTGTCAGTTAAATTAATCCCCATAGGAAAGCATTGAAGCATTGCATGCGCATTAGGGGAGGAGAAAAAAAGGCAACTTTGTTTTCCGTACACTATAGAATACACTTAAGCTGTTCAAATAGGTGATCTGTTTTTTCAAAGAAGAATTCACATTTAAACATGTATTCCTGACACTATAGTGCTGGAATGCAGCATTAGGTCCCTGATCCCCCTATCTCCGGAGTTTAAAGGTGATTTTACTCACTTTTTCTCCAACGCTTGCCTCAACTGGTCCCTCCTGGTCAATTTTGATGATCTCAGTCAATCGAGAGCTTTCAAGCACTGGGAGGCTTTAGTGCGTGCATGGCAAAACGCCACGCTGCGCAAATCAGTATCTCTTGATTGAGATGCATTGAATCAATGCATCTCTATGGGGTACGTTCAGTACCTCCATGCAGAGAGTGGAGCGTGGAGACACTGAACACCAGAGCTACACACTGTGCAGTACTGACACAGTAAGCACCTGTAGTGGCCATCTAAGTGACTGCCATTAGATTTGTATCAAGTCATCAATGTTAACACAGCAATGACATGCTATAGACACCAGAACCACTACATTTATCGTGTCCTTTTAAGTGATGTAATTGAAAACAAACAGTTTCTGAAGTTTTAGTAGCCATATTTCCAAATGTATTTCTTGCCATCTCTCACTAAGAGTACACAAGAATTTAATTAGACAAGCAGATATGCATTTTAGGATAATGAAATAGTGTTTTCTACAGAACATAAGCTGAAATATGGTTAAAAGAAAACATGAGCTTTTAATCTTCCGACTGAATATGGTTGTTGGCAAGAAGTTTACCTCCTTCATTGTTCTGAATTTTGTATTTTAATGAGGTTTGGCTTCAGCTCATACTGTCGGGTCCAGTTCGGCATTTATTATTATTATTTTTTTTTCAATTGCCTGATTTTCTCCAGTGACTGTTTAACAAGAATAGGGACGGTTAGATAATAAAACATATTTAGAATTTGGATGAACCCATTAAACACTGATGATGATCTAAGATGTCTTGGCCATCAGTTAATAATAAGCAATGATTTAGGGAAAATCTCTAAACATGAAGTTTTATCCTATTAAAGGAATATGTAGCAAAGGCAATTTAGTTGAAAATAAAATAGGTTTAGACATGTGACAACTACCACATTTACAATGATAGGGATTTGTTATAAAAAATAAATAAGCACAATGTTGCTGTCTTAAGAATATATTAGAAGCCATATAGAACCCGGTACAAAATTGCTGTTCAAGCTGGAGCATGCATTGTCAGTGTTTCTTCTTACTGGATGTTACAAATCTATTAAAACACACTTGTTTAGGTATATCATGTATGGAAATTGCTGGTCTCTCAGAGGGATCAATAGAAGCTGAGTCGGTGTATAAGAGTGAGAACATTTGTGAAGTACTGTTCTAGGTTATACTTTTAATATAAGGTGACCTATTTGTCTAAGTGTCCTATGCTTAAGGAATTTCAAACAAAACTCCTTAGCATTTTAAAAATGACCTATCTTTGGGAAGGGGTATGTAACGGACTGTTTTGCCCACAAGCGGTTAAAAACCGTTTAGGCGATCTTCCCCTTTCAGATGCACCGACAGCTACTGCAAGCACCAATCTCCTGAACTGCAACCAAGGGAATACTCAAAACTCCTGAACTGGAGACACACGAATAGCTGCTAGCAGACGAACAGGAAAATCCCCCAAGCGACTTACACTCCTGGCAATCAGTCTCTAACAGCATACAGTAAATCCTCCCCCAATAATGAGACGACACTTCACTTTGAGGGTTAAGCAGGAACTGTCTGTAATGGCCACACACTGGCTTTTATGCAAGTCCCCATGCAAGGGGACATCCCACAGGGTGGGACACAGTAAAACCAATCGTTACAGGGGAACCGTAAAACACACCCACATTTACATCACAATCCCTCCTCTCTGTCCAGGAGATAATTGTGAAGTAATCAAATTATCTCCAAGGACAGAGGCAAAACTCCATTAACCACATGGCAGACAAAGGACAATAAAAGACATAAAATTACATACAGTTACATTCAGTACATAAAACATATACGTTCTACATATCCCCAGATACCTCAGGTCTGAGCGCCCATTATTAAGCGAATGGAAGGAATGGAACAT
This sequence comes from Pelobates cultripes, assembly GCA_933207985.1. Taxonomy (NCBI): domain Eukaryota; kingdom Metazoa; phylum Chordata; class Amphibia; order Anura; family Pelobatidae; genus Pelobates; species Pelobates cultripes. The sequence goes on from OW240912.1 coordinate 351,303,871, forward strand.
ATCAGCTATGAAGAAAGGTTAACAAATTTAAACCTATTTAGTTTAGAAAAACGTCGCCTGAGAGGGGATATGATAACATTATACAAATATATTCGTGGCCAATACAAACCATTGTGTGGAAATCTATTCACAAACCGGATTTTACATAGGACACGAGGCCATGAGTTTAGACTGGAAGAAAGAAGATTTCGTCTAAGGCAAAGGAAAGGTTTTTTTACTGTAAGAACAATCAGGATGTGGAATTCTCTGCCTGAAGAAGTGGTTTTTATCAGAGTCCATACAGATGTTCAAACGGCTACTAGATGCATACTTGCAAGAACAGAATATTCAAGGATATAATCTTTCAATGTAGGGTAATAACTGCTTGATCCAAGGATAAATCTGACTGCCATTCTGGGGTCAAGAAGGAATTTTTTTCCTAGTTTGTTGCAAAATTGTGCTTCAAACTGGGGTTTTTTTGCCTTCTTTTGGATCAACAGCAAAAAACAAATGTGAGGTAGGCTGAACGTGATGGACGCAAGTCTCTTTTCAGCTATGTAACTATGTAACTATGAATGGCGCTCAGACCACACGAATACAGTTTAAACGCCATGGAGCCAAAGTCTTTACACAGTCAGTTTCATGCGAATGGGCTCCATGGGATTCCTATCTGGGGTACAACACACTCAAACAAATCTACCGAACACCCGGCAGAAAAGCACGAATAAGTCTTTTCTGCAGGGAAAAAGATGTCTTTTAACATGGGGCCATAGTCCAAAAGCAGCAGGCGAGCAACCAGGCTTCTCCAGTGTACAGTGGCGAGGTTGGTTTCGCCACAGGGTATACATACAGGGATTTTCTCAACATCTTGGAAACTGCAAGGTAGCAGGGCCGGCGCGTCCATAAGGCGGCACAGGCGGCCGCCTTAGGGCGCACGGGCTCTGGGGGCGCAATATTTCAGTGACCGGCAGGAGGGAAGTGCTCCCTCCTGCCAGGCCACCATCTCGACCCCCGGCGCGGCAGTGGTGTGAACAGGCGCGGCGAGGGAGCTCTAATCTCCACCCTCTGCTCCCTCGCGCGCTGCCTGCTGATGCCGCGGGAGCCGGAATATGACGTCATCAACCCGGCTCCCGCGGCATCAGTAGGCAGCCCGCAAGGGAGCAGAGGGTGGAGATTAGAGCTCCCTCGCCGCGCCTGTTCACAGCACTGCCGCACGCCTCCCAGCAGCCCCAGGGACCGATCCATAATCCACACCAGCTCTCCAGGTAGGGAGGCTGGGTGGAAAATATGTATTTATAAAATAATTAGTGAATGCATGTGATGTGTGTCTGTGAGTGACTGTGTGTGTGTGTGTGTGTGTCTGTGAGTGACTGTGTGTGTGTGTCTGTGAGTGACAGTGTGTGTGTCTGTGAGTGACAGTGTGTGTCTGTGTGTGTGTGTGTGTCTGTGAGTGACAGTGTGTGTGTGTCTGTGAGTGACTGTGTCTGTGTGTGTGTGTCTGTGAGTGACAGTGTGTGTGTCTGTGAGTGACAGTGTGTGTCTGTGTGTGTGTGTCTGTGAGTGACAGTGTGTGTGTGTCTGTGAGTGACAGAGTGTGTGTGTCTGTGAGCGACAGTGTGTGTGAGTGACAGTGTGTGTGTGACAATGTGTGTGTCTGTGAGTGACAGTGTGTGTGAGTGACAAAGTGTGTGCGTCTGTGAGTGACAGTGTGTGTGAGTGACAAAGTGTGTGCGTCTGTGAGTGACAGTGTGTGTGAGTGACAAAGTGTGTGCGTCTGTGTGAGTGACAAAGTGTGTGTGAGTGACAAAGTGTGTGCGTCTGTGAGTGTAAGTGACAAAGTGTGTGTAAGTGACAAAGTGTGTGTGTCTGTGAGTGACAGTGTGTGTGTCTGTGAGTGATTGTATGAGTGTGTGTGCGAGTGTATGAGTGTGTCTGTCTGTCAAATCAGTGAGAGTATGTTTGTCATTGAGTCTGTGTGTGACTATCAGTGTGTCTGTCAATGAGTGTCAATCAGTGTGGGTCTGTCAGTGTCAATGAATGAGTGTGTGTCAGATCAATGAGTCTGTGTCTGTCAGTGACGTCTGTGTGTTTGTCATTGAGTGTGTGACTGTCAGTGTGTACAGAGTGTAGCGGAGCAGAGCGCGGTACAGGAACTTCTGTTTCCTGTACCTGGCCAGACTGACAGGAGGTGCTCACAGAGAGAGCACTCCCTGTCAGTCCGGCCGGGTACAGAAAACTGAAGCTCCTTTAGGGGATCTGCTCCACTCGGCAATGCAACAATAGAGGTAGGAGGCACACCAGGAAGGGGAGTGTGACCACTAAAGGGGTGTGGGGTGCACCAAGGGACAGGGAGGGAATGGGAGAGAAACACCAAGAGACAGGGAAAAGAGGGGGGAGGGGAGAAGAACACTAAGGGACAGGGAAGGGAAGGGACTACTAATGGTCAGGGAGGGGAGAGGGGCTGGTTAAGAGGCACATAGATGAAGATGTTTTTTTTCGGGGGGGGTGCGGGGGGGCGGAAAAAGGCATCTTCGCCTATGTACCTAAAAATCCAAGCACCGGCCCTGCAAGGTAGCAATATTGCAATTTATTTTGCTGGAATTATAATTATTTAATTATATCAGAATAATGGAAACCTTCAAGGTTGTGACAAGGGACATCAAGGCACCAATGCAAAACAGCTTTAATATAATTTTTTTGCATGCTCAAATCTTTATAGTTTTTGCGCAATTTCTTTTTATATATATAATTTGTTTTATTTATTGTTTTTTGTTTTTTTTACTTTGGAAAGACTTCCTTATGAAATGTATGCACAGTCTTAGTGAGCTTTTTTTTAATTCACAACCAGACAGTCATATACACTACAAACAGGTATTGATACCGCTACTATATGTCTCCTTGTGTGTCCTCTGCTTCTAATGCAGGTTGCAATGCAGCTCAGTCCATTCGGTACTGTCAGTGGCTAATCTTTCTATGAAATGGGGAGGTGTGGCTAAAGAGGCAGGCATATGTCAATTGCACCTATCTACTTAAAAAAAGAATGATGACTACTCTTGTTTCTGTTTCTATATATATATTTATTAAGTTTTATTTATAATATTATTATTTTTTTGTTTGTTAGTTTTTTTGCAAATTATATATTTTTTTTTTCTTCCAAAAAAACTTTCAAACTCAGTAATGTATTCTCACAATTTTTCACATTGCGGGGGAAGTCGGTGGGGTAAATTGGCCATTATTTAGTTTAGGGTAGAAGGATGCTTTCTTAACTCATTGTTGCAATCATACTCTGTGAGTGACTGGTTAGGGTAATGCTAACATCCCTTCTCTAGAACCAAGAAACCCAAGTTTGAATCCTGGGCAAACCACCTCACCATCAGGTGTCCTACCTACCTAGACTGTAAGCTTGCTTGAACAGGGCCTTTTTAGAGATTCATTTTATGAAAATTGTAATGTTCAATAGAATATGTTGGTGCTGTATAAAGGCTAATAAAACAAAGATACTGTGTAATCTTCACAATGCCTGTTATAGTGTATTTTACAAGAGAGCGTAGAGTTCTGCGAAATTAATTAGCATGATAAAAGCTAGTTTATTGTGCTGCAACTGTGTTCAAAATTTAACATAATAAAGAAAGGCTTTTCAATTCCTGTTCAAAATGCTTTTTCATACAGAAGCATAAAACTATTTGCACTTAACAAAGGTAATTTATCATTGTCTTAAATAACCTTAGTTCGTTGACACTTTCCCCTTATCTAATTTACTTATGCCAAGTCACTTATTGGTTTGCTCTCAAACCCATTTCTACTGTTGCCTTAGCTAATGCTGCTTGTGACGGTTCTTTCTTTAACCCCTTAAGGACCAAACTTCTGGAATTAAAGGGGATCATGACATGTCACACATGTCATGTGTCCTTAAGGGGTTAAAAGTTCAATACTTCAGATTCTGTTGCAATATCTTTCATAAATTACTTATGTGTTTACATTTTATTTCAAGAGATTCTTCTGCTTTAGAACAGATACCAAACCACATGTACATTCAAGGGCCTAAGTCCACCTTCTCCTTTCCTTGTATGCATTGAATAAGTCCATTGGATTGATCCATGTTTTAGTTACATATTTTCTCATGTCTATGTAATAACATACTTTGAAGTAATGACACGGATTTTCACTGACATTAATTCATGGAGCACTCAAAAATACTTCAAAAGCATTTTCACCAGGTGAACATGCTCTGCCCATTGGTATGCCACAAGGTACATATTCATATTTAAGACCCTTAGTACAGACATATCTACCTAAACACCTTGATTCCTGCAAAAATTGGATTACTTTTTCCTGTATAGTTACATTCAGACACAAGGAATTTTCGGAGAAGAAGTAAAGCATCTAAATAAGGGTTGGGATTATTATTGGGTTTTAAAGAACCTGTGTGTAACATTTAAAAAACTATAATTAGATATGATTAGGGACTTTACTGTAGAAAGGAGAGTGCTCCTCACATGAAACCAGGAAATCAACCAGAGCTCAGAGTGTGTTAGTTATTTCAGAAAAACCCACAATGCAGCAACAGTAACGCTACTGTTCATGATTCGCTTTTCAATTCATAAAAGAGTTTTCAGCATTTGGCAGCAAAATGAGTCATTTACTGTAGCTTCATTTTTTGACATCATTTTTTTTGGCAACGTTGAAAGGCCTCATTTTCTCCAAAGCAGAAGAAAATCAGGTCCTCTTCTCAGACAGTGAAACAGTATTTAATGCCGCCAATGCTTAAAAGAAATGAGAATCTCATTAGACAGGATTCACTTCAAGTCTAGGTTTTTTTTCTCATATAAAATGTTTTTCTGGAAAAAGTTTTTGTTTATGTCTCTAACAGGAAAGATTTGTCATGGCTCAATATACATTTCTTATTGTGTGCAGTTCTCATAGCCAGATTCACTGATCATCTCATTTGGGAATTATTGCAAGTATCTGTTTGAATTTGGAAAGTGGTGACCAAAGAAAAAAGTAATAGACGCACAGAAAGCCATTTAGAATTGTAGTTTAATTCTAGTTTTATATGCAGTATACATGCAGCACATTATTGGCTGAACTCAATAAAATGATTTTCCTGAGTGAATGGGAATGTCAAAAGTAATGTTTCAGCATCTAGTAGATCAATGTTCTCCATACTCAGCCCCTCCTAAAACATTACCTCTAAATATTGGAGCCACTATAATCAAGACTGTCCTGTCAAAAGAAGAACTTTTGGGGGGTCTATAACAAAATGTGTTGAATGCAATAGATGGGCAGGGAGTCATAAGAGTTTTAGGGGGCCGGAGTCTGACAAGCCTGGGGTTGGTGATCTACCCAGAAATATAAAGGCTGCTATAACAGTGAGGAACAAAAACTCAATTTTAATGGCTATGTTATATTAGAGATTAATAAATGTGAAATGAGAATTATAGCCTATTATTGAGAAAGAGGTATACGATGCATAGCAAACCCTGAACCTTATAAGTAGAAATTCACTTATTAAGACCTATTGACTGACTAAATAATTATATTTATGTATTACATATAGTGACGTCTATTAAGGTTACCTTTAACTTTTAGTAGTGTATAACTTTACAATGAGGTCAGGAGAAAGTGAAAGAGCTACAATGATAAACGTTTTATAATAAATTAATATTTTGCTTAAAGCGGCACTGTCACTTTGCAGGTTTTGCTTTTAAAGGACTACTAAAGTCACCCAGATCACTTCATCTCAATGAAGTGGTGTGAGGACAGTGTTCCTGTCATTTTAAACATGTAATGGTAAACAGTGAGGTTTTGTAGAAACTGCAATATTTACATTTCATGGTTAAATGGTCACTATAGGCACCTATACCACTTCAGCTCATTGTCTGGGTGCAGTATCCCAGGTCCCTTAACCATGAACAGATAATTACCTTCTTGGGCTACTCTAGCTCTACCAGACAGCCACAAGAGGTACTTCAGGGCTGTTAGGAGACTTTTGGTCACCTAACTGATGCTGGACGTCCTCACGCTATGCATGGGGACGTCCAGTGTCACCCAAAACCCCATAGGAAAGCATACAAGAATGTGAGCATGGCCATTACCGCACATGTGCATTAGGTCTCCCCTGCTGGCAGGGGAGGAGAGAAGCTGGATCTGAGCCAGTGGCAGGGGACATCGGCGCTGTTAGAGAGAGAAGAAGTTTTTGACCCCTTCTGCACTATGGGGAGGGCCTTGACAGAGGGGGAAGCTATATTGCCAGGAAAACGGGTTTGTTTAAAAACATGACATTAAAAAGTCTCGTTACTAGAAACTACAACTTCATGAGTTTGTAAGCACTTATAATTAACCTTTGTTGGATACTTTTCAATTTAGTTCATTGACTGCAGAGCTTTTGATCTGCAAACATACTTTGTAGAGACTGAAGCAAATATTGCTGTTTAGTGGTGCAAGATGGCTTGCAGTCTGCCTTGAATATAACTTTGAATATAGCTTGTTTACAGCAGCCTAATGGAGGTAATATAAGTTTACCTAGTGGTTATTTTTCAGATCTATCATTTCTCCAGAAAAGTGTACCCAAAACATTAATTTCAGCACTCAACTGCCACTTTGACTGACATTCCCTGCTCGAACTGCTCTGATTTAAGGTATAATTTTCTAATGTTACCAGTGCTTTGAGTTACATGCTGTTTAACATTTTAACACATTGCACATCATGTTCAATTGTTCATCAGAATTAACCCTTTCTATGATCTTTCTCTAATTTTTCTGGAAAACTGTATGTATTATCCCAATCATAACGGGTTCTGTATGTCCAACTTTAAATTATAAAGATAATCTAATGGTACATGTTTCACCTTAAAGAAAGCTGTCACCTTAAAATATATTTTATATATGATAATAATTTTAACAAGTGGTATGTAGAGAAATGAGAATTTATCATCCGTACCTCTGCAAGACACAGTAAAGCCCTGGACTGAATGCTTTCCCCTAGCACTCTTTTCTATGAGATTCAGACCCAATTCTATCATAGTATATGACAGGATCCATCAGTCATACACATGTACCTCAGGTCAGACAGTGTTTGAATCTAACACGAAGTCTCTATGAGGACAAACAATTGGGAGAAAGGGCACTCCACTAAATGCAAAATAGGTGCAAACTCTAAGGTTACATTCCCAATTACCTTTCAAGATAGAAATAACATACGAAAGGAGCCACAACACCAAAAATTATTATAGGAGATTTATTCCACCATGTGTGGAACCGGCAATGTTTCAACAGGACTGAAGGGTCTTTGTCAAGCCTGGATTTTATTAAAGGACACGGAGGCTCATATTATGCTTATCTCTTTCTTTATTATACCTCAGCAGCAAAGAGAAGGTATAAACATTCATAGAAAAAAAGTTTTAACAGGTTCTCCAAGGGTTAACCCAACATCATACCCTTAACCAATAGGAACAGTCCCTCTATCTATAACTACTCATGTGACCTTTCCTCTCCCTCTTTCTTTGCTGCTGCCTCAGCTAAGTACCATCTAACTTTAGCTCTCCTCAGAGCACCCTCTTTAGATTATTACTGCATAGTTTGTTTATGTGTCTTTTTTGCTATTGTTTGTATATATATATGTGCTTGTATGGGTTAATTATCCTGCTCCGCTAGAGCCGGCGCCTATCTGCCCTGGTGCAGATAGACTGTTTCACTGGGGTTCCCTCCCCCCCTGCGGCGGTTACCCCCCCCCCCCACACCTCACCGGGTAGTTTATTACCCGTTCCTCTTCGTTCTCAGCGAGCCGCGGCGGCCGTTTCACGGCGCGAGCGCTATGGATCCAGAGCCCGCTTGCGCATGCGCAATAACGGCCGCTGGGCACAGCGGCCATTTCCAGCAGCCGGCCGGGTCTTTGCCACGCTTTTTTCTGCGCCCGCCCCTGTACCTGAGGGTGGGCGCTCACAGATTGGCCACCAGCATTGGCTGGCAGCTTACCAGTGCTCCCTGGCGGCCATTCCGGAGGGAACACTCGGTAAGCTGCCAGCCTTTGTTTGTGCCTGCATCCCCTTTGTACTGTTAGCAGAGCTCACTGCCCAAAGTTGTTCTTACTGTTTAGTCCCTGCCTAGGGTCACCAGGGGCATTTTTCTCTTGCACATTGGTGCCAGTCTGGTACAAATTTCACTGTGTCACTCAGTATACCCTGCCATTTCAGTTTCACTAATTCCACGTCCCAGGTGTTTTTTTGTTATAACCTACCTGTCATGCAACACCTCAGGGACCAAGGGGTTTCCACCCCCACTGATATCAGTAAGGACACCATTCACCACGTGCCCCAGATAACACGTCCATGCTCGCCACTGAGAGAGGACGTGGCATCCATGGATCAGTTGAACTCGGAGGAGTTTCACTCACTCTTGGATGCGACCATGACCAAGTCGGTCACCCACGCTATAGTCACGGCTATGGCGTCTAGCAGCCACCCCAGCGGCCTCCGCCCCATGGCCCAGCCTGACAAGCCTGTGCCCCTCAGCGGCCATAAGGCTACGGAGAAGACCCACCATATGGGCAAACACACCTCCAAAAACAGCACGACGGACAGGATACGCCCTGTCACTACTGAGGACGTGGGGCCCCCACGCAAAAGAGCCACCCACCGGGCAAAAGCGGTGAGGACGTGGAAATGGGCAAAAGCCCAGGCAGAGACATCCGACTTTGGTTCGGACATAGAGGAGGTAATGAGTGAGTCCGAGGAAATCGGCTCGTTGGAATCAGAGAACTCTTCCCCTGAGCGCAGCCTGGCAATCATACCAACTAAGGGAAAAGCGCCCACGGATGATTCCATCATCCTAGACCCCCAGGGCGAGCCCCTATTCAACCCAGACGACCTACAACACCCTAGGTCTACAGACTGGTTCCCAGCTGATCATGTGGCCCAATATATTGCGGCCAGAATCAGGAAGCCCCTGGATAAAACGACCAGGAATAAGTTAAGGGCAGAGTGCCCACGCCCGACGGTCCCTGATATGGCTTGCGCCACACCAGAGGTGGACCCCAAGATTGTCCAGTTTCTGGGTAAGGCTGGCTGGAAAGCCAAAAAAGGGCTAGACTACTCCCTGCGCCACTGCCAGGACTCCTTGGGCCCCAGCGCAAAGATCTTCGACTTGGTCGAAGAGACAATCTCAGGGGGCGCACCGCTAGACCCCTTAGTGATCCGAGAGTGGGCACAACGCTCTATCTGCCTCATCGGCAACTCCAATGCCGCACTTAATACTGAGAGGCGGAAGGCAATTCTCATGAAGATAGACCCCAAGCTGGTCAACATGGCCATAACCGAGCCTGGACCCCAGGCAAAAGGCCTCCTTTTCAGAGACAATTTTGTAAAAGAGCTGGGCACCTACGTGAGCACATTTACAGGCCTGGATAAGGCACAGACAAACCTGAAACGGGTGTTCTCCCCGAAGGTTTTTGGAGGGGCTGGCAGGTACAGGGGCCGCCTGTCCAGCCGCCCATCACGGAGCTCCCACCGGGGCTACCGGGGCCCCACGACATCAAGAGTCCCACAGACGGAGACCAGAACCCCCGCACCTTTCTTCCCGGTCAGGGGCAGATCATGGCAGCCCAGAGGTCACAGGGGTTCCACATACGGCCGACGACCTTATGGTAAGTGCTTTCCCCTTCCCCCTCTCTCATACCTCACACGTAGGGGGCAGACTTTCCAAATTTATCGGGGCATGGCACAGACTCACGTCCGATGCCTGGATTCTCGACACAGTAGCGGGGTACCATATAGAATTCGTCACACACCCAATCCAATCCGCAATGCCACGGCGGATGGTGTTCACCCCTCAGGACAGGGAACTTGTGTCGAAGGAAATCATAGCACTGGCGGAGAAGGGAGCGATCTATCAGGTCGCACTTCACTCCCCAGGTTTCGTGAGCAATCTGTTCCTGGTCCCCAAGAAAGGCGGTGGGGTAAGACCAATGATCAACCTACGCCCACTCAATACATTTGTACGATATCATCACTTCAAAATGGAAGGGATTCATTGCCTACGAGATCTTCTCAGGCTGGGGGATTGAATGGTCAAACTAGACCTCCAAGATGCATATCTCACCATCCCCATTGCAAAGGAGTGTCAGCATCTCCTACAATTCAGTTGGGACTCCCAGACTTGGAGGTTCCAGTGCCTACCGTTTGGCCTATCGTCAGCACCATGGTGCTTTACAAAACTGCTGAAGCCAGTGGTTGCGCTGCTGCGCAGCAGAGGGGTTCGCATGATCATATATCTGGACGATATGCTGATCATGGCCCAAGACACCCTACTACTACAACAACACTTAGATTGGGCAATAACACTACTACAGAACCTGGGATTCCTAATCAATTGGGAAAAGTCGGTACTAACGCCCTCCCAGTCCTTAGAATTCCTAGGATTCAAAATAGGGGCGGTCTTAGGGACCCTAAGCTTACCACCCACAAAGATGAAAATCATCAAGAAGGAGATCCGCAGAACATTGGCTCGTCCAACACTCACGGTCAGACAACTAGCCAGGATAATTGGACTCCTTTCCGCTTCCATACAAGCGATCTTCCCGGGACCTTTGCACTACAGGGCCCTACAGCGACTAAAAGCCGCACAACTGCGCTCAGGACACTCCTACTCAGACTCTGTGCCACTCGATCACACAGCCAAGGAGGAGCTCAGGTGGTGGCTGCAGCACATGGAAGCGTGGAACGGCAGAGCAATCTTCGGCAACAACCCAGATTGCGTAATAGAATCAGATGCCAGCACACGGGGCTGGGGAGCACGCTGTTGACATACCTCCACAGGCGGAAAATGGTCCCAATCAGAAAGGACACTACATATCAACTGCCTGGAATTAATGGCGGGATCTTTCGCGCTGAAGAGCCTCCTGGGCCCCGCGACGCATTGCTCCATCATCCTGAGAATGGACAACGTCTCAGCCGTCCAGTACATCAACCGCCTCGGCGGCACCAAGTCCAAAATTTTAGCAGACTTAGCCACAGAATATTGGCAGTTTTGCTTAGAACGCAGCATAACAGTGCGAGCCGAATACATCCCGGGACTTTCGAACACCATAGCAGATTGGAACTCCAGACATCTGCGGGATACCAGCGATTGGCGCCTGAACCGAGACGTTCCTACGATTGCACACACTATGGGGTCCGCTGTCTATAGACCTGTTTGCGTCACAGTTGAATACACAACTCCCGGAATTCTTCAGCTGGAGACCGGACCCAGACGCGTTAGCTACGGACGCATTCCTACAACCATGGCCGAACAAACGACTATACGCGTTCCCACCGTTCGCCCTGCTGGCACGAACGCTAGTGCACCTCGACCGCGCACGGACATCCCTAGTCCTCATAACCCCATTCTGGACTGCACAGCCTTGGTTTCCTTTACTCATGGAGATGTCCATAGATCTCCCCAGAATGCTGCCCGAGAACCCACATCTCCTTTCAGACCCAGATGGGAACCCACACCCTCTGATGGCGCAGGGACAACTCAGGTTATTAGCGTGGCTCCTTTCCGGGGACCCTGGGTCGTGCCAAATGTTCCGCAAACAACTCTCGAACTCCTGGCGGGAGCCTGGGCTCCGGGAACACGACGATCCTACTCTAAAGCTTGGAACATCTGGAGTGGTTGGTGCATGGAACAACACGTGGATCCCGTATGTGCCCCTGTAAACCACCTGTTGTGTTTTATTACACATCTATACGACCAAGGACTTGCATACCGGACCATCAATGTATACAGGTCAGCGATCTCGGCGGGACACAAGGGTATAGAAGGACTCCCAGCAGGCAAGCATCTGTTGGTATGCAGGCTCTTACGCGGAATTCGATTGGCAAGACCATAGTACAGTATGGGACGTGAATGTGGTCTTAAATCTTTTGGAACAATGGCCACAGAACTCTGACCTCACATTGAAACAACTTTCAGCGAAACTGGCCATGCTCTTATGCTTAATATCCTACAAAAGAGTCTCGGATGTCCGGGCATTGGACGTCGACGCACGCACGTTCACTCCAACAGGAGTAACTTTCAACATTTCCAGACGTACAAAATCAGCGACAACATCAGTGTCATATCCAGCATTCCCGCACAACAAAAACCTGTGCCCAATTGCTTGCCTCAAGGAATATGAAACACGGACACAGGCATTTCGAAACTCTGGACAACATGAACTATTTCTGGCCGTCAATTCACCATACCAGCCAGTATCTTCCATAACGATAGCCCGATGGGTGAAGTGGATAATGACCTCTGCAAACATAGATACCTCAGTATATGGGGCACACTCCACTAGAGGAGCTATGGCATCTAAAGTATTCAACTTGGGATGCAGACTGGAAGACTTGTTACGGACGGCAGATTGGTCTCAGGAATCCACCTTTAAGGAATATTATTTTCACCCTACAGACCACGTAGCATCAACAGTCATTGCACAGCTTTGAACTAGCATAATATGAGCCTCCGTGTCCTTTAATAAAATTACCAGATTTTACTAATTACATGACGTAAAGTCATGATTTTATAAAGGACACGGAGGCGAATATTGGCCCACCCGGTAAGTATATCAGGCATATATCGGCAAAAGTAGAGTGAAATTCCCACCCAATAAACAATAAAATAAGGGTCATTGTGGTGTCTTCTTTCGTCTCGATTTAATTCGTTTTATTTAGGACAACTGTTTTATTTTTCTATACTAGTGAGTCTGTAGTACATCAGGCATATGCTAAGATTTAGTCACTAACGTTGTGACAAACAGTTCCTCAGACCACATTTTACCATCTTTTTCTCTATCCCATTACAGTTTAATTCGCAATACGCGACACCCTGGATGACCAGTTGTCACCGCAGTTTACGCAGACAAGTTCTTACAAGTTCGGGATATGGGAAAGTTCGACACAACGGATAAAGTGTTCCAGTGTCTTCTCAAGTCATAAAGATACAGCTTCGGCATGACCAAAGAAAGAGAGAGAGGAAAGGTGACATGAGTAGTTATAGATAGAGGGACTGTTCCTATTGGTTAAGGGTATGATGTTGGGTTAACCCTTGGAGAACCTGTTAAAACTTTTTTTCTATGAATGTTTATACCTTCTCTTTGCTGCTGAGGTATAATAAAGAAAGAGATAAGCATAATATTCGCCTCCGTGTCCTTTATAAAATCATGACTTTACGTCATGTAATTAGTAAAATCTGGTAATTTCAAGTTACAATTCACAGCTTAAATAAATTCTAAATTAGCACACTTTAGGGTGGAGTTTACAAAACAGAGCATTTAACCCTTATCACACCCCTTGTGTAAATTAAGCAGGGAACCCAGATGTAGAAAGTACTGTGTGATTATCTAAAACGAGAAAGACAATATGTAGGTCAATGTAAATGGGACAATAATCAAAACACATCAATGATGAGGAACATTTACTTATACTAATAATATTATAGACCTTGGCATGCACTAGTTGGCTGAGGAGGGATTTAACTATTTTGTACACCATCATTGGTGGCAGTTGAAAATCCAAAATTTCAGGGTGTGCCCATTGTAAAATGTACAAATGTTTTCAAAGGACATTCTTTACTGCGTTGGAATGTGCAAACTGACTGACCTTCCTGGTAAAAATTATGGACTCTAGATAGTTGCTCTGAGAGGAGAACTTCAGGGTATCCCCTATGAAGGGACTTCTCAACCATCTCATTAAGTCAAAGTGTGCATGTTTCAACATTCATCACAATCCGTTTGACTCTATACAGCTGACTACGTGGAAGGGCACATAATAAATTATCTGTATGGGCACTTTCAAATTGCAAAAATGTGTTGCAATCTGTGGACTTGGTATACAAGTCAGTGATTAGTTTGGAACCTTTTTTAATTACTGTAGTATCCAAAAAATAAATCCTCTTTGCGTCATACGCTGTGGTAAATTGAATATCACATGAAAATAAACTAAAAACTTGATAAAAGTTTATTAGGTACTCGAACAAACCACTCCACACTGACTTTATGTCATCCATATAACGTAACCAATAGCGAAACAATGAATGTGGATAGATGAAGTGTTCTTCAAACTGGTTCATATAAATGTTGGCATATGTGGTTGCTACATTCGAACCCATAGCAATCCCCCACACTTGTATGTAAAACCTGCCAGAAAAAAACAAAATCACTTTGTCCAAAACAATTTGTAATAGTGAAACATTTCTTCTGATGATCATCAATGTCTAATTTAATAAAGGCTTCAGACATAACCTAGATACCCTCTTCATTTGCAATGGAGGGTACCCTCTACATTTGCAATGACAGACGAGAGATCCAGCAACCCCAGACGATCGTTTCAGCCTTGTTAGGCATCAACAGTGAGGTATAGTTAATATCCCTCTAGGCACCATGAGCAAGGGGTCCACATCTGGATTACCCTTTAAACTTAAGGAGAGCAAAAAAACAAGTCGCAAGAGAGTGCTGAGAAAGGACAACAGCTCAAATAGCCTGCCCTTCAGTGGGTCCCCGCTCAGTTCTCAAGCTGGTTTTAGCTCATCTTGTGCCATTACAGAGAGAACCAGACCATATATCTCAGACTGATTCCACCCAAAATGGCTGAGCAGATCCAAAATACAGGCTGAATCTCTCTGCATGAGCGATACAGCTACTCCAGACGATCGTTTCAACTTTGTTAGGCATCATCAGTGAGGTATAGTTCATATCCCTCTAAGCACCGTGAGCCAGGGGTCCATGTCTGGATTACCCTTTAAACTTAAGGAGCAAGTTGCAAGAGACTTTTTTTTCTCTACATGGATTCATGAAATTATTTTCTGAAGTAACTGTTAATCGACTAGGAGTCACCCTGCTTTACGTCAGCCTCTTGTAACATATGCCAAATCCTCTGACAAACTGCTCACCAAATATACAGCGTAGCCTGTAGCAAGGCAGCATTAATCTCAGAGACCTTTCCCTAGTCATACGAAAGCTGCAGTATTTACTAAATACCAGATACATGATTGCCCTCTGTTTGTGGAATAGAACTCCTGTTACTCTAAACTGGGATATGACTAGCAGAGAATTACACGAGTATGGATCCAATAAAAGATGCGCAGGGTATAGTTTGAAAATGAGTAGGTGGGGGTGAATCTTCCTCCCCTTTAGATAACACTCTATCTCACATTCCTTGCAAGGACTGCAACTCCCATTATGGTTTATGTGAGTGTGCAGTTTTTCTGATTTATGCATGGGGCAATTCTCAAGTTAAGCAAGATAAGACTGCCATTTTTAGGAATTCACTATTGCAATTTACACTCCTCTATCACCGCAACTCCTATCACTTTCAGCATTAACATATTTGGTTTTAATGTATGACTTTCATAGTTTAGTGAATTTTGTCTCAAATATTTAGCATTTTTAAGTTTGAATCCAGTCCACAATTTATTATTAGTATTATTTTTGAAGAAGCTCTCAATGACATCTCCACTAAATTGGGTGTTTTTGTGACTATTAACAACTGCTGGTTAAGTTATAAAATCACTCTGCCACACTTTTCACAATGTTAGTAATGTAATACTGAATTATGAACACCAAGTTCCTTTATCACTTTCCAGTTTTGGTTTTAGGTAATTGAACCTCAGTACACCTTTCCCCTCTAGGGCAAATACTTATACTTACTGTAAAGTTCTAGCCTTCTAGCATTCTCATAATCTTTTTGTTTCATCAAACTATCTAGTCAAATTAGGTTTTCTTTGTTTTCGCATTCACGTTTTCAGGTCACTACGCAAGGGACTTTCTTTTCCAATTCTACCTCCTTCCCCAAGGCAGCCACATGGTTGCTCTAACAGGACTTTACCTTTAGTTTAATTTGGCTGTTAGGGTACCTTAGTCAGACCTAGGTAGTATTTTGACTTCATGTGCCACAAGTTAGCTGACCCATGAGGCCAACTTCCATCCTACACTGGAGGTATTTCGCCCTTCAGCCCATTTCATAGTTAGTGGCATGCAACTCTGCCCTCTTGACAAAGAATTTAGGTCCTCTCCAGTTCCAGGCCAATCTATCTTAAATCTCTTTATTGTAACCGAGAGGCCAATATCCCGCCACAATGCTTGGTCGCATACCTATCCAATGGCCCAACTCATAGGTAGTGCCTCTCATCGCCACTTGGCCTCCCAAGTAAGCCCTCCCAAGTCACCAATCCTAACTTAATTGTTTTGCCACTTGGCATAAGATAGGTCAACCAGGTACCTGTGTGTTCTGTAGTTTGTTCAACTAACCCATAGTAGAGATCATTACAAAACCTTTCAATATAACAATTTTCTTCTATTTCTAGTATAGTTACAATAGGCACTACAGCACATGGAATACATGAGAGGAATGACAGAGTGGAGGGGAAGAAGAAGAGGGGATTAGGGATCGATAGGTATCTGATAATTTGTTTTCAGGTCCAGTTTGGATGATACACCAAGACATGAAAAGACAGTATTTTTATTTACAGCAGCTAGTCATGAGCAGTTATTACATCCAATACCTTCCAGCATAGTTTCACATTTTCCAACATTCCTTACTGGGTTCCGGTATAATTTTGCCCATTTCCTTTATGTTTATCTTACTATCAACCTTGGAAGATTTTGGCTGTGTGTAACAGTTTCTGAATCAGTCAAGGTACAACTCAGTCCACATAAAAGGGGGGCTTTGGCAATTATTCTTGTTCATAAACTAGGTAGTATTCATATATTTGCCCTCTTAAGACAGGCCGACCTGTTCATCAGTTTTTTGCACATCACAACTGACTTGTTCTTACTGGCATCGCTCAAACCTTATTGAATACCTTCGGCCTTTGTCCTCAACCAAGAGAGAGAGAGAGAGACAGACAGTTGTCATCCATTCTACTTAATATTGCACAGTAAATAAAATTCAAACTTCATATTGTTCAATAGGTCAAGCAAATAAAGTGCTTCATTTGTTATGAAGTAGAATAGGTTTCACATGTGTTTCCAATTTATTACAAGCTTCTGTCTTGATTATTTTTCCAGATTAGGTTCCCCTCTTTCACCAGCTGGCACAATGTACTGTATCTGTTACAAGAGAGTCCCCGTAGGCCTCCCAATTCTTTTCTTACTGTTCTGTTTTAACTGTTGCCAAATTCATTGTTTACAGAAATGATTCAGAGGTAAACATACACTATTTAGATTAGATTTATTTTCCTAGTATCTAAAAAATTCTAAGGATAAAAGGTGTGGTGGGAGGGGGGCTGAATATTTTTTTTTTTTTTTAAAGATCTGCACCTTAGAAATGAGTTAACTAATAAAACTAGTGAAGGTCTTAATTTTTTCATTTCTGTTGCTCTCATGAATATATTACTATGTTTTACATAAGATATTCTTGCAAGTATAGTATACAGCAAAATAATTGGAATTACTTAAAAGCAACCTCCGGCATGTATCAGTTGGCTAGTCCAAGAAATTGCTGGCTGGGCTTCCTTGAGTAAACGTTTTCATTAATAGCTTACTATATCGAGTTTAGATGAACTAAATACATTTTATTTGATTAGCATCACCAGCAAATTCTTTAGTGCTTGATAAAGTAACCAATGTGCCATGGCCGAGCATGATCGTTTTAAATTTGTGGTTCTGAATTTCACTCAGGGCACCATAAAATTAGATGATTAATGGGAAAAAAGAGAATTGATGTAAAGGGACAGCATTAAATGTTTATTCACAGATCAAGTGAGTAGTGACTAACAGAGGGAAGAAGGGAGGACCAGTAACAAGAATTCTATATTTATATATTGCATATATTTAATAAATATACAGTTTTACCCTCTAATAAATATTATTTTTTTCCCTCTATTGATTACTTGTTCTCACTTGATCTGTGAACCAAATTGTGGGAAAATGCTCCACTAAGTGTACACAATAATTATATTTATATTTTGCAGTGCACTGATTGGAATGATATGACCCATTGAAACTTCCTTTACTTTTTGGAAGGAGGTGGTAGCTGACATTTTCAGCAAACTTGCAGGCATTTGGCTTCTGACAAAGATATTTTTTCCTCGGCAGGCTGGTAATAATTTCTTGAGGATAAATGAGGGTGAGTGAGGTTTTATGGATTATACTTCTTTCTGCAAAATTCATGAAAGTAAAAACATTTATATGCATATCTGGTAGTGAAGTGGTTTAAAGCATTTGAGAAGAAACATTTGAGAAGTGAGCAGATAAGAAACAAAGTACAGGGAATAACTTTTTTTTTTTTTTTTACTGCTATTTTTGTATACATATACTTACATACAATTTCTGCATGGTCTTTGGGACTCAACCTTAAAGGGACAGTTTAGGCCAGGGCAGCTCAATAGGTAGATCCCCATATGTTGTAGAACATCCCATGATGCTTTGCATGCCTTTAGAATGCAGTTATAATAACAAAGCATCATGGGAGTTGCAGTTCTAAAACATCTAGGGACCTACCTACTGGGCAGCCCTGGTTTAGGCCTTTTAGGCACCATAACAACTTTATCTAAATTAATTTGTTATGGTGCCAGGAGGCCCCGTGAACACTCTTTACCTTCATGGATTAAACCATTCTCGAATAGTTTAACCCTAAAGTTGCACCGATATTTACTCTCCCCAGGCGCCATCCTGCTAATGAAATTTCAGTGTCAGGAAGCGCAGACTACCGCCAGGCAGGGGTGTTGCTGTTTGGCTTAGAGAGGTCAGCTGACGCTCTCAGCCAATGAGTGACTCCCCATTAACAAAACTAGCTTGACATAGGTACGTTTGTTTTCAAGCCAGTCACCACCTCCCATTGCTGCTCAGGCAAATACTCCATCATTAGCCTGAGTAGCACAGAGGGGAGAGCTTTTGATAACTCTTGTTTAGCATTAAACCATTAAAAAGGCTGTAATACTGAACAGAAGGTCGGCACAAGGGAACTCCAGACACTATAACGATTTCAATGAAAAAACTTTATCGTGCCTGTAGTATCCCTTTAACTTATTTAATTCATAATGCTGCATAATGTGATTAAATATTGAAAGTTAGTTCTTGGGTTCTAGTCTAGTGGGGTTTTATGGGTACCCTTACTATATTTGCAGGGCAAACTGAGTTCATAAACATTTTACTGTAAATGGGGGGGACTGCTTAAAGTACATCCTTATTCATACAGGGCACTGTGGATTTTCAAAATTGTGAAGAAGCAAATAAAGAAGTGCCTTACCCTTCACAGCTTTTAAAACCCAAGTGATTTCCAAATAATCCACTGAAGACTGACACAATGCTAAAATGAGCCTGTGATAAAAACCATCAGGAAAGAAGAAGGCTGAAAAACCAAAGAGCAACGTAAATAAACAGTGGTCAAATAAAAGAAATGAGGGAATTAAGAAATGCTAGGCCTGATAGAAAAAGAAGGTGATACAAGACACAAGATGTGACTAAAAATCATCTAAACCAACCGTGCATTTAAAAATGATAGCACCAAGTTTTAACAACAAATTGAAGAGCTATATGTATGTAATGGGCCGTATCCTAGTGATCTGCCACTATTATTACTAAGACTATCTAATGATATAGACTTTCCCTGCAGTTTGTCTTCAGCTAAACGATCTGGAATGTGTGATTATATACAATATTATATGTTATAGCTCGGTGCTCACTTCTGAGGTCTGTGGAATTCTTTGGATTCCTTAGTGACTGAACGATTGCTGTTGATTCTACTATCGCAAGGCACTATAGTAGCAGCATTCATAAGTGATGTGAGTGTTTATTTTTCTTCTTGAAAGACAGTGTAAGGTGAGGAAAGGAAAGTAGCCCTTTAATGCTTAGTTAAGTACATGAAAAAAATTGGTATGCTTTTTTAGAAGAAAAGACCTACTGTTTTCTATTTTATTATATTAGGGGTTTCATTTAAATCACATGGACATCATTTGTTAAAATTTTGTCTAAGCTTTGGAAGTTTCTGGGAAAAATTTGGTTTTCTATTTTACCTGAAATGTAATCCTTTGGTGACTTTTTAATATAGCTAACATCCATATGTATTCATAGCCCCCAACAGCGGAAGGTATGGAATTGGAATAGGAGGGGCAAGGTCAGCATGGGGGTATGCTAGATTATGCTAATTGAATCACTGCACACCGGGCACAGAATGCTGTTGAAATACTCTTGCATGGGGAAAATACCTTGGTGTAGCATAGCATGGCACAAGCATCATTAAACATTAATGCTGCATTTTCTGGAAACATGGTTTTTGATATTCCCAGGTGTGAGATGAGAGAAAACCAAAGCCAAATATTGGGAGGAACCCCAAAATCAAGACTGTTCTGCCAAATATGGGGAATTTGGGAAGTATGTATATGATGTAGGAAAAGGAACAAGTGGGAGCCTTGTGGGCATCTTGCAAGTCTGTGGTTGGGATTTTCATTTCAATTTGTGTACATCTACATTTTCTTTATATAAATTATTTTCAGGTAAAATGGACGAGTCATCTGCAAAAGGTGTAGATGGAAAAGTTCACTTCAGGTAGGTTTGTTGATGTAATCTATACACTAAATGACATTAGGTAATGATAGAACCTCTTCATTAATTGGTATAAATGAGTTCCAGGAAATTATGGAAGGCTGACTATCACAAAGGTAATTGCCTGCATGACAACTTCTGTGCCATCTTGAGAGAGAAAAATATAGGCATTATACTATTTTCTAACATTTTAATATAAGCTCTCTTTGTTAAGAGTCTGTAATAAGCTCATTAGGTTGGTTGTATTAGGAATATTAAGGAGAGGATTGCGCCAAAAAAAGAATGGGCATTTATATACACAATAAAAAAGAATGGCCTTGTTAAGGTTGTGTTGATAGCTTGCCTTTATGATGGACCTAATTACAGAATATTATCGACAGAAAATACAAAAACAATCATACCTCCAACATGTCATGTATCCGGTAGAGGTTGTGCCAGAAGGAAACTCACAGGATGCTTCTGTAAGAAAACTAATACCCTATGCTAATCTCTTGCTTTCATCTCTCAAGCAAATCCATAAAAGGGTAAATCACTAATGCAAATCACAAAACTTGCACCACCCAAAGGGGTGGACCTGCCTTCAAAGGGGAATGGCTCTGCCCGAACAATTGGAAGGTCAACCTGGCGTGAATGCATATCAGGCTCCTGGCCAATCACGCAGGCTGGCAAATTAAAGGCGTACTGTGCAGACTAAGCTTTTTCAGCACCCTGTGCTTGACACAAATGCTCTACGCTTTCTATGGCGGTTTTTACGCACTGTCTTGTCCACTCTTATCTTACTAGCATGCAAAACCTCTTGCATGCAATCTAGGACAGAAGAGAGGTGGATGTAGTGAGTGTAGTGAGTGTAGTGAGTGTAGAAGAAAGGGGACATGCCACCGTGTTTCAATAGTTATTTCCCTCTGCACAAAGCAAGAGCATGATGTAAAGAGAAGTAAAAAAAATTATAATAATATATATATATATCTATATATATATATATATATCTATATATATATATATATATTATTATTATTTTTATTTTTTTAATTCACTGGTCCTATTCAATGGACATGGGCCTGGAGCTTTAGCTCCATTAGCCCCTATGTTAATCTGTCACCTGATTGGTCTCCACGATCTTCTCTGCTGTAACAGCTGCCAGGCTGCTCTGCTCTCACTGCTAGCCCAAGAAGTTTACGAGGTGGGCAGAATCCTGATTCATATGAAGCAAGAAGTATGTGTTACCTTGCATCATGCAACACAGCATAGAGAGAGCAGGCTGAGACCTCTGACCCTACTCAGCATAAATTACACTAATCAGACTGGCAACATAACATTGACAGTACTAGCTGCAGCCAGCTACCTCACTATAAAGCAGATTCCTGACTCACATCTCTCTTCTCCTTGGTTGCCCCAGATGAAGCTCGAAATATTTTTTTAACAATTTAGTACATATACCCACATAATCAACAATAATTTGTTTTGCATGTTTTCTTAGGGGGTATATGAAAAAAACAACTTGTCAAACTTGCAGACCTGCTGTCAGCAGCCTTGAAAAGCCCTGCATCCTTTCCCCAGCAGTCTGTGCCAGGGAATACACCTTTCATTTGCTTCTCATTGAGAAGCCTATGTGCTGCAGACTGCAGCAGCGAGAATGCACATGCATACGATTTCAGCTTTCCTATGCTTCTCAATGAGCTTACTACAAGGCATGCACGCACTAGCACAGTGCACCTTTGCTGCCATGACTGCTGACCAAAATAATTACCCTTTTAAGCACAATAATGACATGATGCCTGAGTATCGAATAAGGGCAACGGACACAGCTTTATTTAACTTCAACTTATAACACTGCCAGCATTATCTCCACCTGATGGCTGTTGGGGTGACTACCCAACAGACAGATAATCCTTATATTTCCAGAGTCCATACAACCTGCCTTCTGCCATCAGCCCTCGCAGGCTGCGACTCCCCAAACTGCCTTGTCACGTGAATTATTTGAGCTGGCCTGGAACTTCGCCACTGCGATGCCGACCCTGGATCCACTTGACAGAATCACACCCCAGCAGACAGCACCTGTTCGATCCCAATTTGCAGGCCCATATTAAAAATATCCAGGCCTATTTTATTCAGGTGAACCCCATCCGCCCTCATCAAGCTGCGATTGATCCTTTCCAACACCACATGGCACACAGCCACACCCACAAGGCGACGCACAAACCTAGATATTGTCATGAAAAACTTGCACTGGCTCCTTTCCAAACCCTTGGCATGAGGCAAGGATTGCCAGCAAGCATGAGGAACAATCTTGGACCATATCAGAGTACACTCCAAAAACAAAGCCAGGCACTGTGGCAAGTCATGCTTCATGGAGTGAATTAAATGCATGGTCCGGACCCTCCCTAAACCATTACCCCCTACATAAATCAAAACAATAACTGCCCCAGACACAAACCTGCTACAAGCAATGCACTCTAGGCACACTTGGTTCCATTACAACACGCAAATACCCCTCCATCAAACCCACGCTAACTCATAGGAAATCCCCAGGTTCTGTCCATAACAGCATGACTCAGCCCGTCACGCTGCCCAATAGATAAACGAATGTCCCAGTATCCATACATAGGAGCCAACCCTGGAGCAAAGAATCACAACAAATGAGGATGAACGTACATATCTCCTGGATGCCCATCTACCCAAATGCTGCACCGACAACGCAGAAAAACCCAAGATGCTGGCTTGCATACGAATGAGGAGAGTAACCAGCCAGGTCCTAACCACAAGCCACCAGCACCTTTTGAAGAACTGATGCAAACTGAAAATACGTAAAAGAGTGGACCCATCTGCATGCGCCAACAGGGAAACAGCCGACAGCCGAGATGACATAAACCAATGAACAACCGCACTGGACAAAATTTGCCCCCGTACTCCCAACACAAATACAGATACCTCTATCTAGCTTATCCATTTTGGACTTATGAATATGTAAGTTCACAAAACGCTCAGACCACCGTACATCCGATAACAAACAGAATGGGGATTCAGGAAAACTATCTCCCCTGCCCGAACAGCTCCAAAGAAATGAGCGCTATGCCGAATGAAGGACTCTCATACTCTGAACTGCAGATGCCTGGTAACTCCACCATTAACTGCCACAGCAATTCCAAGGAAATCAGACGACATTGGTCCAGAAACCTCTGACTCCACCAGCTACGAAGCACCCGCTGAAGGCAAAACTCTTTAGTAATGTCTCGCCATCCAAGAAAACAAAAAAGAAAAGACAGCACTGGCTGCGCAAGACTACCCAGATTGAGCAAGCTATTTAAATACTTTAACATCACCTCAAAACGATCCATCTCTAATGACAGCTGTATAGTCCCATCCACGGAAACCAGCCAACCGGTCTAGACCGACCTGTATGCCTTCCACGTAGACACAGACAAGGAGTCCGACACCAAGGACATCAAGACTTCAAAACTAGGTCCCATAAGTAGGAAGGGCAGTGAAGACCCTCGTGATCCGCTTCCAGAGCCCACTTCCGAAACCAGTTCCACTGAAACCGAGAAAGACAGTCAGCAACCATGTTCAACACCCCCAGGACATGCCGGGCCTGCATCTACCCATTAAACCTTAAACTATGCAAAACCATATGTCGCAAGAGTGCCAGAACTGGAGGAGACGCAGACAACGATCAGTTAATCACATGGACAACACTCATATTGTCCGTGTGAAAAACCAACGTATGATCCCGAAGGTCTTCCCCCATAAAGCCAAAGTCACCACTATAGGAAAAAGTAAAAAAAAAATTTGAGGTTAAGCATTATGCCCAACTCACGCCACTCAGTTGTCCATGTAGCCGCACACCATTTTCCCTGAAAGAAGGCACCAAAAACGGCAGACCCCGACGCATCCGTATTACACTCCAGGTCAGAGTTCGACACTCCTTCCAGCAACCCATAAGAATGGCCATTGTACTTACCCAGAAAGGACACACCTGCGAGTCAGTCCACAGCTTAGCAGTCACCCTTGTAAAATTATGTGACTCCCTAATCGCGACAGTCACCGAAGACAAACGTTGGCAGAAGGCCCTGCCCATGGGCCTTCTGCCAACAGGGCCCTGCATGGCCCTGCAATCAAAAGCAAGATGACTCAACAACACCTGCATTTTTCACCGAACCTTCCTGGCAACCTTAACTAATACATTGGCTTGTATTTGATAGGGATATGCATGTGCAAAATTCGGTTCGGTTCAGAAATTCGGGTAAGTGAAAATGTTTGTCTGCTTCAGCAATTTGGACCAATGGCATTGGGTTCGGCACTTCGGCAATTCAGAACTTCGGTAATTCGGACCCTAACCCCTAACCCCTAACCCTAACCACTTGTTTTGCCCCTCCAGAAAGGAACTCCACATCTGCAAGTCAACCCACAGCTTAGCAGTCACCCTGGTAAAATTATGTGACTCCCTAATCTCGACAGTCGCCGAAGACAAACATTGGCAGAAGGCCCTGCCCATGGGCAGGACCCTGCAATCAAAAGCCAGATGACTCAACAACACCTGCATTTTCCACTGAACCTTCCTGGCAACCTTAACTAATACATTAGCTTGTATTTGATAGGGATGTGCATGGGTAAAAAAATTTGTTTTGCTTCGGAAATTTGGGTAAGTCAAAAAATTTGTCCGCTTCAGCAGTTTGGACCAATGGCATTCAGTTCGGTTTTGCAATTCAGAAATTCAGTAATTCGGACCCTAATCCTAACCCTAATTCTAACTATATACCTAACCCTAACCCATAACCACTTGTTTTGCCACTTTTCAGAAATCCGAAGCACTTTGGAACTTCGGCAATTCAGAACTTTGGCAATTCGGTTGGCACTTCGGAAATTCGACAATTCAGCAATTAGAACTTCGGACATTCATAAGCATCATGAAAACAAATTGCACGTCTAGTATTTGTTTGTTTAGAAACAGCTTGATTTTCTGCCAGACTATATTGAGGGAGATCAAGTCCTATCATCAAAAGTGAGATTAACTTGCTATTCCTGTTTGTAGTGATATTGCCTAGTTGTTAAATATATATATATGTAACATACATGAAATGTTAAAATAAAATTTGCCTCAGAGAAAGTATGATAAGAAATAAATGATCTCCCTACTATAATAATTTTATTTATGTGAGTAGATGCTGTCTTGATAAAATAAATATTTAAACTCTATTAGTCCCTTCCTCCCAACTACATATATACAGAGGCTAACTTTTGCTTTGCATTACATTTTTATGTTTCTGATGAGAAATACTATTCAATGTGGCCTATTTCTGTTCCTCTGCATCTCTGCATTGGGACTATGAACGGTATACACCCTCCCACATGGTCCAGCTGATTGTTGATCAAACCTGGGTGATGCACTAAGCACACATGGCTTATTTTTTGCAGGGTACAAAATCAGTGTCCTTGGTTTAACTGCACGTGCTATAATGAGGACAATCACACATTCAATCTTTTTAAAAGTAATTGGTTGTTTAGGTTTGTACATGTGTTTCATCTATGTGTGATATTTGCTGATTGGCTCTCAGCAAGTTCTTCCCAGATGTGAATGAATATCACCAGTGCTTCCCTATTTTTATTTTTGTTTTCTTTTGTGAATACACTCAAAGGTCACATTATTCCAACTATTGATTCACACTGTGGACTGAAATAATATAATACACTTTTTAAAAATCCCCTTTGGCACAGACAATCAACTACTGAAAAAAACATGGACCTTGCCTAACCTGTGTATCACAGAGAAAGCAAATCTTATCATAACTAACACATGTCCAGGAGAATATTATTCTTAAATTGCATTTTCCCAGGTTACGTGAGATAAAACATTTGCAAGAAATTCCCTTAATTCCCAAACGTTATTTCCAAACTTGTGTAGATAGACCCCCTAAGTGAAATTTACAAGAATGTCTTTAGTTAGATTTACTTAAACCAGACCCCTGAAGCCCTGTGTAAAGGCTATATATTCTTTTTTTTTTTAATTTTACAGAAAGTGCAGATTTAAATAGAAATTGGCACTTTTATAGATAAACCTTATTATTCTCCCTGCCTGTCAATCAGAAAACCGGTCCAGTTATTTTGTGATTGTTTAGCTCAAGGAGCTAAACTCAAGACATACACAGTTGCCCAGAGCAAAGACTCATTGAGCTGCATTGGAAGGTCTGTAATTGCGCACCCACAAAAAGTCTGGGCTTGGTTTGAAGTGGAGAGTTTGCAAAAGTTCTGGACGAGAGATCTGCAGCTTTGTAAGCTGTATTTTGATATACCCAAAATAAAAAAATGCATAATTAAATTAATGCATGTTATCATTGGGGCTCTATCTACTAAACACCCCTTATTATTATTTGTTTGTATTTGGGCAGTGGAATATCCCTTCAATGTGGCTTTGCCTGCACCGAATTTCAATATGATGGAATTTAGCATATATTTAAAATAAACTTAAAATAAAATGGAGCATCACAAGAAAATGTTTAGCATAAGTTATAAAAGATTTTTTACGTTTTACCCATTG
Source organism: Pelobates cultripes (assembly GCA_933207985.1). NCBI lineage: Eukaryota > Metazoa > Chordata > Amphibia > Anura > Pelobatidae > Pelobates > Pelobates cultripes. The sequence goes on from OW240912.1 coordinate 351,330,882, forward strand.
GTTTGGTTTCCAGAGAAGAGACCGTTGCCCTTTAAGAGACATGCTTTAAGGGAAAACATGCAGTACTTTGGAAGTGCCTTTTAAAGACATTGTGGCAAAAACAAAAACAGTTTGTAAAGTTTAAATTATGCTAAATCTTTATGCTAAATGTTTTAAAGATTAAAAATGTGATAAATGAGTTTCTCAGTTATGTATGAAATTGTTGCATTTCCTCAATAGGAACACTGGGTAATTTTGTTTGGACAATGCAACATGCAGCATAAAAACTCATTCAACGTATAGGAGACTTCTCCCCTCTCTGTATGTAAAATGATCTAAACTCCATGTATAAATATTATGAAATCGAGGTCATCTCGATTGTATAAATTTTATTAGAGCAGACAGAAATCACATTTTTAAACAATGTCTGTGTATCTTTGTTAATTAATTGCAAATGTAAAATATCCTGTGTATATACTTGTATGTGTCTTAAATGACACAGTGAGCACCATAACCCCTTCATCTTTTTGAAGTGGTTATGTTGACTGGTGTCCCCTGGTGCTGTCCCATTCTTAAGTATTAAACCATTTTGATCAACTTGACACTAAATGTGATTCCCTTGCATCATTAATCCCCTGATGGCCTGCAACCTTGGGAGAACCTCTTTGCTGCTCAGCTGATGCTTAGGAATAAGCCTGAGCAATAATAGGTGGAAGTGATAGAGTGAGATTGTCAGCTTAGTGATCTCATTCTGTCATTGCTGTTTGACCTGGTATGCCTATTGCAGAGTTACACTTCAACTTAGCCAAACCTCCAGTGAAGGCCAGAGCCATACGTGACTGGGGACTAGAGTTGAGCGAACCCGAACTGAAAAGTTCGGGTTCGTACCGAACATTACGTTTTTTGGACCCCGGACCCGAACACTATGTTCAGGTTGGAGTTCGGAGTTCGGCGATTTAATGACGCGTTTTGAAAGGCCGCAGGGCAGCCAATCAACAAGCGTTTGACTCGTGTGCCCTTAGAAGCCATCACAGCCATGCCAACTAATGGCATGGCTGTGACTGGCCAGTGCAACATGTGACCCAGCCTCTATAGAAGCTGGTCACTTAGTATTAGCAAATTATGCCCCTACTCGCTATACCGCGAGTAGGGGTGTGTCTATTAAACAGTGAGCAGCCTGTGGCTGCTCACTGTTAAAAAAACAAAAACCCTCCTGAGCCCCCACCCGCGACATGCGAGTGGGGGCTTTTAAACTAAAGGGGGGACCTATTGCCCCCCCCGGCCCCCACCCCTGAGCAGCGGGTGGGGGCCCTAAATACCAAGAAGGGGGGGACCTATTGTCCCCCCCGATCCCACCCCTGAGCGGTGGGTGGGGCCCCTAAATAACAATAAGGGGGGGACCAACTGTCCTCCTCCCCGCCCCCACCACTGTGTGGCAGTTGGGGTCCCTAAATAACAATAAGGGGGGGACCTATTGTCCTCCCCCCTGGCCAACACCCCTGCGTGGTGGGTGGGGGCCATAAATAAAAATTGGGAGGGACCTAATGTCCTCCCCCCTGGCCCCCACCCCTACGCGGAGGGTGGTGGCCATAAATAAAAATTGGGGGGACCTAATGTCCTCCCCCCGGCCCCCACCCCTGAGCGGTGGGTGGGGGCCCTAAATAACAATAGGGGGGACCTACTGTCCTCCCCCCCGGCCCCCACCCCTGAGCGGTGGGTGGGGGCCATAAATAAAAATTGGGGGGACCTAATGTCCTCCCCCCTGGCCCCCACCCCTGCGCGGTGGGTGGGGGCCATAAATAAAAATCCCCCCAGGTGACAAGGGGTCTCCAAACCCCTAGTCACCCCTCTCTCCTCAAAAAAAATAACCCTACCTACCCCCCTCATCCTAAAAATAATGAGGGGGGACACTTGTCTAAATACCTGTAAAATAAAAAATAGACTTACCATTTGATGTCTTCTTTCTTCTAAAATCTTTTTTTTTCAGCCCCCAAAAAGGCCAAATAAAAATCCAGAATAACCGACACACTTTAAAAAAAAAAAACGAGCGCCAAAAAATAATAATCCTTCTTCACCCATGGAGGGCTCCACGCAGACTAAGCTCTGCAGGGCAGGGGAAGGCTTATAAAGCCTTTCCCCGCCCTGCAATTAGGCTCAGAGCGCTCTGACAGGTAAATAAAGAGACTGACAGGTAAGTCTCTACAATTTCCTGTCACAGCACTCTGATTGGTTGGCTTGAAATACACCAATCAGAGTGCTCTGTGTCATTTTACACAGCGTGTGAAAGTTCTTTGGAATTTTCCCACGCTGTGTAAAATGACACAGAGCACTCTGATTGGTGGATTAAGTAATCAATCAGAGTGTTATGAGTCATTTTACACAGCGTGGGAAAGTTCTTTTCAAATTTTTCCACACTGTGTAAAATGACACAGAGCACTCTGATTGGTTAGCTTGAAATCCAGCCAATCAGAGTGCTCTGTGTCATTTTACACAGCGTGGGAAAGTTCTTTGGAATTTTCCCACGCTGTGTAAAATGACACAGAGCACTCTGATTGGTGGATTAATTAATCAATCAGAGTGTTATGAGTCATTTTACACAGCGTGGGAAAGTTCTTTTCAAATTTTTCCACACTGTGTAAAATGACACAGAGCACTCTGATTGGTTAGGTTGAAATCCAGCCAATCAGAGTGCTCTGTGTCATTTTACACAGCGTGGGAAAATTCCAAATAACTTTCCCACGCTGTGTAAAATGACACAGAGCACTCTGATTGGCTGGATTTCAAGCTAACCAATCAGAGTGCTCTGTGTCATTTTACACAGTGTGGGAAAGTTCTTTGGAATTTTCCCACGCTGTGTAATTTGACTCATAACACTCTGATTGGTTTCTTAATCCACCAATCAGAGTGCTCTGTGTCATTTTACACAGCGTGGGAAAATTCCCAAGAACTTTCCCACGCTGTGTAAAATGACACAGAGCACTCTGATTGGTGGATTTCAAGCCAACCAATCAGAGTGCTGTGACAGGTAAATGTAGAGATTTATCTGTCAGTCTCTTTATTTACCTGTCAGAGCACTCTGATTGGATAGCTTAAACCCACCAATCAGAGTGCTCTGAGCCTAATTGGAGGGCGGGGCAAGGCTTTATAAGCCTCAGTCTGCACGGCGCCCTGCATGGGTGAAGAAGGATTATTTTTTTTTTTTGCGCTAATTTTTTTTTTTTTTAAGTGCGTTGGTTATTCTGGATTTTATTTGGCTTTTTTTGGGACTGAAAAATAGAAGATTTTAGAAGAAAGAAGACCTCAAATGGTAAGTCTATTTTTTTTTTTACAGGTTTACTAGACACACCCCTACTCGCGGTATAGCGAGTAGGGGCTGAATTTACTAATACTAAGTATTCTTTACTTAGTATTAGTAAATGTGGCTGAAAGCCCAATTTAGGTGACCAATTTAGGTCTGTCAGCCTTTTGGTAGATAGCTCCCTAATACCGTGTGAATTAGGGAGTTATCTACTAAGTGGCTGCTTATTTTCTGTTTTTTTTAAAGTTATTTCCCTATCCACATTTGTTTGCAGGGCACTTGTCCTACTCATACCCCCATTTTACTTCCTTTTTCCAGCCCTCGAGCCCTTTCCAGGAGTTTTTTAGAGCCATTTGTGTGGCCAAAAGTTCGGGTCCCCATTGACTTCAATGGGGTTCGGGGTCAAGTTCAGTGTCAAGTTCGAGCCCGAACCCGGACTATTTTTCAAAGTTCGGCCGAACCCGAATATCCAGGTGTCCGCTCAACTCTACTGGGGACCCATGTTCTGTGTTGTCATTCAAAAATGTTTTAACACTACTAGGGGACACCAGGCACCATCACCCCTTCAATGAGATGAAATGTTTACGGTGCCTTTAGTGTCCCCATAAAGCAGGCATCTCAAACTCTCAACATGTTGCTAAACTACAACTCCCATTATTTTCTCATCATCTATTGCATTTAAAGAATTATGTGAGTTGTATGCCATTAAGATCTGGGGGGATCAGAATTTGAGATCCCTGCTTCAAAGTGTTATATGTGTTTTATGCTTTGTTAACTATCATTTTTAAACAGCTAGTCACCCCATAAAATGTATATTTCAGCTTAATAGTTAACAAACATATCTGTTTAAAACTAAAATCTAACATGAAAATATTTTAATATAGTCTAAACAGTGAATTATGATAAATTTAAATGGAATTCACAAAAAACAATATAGCATTCTGTTTTTTTCCAACATGGCTATTTGGCATAAACTGGTTCAGTTAATGAGTCATGTACGAAAATACAAACTGTTGGGAAATGATCAGGGAATTCCTCATTTAAGGCCAAAGCAGGCCTCCAAGGGTATTGTTTTTAATAAACAGTGAATTATGATGAAAATTGTAGGCTAAAAATATTGATTTGGAAAATCATCTGACTTTACAATTCATAGAAACATAGAAACAAAGAATGTGACGGGAGATAAGAACCATAAGAACGGTGAATAAACCTTTGACTCAATTATTTTGACCCACTATTTGCAATTTTTAGATGAATTACCACCAACAATATATGTTTTAGTAAATAACCTCATTTAATCGTTTTTTTATTTTTTATTATTGAGTTAATGTCTTATGAACTGTTTCTTATCTGGACTTGTGATAATTAGGTTAAAAAGAAGCACTTAAAGCAAACTTGGAAAATTACGCTAGAGGGCATAATGAGAAAATAGTTTAAAGCTTAGATGTCATTTGGAAATGACATTTCCAAATTGTTGAATGAACATTATATGGTGAGGGGAAAAAGATTTAGCAACAAAATTTAGATTTAGCTCTAAAAGTTGTGTAATGGTGAAGAATACGTTTTCAGTGCATGCAGATAAATATATATTTTTGTTGTAGTATATAGCAAAATAAATAAAATAGCAAATGTAAGAGCAGAGCTTCAGATTTTAAAATATGTTATAATTATGATTATTATTTATAGAGCGCCAACAAATTCCTCAGTGCTTTACAATCATAGAATGAGGATAATTAACTAAGTAACTGATATACCATTGTATCAATGCAATGTTTTGTGGACCCATGACATACTTGAAAACAAAGGAAATCTCAATTTATCCTTTCTGGTAAAATATTTTATAAATAAATAATATACAAATTAATAATAATTTGTTATTAATAATTTGCTATACAATATCCGTGTTGCACAGTATTGGGAATATAGACCATAGACTGTGAGCTTGTTTGAGTAGGACCCTTGCCCTTGTGCTAACCCATGTAGTGTTAGAGTGAGCAAAGGCCCTGCATAATTCCTGCTTAGTACTTTGCACACAGATATCACTAAGCATCTCCACCTATTTTAATCCACACAAAAATTGTCTGCAGCCCACAACCCCCTGCATGCTAGTAGCTTAGAAGGCCATTGGTTTCAAGCCCCCTTGCTTGCCTTCCTATGCTAATGTTAATATTGATTATGAAGTATGTGTTAGCTAACTCACAGTTTTAAGTTGTTTTCATTTTGTATTGCAGTTTAAAGGGACACTGTATGCATTATATCCAGTTCATCTCATTGAATTGGTTATAGTGCTTGAATTCCCCTGGCGCTATCCATTCATTCGGTTTTAAACCATTTTCGAACAGTTTAAAACTGAATGAGGGTCCCTAGCCGCCCACATGCCCTAGATTACACTCTTCCTTAGCCATACTAATTCATGCAAGCAATGAGCATCTGTGATAGGCTGAAAGCAGTCAGCTGACACTCCCAACCAGTCACCACACCTAAAGTTGCTCAGGCGAATGCTCCTACATTAGCCCGGGCAGCACAAAATGGACAGGCTGGGGACTCTTGTTTAGCACTAAACAATTAAAGGGAGGCTATAGGCACCTAGACCCCTTCATCACATTGAAGTGGTCTGGGTGCAGTAAAATGACACTGGGTAACCTTACGCTTTGCATGAGAACATCCATTGTCTCCTAAATCCCCATAGGAAAGCATTGCTTCAATGCTTTCTTATAAGGAAGGCCTAATGCTTGCATGATGCTCACCACGCATAAGCAATAGGTTCCTCCTCGCAATGACATCCGGGGTGGCGGAGATGAAGCCATCGTCGAGAGAAAAAAGGTAAGTGAAAAATGTTTTGTTTTTGCCAATTGATAGACATGGGGGGAGGGAGAGGCATGTGGGAAGAGGAGGCAGGAACTATAGTGTTAGGAATACAGCTTTGTATTGTTCCTTTAAAAATAATATAACACTGAATGGAAAAACAGCACCAAGGGACTACAGATAACCACTGCAATGAGATGAAGCAGTTACAGTGCCTAGAATGTTCCTTTAAGATTCCGTCTGCTTTCACGTTGACTCTTCCAATGTTTATACAGTTAATTTCCTACAGTCATTAAATCTTCAATTCGATGCTTTATACTCCCAGCAATAATTAATAAAACTTTTATGTAGATGTATAGCCCAGCCTCATGCTTACACGTTGTCCTGTGTCCCCAGAGTAGTTCATGCCCCATGGTTGGTTTAGATAAATATATATGAGTGTTTCTCTCTTTATCTCTCATTCTTAATCCCTCAAACCCAGAGTCTCAATTCCATTATTGGAGAATTAATGTGCACCTTTGATATATCTTTGAACTGGCTGGGCAGAAACAATAACCAATACAATCACTAAGAGCAAGGAACAGTCACGGCAATATAACCACAACTAGTGATGCAGAAGGGACAGCCACAGATCCCCCTGTAGCTGAAGGCCTCCTCTCCTTTCAGTCACTACTCATCATAATGGTGCAGTGGTATCGAAGCAGCAACGGTGTAAGTGAGATTTACAATGTAATGCAATTTGTAGCCAACAGCCTGTTAACTCTGCAAGGAAAAGCAGGTCCTTCAACCTTTGTATGTTTAATGAGTATTTTAACTGAAAAGTACACGTATACGCTAGTAAAATGAATACATTATTCAATAAATGACATTATAAACATGCACAATATAAAGAAACATCTGGCTAATGACATACGAATAGCAACACTAACCACTAAATTGTATTCCCATGTAAATATAAGATACATATTTGAAAGTGGCACAGTGGTTTGTGAAAGCTCACTGCTAAAGATTGCAATTTTAAGTGCCTTTATTTATTATAGGTCTATTCTATTGTTGTTTAAAATGAGTTATTTTAGGTACCTTAAAATAGATCCTTTAGGTTTCCTAATCCCCAATTCAGTGACAGTCATTGTATTGACCTTGGAAGACTGTTTGGCTAAATTGACCATTTTGGGAATGAAACCTGTGACCCTAAAGTCAGTGTATTAGCGCAATAAGCTACCTTACTTGCATTAGTTGTTTAATTGCCTAAACATCCTACTTCGAACCATGCTACTTAATTTGCTCGAGGATTAAATTTAGATTTAAGAAAAACATGCACAAAAAATATTCTTGCACTGTTTTCTCTCATATCTACATAATGCTAAACTTTGGGTGATATTTGAATTAAATACTACCTGAACATTAAAGTTCATTAGAGGTATTTCTGGTTTTGTGTTTTACCAAGAATTTCCAGAATATTTAAATTCTACTCAATCTATGCTATCTTCAGAATAAAAAAAAGCCACTGCTAAATTCAGTCGAAGAGAAGTTTCCATTGATTTTTCAAGTAGGAATGAGGAGCAAAAAAACTGCAGTGAGTGGTAAGCTTTAAAAAAACTGAGGAATGTCCTATGCCTGTTCATAAAAAGTACCTCTGTTTCATCCCTCATCTCTAACTGCAGGACCATCACTGACTGAAAGACTTACAGTTAGTTTCTATAAAAGGGTCATTGTACTTAAAAGGAATAGTGTTGGAAGCTGAGGCTGTATCAGCCACATGCAAAATGTGTTCAGCCACAAATAAGATAACATTATCTCCAAGAAATACTCAGCTCAATTTAGGCCTAACAGGAGGTCCTTGAAAATCCTTGATTAACCCTTTCTTAGCTTACACAATGAGAAAATTCAATACATAGCAGTATGGTTTATTCCCTAATCAGTGAAATGTGGTCAATTGAAACCCGAATTGAAAAAATATGTTACGATAGTCACGTTAGAAAAGGAGCTTAATTGTTTTATGTTTGTTTAAGACGTGTTTTATGTTTTGTTTGTTTGCTACGTTTGTATTGGAAGTCAGTAATTTTATTGAAATACATAATAAGACCGTTGCACCTGTACCATTATGAATAGGCTATAGAATGGGGCGGTGTGTGCTAGTGATGGTGTATGAATATAGACATACTTCCGTACAAGATCCCACTTAGAATTTACTTAGAATCACGGATTCCTTCACTTATAAGCTGCAACATATCATGTATCACTTGTCTTATCTAATTAACTCAAAATTCAATGGTGCATTCATTTTTCTGCTGGAAGACCTGATTGGCCTCTTCCATATGACTATGTTTTTTCTTTCTTTTAGTCTTTTTTTTTTTTAGTTTTTTATATATTTTTTTTCATTCAAACGGCTTTGCTTTTTTCCTGCATTCCTTGATTTCTGCATTCCAATGATTTTTTAGCTCCACCTCCAGAAAACAAGCAATGTCTATGTATAACCACTAGGTGGCATTAGGAAAAGGCATATTTTGCTTTATTATAGTGAGAAGATAAAGTGGACTCATTAGGATTTTATTCTTAATATGATTGTTGTTATACAACATAGACAGGGTTATATACTAAAGTGATAATTGAAGGTGAATGACAAATTTAAGGCCAGAGTAGCCAAATTAAAAGCATTTCTGACTTGTAAATTTTTCAGTGGTGGCTATTTTGACAATAAATTTGAAATTTACTTTGAATTATCACTTTAGTGAGCCCTGTTAGTTATTATACACTTAATTAATCGTGAAAATTGATCACACTACCTGAGCATAAAATGCACTTTAGCAGACAAGACGGATACAGTGTTCTGGTGAAATTTAGTGTATATAATAAAATTTTTTTTTTTTTAAATATTATGATTATATTCAATCAAAAAGTCCACTGTTTTGACTTTCATACTGGAGTGAGTAAAACAAACAAATCAGGTTGTTGTTTTTTATGTATTTTTTTTCTATTTCCCTATTTTAGTATATCCCCCAATATTGAAAGTGACATGTTATGGCTGTATTTCTGTATGCACTGGAATTGGAATTCTAGAGCACTCTGTTTCCTGAAATGTGATTCCAAGCAATACGTATTGCACAAAGAAATACTTTGTAAGGAAATAATGAGAAAGATTTGCTTATTCATTACGCTCTAAAAAATTTGTATTTTCAATACTATCTGTATATATGCTGGTTTTGTATGAGACTGCACTACAATATTCATCAATATATAAACAGAGCAGCTAATGCCATCGCTTAATGAGACTGACAATGCCAGTTAAATATCATATTAGCAAGAGTTTAAACTGGTGTTTATAGTTATATTTCATCCTCTTTCCTCATTTGACTATAGTGATTACCCATGTTTAGTGCTCTTTAAGAATGGACCAAAACTGCTGATCATTTAAATGTCAGTAATCATCAAATTTCACTTCTTGTTTAATGAAACGTAATGATTTTTTAAAATATGGTTATTGAGTTTTTGAGAAAATTACACTTTTCTATCTGGACTCGCAATCATGTTGTATAAGATTCTACTGTTATTTAAAGAACTGCTCAACCAAACGCCTACAAATTATGATGAGCAGCAGTTGGTCAAATAACAGTAGAATCTGATCTAGCAGGTAAAAAAAATAATACAGTGTCCCTCTATCTTGCAATTTTTTGCACAAGGTCTAAAATATTCAAATAAAGAAAAAAAAATTCTCCTACACATTAGATTTAATTTTCAAATAACTTGCTAGATATTTTAAGGACCTTGATGGCATTAAATGACAACAAAATGTAAAAAGAATGTCTGCATTTGAGCACAATGTCCACATACAGTAAATACATACTGCATACGTTAAATAAAATATATCGAAAATAAAGGTATTTAAAACTGCTATAGCAAACTCCAACAATTTCTGGAATACTGATGTAATGCTAACAGTAAAATAGCAGAGTTCTTTTACTCCTTCCTACTTTCTGACTGTAGGAATGTTAAAACCAACTAAAACTTCCTTTACTGTTTGAAAGCAGATGGTTAGCTTACATGTCCCACAATTTTACAGGCCTTATGTCAGTTCCTCAGCAGGCTGGTAATCATAACTAGAGTATAACTGAAGGTGAATGATGCTTTATGGACTAGATTACTTTTTGAAATATACATTAAAATAATATGTACTGTATACTCAATTTGGGTAGTAAAATGGTTAGACAAATTATTAAGTTTCATTAAATGTTATAAACTTAAAAAAAAAAAAAATTATGATGACACTTGTCCTATAAGAGAGCAGAGGGCTGATCACATTGTACAGCGCATGCAGAATGTATTAGCACTTTATAAATAATAATAATATTAATAATAATAAGGACACATCTGATGAAGCTTAATTAAATAGCAAACTGTGGAGTTTGATGTTGTCACGTCCTGCTCTGTTCTGTGAAGATGTCTGGCAATGGCTTCTGGTATCCAGTACTCTTGTTACAATTCTTGTTTAGTTTTTCTTGGTTTTTGGTTTTCTATTCTATGTCTGGTTTTCTTTATGCTGGGATTTCTGGGTTCATTCCTATAGTTCGTCCCTGGATTTCCCAGTCTCCAGGTTTCCTTTAAATGTTTGTTTTATGTTGCCACACCCGTTTGTTTTCCACCATTCCTTTCTGTTTCAGAGTCTTGCAGGCAGCTGCTCACAGCTTCTGCCCTTTTTTGCCTACGGCCATATGTCACGGGTGGCAGTCCGGTGCCCGGAACCCAGACACAGTGTCCAGGCGGCGGCGCGTGGACCGGGACCCAATATGCCTGATGATAAGTGGGAGTCTTCAGCGTGGAGGTGGATTAGCAGGGTCTGGTGCAGGGTAACCGCACGCCCCCTGGTGTTGAGCACCAGCGTTTGTGCAGCCACATACCAAGACCCTGATACAGCCTATGCAGATAACAGGAACTAGGAACTAGGAAATTAAGCAGACCTCCCAGGAGCTTAATAGGGAGGCTCTGCAGCAGGATTGTATCCAGTACTAGAAACAAGGCAAGACTAAAGATAGGCACCAAACATGAAAACAAGACAGAACTAATAGAATCAAAAACCAAGAAAAACTAAACAAGAATTGTAACAAGAGTACTGGATACCAGAAGCCATTGCCAGACATCTTCACAGAACAGAGCAGGACGTGACAGATGTATCCATGCTGATGGTGAAGCTATGAAGTTTGTGAAAGACTTTGATAGAATAAACTAACAGGCTTATTTACATGTACACTAACAGGGTTATTAACTCAAGTGAGAATTCAAAGTGAATTTCACATTTAAGATCAAAATAGCCAAGCTGGACAAATTCTCTGAGTAACCGATGTGTTTAGTTTAGCTATTTTTGCTTTCGCTAGAATATCACCATGCTAGTATTGTTTTGTAATTTATTCATTTTAGTTCTTAGATTATATATTGGGTGTGAAATTGTGTGTAAACCAGCTTCCATTCATCTATTAACTCTTTTGTCTCCTTTTACATATGCCGTGGAAAGAACTAGGTGTTTTGAGAGAAGGAGAATTGGGGTCACAATAAGCCTATTACCCAGCGCTGGTCCAATTTTTTGAGATCATCATTACAGAGCAATGCCCTAACAAACATGAACTGAACATCCTGTAGGATACATTATAATTGCATTTTTGCAGAGAACAACCAGATTTGTCTTTAACCCCTTAAGGACACATGACATGTCTGACATGTCATGATTCCATTTTATTCCAGAAGCTTGGTCCTTAAGGGGTTAAAGGACCACTCTAGGCACCCAGACCACTTCAGCTTAATGAAGTGGTCTGGGTGCCAGGTCCAGCTAGGGTGAACCCATTTTTTTATAAACATAGCAGTTTCAGAGAAACTGCTATGTTTATAAATGGGTTAATCCAGCCCTCAAAGCCTCTAGTGGCTGTCTCATTGACAGCCACTAGAGGCGCTTGCGTGATTCTCACTGTGAAAATCACAGTGAGAACACGCAAGCGTCCATAGTAAAAGCATTGTAAACGCTTTCCTATGAGACGGGCTGAATGCGTGCGCAGCTCTTGCCATGCGTGCACATTCAGCCGAAAGGGAGGAGAGGAGGAGGATCGGAGGAGGAGAGCTCCCCGCCCGGCGCTGGAAAAAAGGTAAGTTTTAACCCTTTCCTCTCCCCAGAGCGGGCGGGAGGGGGACCCTGAGGGTGGGGGCACCCTCAGGGCACTATAGTGCCAGGAAAACGAGTATGTTTTCCTGGCACTATAGTGGTTCTTTAAGCTTCACCAAGACATTGAACGAATTTCCTATATATCTGAATGATTATTTTTCTCATTAACTTAAATGTTTATACTTAAACTCCCACCAACAAATACATGTAATCAACAAAACTGGATTGCCATTGTAATGTAAGCTAAACATGTGCACAAATCATGTTGTTGTGCTAAACAAATCAAATGCCTATTAATGGCTGGACAAACTACGTAATTCGTTTGTGATTAACATGCATTTGATTTGTTCAGCACAGCTGAATGGAATTTGTGCACAAGTCTAATGTAAGGATGCTCATGAACATATGAATGCCTTAATACCGAAGAGTTCTGAAGCTGGAACAAACCTGTGTATTGAGGTAAAAGGTTTGCAACACATTATATGAAGAGGCACACTAACTCCACAAAATAAACCAAATATTTCTACAAGGGTACAGTCCCCACTATTCCCTTAAGTGCTAACATGAAATATATTAGTAAATTACATGCTTGTTCCTTGAGAAAGTCATTGGTTAATCCTGAAACATATTCACTGTTTTGTATGTCTGATGGATATCTTGTTTTTATATGCTGTAGAATAATGTCAAGTGTTTTATTACATAAATCAGCGTGCATCCTTATGTATACTGATATACTTAACCAAAAATGTTACCATATATATAAATGCAATACCAGATTTTACATACACATGGGAGGTAAAGTTAAAGGGACACTGTAGTCACCCAAAAAAACTTTAGCTTAATGAAGCAGTTGTGGTGTATAGATCATGCCTCTGAAATTTCACTGCTCAATTTTCTGCCATTTAGGAGTTTAATCACTTTTGTTTCTGTTCTTGCAGCCCTAGCCACACCTACCCGGCTGTGATTGACACAGCCTGCATGAAAACTAAATGGTTTCATTTCCAATTAGATGCAACTTACTTTAAAAGTTTTTACCTCCTGCTCCTGTCCTACAAGAAAAAGATCAGGAGATAAGACATTCTAAACTAAAGAGAATTTGCAATAAAGGAAGTGTAAACATTGAAGATGGCCCCATGACTAATAGAAAAGTTTGGCTTTTTTTACATCTATTATTCACCATTATGATAATCAGCGATAAAATTAATTGATCCTACTACTCTTACTCTTATATTTTACAGCTAATAATGTCTCTACCTAGCCCAGTAGCTGATAATATCTAACTCACTATGTGATCAAAGTAAAAATCCAGACCTTCTTCATGTAAGGGAAATGATATACAATTTAATTTAGTTTCCAATAGACATGTGCAATTCGTTTCGGTCCGAATTTAAATTCGGACGAATTTCGGCAATTCGGACATTCGGATGTTTCCTAATGTCTGTATTGCTGAATTTCCAAAGTGCCGAACTGAACTGAATTGCCAAAGTTCCAAATTGCCAAAGTGCCGAATTTTGGAAGTTCCGAACCGAATTGCTGAATTTTGTGGTAAAGTGCTTGGGATTTCTGAAAAGTGGCAAAACAGGAGAGGGAGGTAAAATTAAGGGAATGATGACAGGAATCTAACCCTAATCCTACCCCTAACCATACTCCTAACCCTAGCCCTAACCCTAAACCTACCACTAACCCTACCCCTAACCCTAACACTTATACCAACCTTCCTCTAACGCTACCCCTAACCCTACCTCTACCCCTAACCCTACCCATAAGCCTAACCCTAACCCTACCACCAAACCCTACCCCTAACCCTAACCCTAGTATGGTTATGGGTAGGGTTAGGGGTACAGTTAGGGTAAGGGTTAGGGTAAGGGTTAGGGATAGAGGTAGGGTTTTACAATGGTAAGGGTAGAGGTAGGGTGAGGGTTAGGGGTAGGGTTAGTGGCAGAGTTAGGGGTAAGGTTAGGGGGTAGGGTTAGGAGTAGGGTAAAGGTTAGGGGTATAGGTAGGGGTAGAGGTAGGGTTAGGCGTAGGGTTAAGGAATTCCCGAAGTGCTGAAGTGCAGAATTGCCGAAGTCCCGAATTGCCGAAGTCCCGAATTTCGGAAGTGCCAAACAAAACCAAATGTTTTGCCCATGCACATCCCTAGTTTCCAAGTCCAATCCTGCCCTTTGATTAACAATATACCTAGCTTGCTTGCTAGAAAGGAACACCCAGGTTTCAATGCAGACTATCTTGAAACAGAAATGTATACCTACACCTATTATTGTAGCAAAACAATTCTTACTTCTTCCATTATAAATGGATACTGATCAATGGGTTTTACTCCAGTGTAGGCACTATTAACATCAAAGTGGATTACTGGATGCACGGTAATGAAACCCTTTGGGATATACTCCATTATTTATACTGAGCCAACTCAAAAAGATAAACAACCTTTTTTCCAAACAGTGTTTATTATGTCTCGTGGAAGTTCTTTAATCACATTTTTATCTTTCTGCTAATGTGATTCATGTTAATGTATACTTAACAAACATAAATAACCTATAATTGAGTTAGGAAAGCTGTAAACTGTGGCTCTCAATTAAAAATAAAATGTAATAATTCTGTAATTTTTCATCTGAGCTTCAAAAGAATGAGCAGTTTACTTGTAACAAAAGGTAGTCTAGGACTTATCCTATATTAGATTATGTTAGGAATAGGTTAATTAAGCAATTTTACCAATGTTGCTGGCTCTCAGCCATCTTTTGCTGCTCCCTGTTGCACATCTAAATAACCTGGTGAGTTCAAGGCATAATGAATGCTTATGTCAGGATTTGTTAAAGGCTTAGGAAGAACTCTTTTATAAATTGTAGCTGAACATGTATTACAATAAACTGAAGAAGGTATGAGTTATTTCTTTTATGTATGAGTAACTTTGTTTTACGGTAGAGATTATAAACAATATTTCCAAATTTCTTTGCAAAAGCTTTGCAATAGTTTTTATGCATAAGGATTTGACTTGAATTTACTTTATCATTTCTAAAAACAAACATTAATAAGCTCTCGAGTCAATGCACTAAATAGTGAGATGTGTAGACAAACATCTGAAAAAAGGTAGCTAATGGGGGGTAGTGAGGCTTCTAGCTTACATTAGGTGCAATTTGACTTATCCTGAATTCTTCTAAAAGTAAATGTATTTAATTATTGAAATGTCAAAATGTTTTATCTGTTTTTGTTTTTTAATGTTTGATGATTGCTAGTCCGCACGTGTCCATCTTTTCTCTGTTCTGTTATAATTTTGTGATAGTCTAGCAGTCAAACTGGGAGAGTAGCTGCAACTAAAGGAGCTGAATGATATGGTTGGATAAAGGAGGTATAGCCAACAGCCAATCAGCATGGACGAATACGGCTAATGGGCACCCAGGCTCAGGCCACGCTTCAGGATTGTTTGGGGGAAAAGTAAACTTCATTAGAGATTGGTAAACTGATTGGCTTCTGTCGATGCCACACGTTTTTTTCTACCTAGTTTACAGCTGTATCTTGAACACTACACAATAAATAATCCACAAGAGATGGCAGCAGGTGAAAATGAATCCATTCTATCTATAATATTTATATTATATTTATATTTTTCATATCCACCATGTTTTCAGGGACACATATCACATACACATAATGATTGGCTGCACATGAAAAGGGAAGCCCATAGTATAGAATTCAGAAGAATGTGTGTAAGATTAAGTAAATTAGGCAAAAAAGAATCCTGCAGAATATACATTATACATACTGCAGGGTAAACCTTTTCATGCATTTTCATAAATATGACAAAATTATATGTGACACTGAAAACATGGTGTATTGGCCATCACTCGAGCAGGCCATGCCTCCTTACCTTGATTGTGTTGAAAATGTTGGTGCTGTTAGTTAGATAGACCTAAATATTGCAGTGCTCCCAGTTCCTGACTATCTGCCATTTTCTTCTGCAAATGCTTGCTAGCTACATGAGATGTCCAGATGTTCAGAAATGGGTTCCGGTGAGTCTATACACTGTTACCTATGTCATATAGTATAAAGCTAAATGGTTACACCAATACTTTTTTTTAGACATACTCACATTTCATTTGTGGATCTGTTTTTAGTAGTAGCTCCTTTCTGAAAATCATAAGAACATCATAGAAACCTTGGATAATTATTCTATACTTTTTGTAAAAAGGCTGAATGTTCCATACTAATTGGCTAAACTTAGGGATTCCCAGGTTCCGTATATCTGCTAACATTCCACGGTCCTAGCAGCTGACGTTTCATGCTCACAGTTAACTTCTCTTATTTTGTCTTCAAAATTGTGACGCAAGACTGTAGTGGTGTTGGAAACCTGCCATTGGATTAGCAGCTAAATTTAACAATAAAATTATAGTAATTTCTTAACATATTAATGTAAATAAAACATGCTACAAAATCTCATCAAAATATTTGTTAATAATTGATTTTAATGCTGTTACACGGAGTTCCCAGTAGAGGCAAAAGTCTTAACCAAATATATTCTCATGATATATAGTATCAACCAATAATTTGCATTATTCCGACAAGATTTTAAATCAGTGAAATTATATACAGGAAACCAACCGTAACCCTCTTGACAAATATTATAAAGGTCACAGATAATGTAAATTATGTTTTTAGAACAGCTCAGAAAGAACAAAAAGCAATTCTTTCTCTTAGCGGTAATAACCTGAGTATAAAGTAGACTGGATGAATGCAGACATTATCTTGGGAATGTAACAATTTCTAAGAGGGATATTATGAAATGCAATCATTCAACTCTTTATTGAATAATAAATACAAGGTTTTAACATATTAAAAACAGTTCTGAAAAGGACAGCTGCAGAAACTTAACTTTAACTGCTATTCCCCAATAGACTACATTTATCAATATTTATGCAGGTCTGTTCCTACGTACACAATGTATTTAAGGCCTTTCAGGATTGGGGTGAGGGAATACCATTGGCATAGTGAATGTCCAGGTGGAATTAAAGGCAGTTCTGCTTGGGCCAGTGCTGGTAGTTTGTTAAATTTCTAAGAAGAGGACTTTGCATAATGGTATGCTACTTATAATCCTTTTATTTCACAAAATGAGATTTCTTTTTATATGCTAGTTCTGCTTATGACAATTATTGTGATTCATATTATTATGCTGTTGCATGCTGGTACTAATTGTTATTTTACCTTTTGTGCTCTCATCTCGATAAACCATATAAATTGAAAAGAGGAGTGAGAAATTGGATTGTTTCTGTAACATGCACGCTACCTGCTGCTGCTCAGCAATCAATAAAGGGTTCCACAAGAACAAAATTGGGGTTCCGTGGCAATTTGCCCTAAATGCTTGGGCCACCCAATGGGTATTGCAGTCCGGTGCCGCGGCTGTTTAAGACCGGAACTGGGCCCCTGTAGTGTGGGATGCTGGGAGGAACTGACAGCATGTCACTTCCTCCCAGACAGAGAGTGTGCCGAGCAAGATGGGGAGAGTGAACAGTAGCAAGGAATGAGCAACACACATCAGCTCCACCCAGCAGCCTGCAGCACTCCAAGCAAGTCACCCTCCTGCAGGAAAAAGGTAATCTAACAGGAAGGTGACTCCAAATACCAGTGTATGAATATGTGTGTGTGTATCTGAGTGTGTGTGTGTGTGTGTGAATCTATGTGTGTATGTGTGTCTGTATATTTGTGCCACTGTGTGTATCCGTGCATAAGTGCCAATTTGTATCTGTGTGTCAGTGTATCTGAGTGTTTGTATGTGCCAGTGTGTGTACCTTTGTGCCAATGTGTGTATCTTTGTGCCAGTGGGTGTGTGTATCTACAGGTGATACTCGAAAAATTAGAATATCGTGCAAAAGTTCATTTATTTCAGTAATGCAACGTAAAAGGGGAAACTAATATATGAGATAGATGCATTACATGCAAAGCAAGATAGTTCAAGCCGTGATTTGTCATAAGTGCGATGATTATGGCTTACAGCTCATGAAAACCCCAAATCCACAATCTCAGTAAATTAGAATATTGTGAAAAGGTGCAATATTCTAGGCTCACAGTGTCCTACTCTAATCAGCTAAGTAAGCCATAACACCTGCAAAGGGTTTCTGAGCCTTTAAAGGGTCTCTCAGTCTGATTCAGTGGGAATCATAATCATGGGGAAGACTGCTGACCTGACAGTTGTGCAGAAAACCATTAGTGACACCCTCTATAAGGAGGGAAAGCCTCAAAAGGTAATTGCAAAGGAAGTCGGATGTTCCCAAAGTGCTGTATCAAAGCACATTAATAGAAAGTTATGTGGAAGGAAAAAGTGTGGAAGAAAAAGGTGCAGGGATGACCGCAGCCTGGAGAGGATTGTCAGGAAAAGGCAATTCAAAAGTGTTGGGGACTTTCACAAGGAGTGGACTGAGGCTGGAGTCAGTGCATCAAGAGCCACCACACCAGATGCATCCTAGACATGGGCTTCAGATGTCGTATTCCTCTTTTCAAGTCACTCCTGAACAACAAACAACGTCAGAAGCGTCTTACCTGGGCTAAAGAAATACAGACCTGGTCTGTTGCTCAGTGGTCCAAAGTCCTCTTTTCTGATGAGAGCAACATTTGCATCTCATTTGGAAACCAAGGACCCAGAGTCTGGAGGAAGAATGGAGAGGCACACACTGCAAGATGCTTGAAGTCCAGTGTGAAGTTTCCACAGTCTGTGTTGATTTGGGTTGCCATGTCATCTGCTGGTGTTGGTCCACTGTGCTTCATTAAGTCCAGGGTCAATGCAGCCATCTACCAGGAGATTTTGGAGCACTTCATGCTTCCTTCCGGAGTCGAGCTTTATGGGGATGCTGACTTCATTTTCCAGCAGGACTTGGCACCTGCCCACACTGCCAAAAGCACCAAAGCCTGGTTCAATGACCGTGGGATTACTGTGCTTGATTGGCCAGCAAACTCGCTTGACCTGAACCCCATAGAGAATCTATGGGGCATTGCCAAGAGAAAGATGAGAGACATGAAACCGAACAATGCAGAAGAGCTGAAGGCTGCTATTGAAGCATCCTGGTCTTCCATAACACCTCAGCAGTGCCACAGGCTGACAGGCTGATAGCTTCCATGCCACGCTGCATTGAGGCAGTAATTGCTGCAAAAGGGGCCAAAACCAAGTACTGAGTCCATATGCATGCTTATACTTTTCAGAGGTCCGATATTGTTCTATGTACACTCCTTGTTTTATTGATTGCATGTAATATTCTAATTTACTGAGATTGTGGATTTGGGGTTTTCATGAGCTGTAAGCCATAATCATCGCACTTATGACAAATCACAGATTGAACTATCTTGCTTTGCATGTAATGCGTCTATCTCATATATTAGTTTCCCCTTTTACTTTGCATTACTGAAATAAATTAACTTTTGCACGATATTCAAATTTTTCGAGTATCACCTGTATGTGTCAGTGTGTGTTTATTTGTGTGTGCTAGTGTGTGTAGCTGTGTATGTGCCAGTGTCTGTAGCTGTGTATGTGCCAGTTTGTATCTGTGTGTCAGTGTATCTGTCAGTGTTTGTATGTGCCAGTGTGTGTATCGGTGTGCCTGTGTGTGTATATTTGTGCCAGTGTATATGTATCTGCGTGTATGTGCCAGTGTGTATCTGTGCTTCAGTGTATCTGTCAGTGTGTGTATCTGAGTGTGTGTATGTACCAGTGTGTTTATGTGTGTGTCAGTGTGTATCTGCCAGTGTGTGCATATATGTGAGTCTATGTGCCAGTGTGTGCATCTGTGTGTATTTGAGTGTGTCTGTAGATCTTTGTGCCAAAGTGTGTGTGTATCTGTGTGTGTGCACATGTGTCAGTGTGTGTATCTGAGTGTGTGTATGTACCAGTGTGTTTATGTGTGTGTCAGTGTGTATCTGCCAGTGTGTGCATATATGTGAGTCTATGTGCCAGTGTGTGCATCTGTGTGTATTTGAGTGTGTCTGTAGATCTTTGTGCCAAAGTGTGTGTGTATCTGTGTGTGTGCACATGTGTCAGTGTGTGTATCTGAGTGTGTGTCATATATGTGAGTCTATGTGCCAGTGTGTGCATCTGTGTGTATTTGAGTGTGTCTGTAGATCTTTGTGCCAAAGTGTGTGTGTATCTGGGTGTGTGCACATGTGTCAGTGTGTGTATCTGAGTGTGTGTGTATCTGTAAGTCAGTGTGTGTCTATGTGTCTGTGTGTACCTGCTAGTGTGTATCTGTAAGTCAGTGTGTGCATATGACTGTGTTTGTGTCATTGTGTTTCTATGTGTGTTTCTGTTTGTTAATATATATAAATATCTGTGTAAGTGTGTATTTGCAGACATCCAAGCAATCAAACACCAACACAACATGCAAATACACCCCTGTTAACACAAACATGACGTACAAGACACTCCTGAACTCAAACTCTAAAATGATTTGCAAGTACTCAAACACACCCTTCACCAGGGCCGGACTGGCCCACCGGGATACCGGAAAATTTCCCGGTGGGCCGCGGCACCTGGGGCCGGCATGCAGTCACGGCCAGCCTTAGGATTGTGTGAGATGAGCAGTGCGGCCGCACAATGCACCAAGAGTGGCCGATACAGCTCGTAGATACACATCGAAAAATTGGTCTTGCCTGTAATAAAGCCGACAGAGGCGCTATGAGCAGAGCCTCTGTCAGGGGTTGGAACGCAGCCGCACAGACTTGCACTCGTGCTGCTTGTTGTACTGATCAGAGCAGTTCCGTGCGGCTCGTTCCGGGGGAAGTGACGCCATGAGTGAAAGGGCATCACAAGTCGAGCGGAGCTGCTATGATAAGCAGTACAGGCAGCACGCTGAGTTCATGAAGCTCTACATCAGGTACAGGTAAGGTCCTCATTATCAATGACTGGGACAGGGCTGGAGTGGGGGAAATCAGGAGAATCTG
This sequence comes from Pelobates cultripes, assembly GCA_933207985.1. NCBI lineage: Eukaryota > Metazoa > Chordata > Amphibia > Anura > Pelobatidae > Pelobates > Pelobates cultripes. Next base: position 351,352,028 of record OW240912.1, read on the forward strand.
TACCTCTCTAAAGGAGTGGGTTTAGAGGAGATTGGGGTACCATTTATGGGGAGAGGGATTAGGGTTCTATCTATTATACGGGGATTGGGGTACCAACTATGATAGGAGGGTTGGGGAGAGGGTTTGGGGTACTATACATATAGGGAGATAGATTGGGGTACTGTATATAGAGGGAGAGAGATTTGGGTACTGTATATATAGGGAGAGAGATTGGGGTACTGTATATGGGGAGAGGGATTGGAGTACTGTATATAGGGAGAAATATTGGGGTACTGTATATATAGGGAGAGAGATTGGGGTACTGTATATGGGGAGAGGGATTGGGGTACTGTATATATAGGGAGAGAGATTGGGGTACTGTATATAGGGAGAAAGATTGGGGTACTGTATATATAGGGATTGGGGTACTGTATATATAGGGAGAGAGATTGGGGTACTGTATATGGGGAGAGGGATTGGGGTACTGTATATAGGGAGAAAGATTGGGGTACTGAATATATAGGGAGAGAGATTGGGGTACTGTATATATAGGGAGAGAGATTGGGGTACTGTATATGGGGAGAGAGATTGGGGTACTGTATATGGGGAGAGGGATTGGGGTACTGTATATAGGGAGAAAGATTGGAGTACTGTATATATAGGGAGAGAGATTGGGGTACTGTATATGGGGAGAGGGATTGGGGTACTATCTCTGAGGAGGGGAATTGAGGTACTATCTATGGGGGGGATTGGGGTACTCTCTAGGGGGGAATGAGACTTGAGTGTTATCTATGAGGGGGAGAATGGGGTGAGGAGAAAAATCAAGGCCAAGAGGAGAATGTAGTACTATCTATGGGAGAGAGGAAGTGAGTGTTTCTACTATAGGGGGGTTTGGGTACTATCTATGGGGGAGAGGAGGAACATAGGCTATTAACTACAGGGGGATAGGCAACTAACTACAGAGAGCAGAGACTGGGCTTCTACCTATGAGAAATAGGGGAGAAAATGGACTACAAGCTATGGGGCAGTAATGGGCTACTAGCTATTGGAGATGGGAATGGACTACAGATAATAAGGGATACAAATTCACCACTTCATTCACCCAGACAGTGCAAACCATACACAAACACTCCTGCATTCACAAAAACACCTTGACCTACTACACACCTATGCACCTTTAAGCACATCAAACATCCAGACACGTCCCTGCATTAACACACTGACTCTCCACACACATGTCCCTACATTCAAACACATTGACCGGCTCCATATATGTGCACCTGTATCCACACAAGCTACATACAAATATGCCCCCGCATACATACAAACTGAAGTTGTGTGTGTTTATACCCGAATAAAAAAAATAACCATTTAAAAAAACAAATACTGTGCACAAGCATTTGAGGTGGCTCATAACGTTTCACACCTGGCTGGCAATTCAACCCCTTCTTATCTGCATTCACACACCAACATTTCCCTGCACTCCACTATCCTGCTCTAGTTACTAATTTATAAACGTAGAATATATATAGCTGTATATATATATTCATATCCATATCCATATCCATATACACACACTCTCACACTCTACATGGCACAATGACTTATGGGGCTGGCATACATTTTTTTCCAGGGCTGCTTTACATCCCCAGTCCGGCTCTGCCCTTCACACAAACTCCAATGATACACACACATGTACATCTGCATTGAAAATCCAACACTATATCCAAATACATCATTGCACTTAAATCCAAGCATAACATACAAACACACCCCTGTATCAAAATGCTAAAATTATATACAAACCCCAACTCTTCACACAGAAGCACACCTACAACTAAGTAGTACAATCTGTTTACTATCTGTAGTAATTTGCCACAAAAAAAAACAACTTACGCTCTGTTAACTAAAAGGTATGTACTACGGCGCAAAATTTTTCCAGGGGTTCTATGGTGTTGGTACACTATGTCAAAGGTTTCCACAGTAAAAATGAATTGGGAACCGCTGTTGTAACAATATTTCCAGATCTGAGTTTTGGGGGATTTTCTCTATTTGAGCAACCAAGTGAAGCTTCTCAATATATTTTTCTTGAATCTGGTGAGTGCGCAGTTGTAAAGGAATTACACATTCTTGTGTATAGTTGAAACTTGGCCATTTACATAGTATTTGTATACATTATTAATTTTGCTTGTTCCTATGATCCTGTTGTTGCCTGTACTAACCATAGACTTGGCTCTAATTTATTCTGCTGCCCAGTTAACTGCATTCCCTTGTCTGTTTCTGATGTTTAAACATACCCACCTACAGGTAGTTCTTTTCAATTTTCTTTCATTGGACAATTCCAAGGCCCAATAAAAACATATGTCCTTCTTTTCTTGTATTATGCAGTTACATGTATGATTTCCTAGAGTGTCACAAGTGCTGTTAGCATTTGCATCCTAGACATATCCAGACACTATACTGTAAAGTTTTATTACATAATTCATGTCTGTCTCCTAAAAAGAATTATAAGTTTCTACCAAAATTATAGTTTTCTGCAGAGTTCCTCAATGAATAATATTTCATCTGCTTGTTCAATACATCTGGTGTAATAGAACAACCTCATTATTTCATATGGGACACATGGAAAACGGTATTTTTTGAATAAAGGGTCTCTTGACATAGCATAGATTATGGAGCAGACAATATGGGAAGTCTTAAAACCAATGGGATTCAGCAATTTCTCTCTTTAAACAGCATCAGTTACTATAATAGTTTCCTGGATAAACAGTTTCAAAGTATGAGTTCCATTATTTGGTCATGTCAAACTTCTCAAGTATAGGTTGGCCACGTCAAACTATCTGCAACTTCCTTACTCAAAAACAGTGCCATCATGAGTAGAAGAACCTGAGAGCTAAATATATGAATTAACTAAACTAAAAATCAGATATGCTAAAACATACATAGAACATGTAAATAAACAGTTTCTCAGCAGTGCTGAAAACTCAAAGGAAAACGTCAACATATTCAGTTTTAATGTTTGTAGTGTTCCTTTAAAGATAGATTGCCCAACCTGAGTTACATCTCCCTTAGCTCTGTTTAATCTGCCAATCGGCATTTGACACATTATCTGGCTGATCAGTCACCTAGTGCAGTCTTAAATGGGCACCCAGTGGTATTGCTTACATGTCATCACCTGTTCCATTCTTGGTTTATTATAATTCAGCCATGTTTGCATTATTCTGTGTCCTGCTTCGAACCGTGACTACCCTGTGCTACTATTCCTTAACCTCTTCATAAAATATAAAATTGTGCATGTATTCCCAAATACCTCAATGTTGCAAGTGATTAAAAAAAAAAAAAAGCCTGAGGATTGCTATTTTTGTTCCTTACCCCAATATTATAAAAATAATACATACCTTTTTTTTTTACCTCACACGCGTTTGTTATATGCGTTTGCAATGCAAAAATGTTTTAAAAAATAAAAAAATAACAAAAAAAGATAGATTGCCATTTTTGTTCCATACCCCAATATTATAAAAATAATACATACCTTGTTTTTTGCATCCAGTGGCACGTTTCCTCCTCCACTGCTTTTTCACTCTACCAGTGACAATAGTCTCCTCTTCATGTGAGATGAAAGTTGGCATATGTGCAGCTGTTGTCACACATGAGCTAATCAGATGGGCATGCACAGTGATCTCCCAATATAATGCATAATTAGAGGCACTCACTCGTGAATGGGCATTAGGACCATGCACAGAGTGCTTCAGCAGTGCTTTCTGTATGGTCCTGTATGTTGGGGCTCAGCCATACAGCATGCCAACCAGCCTGCCATGCTTGATGCCAAGCTGTCACACCCTTTCAATGGATGGGACTGCCCCTTCCAGAGCCCATCTATCCTGATCTCATACCTCCTAATGTTGGGTTGGTATGGTATTGACTAATGTTTCCCTATGGAAACTCCTTCTATTTTTCTGCTTGAATGATTGTTTACATGGAATAAACCAGGGAACTAACCAGGGAACTTGTTGCTAATTAATCTTATGAATGGGGTAAAGGGGGCCATTCAGTTAGCAAGTTGAACTGCTTTGGGGCTTTGGAGGAACTTTTTAAAGACTTGGTAGTGTCTGATTATCAATAGTATTGATATGATAAGCACACTGAGAAACACTCAAATTTGTATGTTAGCCGTTGATACATTTTACAGACATAGCAAGTGCTGCAGTTTTAATAAAGCAGGGAAATGTTCAAATGAGAGATAGAAATACAATAATCAAATAATTTACTAATTTGAAACAAATGCATTAGAGCTGTATACACATTTGATTACATTATTTACAATCACTCCCAGAAAGTTTTGCAGTTTAGGCAAATTGAGAGGATGCTTCATCGGGATGGATTGGCTTTTTTCTGTGTTCTAAATTAATCATACTAATCAGAATAATGCATAAAAGGAGAATGAAATAATAATGTATCATCTAAGTACATATTTACAATTTTTTACATTGTCTCTTAGGTGAAAAGGTTTTTAGGTGAAGGATCCCTTAACAATTCCCTCTTGTGGCTGCTTGCATTTGGGATATGCAGATTCCACACTTGAAAATACCATCAGGGTGCCACAAACTTATTATAAACACAACACAGGAAAAATTCCCTTTTCTTACCAGCGATTTCCTTCCATGAATGTAGAGCAGATGTTAAAACACTTTGAAAACCAAAAGGTGAATGTGCAAGATTACATTTGATAGAGCATAAAAAAATTATCTCTAATCAATAAACCTCCAAGAAGCTTTTTTTTAACTAAAGTGAATAAGACGTTTGTGTTTTTAAAACAAAATTGAAAAAGGAATCTAGGCATGGCCTCCATTTACGTACATAAACAGCCTTCATTTTGTGTTGATTATGATTTTTATTAACTTGCAACAAACTGTATAAAATCATATTGTATTGCTGCATACTGCCAAAATAGAGAGGTTGGAGGAATCAAAAGGCAAAGACATTGAAATGAACCAATGTCATACTGATCTATTATGGATGCCCAAACATTTGAAAGAAAAATATTTGACATGATTGTGGGCAACATCTTTAAGTTTAAATAGACAGACAGTCAGGCAGATAGATAGATAGATAGATAGATTATTTAGCATTAATCATTTAAGATGGAGGAACAAATTGTTTAAGGCATCATATGTAGGCTGGTTTTATATACATGTCTTCTCACTGACAGTAAATATAAAGATGAACGTTTTAAAGGAAAAAAATTAACATGACACATTGTCTTTAATTCTGTTATTGTCTTCTTAATGAGTCTTGGGTTCCATTATCATACCAATCCACTCCGGTCATATTTGTTGGACTCAAATTACATGCCTTGCTTTAAAGTTTGTCTCCTGATTATTTCACTTAAGTAGCCCAGAGTAACAGTAAAGATACAAGTCTCTGAGAAAGCTAGAACTGCACATTTAACAGTTATATGTTAAATTCTAGAAATACCAACAGAAAGAAAGTCAAATAAAGAATACCCTGATTTGCAATACAGTGAGTAGGTGAAATATGTAATCAACAGAATACAATGTGTAAATTGTCTTTTTTTTTTTACTTTGTGTTACTAAACTAACTGCACCATGTCAGAAAATATTCATTAATTGTGGGACTTCAGAAATTGTAAATATGACTGAAACTTACTACTTGTCTTTATCGCTTGCTGCGCATAACATTTCAGACTTTCCTATATCAGCTGAGCACCCACCTACAGATTAGAATAACTGAACAGGGCCGGATGTTTTTTTTTTTTTTGTATATGTTTTTAATAATTAAAGGATCACTATAGTGTCAGGAAAACAAAGCGGTTTTCCTGACACTATAGTGCCCCGAGGGTGCCCCCACGCTCAGGGTCCCCCTCCAGTGGCATGGTTAAAACCCCTTCAGCCACTTACCTTAATCCAGCGCCGGGCTCCCTTGGCGCTGGTGACCTCTCCTCCCCGTCCAACATCAGCTCCCCCGTCTGACGTCAGCTATGGACGCTCTGCGCGATGGAGGCATAATATGCACCTCTAATGGCTGTCCGGAAGACAGCCACTAGAGGCTGGCTTAACCCCAAATGTAAACATAGCACTATAGTCTGGGTGACTATAGTGGTCCTTTAAGAATGCTAAGTGTATAGTTATGAATACATTTGAATAGTTTGTTGGTCTTACCCTTGTAGAAGAGTACTACTATGTGATATTAGTATTACATAGTACTAAATAATTTCCAGGGGTCTTAGATGAGCTGAGGTTGAATTATAGGTGGAGATGGTATGACGTAGAGTTATGACAAGCAGGTTATGACATTGCAGTGTGGTACATTACATATTCACCCAGCCACCCCCAGAGCTAGTGAAGGTTTAGGTCTTGCTTCATTAGGCCAAATTCTGGTTTCATAGGATTTGCTTGCCACTGCCCAATACATGCAGAGGCAACAGAAATATGGTGCACTAGGGCAGAGGTAAATCCTCATCATCCGATATTTCCAAGATGCCATGATTTAAGGGTGATAAAACTGTAGACCAGTCATCTATTGCCAAACTGCATCTATAGTAGAACTTTTTGTTTGTTTGTTTAATTTGTGTTTATTTATCGCAATAGTCAACTCTTACAGATAGAGAAAAGCACTCAGCAAATGTACAAAACACCTCCCACAAGTGAGCTCAACAGGCTCCATGTCTGGGATCATATGTGAAGTACAAAAAGCATCAATTACAGGGCAGAGGTCTAAGCATCACATTAACGTGTAGAAATATATACGTATCATGATTTACACTTACGGAGCTAAAAACGTATCATAGAATGATAAAACTTGAGGGTTGTGAAAAATAGGTGAAGAAGATAATAAAACATTAAATCTTTAAACCATTTCCTTGGGTCACCAAGCAAGTAAAGAAACATGTGCACTCTGAGTGGTCAGTCAAAAGTTACATATATTCTTATACAATAAAGTGTATGCAACTGTTCAAGAGAATACTGTGGCTCTACTCAAATTGGGTCCAGTCAGACACGACGGTACTGATTGTTAGTTCTAATATATATAGTGAACGCTCTCACGTCAGAAGTCACGAGGTGGAAAGATATGGGTCCCCTATCCGCTCTATTGTACTGTAATTGTCACTGTTTTACACTTTAATCTGTCTTTGCACTCATTATGTAACCATGTAAATGCTCAGACAGCACTGTTTGTAGTTGTCAGTGGTTTTCTGTTGCTGGAGACTAAATGTAAGAATATAAATGCCACATAACACAAACAGCTCAATTGTTTGCTATGCCAGCAGCCTGAGCCCCCTACAGTTTTTCAACCTATTGTTTACTCTCTCCTCAGTAGCAGTACTGCCAGGCTGAGTACACAAAAGGTAAGTACCCACCTGGCAGACTGACAAAACAGTATGAAGTGTGGGAATACCATTCCCTCTTTTTCCCATTGAGCTCAACACTCGTGGACCCGATACATGTGCTTAACAGGGCATATGTTTGACACCTGTTCTCTAGCAGTTAGGGAAAGTTATCTAAAGATATATTTATTTTTAACCAATCACTATCTAAGTTATCTAAAGATATATTTATTTTTAACCAATCACTATCTTTCAGTGGAGAAATGTATATTTGACACTTGACATAAAAGCGTGTGAGTTCTTCATAATATACAATAAATACTACACTCTAATGATGTACACTTTGTTCTAGATTTTGACGGACTGTTCTGGTCTGGTCATTAATCATATTCAACTGTAAAGTAAAGAAGGTTGCTCAAGGCCTTTGTTTATTGACAATGTTCCGGGAGTCTATGTTGTGGTCAGAATATTCAAGCATACCCCTACCTATGACTAACTGCTTCATTTAGTAAATTATTATTATTATTTGGTAACCTTTCCTTATTATGAACTGATGGATAAAATATTATTCTATTAATATTGTCCTAAACACCACATTGTTCCATGCATTCAATTCCTTACTGTCTGTGTCAACCATATGGATATATAAATGGAATCTTGATACTCCACTGTCTGACGTGACCTTTCACCTTGAGCCACAACCTGTGATCGTTGTCTGCCCATTCTGACTTATTTTCTTGACAGATTTCCAGACCACTTTATGACCTTGGTCTCAAGACATGGGTATGTTTCCAGACTTCACACCTCTGACTTTTGCATCCACTTCTCTGAAGCAGAACAGTAATGTGACCTATGGATTCTGTATAAAATTAATTGTTAAAATTAGTTTCACAACATATGTCACATATACCCCATAGAGTACGTCCAATAGGTCTGGCCTGCAAGATATATAGAGTGTTACTTATTTTATTATTTATACATTTTTATATCTTTTGTGTTCAATAGTTAAATACTGTTTTTACATGGCATCAATTAATCATTGAATCTAGCAGCGAGCCAAAAAAATGAGAAACAATAAATGTTAAAAGTTATGTTTGAGTATTTTAATAAACTGTTTCTTAATGATTGTTTTTCTTTCAGTAGTGCTCACTCACAAACACTCATACACAGAAGCAGGGCCGGTGCAAAGAATTTTGGGTACATAGGCGAAGATGCATTTTTCCGCCCCCCCAAAAACATCTTCACCCATGTGCCTCTTAACCTCCCTTTTGTGTTTCTTATCCCGTCTTTTAAATATCTGACTCCCTTTAGTGTATTTTATCTCCTATTTTTTCCTTTGTGTGTCTCCTATCTCTCCTCTTTGTATGACTCTTACATCCTCCCACATTTTGTGTCTTACTCCTCCCAGCCCCTTTGTGTGACTCCTTTTCTCCCAGCCCATTTGTGTCTTTTATTCTTCCCAGCTCCTTTGTGTGTGTCTCTTTCCTTCTCAAGCCCCGCTGTGTGTTTCTTTCACATCCGGCCCCTCTCCCCGTCCCTTAATGGTCCCCTCCCTTCTCTGACCCTTACTGTTCCTTTCCCTTCCCGCCTCCTTTCCCTGTCCCTTAGTGTTCCTCTCCCCTCCCCCATCTGTTGGCTGTCGCTTAGTGTTCCTCTCCCCCCCTCCCTCCTTTTCCTGTACCTTAGGGTATCTCTCCCCTCCTCTCCCTGTCCCTTGGTGCGCCACCCACCCCCATAGTGGTCCCCTCCCCTTCCTGGTGTGCCTCCTACCTTTTTTTGTAGCGTGGCTGAGCGGAGCGAATCCCGGTACAGTGAGCTTTTCCTGTAAGTTCTGCCAGGTACAGGAAACAGAAGTTCCTGTACCACGGTACACTCCGCTTGGCCACGCTACAGTCAGGGGTGTATAAACACTGACAGTCACACACACTCAATGACAAACATACAGACATCTCTGACAGCCAGACTCACTTATCTGACACACTCATTCATTGACAGACACTCACACGCACACTGACAGACTCATTGAAAAACACACACTGACACACACACAAACTCACAGACACTGACAGACACACGTACTCACATGCGCACATGCACATACTGACAGAACCACACACACACACACACTGACAGAACCACACACACACACACACACATACTCACACACACTGACAGACACACATACTCACACACACACACTGACAGACATACTCACATGCACACACACACACTGACAGACACACATCCTCACACACACACTGACAGACATACTCACATGCACACACACACACTGACAGACACACATACTCACACACACACTGACAGACACACTCACTCACACACACACTGACAGACATACTCACTCACTCACACACTGACAGACATACTCACTCACTCACACACACAAACTCACAGTCACATAGTCACACACACACTGACAGACACACATACTCACACACACATAGTCAGACACACTCTGACACACACACACTGACAGACACACTCACACAGACACACTCACTCACACACACACTGACAGACACACTCACTCACACACACACTGACAGACATACTCACTCACACACACACACAAACTCACATAGTCACACACACACTGACAGACTCACATACTCACATGCACACACACACACAGAAATTAAAAATCTTAATTAAATTTAAATTTCCCACCCAGCCTCCCTACCTGGAGAGCTGGCGTGGGTCTCTCATTGGTGGTCCAGTGGGGCTGCTGGGAGGCAATTGGATTCCTAGGTGGCGAGGGAGCTCTGATCTCTCTGATGTGCTCACTCGCAGGCTGCTTACTGATGCCGCGGGAGCCGGAATATGACGTCATCAGTCAGCAGCCTGCGAGGGAGCAGATCAGAGAGATCAGAGCTCCCTCGGCATCCAATTCAGCCGCACGCCGCGCCGGGGATCCAGGAGGTGACCTGGCAGGAGGGAGCACTTCCCTCCTGCCGGTCACTGGAATTTTGCGCCCCCAGAGCCGGTGCGCCCTAAGGCGGCCGCCTGTGCCGCCTTATGGACGCGCCGGCCCTGCACAGAAGTACGTGCAGGCTGTAGACTCTCAACAACAGCTGTATTCTTTACAATGCAGATCTTACTAAAGTGGCAAAAGGTTACTTCCATAAGTGGATATGTATGCTGACACATTGTAAACTGTGCAAGAAGAAACATATAAGTATAAGCCTTCCAAAAAGGAACAATGTTAATGCAATGAGAGTGAAATGAGAATTGTCTTAAAGGGGAACTGTCCCTTCCCAGGAATTTTAATATTATGTTAACTGATCCATATAATTAACTTGTGAGGTATCAAATTTCAAATTAACTGTAGAAATCCACACCTTTTTGTCCTGCAACTGGGTGCCTCCATCTTAGCTCCCTGTTAAACACTATTATAAGCTCTGTTTACAGTCAGTGTAGAGAAAACATACATGAAGAGAATACACAGTGAAACAACGTGTTTTTTTTCAATGTTTTTCCAAACTTTGCCTTGTCTAAATGGGATAATGATGCAATTTTCTAAATCTTATCACATAAATTGAAAAGAAAATGGAGCATCTCATAGAAAAAGGTTAAACGGACACTGTCGGCACCCAGACCACTTCGGCTCATTGAAGTGGTCTGGGTGAAGTGTCCCTTTTGCACCTAGTGCTGCAATGTTAAACATTGCAGTTCCAGAGAAACTGCAATGTTTACATTGAAGCACTAAGTCATCCAGGGCTTCCTGGATTTAAACGGACTTTTGGTCCGGTATCTGACGCTGGGCGTCCTCACGCTCTGCATGAGGACATCCAGCGTCAGATTTTTCCCTATAGGAAAGTATTGATTCAATGCATGCCTGTGGGGAGGTCTAATGTGTGCACCTGCCTCCTTAGCACTATAAACACTGTCTTTTCAGAGAATAAAAATATAATAGCCTCCAATGCTTTCATATGGTAAAGCATTGGATTGGCTGAGATCATCAATATTGATAATCTCATTAATGGAAGTGGGGCCAACCATGTTGAGACCAGCGTGTTGATGGAAAAAAAGGTAAGTAATGTTTGTACTCCTAACAGTATGGTGTTCCTTTAAGTAGTACTTACTGGGGTGAAGGAACAAGGAACTTTAGTTTCTATAGAAGTGACAGTTCCACTTTAAAAAATGATATCAATCATTATTGTTCTCATTTTTAATAATGTCACAAACATAAGTTTATAGCATTATCAGAAATTGTATATCTTCCAATTATTTTCCTTTGTCATTGAAAGTTATTTAGTTTGAAAGATAAGCAGGCTGTTCAACCCTTACTAGCGAGGGCTGGATGGGGGCTAATGAGGGTTAGATTAGGAGTGATAGGGCTTAATGAGGGCTGGAAGTGGGGTGAGAGAGTGAGGGCTGCATGGGGGGCTGAGAGAGGGATTGAGGGCTGGATGGGGGGGTGAGGGGCTTAACGAGGGCTCATTAGATTGTGGGGTAAGGGTGGTTAATGAGGGCTGGATGGAGGGTGAGATGGGGAGTGAGGGCTGGATGGAGGTGAATGAGGATAATAAGGGCTGGATGAGGGTGAGGGGGTTAATAAGGGCTGGATGGAGGTGAAAGAGGTTAATGAGGGCTGGATGGAGGTGAGAGAGAGTGAGGGCTGGATGTTGGGTGAGGGGGGTTAATGAGGGCTGGATAGGGAGTAAGAGGGGTTAATGAGGGCTGGATGGGTGGGTGCAGGGGTTTAATGAGGCAAATGGAGGGGTGGGGAAATGCAACAAATGAAGGGGCTGGGGGAGGAGTGTGGAAATGAGACACATGGAGTAGAGAATAAGACTCACGGAGGGGCTAGGGAGAAGGATGGAGACATGTGGGGGGGTGGAACACAGGGAGAAACTGGGGGAAATGAGACACATGGAGGGGCGGGGGAGGGAAATAAGACACATGGAGGAGCAGGGGAAGGGAATGAAATATGTGGGGGTGGGGGAGACACCCCGGATAATTTTTGCACCGGAGCCCGGTGGTTTCTAGTTATGCCTCTGTTTGTGAGTCAAGATATATTGCTTAATCTCTAAAACTGTAGAACCCAAATTTTCTGCAAAGTGTAGGTGTATAAATGAAAAATAGAAATTTTGAAAATGTACAACATTTTTATTTTTGCACTCTTCTAGAAATTTGTGCTAGTCATGTATCTTAGGTTTCAAACAAATGCAATACTTGATTTTTTTCTTGTTAAAAAAAAAGAAGATAACTTATACTAAGCTACAATTGTTATGTGCTCGGAAAACGGATCTTGTAGACCTTAATTCCCTATATTACCTAAGGGTGTTAAGAATGTGCTCACACTGTTTATTTACAACCGATCATAGCAAAACAGTCAACATATGTTACTTCTGCATCTGGTGGGTCCATCTGGAAAAGACCACACCAGTGAAACAACAGACATTTCAAGCCATATTGAATTTTAGTTAAATATAATAGGGGCTGTGACTGTGTTCTAGACGTGTTGACATTTAAACAAATTATGAAATAATCGCATACATGAAAATATAAGAAAAACCTACATAATTTAAATATATGTTCACAAGATTAGAATTTTATAACATTGGAAAAAATATATAATTTAGTTTTTAATGTTGTTCCTAGTACAGATCATGAAAAAAAAACTAAAAAATGAGTTCATTAATAGAAAAAGCATGAGTTTAATAAACTGTATGGAGGCTGCTGGAATCTACTCATATGTGTACAAATAGGCAAACAATTATAAGGATCCAGAAACTGTTTAAAACCTCTTGAACAACAGAACTAGAAAATACTCAAACTTAAAGTCTGTTTAAAATAGATATGCATTCATTAATGGGCCAATACCGAATTAATGATCCGGTGAGTGTTTTATAACGATTAGAATCCTATAACCAATTTACAGATAAACATGTTAGTGTTTACATTCATCACGGCCATCAACTAAAATTTACCAGATCATTACTAGCAATTCTGGAAAAATTTAGAGTCAGATACTTGGAAGATTTATCATCATCCATACAGAATAGAGCAAGCTCCAATTGTTCTGAATTAGCCCCTCTTCCACCCCCATCCCCCCAACCCCCCAAACTGAAACATTGCAAAATAACATTCAGAAATTCTTTAAAACATGTCCTGAATAAATAGGAAATTATAATATATGAAGGATTATAATATCATAATATCTGAGAATTCAGATAAATAAAGAGTTAAAGCAGAATCAGACAGTGAATAAATAAGAGTGGTATATAGTGAGAAGGGCTACGTATGAAGTGATAAAAATTAATTATTAGAAATTCGTAATTTAAAAAAAAAAAGAGTTCAGTATGTTTTTAAAAATTTGCACCATAATTGATCCAAATCTGACTAAGAATCATTCCATAACAAGTAAAACTAAACATTTTAAATTATGTTTTTAGCAAATGAGAGAGGACAAGGGACAGGGTCGAGGAGATGCAGCCTAGGGTGAATGAAGAAGAGCAGGAGTAGGGCGATCTATGGGCAAAAGAGCAGGAGATTTGTATTGTGAAAGAAGATGTGTGCTCTATCAATGTCAGAAATCTGCAAGTTCTAAAATTGTATTTTATGGAGATTATTAAAAAAAAAAATCACAGAGAGTGGAAATAAACTGCAGCAGACAATTGTGAAAAATAATGAATGCTGCTAGACATTTTAAGGTGAGTTCTCCTTATTTCTTATATGCTCAGAGGCATTCTGCTCAATAAACGCATTTGAAGTACCTCTCTGGTCTACATTAACAATGTAATAGTGAACGTTGGCTGATCTATCACATTTTATAGTGTATATATAAAATTGGGTATGATTAATAGGTCTTCTAATACACTTAATAGATCTATACTCCCACAGGATTTAATACAACAAATTGCACAGTGGTTAATAAATTGTATGATATGCCTTTATATCCCATGTCCATCACATATATTTGGATACCAAATGTCAACTGAAGAGGAAGATGAAAAAGGCATTGCTCCTGTAAGGGGCATAAAATGTTTCTCTGCAGGTTTTGGGGACAGGCACAGCATTGAAGATTTCTTACTTTTCAACTTTGCAATTTACCTTCAATACAAAGACAGGCATCTCAGTGAGGATTCAGAATTATTCTCTCCAACAGTCCTAATTTCATGTAATACCCTGCTATCAATATGTAATCCTAGCATTTCACCTGCTACATGCAAAATCATTGAATGTTCACATACATTTTAACATTGCTTTACTGAACTGTGCACATTGAATATATAAATAATTGATAATGCAATGCTGCCTATCCAGCAGACTGTGGTTTATGAGTGCTTTCTGTGACTTTGATGAATTACATTTCTCTTCTTGTGCAGAGGAACGTGTGATAGAAGATGATGAAACACAATGTATTATGTTCCTGCGGAACAGCCAGATACATCTATATCTGGGCAGCAAAGCATTTCTTCAGGCCGAATGTTTAGTTTGTAGTACATGGGCTGATTGCTTAATCCTAATCTGGAACAACATAAAGAGAAATAAAGTCAATGTCCAGCCTGCATGCATCTGCAGACCCAATAGTATTAATTCCATCTCAACTCAACATGTTCATGTTTTCAAATAAGCAGATATATCATCTAGATATATTTTAGAAAACTAGCCATTTTTATCATCATTACTCTTGTGTTACCATTCGTCTTCTCTGTTACTAGCAACAATTACTGGGTATCATGCTTCATTGGCGTCATTAGCTGGTTTGAACCACCCATACCTGCCTACTCTATGCCTGGCCTTGGCAAATTCCCATCTGCACTAAATTATGCAGGTACATCCTTTACTCTGCCTACCTCAAGAACAGCCTTGCCTATCCCAATACCAAATTATCTCGAGCTACAGTGTAGTCCTGATTTGAGACCCCATCATGTTAGCCCAACAAGTGAAGAACAAGAGTATCTATAAAAATACGTGTTGCTGTAGAATATAGCTGCAGGTCTCACGGCAACCTCAGTAGAAAGTTCAACATAAGGGGGGACCAGCTGGAGAGGGAAAAATATCTGGTCTCTAAAGATACCTTCCATTGACCAGCAACCCTGCCAATTTGCATTGAGTGGTATTTCAACCTGCGAAACATAGCAGTGACAATTTATCCAAACATCATGCTGGATATTGGCAACAGACATGGCATTAAATCCTGAATGCATACGCAAAAGAAAAATATTATTATTCAACATTCAATATGTGTGCATCTCTTTTACTTTAAGCCTGCCTTCCAAGTGAATCAGTGCACCTCAGCCCTGGGATCTGTTGAATCCAGCATAGTAGCTTATCTACATACATTCTTTAAAATGACACTTAAATAATAGTGTAGGTCCACACATATTCCCCCTCAGATTAAATTGATGCTCCATATAGTGTACATGAAAAGGCAGTGTAGAAAACTCTTAATACATTTTGTGCCTATGGTCTCCTTCTAGTAGTTAATGCAAGGACATATGATTGATAGAAACATTGAAAACTTTCAACTGCTCTTTGGATGGCAAAGGGGATAGATATTCAATTTCAGGTAATATACAATTAATAAACACATTATCACTGAATAGTTTTAACTTATGTTGATGGATCCATTTGTACATCATTTAGAAACATAGAACGTGACGGCAGATAAGAACCATTCGGCCCATCTAGTCTGCCCAATTTTCTAAATACTTTCATTAGTCCCTGGTCTTATCTTATAGTTAGGATAGCCTTATGCCAATAACCTCCTTTACTGTGTTAACCTCTACCACTTCAGCTGGAAGGCTATTCCGTGCATCCACTACCCTCTCAGTAAAGTAATACTTCCTGATATCATTTTGAAACCTTTGCCCCTCTAATTTAAGACTATGTCCTCTTGTTGTGGTAGTTTTTCTTCTTTTAAACATAGTCTCCTCCTTTACCTTGTTGATTCCCTTTGTATTTAAATGTTTCTATCATATCCCCCTTGTCTCGTCTTTCCTCCAAGCTATACATGTTAAGATCCTTTAACCTTCCCTTGTAAGTTTTATCCTGTAATCCATGAACCAGTTTAGTAGCCCTTCTCTGAACTCTCTCTAAAGTATCAATATCCTTCTGGAGATATGGTCTCCAGTACTGCGTACAATACTCCAAGTGAGGTCTCACCTGTGTTCTGTACAATGGCATGAGCACTGTATAATGACATGAGCACCCTCTTTCTACTGCTTATACCTCTCCCTATACAACCAAGCATTCTGCTAGCATTTCCTACTGCTTTATTACATTGTCTGCCTACCTTTAAGTCATCAGAAATAATCACTCCTTTCCTCAGATGTTGAGGTTAGGACTATATCAAATATTCCGTACTCTGCCCTTGGGTTTTTACTTGCAAGATGCATTATCTTGCACCTAGCCCCATTAAATGTCAGTTGCCATAGCTCTGACCATATTTCTAGTTTACCTAAATCATTTGCTACATATCTTAGTATCATTAGCAAAAACACATACCCTCCCATCAAGACCTTCTGCAATATCACTAATAAAATTACTAATGAGAATGGGTCCAAGTACAGATTCCTGAGGTATCCCACTGGTAACAAGCCCATGCTTAGAATATACTCCATTGACTACAACCCTCTGTTGCCTGTCACTCAGCAACTGCCTTACCAATTCTACAATATTGGAATCCAAACTTCAAGATTGCAGTTTATGGATAAGCCTTCTATGTACAACAGTGTCAAAAGCCTTACTGAAATCTAGGTAAGCAATGTCTACTGCACCCCCCCGATCTATTATTTTAGTTACCCAAACAAAAAAATCAACAAGATTAGTTTGGCATGATCTCCCTGAAGTAAACCAATGTTGTCTCTGATATTGAAATCCATGTGATTTTAGATGTTCAACAATCCTTTCCTTTAACATTGTTTACATTACTTTCCCCATTACTGAAGTAAGGCTTACTGGCCTATAGTTGCCCGACTCCTCCCTATTACCTCTCTTGTGAATGGGCACAACATTCGCTAACTTCCAACCTTGTGGGACTACTCCTGTTAACAATGATTGGTTAAATAAATCTGGTAATGGTTTTCAAACCATTGTGCAGCTCTGTGGAAAATCTTGACAATTTATAAATACTATATGATTCTGTATGATACTATACCATACCACTAATAATAATTAGAGTGGAGCACAAACTCCAACTGGTTTAAATGGACAGATTTAACTTGCTCAGCATTGCAGTTTATCAAGGAACTGAATAGTCAAAGAACAGTCATACTTAAAGCACAGTTTTTATTTAATCCATTCCAGAAAAATATCCTTTATTTCCTGTACTCTGGATAGTCTACTTAGGTCACAGGAACGCAAGAAAGCATGTTTTCACAACTATTCTAGAGTTTCCAGCTTGACATACAAATGAGCACAGAGAGGTATAATAGGCATTATGTCTTAGACTTCAATCAGAATTTCTGCAGGCACCCTTAGCAATGGACTGGTCACTGGTTGTTTTGGTTTACAACCTTTGCTATGTTTTTTTTTTTTTTGCTGTGTTTAAAACACTTGCAAAGGGTATCTGCAGAAATTAAACATAATCTCTTGAGTTGCTGTCCAACTCAAAATATGTAGGTGATGTACAGTTGATTAAATGGATTAGTCTGGCAGAGGCATTTAGGATGAAATTAAGGGGGGAGGGGCAGGAGAGAGGGGTGTCAGTCAATAGGTTATTGTAGAAGTCAAGATGAGAAATAACAAGGGAGTGGATAAGTTGCTAAGTGGTGTCAGTTCTCATAAATGGAGGAATTTTGGAAAATTTGCATAGGTGGCTACAGCAGGATAAAGAAAGAGGTTGAATGTGAAGGATAAAGGGCAGATTAAAGTAAAGTGTAGCTCAAAGGCAGCAGACTTGGAATGATGGGGAGACAGTGAAGCCATCAGCAGAGATAGAGAAGTTGGATGTGGGAGCTGTACTAGAGGGGGAATAAGAAGTAGCTCAGTCTTGGACATATTGATATTTAGGTGGTGTGAGGCCATCCAGGAAGAAATGCCAGATAAGCAGTCATTGACACAAGAGAGGGCAGAGGGAGAGAGATCAGGGGTGGAGATCTAGATCTGAGAATTATCAGCATGAAGGTGACATTTAAAACGGTAGCAGTTAATAAGTTTACCCAGAGAAGAATATAAATGAAGAAAAGTAAACGACCCAATTCAGAGCCTTTGGGTACTCCAACTGACTGACAACAGAGGTATTGAAGTGGAGGAGACACCAGCAAATGACATAGAAAAGGATCATTTACAGAGATAAGTGTGGGTCCAAGAGAGTGCCATGTCACAGAGACCAAGAGAGCTGAGAGTCTATACAGGAGAGGGTGGTTAGCTGTGTCAAAGGCAACTCAGAGTTCAAGTAAGATAAGAGATAGATCAGTGATCTGTGCTTTTAGCAGAAAGAAGGTCATTAGTAACCTTGTTGAGGGCAGTTTCAGTAGCATGATAGGAAAGAAAGCCAGATTGCAGGGGATCAAGCAAGGAGTTGGAGGATAGGAAGTGGGTTAAACAGTTGTAAACAAATTTTTTCAAGGAATTTAGATGTCAGTGGAAGCACTGACACGAGACAACAGTTTGTAGGAGAATTAGGGTCAAAAGATGGAAACAAACTGGGACAAAGGGATAGTTTGAAGACGTGAGTAAGAGCAGGAATTAGGAATTAGAAGTGAAGGAATTCGGTCAAGCGGACAGGTAGTGAGGCACAAAGAAGAAAGTAAAGAACACACTTGATCCTCGGTAGCTGGGTGGAGGGAAAGGGGGGGTAGAAGCAAAGAGTCACAGTGAGGCAGAACATTGCAAGCTTGTGTTGGCATGTTGCTTCAGATAGTAGTGTGCTTTATCTAGAGCGCTAAAGTCAGTGGGTAGTGGGTAGAGCAGAGTGTTAAAAGAGGAGAAAAGATGGGACGATTGGTGGCGATCAACCCAACAGAGCACATAGTTAGGAACGGAATCCAAGGTAGAATAAATACCCAAAACACAGCCAATCTCCCCCTTATCCCCCTCCCCTCTTCTTGTTTCTCCTCCCACCCACTCCTCCCCCCAATTTACGATTTGTATTGATAGGTTATATCTGGATACAGAAACTAATCGACTGGACAATGCTGACTACAGCTGCAGGCCATTGTCTTATGATCTCAAGTTATATCTATGTATTATGGTTCCTCAATGTTAAGCTAGAGATGTATGCTACTCATGAAGTGTGATACACTCCTGTACTGTGACCATTCCCACACTTGTACCTGTCAGTCTGTCTATAACACTACAAAATCAATAACATTTATTATACAAAAAAAAAAAAGAGGAGAAAAGTAATTTAGGATTGGAGAACTGGAGTAGATATAAGAGAAGACAAGTATGATTGCTTGGCTTAATTAAAGGACTGAATTGTATGAATGGAGAATACATTTATAATTGATCAAATCTGCTTATTGAGATTTTCTCCAGACATGTTCAGCAACGTGGGAGCAATTTTGTAACTAGTGTGAGATTTGCAGGGCTGTAACTGACATTTTGGGGTTTTATGCAGCTGGGGAGGAGCAAAAGTGCATAGTGTAGAGGAGAGAGTGTTGTCATGGTAGGAATGTAACAAGATCAGGGCAGGACATAGAGAAAGTGTGAGGGAGGAGATGTGAAATAAGTTTAAGGAACTGAAGAGGATCTACAGTGTACTGATCTCCATGGAGCTAGAGTAGATAGAATATACATATGTATAAATATTATATATATGCAATGCTGGCACGCACTACCATTATAGCTGTAGCTTGGATTATAGGCAATGTGGGAAAAAAGTCTATATTAAATACTGAGAAAAGTTAATTATTTAGAACACTGCTTTCTTATATGCTTCTTCATTATTTGGTAAATTATTTTGTATACATTTTCTGTCCAACAAAATTTTGTTTTGGTTTCCTTAAAATAATGCTCAATATACTGAAAGGAAAAATATATTTGAACATTACTTTCCAGGACACCTATTTTATATCATTTTTTTTGCAAACCATTTAGTACTGAAGGGGTTAATTAAATTAATTATATTGTTACAATGGCAATTGTATTTTTATATTTTTGTGGGGTTTTTTTGCTATGGAAACTCTTGATACACTATGAATACACGTCTTATTTACATCATTTTTACACACATTTACAGTAATATTCACTAAAGTGAATTGAAATGGAATACAAAGCAAACTTCAAATTTAAAGACAAAATATCCAAACCTTAAACATTCTCTAAGTCAGTTATTCTTCCAAATTGACTATAAGGGCTTTAAATGTTAATCCACTTTGAATTCTCACCTTAGTGAGTTGGTAGGTAGTGTAAAGATGCAATATTGTGAGTTTTATTGCTGTGGAGCTGTGACATACACTCAGACACACCAAAAAAAGAGAGACATTAGGACAGAAAAGTGAAATAGAGGCCCAGTGTCATAGGCTATTATTATTGTTATTTGGCTATAATTAGAAAGTGTTACAGAACTTGGGCCATCGTGGTGTTGTTCGGCCGCAAATGTTTACACTGTGCACCACTACTGCCACAGTTGCGATGCACGCTCTCTTTCTTTCACCTGTAATGATGCACTTGTCACTTCTGTGCCCGTAGTGACACACTGTGTCATCCTGGCATCAATTATGATATAACGCTTTCCACTGACTGCCACTTATGCTGCCAGGGACTTGCGTAACTTAGATGTTGAGAGATGCTGTGCGCATTCTGGCATCACAGATGTAATGTTTACAATAACATTCCACCTAGGGGTATGTATACTTCCTAGGGGTATGTATACACCTAGGGGTATGTATACACCATGTCATGGTTCCATGTATCAATAAGTGCATTCTACACAGTTTTGGTGTTCACTCTGGCTTGTCTGACTATCTTGACTTCTGTTATCCTGACCTTGGCTTGTCCCTCTCTATTGGTTCTATCAGTATTAATAATTAATTCCTTTCACCTTGGCCTGTCTTACGGTTATTCTCTCTATGCTTGTAGACATTTGGTCTACCAGTATTCGGCCACTCTAAGGACCAGTGTGCACTTCTGTTCTGTCCTTGCCTGAGTTTGCTTGTTAGGATTAACCTAGTTTGAAAGAAACATCAGTATTATTTTTGCCACTTTGTTGGTCAAATGCTGGCTTAATGGCAGACAATTTTTTGCAATTGTCTGCATTCTGTATATTGCTACAATGCTGTTTGGGCACGTCTGTGTTTGATGCATTTATTATGAGCCTTCTCACTGTCAGTGAAAAATCACCTCATGAACCTGTTTCATATTCAGTAGAAACTCGTATAACTAAGTGGGTGTTCTTTAGATACATTTGCTATATTAGCCATTTAGGAATTCGTTATTTGCAATATGGGCAGTGTGAATTGTCATATTTATTATACATATATGTAATGTTTCTTGCGCTTGGTTTGTAGAGATGCTGAACTAGGGCTTTGAGAAATGGAGATGGGAATTTAATAAAAAATAAAAAGTACATAAAAGATGTGGTTGATCTATATTCACAGACACACTAAACTCACTATGTCAACCTGTTAAAGGGACACTATAGTCACCAGAGCAACTATAGCTTAATGTAGTTGTTATGGTGAGTATAATCATTGCCTTCAGGCATTTTAATGCAAAAGGCAGTGTTTACATTGCCCCAAGGGACACCTCCAAGTGGCCACTCCTCAGATGGCCACTGGATGTGCTTCCTGAGGCAGTGCTGCACAGTAGGCAGCACTGCCATTCAACATCTCCACGCACTGCATGGGGACGCTGAATTTTTTTCATAGAGGTGCATTGATTTAATGCATCTCTATGAGGAGGTGCTGATTGTCCAAAATGGTGTTTGGCCCCGCCCCCTTGCCAACTTTAGCCAATCCAATGCTTTCCCTTTAAGAAAGCATTGGATTGACTAAAAATCGGCAATTCCAATGATGTCACCAAGGGGCCGGGCCACTGCTAGCGGACCCACGCGGCACTTGAAATAAGGTGAGTTTAATTGCTTTTAAGGGGGCTAAGTAGGGGCAAGCCACCTAAATGGTGGGTTTAGCACTCTAGGGTCAGGAATACATATTTGTGTTCCTGACCCTATAGTGTTCCTTTAACTCTCACTAAGCATTTGCAACCAGTTCATGCATGATGAAATTAACCCTTTCAGAGCTGCTGCTGAGGGCAAAGCCTACGTACAAAAAATAACTGTTGCACCCATCTTGTGTTCTGACTCTGAGTGGTAAAGTGGTAATAAGATCTAAATAACAGAGGCACTGATTCCACATCAAAACTTGTGTAATATTCTGGTAAGGAATGCAAGCTTTGTTAAAAATTGTTTACATAAAGTGAACAGCGCTGTTTGATTTTGTGAAATATGTAGAAATGTAGACAGCACTTCATTCTGATAACTAATATTGGTCTTCCTTAAAATAACATTTACAATAAAAAAATGTATATATTATAGTGAGATTGGATCCCTATGGAATAGAGACATGAATACTTAGGAATGTTGTTGAATTTTCCTTTTCCTTGTAATTGAAGAAGCCCTAACTAACAATTTAAGTCAAGGTTTTCAAGCAACAGAAGACACACAGAGATTTACAATATCCTTTATTAGTGACAAATAATGGTCAGTGGCGGAAGACAGACTAATTGCTCTCCCAGCTGTGTCCTTATCAGATCACTCAATACAATGACATGTTTCATTCATCAGCAAAACTCATCCCTGAAACTTATGAGAAAAAGGTAGAAAGGAATTCAAGAGAACCCTATTGTCTGTAGAGTAGGTAAATCCAATGTTTAGGATACAAATCTAATGACTTAATAAATTTTCACCAGCTACTGAATCAAAAAAATATAAAAGTATATATTATTTTAGTTTTTTGCCACTGGTATCACTTTCAACCTACTAGCATTCACTTAAACTAACATATTCAACTCTTCAGTAAAACGAGTGAGTTTTTTCAATGCTGCATTTGCTTCTCGATCAAATATATTGCTGTCTTTTGTTTAATGGCTCACTCTCTCCTTTTCCTATGGTTCTCCCCCATTCTACTTGCTCTCATTTCCTCCCATAGCTTTCTTCTCCATTCTTACTGCTCCCTCACATTGTTGTCTCCTTCGTCCGATTGATTTTTCCTACTTTCACATTGTTCTCCCCACTTTTTCTTGTTCTCTTTCCCTCTACATGACCTCCTCTTCCATTTTTCTTATCCCTTCTCTGTATCCTTCCAAATTTCAAAAAGTATTGGGCCTAGTTTTTCCTGGTCATTTCCAGGATGTCAGTGGTTCCTGGGCATGTAATCCAGAATACCGGTGCAATCAGTTTTAAACATTGTGATTTATCAAATGCCTCCTGTCGCTGTAGTCTGTGGAATGACTACCTTATATGACCCATATGGTACTTTGATGTGGATCAGTCTCAGTCCCTCTTGTATTTCTGTGGCTATGTAGGGAACAGCCCTATACAGTGGTATAAAAGGCCATATCCCACACACTGACATTTGTTCTTCTGGTTCTCTCCGCTTATTTCATATAGTCACCTGTCTAATTCAAAATAGTTGTGTATCCTGCTTCATCGTGGACCATTTCTGGTGATATCACTTTCTGCAGGAAACCATGTTATTTCCACCAATTCCTGTCACGTATTTATGTGTTCATCAAAAGCATTGTTTATATTGGGGTTCATGCTCTGCTTCCTTACATCTTGTAGTCTGGACCTCTATTATCAATCATTCAGTCCGATTATTATCTTGCACCCCTCATGCTTGCCAGGGTCAAAGAGAACAATTTGTATAATCACTATGCCATATTTTAGTGCTTGGTTATGCTGGATTTTTCACCAGTGTGGTAATGCCCAACTCAGTTGTGAGATCCTGAGTCCCAATTCTACATTCTGTCAACCACTACTTTACCAATGAAGAAAGGCATGCATGTTTCCATTGTGAACACTGATCAGCCACAACATTAAAATCATCTACCTAATATCATATAGGTCTCCCTTGTGCTGCCAAAACAGCTCTGATGCGTCAAGGCATGGACTCCACAAGACTTCTGAATGTTTTATGTTGTATCTTGCACCGATATATTAGCAGCAGATCCATTAATTTGCAACTTGAAGCCTCCATGGATTGTATTTGTGTTACAGTACATCCCACAGATGCTCAATTGAATTAAGATCTGGAAATTTGGAGGCCAACGCAACACTGTGAACTCTTTGTCATTTTCATCAAACCTTAGATGAACATTTTTTGTAGATGTATATAAAAGACAAAAAAGAACAAACAAAAATACAATGGTGTAGTGTCTCTCTATATAGGGACGTGAAAATATGTGTAGAGCCACTTACATTCAATAGAGCATTAGACCAGCTCAGAGATTCTGTGCCTGAGCAAAACAATCCCTGTTTGAGGATATATGGTATGTCCTCCTTCGTGAAATGTAAATCCTTCACCAGACAAGTAATATGGCCTTAAATAATGGTACAGATTCCACTTTTAGATTGGGACATCTGAAGGGGCTCTCCACATATTTTTGGGTCCCTATACAGAGAAACACTCTACCATTGAATTTTTATTTGTTCCTTTTTATCTTTCATATACATCTACTAAAAGCACAACCATGCACCTTATATGAACTATTATTATATGTTTGTTTCCTGACCTACCTCTGTTCCAGTATTATATAGCTTTTATACTTTCCAATGTTTGCAAATCATTTACCTGCTTATGTTGGTTTTTAGTGTCACTAAATGCACACTCTGTTTGTAAACACTACTCCATTGTCACAAATAAAAATGGTGTGTTATTGCAGTCCATCAGGGAATATCCCAATGGTTGGGTCCAGGCCTGGAGAGCACTAAGATTGCAGGCCTCCAACACAAGCACAACCCAAATATATAAATGAAGATAACCGTAACACCAGTGAAGTTTCAGGAAAACCAGTGTATTTTTTATTACACCTAAATGTGGATCTGGCAACATTTCCCAATAGGGGTCTATTCAAGCCTCCGTAAAAAAAAAAAAAAAACAAACCTTTATTCTTGATACTTACCTGGTGTTTTTAGTAATCTTCATCTATGTATTTTCCTTGAATTGAATTAAGGAATTGACTACTTCCAGGATTAGTGCAGTCAGGATAATATTAGTTGAGTGGTGGTTCTGCTTATCTGCTATTCCAAGTACAAAACTAGACATTGTTAAACTGGCAAAGACCCTGACAAATCCTCAACCCAACACACATCATACGATTTTAATCAGAAGAAGGACCTGAGGCTCATAGAGCAATTGCTCCTTAAAATATAGAAATTAAAGCAATCATATGTAAATGTGAAAAAAATTTAATCAATTGCACAGCTAAAAAGCATTGAATAATACAAATAACATTTTCAAACTGATGAAAGTTTATTTTGTTTAAATGGAATACCTCTGAATTATATAGATGAAGTGTTTATTTAAAACTGAATTAATAAATATCTCACATTTTACGTTCCAATGTCTATAAAAAAGCTTTATTGGGATTGTCAGTCATTCTTTTTTTAAACTAAACATCAAATATATGCTACAGTAATCTTATTGTTAATGAACTCACAGGAGATTTGAAACCGTATTGAGAAAAATCAAAACACAGACCATGTATGCATTTGGAAAACTGAGACAGTCATTGATAAAGATTGCTATCCTTATAGCAAAGAAAATCTCACTTTGGTCTCTATTTGGCAAACAACTAAAAAAAAAAGAATGAAATGGTAGTAAAAATATAAGAAAGAAAAAAAAAACATAACTTTTTTCTACCAGGAGGAAGCAATTGAGGATAGAGTCACTAAATATCGCTCTATTGACTTGTCCTAAGGTAACCATACAAAACCTCAATTAAAAAAATACAAAAGCAAAACAATCAGTTAAAAACTGATCAATAGACCAGGAGCTGATATGATAATACATAAAATACCTAAAACAACATACAAACGTGAAACATAAAACAACATAATTAATTAATGTTTCATGTTCTTATGTTGTTTTAGGTATTTTATATGCATTTATCATATCAGCTTCTGGTCTATTGACTAGTGTTCAACTGATTGTTTTTTCTGCCTTTATATAAAATAAAAAATAAAAACAAAGATGAGTATTAACCTCAATCCAGAATTTACCCCAGTTGGACTTAGTAAATATAGAAGCAATCAATGTTTTATTGTTTTACAAGAGCTATATATCTGTAAGAAAACCTTTCCATTGCTATAGCTGAAATGTCCTTTCTCAAGTCTTGATGGATGACATTTTGCCCTTTTTAAAATAGTCCCGTTAATTAACAGTCCTCTAGGGAGTGCTTTGTAGTGACATTCTGTATACATGAATAATATTATTATATCCCCCCTTAGACACCTTTTTTGTAGTTAGAACAAATACAGATTTTGTAAACTTTCTGGATATGTCAGATCTTCAAATCCTTTTGCTAATTGTGTTGCCTTCCTCTGCTCTTTTTTATTTCCAAAAATTAGTGGACATAACCGAACTGCATTATCAAGGTGAGAGTCCTTGAAATTATATACAGAGGCAACATATTATATTCTTCCACGTAGTCAGTAACACTTCTTACACCTGATAATATAATATTGACCCTTGCATTTTAGAGTGGCCTTTTATTGTGGCCAGCCTATGGCACACCTGTGCAATAATCATGCTGTCTAATCAGCATCTTGACATTCCACACCTGTGAGGTGGATGGATTATCTCGGTAAAGGAAAAGTGCTCACTAACATAGATTTAGACAGATTTGTGAACAATATTTGAGAGAAATAGGCTTTTTGTGTGCATAAAAAAAGTCTTAGATCTTTGAGTTCAGCTCATGAAAAATGGGGGAAAATACAAAAGTGTTGCAATTAGAATTTTGTTCAATGTATATATACATATATATATATATATATGGTATTCAAGCAGAGATTGTAGCCATATTAGTCCAGTGATGTAGATGTAAAAAACAGATCAAATTTGTATCTTGTAATAACTTTTTTATTGGACTAACAGAATTTTGTAGTGACAAGCTTTCTGGAGGACCTCCCTTTCTCAAGACTTGAGAAAGGGAGGTTCTGGCAAAAGCTTGTCACTAAAAAATCCTGTTAGTCCAATAAAAAAGGTATTACAAGATACGAACTTGATCTGTTTTTTACATATATATTTATATATAATACATCCCCAAAAACTGACAATTACCTCTCCATTAAAATGAGGGGTTATTTTTTTCCTATTTCACGAATACAAAATTATTCTTTATGATGGTGGAGTAATTGCTATTAGGCCAAAAAATTGGAGACTAGTACAAAGTTATCTAATATTATGAGAAAGAATTGCATGCTCATTGTATTCACTGTAGGTCAGTAAGCACTAGAGCAGGGATAAGCAACCTTCAGCACTAGAAATGTTGTGGACTGCATCTCCCATTATGCTCTTACAGCCATGATGCTGGCAAAGCATTAAGGAGTATGTAGTCCATAACATCTGGAGTGCCAAAGATTGCCTACCCCTGCATTTGAGTATAGGACGATTTGAACACTCCAAATCACGGCAGCCCTTTTGATGCAGATAAATCACCATTAGCCCTTGAGCAAGATGCTCCTATTCATGTATACAGCCCTGCCAAATCTCAGCAGCCTTTTATAGTCTGGCTGAACCACTACTATTGATAAATGCTCCCCATGGCAACTTGATATGTCCGAAAGATTTAACAGTGATTCAGCCACACCGGAAGGGCTGCTATGATAGGGTGACCCCAAACCCACCAGACCCAGCCCTTCAATACAATGCATGCTCACATGATGCAAACACAGATAAATAATAAGGAAATTAAACTTATATTTTGGTTTTTGTCAAGCTGCGTTGTATATATTTATTAAACAAATTTACTTGAACTGGAGGAATTGCACCTGTAGCCTCCTAGCTTGCGGTGTCCTTTTAATTTATATACAAGTCTGAGACATCAGGTATATGCTATTTCTGTCTGTCAGGTATAAAGCACTAAAAAAGATTGTCTATTCTGGGGGGATATTAGGGAACACAGGGCAATATACCTATGTGGTCTTTGCCATCTATTTTGCTTAGAAGTTAGACTTGTTTCATTGTGCTCCAGATGACATGTCTTGTAATAATGTTGGAATTAATTTTCTGGCTGTAAATCTATTTTTAGTTTTTCCTTTTAATTTGTGCCTCTTGGACTTGGGACTTTTAGATCTGTATATAACCCTTCTAATCTCAACATTTGTCCCTTCTGGATATTAGGTGTAGAGTAAGATAGATGTCAAGATTGATCATGTAGAAAGGTATTAGCTATAATTGGCCTGTGGCGGAATATACTAACTATTTTTTCCTCTCTATAATAAGTAGATTACATATGTTATAATATTATATCTAAAATCAACAGTATGGAAATGCACTCAATCCCTACCAATCTGAATCTGGGTGCAACCAAACCTGGTCTCAGTACCAGGAAACCAGATGCTTAATGTAGAAAGTATAGAAAGGTCCAGGCACTCTGAATTTCAACAAAAGCCAATTTATTTAAATAAACTGCCTTTTGTTGAATTTCAGGGTGCCTGGACCTTTCTACACTTTCTATAATATTATATCTAGGCATGTTATTTTATTGACACAACAAGTGAAAAATGGATTGATTGGTGCCTACTGTTTTGCTGAGAAATCCTAGTGGTGAGAAATGACTACAATTAAATTAGGTAATAACACTGTCTACAGTTGATTTAATAATTTTGGGTAACCTTTTTAAATTATTTAATATTTTGAATTTTTTTTTACTATTTTGATATTTTTTAATATATTGATATATTTTTTTATACAATATATTTTTTTAATATTTTGAAAAAATTATTTTAACAGTTTATCAACAAATTTTAAATCAATTGAAAATCAAAAATAATAAATCGAGGCAATACTTTTATTGTGTCAATTTGATGTTGCTCTCTACTATACTATACCTTTATAGATGCTGCTACCCTGTTTATTCTAGCATGCTGGCTTCCAAGCTGTCATTTCTGTGTCAACGCACATTCTGATGCAGAAAAGTGACATTACTCAATAGGGAACGTTGTGTACCTATATAAACCCCTTTATCCCTTGTTGTGATGCCCTGTTGTGGTTTTTGTGCCCAAATTTGCATGATTACCTGAATTTGTGTTACTGGTTTTGACTTTTGACTTACCCTGACAACTCTGAAATCTGTTATCCCAAAATTGGCTCTGATTCCTCACAGTGTTGTCTCTCTGTACCCTTACCTCAGCTAGTGCTTTTCACACACTGTTGTCCTACCTTTTACTAAAGTGACCAAAAACGCTCTATCCCATATGGTTTATCCTATCTTCTTTTCTGTCTCAGGTTTCTTTTCTGTCTCATGACATTAAAACTTGGTCAACGACCCAGCAACGTGAGTCAGCAAGCCATTCTGACAACATTAGACTGGGTATGGATATTCTAGATCAGAGAGAGAGCCTTGTGTTAAGATCGTTTTTGTTGATGATCTTAACTTGCAATAATAATCAGATCAATCAGTATGAACTATAATATGATAAAGTGAAGATTCCAATACCTGATAAACTGATATTATTTGAAGCAATTCAGAGATAATAGCCTTTAGTTATACCCCTAGAGCTGCGGCCTAATCTAGAAAATCAGATAATCTGTCCAGGCTCAAGCAATATAAGCTCAGAGCAATGATTGGCCTCCCTAGTCAAAGCTTAATCTGTACATGAGGGGTCCAAGTGTACCCATTTTTGGTCAGTATATTGTTCCTTACTAGCAATTTCAAAGTCAGTCACACCATACAACAAAGTCAAACATATCATACTATCAGCAACCTTGCCCACTTCAGTGTAAAAACTCCTGGTAACCCTCTTGTCTACAAATGTATTTGACCACCGTCAGTAGTTCAATTCATCGTTTTTACCCAACATGACCTTGCCAGGTCCTCCCAGTTAAAGACATCTTCTCTCATTACTCCGTCCTTTAACTGAATTTTCCATTTCAGTGTATACATGTCAATTTCATCTTTCCACAGGTGGCAATATTAATAATTTAGCCTGTTCCCACTTTATTTTTGCATCGTGTGATGAAGTGCCCTTTGCCACTTGTGCCTGGAGAGGACTAATTGCCAGCCTCCTACCTTGTGACTATGGCCCCTGGGATATATTGCCTGTTAAAAACTCTATTTTAGCAGATTGGATTTTAAAAGACTCTTTCTGCCCCTTTAAATTGTATTGGAGCAGCTCTGCAATGTTAAATTGGCGCTTCGGATACAGCCGAAGTGCCGAAGTAGTCGAAGTGGCCGCCATTCGACAAACGAACACGTGGCGGCGGCCATTTTAATTCAGCCGAACCCGGTCAGCAGTGTTTTGACATCGAGTTCATGGAACTAAAATCGGCTACTCGACGGCATGAACACCGCTGAAGTTTTACCTTCTTTTGGAACTTGCACATTCGAATGGAGTCGAATGGCGTTCGACTATTCGAATGCCACATTGACATTGCTATTTTCACGAACGGCACCCGAATGACATTTGAACTGGGATGAATAGACCGGCCGCACAGCCCAAATCTATGGAACTGTTTTGGGCATGAAAATGTGTGTGCGGTCGGTCAAAAAGGGACTTCCAGCTATCTCCCGAACGGCTGAACGGATTCAAATGATTTTTGGATATGTTTGTCCCCTAAGTATGCTGGTTCAGAAAATTTTATTAATATTGGATGTATAGTTTTAAAGTTAAAAGAATTGGGTAAAAACTGTATATTTTCCTGTCTGTGATAATTACGTTAGCCCATTGTGTTCCGTAATTATATCACAGGCAGAGGGAAGGGTTTTGCTGTAATGAATGGGAGTGTTTAGCTGTGTGTCTGTTTATGATTGGTTGTTACGTTTATGTTTTCAGTATCCAACAAGGTCCACGTGGGTGGTAACTTTGTTGGAAAATGTGTATAAAAGAAGCAATAAACCCTCAGTGCATTCAGTTCCTGCTTAACCCTCAATCTAGAGTCTTGTCGCTTATTGGGGGAATTGCTATATCACTACAAGTGATTGCTATGCTTTGCATACTCCCTTGGATAATCACTACTAAACTCTTTTAAGAGCTTGTTCCTGCTTCACTCTTTTGGTGGAGAGGTTCCCCCACTGGAACCTGGAGCCTTGTCGTAGGTCCAGGGTGGATAGGAGATGGCGAGACCCCAAACAAGCTGCGGTGGTTTGTGGGGTCTGCGGTGGTTGTGGTGCCTGGTGGAGTGCTTGGAGCCCTCGGGAAGCGCTAGGAGCATCCAATAACGCAGGTACCCAGACGGGGTGCCAGGCGTTCCGTTACACATGGTGCTGTCAAAGAAATGTAAAATTAGGGTATATAATCATGACATTATGACTCGGTCCACAGCAAGTGAATTTAGAAATTGTAATAAATAAATAAATTAGAAACATTTTATGAACTTCAGCAGAATGCAAAACAGTTTATTTTATAAATGATAAAAATAATAAAAGAAAGTATATTATCTGTAGTTTGTTGTAAAAGCATTAAAAGAGAGAGTGGACATAAATACTTGGAATCAGGGGACGGGGTTAAAAGCAACTGAGAAAACAAACACACGCAGTGAAAACTCCTGAACAAAACATATGTGAGGTATAAAGACCTTTAAACATTAGGAGTAGCTTGGGTAGAGTATGAAAAGGATTTGTCACACTGTGTCATAGGTATCATCATGAAATGTATAGCCTTTTCTACATTGTAGTAGGAACGAAAGAAAATCAAGGGGAAAATCAAGGGGAGTCAACCTTTCATAACAACCCAGAACCCCTTAGAGAGCATATGTTATGCCATGTATTTCAATAGGCAAAATGATACACTGGGGAAATATACACTGGCAAAATATATAACTGGAGAATCTGTAAGTAGAATGGAGTGTAGAACTACTGACTTTTTAATACTAATATGCACTTTCTCACAAAAAAAGAAAAATGTGTGTGCGTATGTATATATATATATATATATATATATATATATAAATATTATTCAGTAAAGGTGTAGATAATTTTTTTAAATGTATGTTGTATATATTCAGTCTCCATTCTCTCATTCCATCCACTAGATAATCGGGGGAAGAATCATCTATAATATTAATAGGACCCTGGGCAAATCAGTTTCATGGGCCCTCAGGGCCCTGACTCCCCCCACACTCTCCCTGGCAAGCAATCACACCTTTCACTTATTTACACAAACATATACACTGACAGACATACTGACACATACACACACAGACATACGTACACACATATATTCACTGACAGACATACTGATATATTCACAGACACACACAGATATACTGACACACACACCGACAGACATACTGATACACACACACATACACTGACACACACACATATATGCTGACAGACATATTGACACACATACAGACATACTGACCGACACATACACACACACACACACACTGACAGATATGCTGACATACACATACACACTGACAAAATGAGACACATATGCTGACAGGAATACTGACACACAGACACATACACAGAAATACATACTGACCACACATTGACAGAGATACTGACACACACATAGACTGGCAGGCATACTGACACACACAGACGCATGCACCTACAGACATACTGACACATATATACTGACAGCCATACTGACACACACATAGACATACACTGACAGATATACTGACATACATATTGACAGACATACTGACAGACATACTGACACATACACATACACTGACAGACATACTGACACACACAGACACATATACAGGCAGACATACTGACACACAGACACACTGACAGACATACTGACATACACAGACACATGCACTGACAAACATACTGACACACAGACACACTGACAGACATATTGACATACACAGACACATGCACTGACAAACATACTGACACACAGACACATACATACACTGACAGACATACTGACACACACAGACACATACACTGACAAACACACAGACACACACATACACTGACAGACATACTGACACACACAGACACACACAGACACACTGACAGACATACTGACACACACAGAGACATGCACTGACAAACATACTGACACACAGACACATACATACACTGACAGACATACTGACACACACAGACACACTGACAGACATACTGACACACACAGACACATGCACTGACAAACATACTGACACACAGACACATACATACACTGACAGACATACTGACACACACAGACACATACACTGACAAACACACAGACACACACATACACTGACAGACATACTGACACAATGACACACACACAGACACACTGACAGACATACTGACACACACAGATACATACACTGACAAACATACTGAAACACACATACATTGACAGACATACTGACACACTGACACACACAGACACACTGACAGACATACTGACACACACAGACACAAACACTGACAAACATACTGACACACAGACACTGACAGACATACTGACACACACAGACACATACACTGATAAACACACAGACACACACATACACTGACAGACATATTGACATACACAGACACATGCACTGACAAACATACTGACACACATACACATACATACACTGACAGACATACTGATACACACAGACACATACACTGCCAAACACACAGACACACACATACACTGACAGACATACTGACACACACAGACACACTGACAGACATACTGACACACACAGAGACATGCACTGACAAACATACTGACACACAGACACATACATACACTGACAGACATACTGACACACACAGACACACTGACAGACATACTGACACACACAGACACATGCACTGACAAACATACTGACACACAGACACATACATACACTGACAGACATTCTGACACACACAGACACATACACTGACAAACACACAGACACACACATACACTGACAGACATACTGACACAATGACACACACACAGACACACTGACAGACATACTGACACACACAGATACATACACTGACAAACATACTGAAACACACATACATTGACAGACATACTGACACACTGACACACACAGACACACTGACAGACATACTGACACACACAGACACAAACACTGACAAACATACTGACACACAGACACTGACAGACATACTGACACACACAGACACATACACTGATAAACACACAGACACACACATACACTGACAGACATACTGACACACACACAGACATATTGACACACACATATATACTGACAGACATACTGACAGACACACACACATATACTGACAGACACACAGATATACTGACACACACACTGACAGACAGACATACTGTCACACACTCTGACATATTCACACTCACGCAAAATTTACACTTTTAAGTCCACCTCTCTTACCTACCTTAAAGGGTGGCTTCCCTGGTGTTTAGGGTGGTGGGTGAGGCTGTTGGGGGTTGCTGTTGGCAATATCGGCCCAGCCCCCCTCCTCTCTGCCTCCCTGGTCTCTCCCGCGTGGTTCTGTCTGGGAGGAAGTGACTCACGGCAGTCACTTCCTTCCATGCTGCCAAAAAGCAAGGGGGCCTGGTCCTGCTGTTAAAGGGCCAGAGCGTGACCAGGCCCCTGCTTACAAACGCCCACCAGGTGGCCCTTCGTGCATGGGCCGTCCGGTGGGCCTCCTTAGTGTGCGGGCCGCAGGCTGCACCAGGGGCCCATGGGGGGAATAAGTAGTTGAGGCAATGGGGCCACGGGGCAGCTGCCTTGGGCCCCCCAATAGAAACTGGGCACACATTTGCCCTGCATTGAAGAGTCCTATGCGTCTCCATTTGAAAGTGTGGATCCTGGAGGTTCTAGAGGCACCAAAAGATACTTTTTCCAGTTTGGCTATATTGGCCAATTCACTTTGAATTCTCACTTTAGTGAATAACCCTATATATTTCTGTTCTAGTCTCCAAATAGTCATCCAACCTCCCTCTTAATTCCCTTTTCAAGTACCAACAAATGCCACAGTTCTGTAAATTTTAATTTGGTTCTGAACACATTAACTAATTATTCTATAGGAAATATATGGATATGATAAAGTTGCACTAGTTAATATACAGTGTAATTGGAAGTTAAGAGTTACAGAAAAGAAAGGTAAGTTTGATAGGGGAGAGTGGATGACCAAAGTGAAAGTGATCGATCCAATTACCTACATGCCTTTCTATAACAAATTATTAAGTTGGTAAGTAAAGGTATGTCACAGGAAAAATCCTTGGAAAGAGTGATTTAAATTAGAGTAGATTAGAGGAGTAGATTAGAGGATTGAGCGTCTTTAAATGTAAGGCAGCATGAATGGATTCTAGAAAAGATTGCGGTAGTAATGATTTTGAGCGAGTTTTCTGTAGTAAGGAAAAGGGTACTGTTTTTGTTTTAGAAGAACTGCTTGCATGACAATATAATATTAATTTAAGCAGCGATCACTTCCAGGTTGCCCCACGTGGCACCGGCAGAGTAGCAGAGCACCAGAAGCCATCGGGCGGGCTTCCGATGCTCTGCCTGCGTGCTGTGTGCCTCGAGGGGTCGAGGCACTTAGTGAAGACTTAAAGTAGCCATGTGAGGAGGGCGTTGCATGGGCTGGAGGGGTGGTGCAGAAAGTGTTTTGTGATGCTCAGAGAGAGGTTGGGTTTCTGTTCAAAATCCATCCAAAAAAACAAACTCAGTAAATTAGAGGTTGGCCAAGGGATAGCTCATCAGCTGTAGCAAAACAACAACAGCTCCCATCATGCTTGGCCACCCTTAAGGCTATCCAAGGATAATGAGAGTTGTACTTAGTTAACAGGTGGTCCTCCACCTTTAACCACATCAACAAGGGTGATAAGAAAGAGTGAAACTATAGCCAGAGGGTTAGAATTCTCCTTATTGTTATTATTAGACATGCACTGTGCCTTGTGTCCAGCAACTATGAACATTATGATGGTCACAAATACCTATTTGAAAAAAAAAAAAAACAAGCAAAAGGGCTATCACAGCGATTGGTCAATATCAGCTATTCAGCAACAAGAGCTACATATTAGCAATGGTCACCCCTGGGTTACTATGTAACTAGCTATGGATTATGGAGTTTAACCCCATCAAAGACCGCAGACATACTAGGTACGTCTGACAAAAATCAATTCTTAAAGACTGTGGACGTCGGCGGTCGTACGTCCATGTCAAATATGAGCTCTGGAAGCTTCCAGACGCTCTAAGGGTATTGCAAAGATGCCTGGATGTCGAGGCATCCTGCTATACATCTCATGACTGCCGGGCCCCCGAGTGATGCTCTGCCTGTGTGCAGAGTGCCTCGAGGGGCCGAGGCACTCAGTAAAGACCTAAATAAAATCAATAAAATATGGAGAAAAAAATAAAATAAAATCAATAAAATAAAAGATGCAGAGTCTGTGTCAAGAGGGGGCAGAGAAAGGACACCGTCTTTTACTGTCCTGATTGCCTTGGACAGCCTGGACTCTGCATTGGGGACTGCTTCAAGCGCTATCACACACTGTTTTGTTTTTTAATTATTTTTTTTTACATTTGCCGTTTTTTTTTGGTTACGTTTACTGTTTCTGAGTTTGTTTGTTTTTACTTTTACTGCGCCAGACTATTTTTATGATCAAGTTGCATGGGGGCATGAGTGTTCTCAGGAGGCCTTGAAGAAAACAACCTGGAGTATTTAAAAAAATTGGGCAGACTAGATGGGCCGAATAGTTCTTATCTGCCGTCACAGTCTATGTTTCTATGTTTTCTTGCAATAACCAACAACATGCTCCCCTGAAATCACACACAAATGTGTATATAAAATTATTGTTTTTTGGCTAAAACAGTTGCATCAAAGGCATCAAAACACTCCATATACAATACCTTGGGGTGTCAACTTTTCAACTATATGCACGTTCATGGGAAGAAAATAAATTGGGATATGTTTAAAGGCCACCAAAAAGAAAATAGGCAAAGAAGATATGTCAAATTTGAAAAACACATGTCAGAGGTTTGGAATTGCACTCCCCAAACAATCCAACAAACCTATGCATGGGTGGTATCACTGTACTCAGGAGATGTTGCTGAACACATATTGGGGAGTTCTTTGTCAGTAACACATAATAGGAACTGAGAAGCCATGCCTAAAGTACATTGTGAGAGAAAAATAACACACAAAAATGATGACCCAAAAGTTTGACAAAGACTGGTGGTAGAATTAGTGCATGGAAAGTGTTAAAAAACCACCATTTAAAATACCCTAGAGTGTCAACTTTTCACAAATATATGGTTTGATGGGGGTAAATTACATTGGCCAGCTTCAAAAATGTCCCAAATAGGACATGGGTGCATGATAACCAGATGTGAAAATTCCATGATGGAAAACTGTAATGCGCACCCTCCAAATAAGGTCTTTTAGCCCCCAGAGAACCCGACACACCTGTACATGGTTGGTATCACTGTATTCAAGAGATGTTGCTGAACACATATTGGGGTGTTCTTTGTCAGTAACACATAACAGGAGCTGATAATCCATGCCTAAAGTACAATGTGTGTGAAAAATAACACAAAAAAATGACTACCCAAAGGTTTGACAAAGACTGGTGGTAGAATTAGTGCATGGAAAGTGTTAAAATACCACCATTTAAAATACCCTAGAGCGTCAACTTTTCACAAATATATGGTTTGATGGGGGTAAATTACATTGGCCAGCTTCAAAAATGTCCCAAATAGGACATGGGTACATGCTGACCAGATGTGAAAATTCCATGTTGGAAAACTGGAATGCACACCCTCCAAAGAAGGTCTTTTAGCCCCCAGAGAACCCGACACACCTGTACATGGTTGGTATCACTGTATTTAGGAGATGTTGCTGAACACATATTGGGGTGAAAAAAAGAGCAAGGGTGGAATAGCGCTACAATAACTGATCTCAAGGGGGCTGCACACCTGAAAAAGGGTAACCCTCAAACCCTTCAGGAGAAAACTAAACAAACAGAACAAAGGATACAGGTTGTGCCAAATAAAACCGATAAATAACTAAAATAGCAATAAAAATATATGAATTATTCAATAAAAAAATACAAAGGTACCAAATATAAGAGATAAAAAGTCTTTTTGGGTATTAAAGGTCTTCAGGTGTTCAATAGATGTCTATGGTATGATGTCAAACATCAGCAGCATATGCAAAAGAAAACATAGGAAGCCAATATGCTTTCTTTTGCTATTGTAAGTCTATGGACTGTAGACAAAACTGAGATAAATTTGCCAACTCACGTCTTATAGAGCTATAACCAGCTCTTGGTAAAACAGCGTATGGTGATATTAAACTCCCCACTTGTCGAATATCCCTCTGACAGTAGTTGCAGTGTAGGTCATATACCATAAAAGAAGAGGACTAGGCTCATAGTGCTCACCATATATGCAAGTTTGAATAATAGAAGAAAATATACTTACAATTTAAAGAGCAGACAGATAGGCTCTATGTTTCAGGCGTGGGTAGAACAATCCCCACCTAGGATTCTTTGGTGAGCCTGATGTGCCAGGTATGAATAAAATTAAAATTAAAAAATAAAAGTATAAAAGACTGACCCAAGCAGATAGGTAGTCCAAAAATATTACTTTTGTTAAATAGAATTTAAAATCACAACGCGTTTCGCCCTATTAGGCTTTTTCAAGTGGAGTAAAACAAATGCCTGGCAGCTTTGATTTATATAGGTAACTGAATGACACAAATTTGAACTCTGTCCCACAAAGACGTCACAGGTCATGTGACTGCGGTCACATGACCTGTGACATCTTTGTGGGGCCAGAGTTCAAACGATTAATACAATACACATTGAAGTAATTAAAATAAGAGAAATAATGCTTGTTTTTTGAGTAAAATCTGTGTAAGAGTTTTGGACTGTGGCTTAAAAGGTGATACATTGTGTATTACGTTAAAAATATGTGGAATATATAAAAAAAAAAAGAGTGGTACGTCTCGAAATCACGGCGGTGGCCACAGACTATAGGGTGCTATATTGAGGTGTGTGAAGGGTAAGTTTACACAGATTACTATATAAAAGAAGTTTTGAACAAATTGGCCATGGTAAAAGGAAAATTTTGGTGATCATGATTACAGGGTATTGTGGGAAATATAGTATCTCAGGCAATTTAATGTCCGAGTTGTGAGAGGGGGGTGGCCATCTTTGATGAGGGCTAATGATGGCAAATTAATAGCAAATATTTGTGGTGTTATGTAAAGGATAAATGTTGTGTGCAATTAGATGTTAAAGTGAATATAGAAAAAGGGGGGATTTATTAATAGTTTTGTGATAAACAAACAAAACATTAGGTAATTTGGGCAAAATAAAACTAAAATAGTATAAGGGGTGGATGTAGTGGACTGGGAATTAAAACAGAAATATAGGCATAAAGTAATATAAACATATAAAAACATATATAGCACATATATGTGTGCATATATGTACTATAAATCCCCCCTTTTCTCTATTCTAAACTGGAATGCGTACCCTCTAAATAAGGTCTTTTAGCCCCCAGAGAACCCGACACACCTGTACATGGATGGTATTACTGTACTCAGGAGATGTTGCTGAACACATATTGGGGTGTTCTTTGGCAAAGCTCTCCGTACATGTATTCTTAAATTGCTATGTGTGTCAAACAAATCAACAATTATTTTATTTTTTTAAATTTGGCATAGATTGGTGGTAAAATGGTTGCATGAAAAGAGTCAAAATACCCGAAGTTTAATACCTACGTTTTGTCTTATTTTAAAAAATATATACATGTGAAGAGTTATTCAGGGATTCCTGACAGATATCAGTGTTACAATGTAACTTTAGTTAATTTTGAAAAAAAATAATGGTTTGGAAATAGCAAAGTGCTACTTGTACATATTGCCCTATAACTTGCAAAAAAAAGCTAAGAACATGTTAACACTGGGTATTTCTAAACTCAGGACAAAATTTAGAAACTATTTAGCATGGGTGTTTTTTGGCGGTTGTAGATGCGTAACAGATTTTGCGGGTCAAAGTTGGAAAAAGTTTTTTTTTATTTGTTTCATCATATTTTATAATTCTTTTACAGTAAGTTATATGATATGATGAAAATAATGGTGTCTTTAGAAAGACCATTTAATGGCGAGAAAAATGGTATATAATATGCGTGGGTACAGTAAATGAGTAAGAGGAAAATTACAGCTAAACACAAACGCCACAGAAATGTAAAAACAGCCCTTGTCCTAAACGGTAAGAAAATTGAAAAACGGTCTGGTCACTAAAGGGGTTAATGTATTACCTCCACAATGCATAATAAATAACGAAACAAATTCACACTGCAGTGTCCCCTTATCTAATTTCGAGCAATGTTGTATAGTAACCTACATTATGACATAATTTGACATTTCTAGGAAACATTTGAGGGGGGAAAGCAATTTAATTTTCCGCAGTCCTTTTAACAATTAGAGATAATGGAGAATAAAATCTACTGTTGGCTATTTTAT
Source organism: Pelobates cultripes (assembly GCA_933207985.1). Taxonomy (NCBI): domain Eukaryota; kingdom Metazoa; phylum Chordata; class Amphibia; order Anura; family Pelobatidae; genus Pelobates; species Pelobates cultripes. The sequence continues at coordinate 351,392,865 of OW240912.1, forward strand.
TGTAAAAGTCACAATGACATAACCAGTTTATACAAAACAATGATTTCCCTGTAGTAGTCAGTCCCACTCTCTGTGTTCTTTAGTGGAGGTGCACAGTATGCCGTATTGTTTCAAAAGTGGTCGACTGGTGAGGGAATTATCATGAGGGCAACTGAATGTCAAATTAATGGACTGACACTTGATATTTAAATCCATTGAGATACATGATATCTAGAACAGAGAATAATTTAATGATGGCGTATAAGGATTGCATACATTTCAAATGCAATCATTACGCATAACAAATATGACAAAAAAAAATTTGATGTTTTCTTGAAAACAAATAATTCTCAATTTTTAATAAAATACATTGGAGCTGCACAGTTCATATTCTCTCAAGATGTACAAAATATGAAACAAAACAAAAGCAGAAACGTGGCTGCACTAATAGTAGCAGAAAAAAAGTGTTATTGGAAAACATAGACTAGAATCTGACAAAATCAGGAAGGAAATCAAGCACAAACGAATTTAATCGTGATTGAAGTAACATCAATTGATTCCACGTGTAACACAAAATGACATGCTGATAGCGTCTCTCCGTATTCAGAGCTTCTGAAACCAATCTTCAAGGAACCCTAACACAAGAGGTTGTATCCTTTTTCCTTTTTCAATCAATATGGAAAGCTTCAGTACCTTTAACCACTGTTGGTCCCTAAGGACTAGAAAGTCACATCATATAACGATATTAGATATAGATTGGAAACTTTGCAATGATGTTAGTCTGTTTTTAGCTGGCTCATATCTTCAAATGCAGCACAAACTGTGTGAATTGAAATGACACCAAAAAATCACGTAGACCCATTGAAAAATGCCACCAAGCCTAAAAGGGATGGTTTGATCTGCCTCTTGATTCCTAATGAAAGATATTGCTGCTATAATGACCATTTGAACCCTTCAATCTGTTATTTTTCATTATAGTAGAGTTTTGATAACTGTATATGGTGATGTTGTGTTTGGATATCAGATTTTGATCCAAAGTACTTCTTCTGGCTTGATTATGTTTTTCTTTTTTGTTTTGTGATCTTTACTAAGGCTTGTTTAATGTATCAAAGTGCCTTGGTATTTATGCATCACTTCTCTTTTTGGGCTGGCTTGGAGACCAGCCTTGATGATTTGTTGCACCCCAATTATATTTATGTGCTGAATACATGGTCATGTCATTTATTGTGTGCACCTATATACTAATTTGTCCTGTAACTATGTCTGGGTAAGGAGCCCAGACACAGTTACAGGACAGAACTACTGGGAATTATTTACCTTTATGCAAAACGGGGAACATTCGTCATTCCCTACAGCAGAGGCAGAGCACATACATCTGGAATAATTTAGCGTTCAAGATACTATGTTAGAATTGACTTGTTTTAAAATAGACATTGGGCATTCGTTTTAGGACTTTTGCGCAATTAATTAATTTGTACGAAATACAAAAGAACTAATTTGCATGAATGGCAGAAAGGCTAAGTGAGAATGAATTAAAATGTGTCCATCTCTTTCGTTAATATGTCATTTGCCCAATTAAAAGGAGGGAGATAATGGCTCACCATTGCAATTAGAACATAGAAAAATAGAAGCAGCGGGAGCTCTGCTGACCGCTGCTTTCTCGCCCCAACAAGTAATTTAACAATGCATGGAAACATAGAAACATAGAATGTGACGGCAGATAAGATCCATTCGGCCCATCTAGTCTGCCCAATTTTCTAAATACTTTCATTAGTCCCTGGCCTTATCTTATAGTTAGGATAGCCTTATGCAAATCCCACGAATGTTTAAACTGTGTTAACCTCTACCACTTCAGCTGGAAGCTATTCCATGCATCCACTACCCTCTCAGTAAAGTAATACTTCTTGAAATTATTTTTACCTTTGCCCCATTTAAAACTATGTCCTCTTGTTGTGGTAGTTTTTCATCTTTTACATATAGTCTCCTCCTTTACTGTGTTGATTCCCTTTATGTATTTAAATGTTTCTATCATATTCCCCCTGTCTCGTCTTTCCTCCAAGATATACATGTTAAGTTCCTTTAACCTTTACTTGTAAGTTCCTTTAACCTTTCCTTGTTTAGTTCAGGAGAGATATATTTTTACCTGTGTACCTGTGGCCAACAGGTGGGGGTTATTAAATAAAATGAATGTCAGGAACATAGCGTTCCTTCCAGTTCCCACCCATGGTAGAAGCTACAATTTTAATGACAACGGAGGGGACCTTATGTTCCACCCAACTCCAAAGCATGGGCGGCAGCTATTAAATATATAAATATCAACCTGCGGGAATCTAATGTCCCCCCCAAGTCCCACCCATAGGCGGCAGTTGGGGTTAATATTATAATATACAAGGGAGGTGGACATACTATTGTCCACCCCCTAAAATTTGGGGCACTTAAATTTTAAAAGTCACCCTCCACACACACAACAAAAAAATAAAATACCTGACCATGTGACTTGCATGTCAGAGTGCTCTGCATAGTGCATAGTGTATAAGTTCAGTCTGCATGATGCTCTTAATGGGCTAACTTGGATATAATTTTAAACTTTGTATTTTTATATTTCCTGGCATTTTATTATTTTTTTGCGATTCTGTCTTTTTTTATTTTAATATTTGAGACAGGTATCTAATGTTCTTTAATTTGGCCTTTTTGTGTCTGAAAAAAAGAAGAGTTATGAAGAATAAGAACTCTGATGGTAAGTACCGCATTTTTTTACGTGTACAAGACTATGTTTTTTGCTAAACTTTTTTTAGTCTAAAATTAGGGGTCATATTATACACGGACTGTCACTGCAGGGGTTAAAAGAAAACACTTGTGTGCGGGGCCTGACAGCTAACCAAACTAGTCACATGTGGCTGGAGCTCCTTCAAAAATCGAATTATTAAGTCAAATACTTACGGTACTTACTTAGTGCAATTTAGACACAAAACTTGGCTACTCGCTGACAGAGCACTCAGCTGACTGTTGGGTTCACAACTGCCAAATTCCTGCTGGCATAGGCTGTGTTGAACACCTCTGTGACCTGCTGTAATACTTGAAGCAGAGGAGGCACTTCTCTGTGAATTTTATCAATAGTGTGCGGGAGGTCTAGGAGATCTTGTACAATCGCATGCTTCTTCACATCACTCTGGACCACTCCAAGATCTCAAGGCTCCGGACAACAGATAAACGCCGCAGGGTGAAGCCTTTCCCAGACATCCTGCGTAGGGTACCGTGGGCAGAGGGCATTGTTGCTGCCAATAGCAGGGAACCAGTGTCTGGACCTCGGGGAGCGGCCTATCGGAATGTGAGGTGGCCAAGGACTGGTGGGGACTTCAGTGCTATAGATGTTTAAAATATGTATTTCTTAATTTTGGGCTCAATTGTGTTGGCAGTGGCACAGGTTATGCCACATGCTGATGACATCCTGCAGGGGGTTGGGAACCTGTCCAGAAACCCTTCTCATGTTTCCAGCGGTTTACGTGCTCGTTGCGATTGCATCTCCCCTTTTTATAATGCTGCATGTGCGCGCCAATGTCATGATGCTGATGACGTCACAGCCCGCCAAAATGTTTGAATTCAAGCGTTTTGGGGAAGTGGCTACAAATTAAAAGAACTCAGTAAATAAGGGGAGTTCAGGACATGTCTCATTGCCCTCTTGTTGTTCTTACGGTCCCAATAGCGCGTTTATACTTGTATTGTACTCTTGGTTTTCACTTTGACTTGACTACTCTACCTTCTGTTACCCTTTGACTCGGCTTTTGCATCCTCGCTGTTCTTGATTTCTGGCTCCCCTAACCTAGGCTTGTCCCTGTTTACTCTCTGTCCTTGTAAAGTTAGCCCGGCCATTCTAAGGTCCGGTACACATTATACTATTTTATTACATTTTGCGTATAGGATCCCAAATATTTCCTGACAAAAAAATAAGAGTCATCTTATACTTGGGGGCTTCTTATACACGGAAAAATACTTATCTATTTTTTAACAGGAAAGTAGATTAGCAGGCCAACTCAATATTAGGGTGAGGGGCAGGCAGGTATTTTTTATCAGATAAGGGGACTAGGGGCTTGTGAACATCTAGCCACTGTTGGGGGTGTTAAAATTAATGTGCATCAAAGTTAAGGGGGGTAGACAATAGTATGTACATCTACTTATGTATAACTTACTTAGACCCTATCTGCCACCTATGGGTGGAAACTTGGGTGCGACATTAGGTCCCCCGATTATTATAATAAGAGCTAAATGTACATACAACTCCAGAATCTTTTGGGTGTCCTGAAAAGCAAAGTTTAAATGTATTTTTTTGTTTCAGTATGCATAGATACCACACTGTTTAATGGAAATTAAAACAAATACATACATTTTGATTGGACTGAAAGCCTTTTAAGAAATCATGTACCAAATAATGAAGATATATATGAGAAAATTATATTGTAAGTAAATAACATTAACGAATATGTAACAAAGTACCCCAAAACACATAATATTCCCACAAATGTTACATCCCCTGATAGCCCTGATCTGGGTGACCAACATATCCAAAAATCACCCAGGTCAGTTCAGGGGTTCAGGAATTCTATGGAAGTCATTTATTTGACCGACCACAGGCATGGTCACATGCCCAAAACAGTTCGCGAGAATCAGGGCTTGCTATCGGTCTAGTTCGGTAGTTTGAAAACGAACTACCAAACAGAGTCAATAGTCTTACCCTGGAGCTTGTTCCCCTCATCCAGACGAATTATCTCACTGAACAGTTCCCTTCTAAGTTGAATAGAATCAAACGCAGGCGATGATGGAAGTCCATTGGTGTTCGGGAGTTATTGTATCCGATTTTGGTTCCAGGAGATTCATGCCCAAACACCGCTGCCTGCGTTCATGCGAACAAGATGGTCACCACCTCGTTGTTGTCTATAGGAATTGCGGCCACCTAGACGAACAATTAGAACACTGTGGTGAGAAGCGTTTCAAGTTGTTAATAGGTGTTAACAAGCTCCAGGGTGGTCTCTGATTCGTGTGGTTGTTCGGTAAACGAACCATATAATCCCAATTGCACGAACAGAGACTTTTACATTATTTTTCACAGGGTCCATAGGCTGTGGGCAGGAGGCTGGCAAGCAGGCTTCTCCAGGAGCTCGTGGCAAACTCACAGCGGGAGGATAGCGCAATTGCTTAATACTCTAAATGTAGGACCACTTCACTCCAGGAGCAGAGTATAAAAGTTTTTCTTTCATGTACTTTGAAGAAGGAAATTTAGTCCATAAAGACTCACCCTCGCTTATACTCTACAAATCTTACCAGCCTGTAGAGGAATTAATTATTTCAGCCAGAAGGTACTGGTTACTGATTTAATGCCTGGGATTATGCAGATAATGGAAGCTTCTAAACAGTAAAGGAATTTTCATATGGTCATATTATTTCCACAGTGATGGAGCATTCTAAAGACCGATAAAGATTGCTATAGCAGTTTTAAAACCTTTTTTTTTAGAAATATATATGTATATATGACATTATACTCACATGCAAACATTCTTTTTACATTGTTAGTAAGCTGTACTACTAGTAGAGTCTTCATAATTGTACTTTATCAATTTTGTCACATCTACTGTATCTGAAAAAAAATAAATGTTTACTTTTATACAAACATTTCAGACAATGGTTTTGCAACACTATTTGGAATTACTTAAAATTAATTTAAAAGTAAAAAAAATGATACTGAAAAATATTGTTTTGTCTCATGAACTGGAAATGTTTCCAAGTTGGCCATTTCATCCTAAATAGTGACAGTCAGCTTTTACAGTTTAATGAACAGACCCCTAAATGTGCTTATAACCTACAAGCAACACAGTTTCATACCAGTTTCAAGCTTTGCCTTGCTGTGCCAAATGCTTCTAAAATCATGATGTAATGATGTCCTTTAACTGGAGTTTTGGAATTCTCAAGGAGAACTATAAATGCCCTTTTGTGTAGAATGTATGCCATGGGCCTCAAGCCGTAAAGCCTACTTCCTAAAGATAACACCATTTGAATGTGAGCCGTTCCCTCATCAATTTTTTGCTCAGGTAAGTCAAACACTTTTTATCTGCTACTTAGATTTTTTGCTTACCCATTGCACAGCACTAAATAATATGTTGATGTTTTTTAAATCATAATAAAAGTATAGAGCCATAAATCAAAAAATTACAAAGAGGACTATAGGGATGTCAGCCATGTTAGTTCAGGGTTCGTTTTATGACATCATAATGCATGCAGTGTAATGGGGTGTGGGTGGTTTAAAGAAGTAAATCTTTACCTATACCATTGAGGGCAATTGGTTAAATGTTCAGGTAATAGTGAAATTGCTTAGAGAACCAAACAGCCCTCATTAGGAAAAGGTCAGAATAAGGCAGTAGTGAAACTAGTGAACAAAGGGCCCTGGTGCACGATTGCCTTTGGCCCCATAATGCTCCAGACAATTAATCTCTATTTCCATAAAACTGTCCTCACTTCCCACTGCCAAATAACCCTACATCCCCATGCCAGTTCACTCTCCTGTCACTCTCTCCCTACCCAACTGAGACAGCCATAGTTCACTGACAATTAACCCTGCCCATTATCGAGTTTGCCACATTTTCCTGCCAACTAACCATCTCCATTTGTGGGTTAGATTGGAACAGTCCCTTACCAATTAGCCCCCACCCTCCTCTAAATAGGTGGTCATATCCCTTTTTCAGTTAACCCCTACCTTGCCCCCAACAGATCTGCTCATTGTCTTTGCTATCCACACACTGCGGAAGGGCCCTATACTGACTGCTAAAGTGTTGGGATCTGTCATATTTCTGCCTTCACTGCCTGGGAGACCTCTTGGCCCCTGACTGAACAGATCCAACTGGTGACAGTAGGGCACTTTCCAGTGATAAAAAAGCACGCACAAAATGCACACACCAAGCAGCAAACAGACACACATTCACACATCAAGCAGCTTCAAGACACACTCCATGCATCCACATTCCAAGTAGTACACGGAGATATACTGTTGGCAGGCACCCTCCATGCAGTTCACAGACACACCCCAATCAATGCAGTTCAGACACATCCATGCAGTACACAGACAGACTCCATAAAGTATATATGAAAGCAGAAAACCTGGACACACATAGTCCAGCTACCACTATCACTTCCTGAATAGGCTCTGCCTTTGAACTATTACAACATGTGCCCAAGTTTTCTGTTTTCATTTGGATTGCTGGGAACTAACCACTCCCTACTTTGGTGCACCGTGGTTCTACGTATCCTGGCACTGAGCATGTGCAGCCCCATTTTGGCATACTAATCCATGAAGTACACAGACACACTCCATGAAGTATACAGACACCCTCCATAAGGTTTACTGGCACACCTCATGCAGTTCACAGACACACCACGTTCTTCCCAGACAGACATCAAGCCCCAATCCTCCTCCATTTCATTTGAGTTTTCACACAGGTTGACTCATTCAGCCACCACAGTGGAGGGTTCCTCCCTGTGCTGCAGGCCTAAGGCTACACCCAGAGCAGGATGAAGAAATTGCTTCCTCCATCATTCCATGAGGAAAGCAGTCTGCATGTTGGAGTGAGAAAGGGCAAGGCTAGATGGCAGATGGAGGCAGCAACTGACTCAGAATCCATTGCTTCCTGCCACTTATGGGACCTTGCCTGATAGTAACAGGAAACCTGTATGCACATTCATCTCATCACTTCAGCTCAACTCTGCTGGGGCCCTTACTGCTCTTCCTCCCACGATGGGTAGCCAAGAGTGGGCCCCAGTGCCAGTGTATCTACTGTACTTGCAGTAGTTCCACACCGGGAACATGATATTTTAGGGATGTCTAGTGTTATTTTTACATCTCAAACTAAACAAAAATAAATAGTTTTTATAGAAATTCTATTTCTTTTATTTAAGTATAATTTTTTTTTTTTTATGTTCTTTATTTTAATAGACATTCTTAACGTACGTGGGTGAACAAGCAGCAATTTGCAGTGTTCCAAGGGTGGACAAAAGGTTTGAAGCAGACAATGACTTTGGTACAGTTGACATTTGTCCGTTCATCTTGAGGCAGAGAGAATAGGTTGTGGAGGAATGGACAGTTCAAATGGCCATGCTGGGGTTAGAAGTATAGCTTTTAAAACAGAGCCTGCAAAAAGAAGTTATCATTTTACAGTTAACATAACCATTTCTTTAAGCCTTGCCTGCCTGCATTTAGACAGCTGCATACACTTACTATACTCACAAACACAATACATTACAAGCAGAGCAGAAATATGCACATACATACATTTATACATATACAGGTGCCAAGTATGAAGACGTCTTTTTTTAGATGATTTTAGGCCTGCAATCTCCAGTTAATAAATGCATTAGCTAACTTTATCTGCCTTTTTGGCATTGGGGAGCATGGGTCCCCTTAGAATGTTGTGTCTATAGGCTCCTGACATGTAACTTGGAGACTTTTCCTAGTGTGGCTATTTTAGCCTTCAATTTGAAACTCGACTGAAGAATTAACCTTTATACTAGATTTATTTTTACATACTGCTTTGCTATCTTTCTTTTAGAAAACGGAATCTAGAGTTATATGATTAATTATGTAGCCAAGTTTAAATTGTGATCATGATAGAATTAGATTTTGAATACTTATGGAAATAGCCCTATGTTGCCTAGTCCCTTAGGTTATAAACGTTAATACTCTATCATACTTCTATATAGTAGCGTGCCATAGCTATCTGACCTTGCAGATGTCACTGGTAACAACTTTAAAAAAGAGCAAGTCATCCAAAATGAACAATTTAGTCTATGTTGTTGTTGGCTTCTAAGGAAATCGGCATAATTCATAGTTGCCAACAGATATGTTTTTCTTGAAACAGTCCCAACATTTGGGCTCATTTATCTGCAAAAATAGGTTCTGGTATCTGTCCCAAATTGGGTCAGCAGTTGCAGTTTGTGATTGGTATAACTATGCAACAGAAATCCCAACCTTAACAGCTGGGCTAAGTTCAGCGTTCCATGCTCCATGTAATGCTGGTCACAGAGGGGATATGTTGGAATGTGTTCATTAAAAGTTTTGCCAGTAACGAGATTGTGCCCATTTATGTCACTAACACGCTTTTGACGTTGCCCTGACCCTCTGCCTACCCACTCCTGGCTGTTCATAATTTATATGCCCATACCATTTTGTCTCAGGAAACATAAATGTGAAACTGGTTGCCCCATTATGTGTTCTCTCTGACAAAATGGTGTGGTGTGGTTTTTAGAAATAGAGGGTTTATTATGTTGGCCAATAAAGCTTTGCACTGTTTGCTTTTGTTTTTTGCATTTAATCAACATTTTCTGAAGTTATAAATAGTAATACTTCACTACAAATAATTAATATATTTTCTGGATTTTAAATTCTTTTTTTTTAATGCATGGTAATAGTAGGTTGCATATTTTACTCCTTCTCATTTTGTAGTTGCAACTGCAAGATGAAGCAAAGTAGAACAAATGTTACTAAATTTTCCAAGTGCTTATATGTAGACAGAGGGGAAATGTAAGTGCTCTAGAAAAGTGAATTATCCCAATCATGACATTTTTGTATGTGGCATTTAGAAAAACATACTGTAATACATTTTTTTTTTTAATTGACCATGCATTTTATAAACATGCTAAGATTTTTTTACATATATGTTTCCAAATAAGGGTTAACGAGAAACAAAGTGCACACAACTTGCTGACTTTATATGCTTTGTGGAGAAACCTCAGAGAAAATAGTAATAAATACTGTATATTACTGAATGCACTTAGAAAGTGCTACATTTCCTTCAGCACTGGACAGAAACAAACTCACAAGAGGCTCAGTGGAGAAGGGGTTAAATAGATTTTTATTGAGATTAGTCAGAACAGAAGCAATCCAAGTATTCCTGAAAGGTGGCAGTGATTGGCTGAAAGTCTCTAATTGTAATTGGTTTAAACCAACCACACCTATAGATTTCTGTCACCCAATCAACTATGCAAAGGAAATGAATTCCTATTGGTCTCCCTTTATTACACAGAATATGTTAATTTCCATTTTGGCTGAATTAAACCTCCACTCATGAAATGTGGGTGTTAACGTTCATGTAATAATCTAATTTAGTAAAAGCATCCAATACACAGGAGACTGGGGGAAAAAACTGTCCCATTCATTTAATAAGCATTTTCATTTTCTTCTTGATACTTGAATTAAAAAAATTCAAACCTAAAATAAATTAAAATGTAATAAAAATATATATATTTTTTTTAAATGTAATAAAAAATATAATATTGCTAATTTGACAGTAGCAATGCCATCGATTATATATTGTGCAATTATGTGCATAATGCTATTAATGATGTTTGATCACCACACATTACTTACCCGATACAGAGGAACAAGTTTGTATTTACAATGTATAAAGTCATCCACAGAATAAATATTGAGTAAATAAATTCAGCTTTGGACAGAGAGAGGTTCAGTAAAATTTATGACAGTAAAAGCAGATGTCCTTTGGATGATTTAAATAAATAAATAAATTAAAAAAAATATATATATACATAAAAATCTATCTATAGATATGTATATATCTTGGAGAATAAGATATCTATATCTTGGAGAATATGAAAAACTGTAAAAAAAATAAATCCCTCCCTTGCAGCACTTAGAGCCCAAAAGGGCAAGAGAGACATAGCTCCTATTGAACAGGACCACCTAGTCAGCCAGACATTAGTCTGAAAAGCAAATCATTCTTAATTCTTCTCTTTATAAGTATCTTTCTTAAATAAATATAACTGCATTTTAAAACTCTCTTCTGTCAATCCTCTATGCTTTACAACATTCTAAAATCGTTTAATGTCGTATAAAATGTATAGGACAGATACAAGTTTAACCCTTTCCTTGCAATACCCTTGTCACAGGATTAAATTAAAATTACTTTTTTTTTCTTCTTCACAAAGCTGTACATTCACACGTGAAAAGAGACTCTAAAGATTCTGACAGACTTGATAGGTAGATGGAAAGACAGGATAATTTTTTTTTTTTTTTAAATATCAAGGTTAAGTGGGGATGCCTGATATTTTGTATCTTAAGGTGATATGTTCCAAGATGCAAATATCTTTTGCTGCAGGGTATCAAGATAATTCCTTCATCCTTTAGAAAGCAGATGGAGAAGACAGATAAACAATAATAAAAATGACATGCGAGATTAGGTTTAAAGAAAATAAAAAGAAAAAAGAAAAAAAAAGTCTGGAAAATGTGTTCTGCAAAAAAAAACAAAAAGCAAAGGTTACAAGAAAATAGAAATCACACATACTGTGCCCTGAGCCTTTTTAAAAGTGTCCGGGAAGCAGTTGAGAAAGTTGGACAGATCCACATCCATTAACTCACAAGAGCCGTATGAACCTTGAAGACCCCTGAATATCCACTCTCATAGACTGAACTTTCTTGCTTACCAGAGCTCCCCAGCAAAAACTCCTCTGCAGACTCACTTTTGTATAAGAAACCTGCTTAAGCAAATTGATTTTTTTTTCTTGCTTCATACTAAATGGTGGTACTTTTTTTTTCCTTGACAGGGGGAATGAAAGAGTTTAGGTGATGGGTTGGGGGAGGGATGAGAGTGGGTAGGAGTGATTGGGACAGTGAGAGGGGAGGGAGAGAGGGGACAGAGAGTGGCAAGGAAGGCAGGGGAGACCCTAATGGGAAGGAGGGGTCTGCTGGAATGGATAGAGGGTAGAGAGGAGTGGATGGGGGCTCAGATTTCAGCTCTGCTGGGGGCAGGGGAGGACTAAGATGTGGGCATATACGTTGACTTGAAGGCACTCAGGAGTATAACTTCAGTACCTTGGCCCAGAGCAGATAGTACTAAGTTTCTGCTGGGGCCTGGTACTGGATTCTCCTTTTTTACCCCTGAAGTCGGCTGCATGAAGAGAAGATAACTTTTGGGCACAGCCAACTTCCTCCCTCCCTCCTCTTTACTTCTTCCCACAAGTTTTCTGCATGTCTAACATTTAGACATGTTCAGGTTTGTGGATTCAAGGACTCTAGTGCTCATTGCAGCCACCCAAGTCATATTATTAGCGGTTGTACGATGCCAAGATGAAGATATCCGTAAGTTGCATTTTTCTTCTAACGCTCTCACTATCTCTGTATATATAGTGTTTTATTTTTTTATTTTTATAAATATATAAATGTAATGCTTATCTCTCATTTTCAGTGGTTATTAGAACACCTGCAAACTTTTTTTTTTTTTTTTAAATGTACTTGCTGCTTTCCAGCAGTGAAAGGGGTTAATCCACCCAGATTTGTAAAGTGGGTTAATGCATTTAAAGGAATGAAATGACCTGCCAGTGATGTAAAAATGTGTTAATGTGGATACTGACAGCAGAGTCACATCTGTAAATGCTGCAGAAAAGCAATCTAGTCAAAGCACTTGCATCTTTGTAAACTTGGCAGCCACAGTGCAGAGTGCAGGCAGTCAGTGTGGTATTTAAATATGCTATTGTCTTCAGAAAAATGTGCTACTGTCCCAGAATAAAATGAACTGTTAAGAGTAGGTTGAGAGCTGCATTCTATTAGACAAACATTCTAACGTTTTAATGAAGCATGACTGTGTTACATAAACAGGATAGTTACATACTGATGATGCATATTGTGATTCATTTATTGTAGATCAAGGTCACCCAAGCACCTTAAATTGAAAGTCTACTTTTTGTTTACTTTTGTTGTTTATTTGTTTTTGTCAAGCTAATCCAATCCTTTGTGAGGCAGCTGAAATAACAATAAAATAGAATTTTAATGACAGTGGGCTGGTTTAGATGTTGAAATTCCTAGCCTTCCAGCAAGGGCTAAAAATTTCAAGACATGAAATAGGCTACTGTGTACACTTAGAGAAAGTACAGCCATTTACGTCTATTGATGGCACAAATAAGTATTTTTTTTTTTTTTTTAAATAACCTTTTGAGGGGGGAATTTGATTTTGCAAGAAAAACTTTTCTAACAGAGGCTTCAAGGTCAAATGCCTTTAAGGGAACCTCATTATAAACTACAAAAAAATCTTAAAATTGATGACCCTTCCAGAAAATATCATTTTTAGTTCAGCATTAATACATTACAAATGGCCATCCAATATACATTTTTAGAAATATAAAGAAAATAAAAGGAATATAGAAGCGTACTAAGTAGGCTAGTTTGTGTTGATATATTTATATTTTCATAGGTGTGAATGTGTGTATGCATCAAGAATAATCTGATTAATATTTTAATTAACCTGATTTTACTGCAATAGTAAAAAGTGTTTTTTTCAATTATATTAAACACTGGCAAAATATAGTGGAATATATGAGAAAACACCTGGCTCTTATGTAGGCTGGGCAGTTCCTCTAGATAATGCTGGAAGCTTTATTTCTTAGCAGAAATTTTTTAACTTGCTTGGACAAGTCCCCAATTGTATAAATTCCTCTCTGAACCTTTTTAAGTGTTCACATACTACAGATTGTAAATCCATTGAAAAAGTAGCAAGGAAAAGGTCCGCTTCTTTGAATCTCTGCCATTATATGTGTTGGAAGAGATATTCCATTCCAAAAAAGCAGCTCTAATTCTGAAATTCTCATCTGCAGAAATGGAATGTGTAAAATATTCAAAGACTGATCATTATAAAAGCATTTATAGACTAAACATTCTTGACTAGACGTATGCATACTTTTCTACTTCACACTTTTTGGAGAATTAGTAAAGATTGCCTAAATTGTCTTTAATTGAGTCAGAAATCAGATTTGCTTCAAATGTGCAAATGGTAGAGGCCTTGCGTGTTTTAAATGGGACCCATTTGTCCGATAAGTATCATCCTGTCTGGTGTTAGTAAACCACAGGAGATGAACCTTTTTCATGATGGGCGCTTGCACAGATTGGGTTAAAAATGGGTTAATTTTAATCTCACTGAATATTATATTAGTTGTTAGATAGGAAATTCTTTTAAACAACTGCTCTATGTTCTCCATAATATTGCTTTGAGGTGGATTAGGTATTTACACTGCTATATTTGTAAATTTGGTTAAAATCAACATTTGTGGCCTTGTTTAAAGGCCCCAATTGAGAATTGTGATGGTTTATTTGCACTAGGAGGATTGGCAGCAATGGTTTCCAGATGGAGTTGAAATGCTGCCCATATTTATTTAAACTGGCCCCTGACAGTGAAATGTGAATTGAGACCTCTGTTTATTCCACAAAAAGGGCCATTCATTAAGGGTCCTCTGGGCTACCCAACTACAAGCTTGGGACCCAAAGGGAGCTGTGCAGTCTAATGAGGACCTCTGCTTATAATGGATGCTATTTTATGCCAATATACTTTACATAAAATAATTTATTTTGTTTTTATTTATTATTATAATTTTTTTGTGACACAATTGTGAATGTTTCATTTTATTACATTATTCATCCATTCTTCATTTTATATTTTATTTCATTTTTTTTCTTCAAATAATTGTATTAACAGTAATTACTTAGTTTTTTTTTCCACAGCTTTCAAAACTAATCACACTAAACAATTAGCTTCATCAAGAAGAAGCTTATTCCAAAAGATTTGCTATAGCTACTGGATGACCTCAGAGAAACCCAACGTTATTATCCCGCCTTAGTTCATGTTATGATATTATATTACAACTTCCTAAAGTTCCAGCCAACATATATTAAGTTAAAACACCCTCCCTCTTACCTTCACCAATGTAGTCCCTACAATACTCCAATGTCTCAACTTATATCCCCTTCATCTCTTTGGTTCAACACTGCCCTCATCTGGAGATGTATAATAATGCATTTTATTACATGGTAAATAATATGCATAATCTTAATATTATATAGAATAAAATAATTTTGTATGCTAATTTCAGTCTCTCATCTTATTTTTTGAATATTAAGCATAGCTTCGATCCCAACACCATTAAAAATGTGTGATAGATAGAGATGATATTTTAAAAAAATGTTTTTGAAATATGTTGAAAATAGCAGATTTTTATAATAATATTTCATAAATGTGTTTTGTTTTTTCTTATTTCCCTGCTTCATCTCTTTTGCTGCTTCCAACTTCCTTTTTTAACTCCTTTACCACTTGGTACAGTGGACGTAGGGAGCTGCGTACAGGATGGGCAGAGATATAGTGATAAAGATGTTTGGAAGCCAGAACCCTGCCAGATCTGTGTTTGTGACACAGGGAATATTCTCTGCGATGAAATAATCTGCGAGGAAAATAAAGACTGCCCCAATGCTGAGATCCCCTTCGGAGAATGCTGCCCCATCTGCCCAACCGAGCAGTCTTCCGCTTCCAGTGATCGTAATTTATTTATTTCTGATCTATAAATAAATTACTTCAGCATGCCTATGGATAATCTACCTTCCTCTAACAGATAGATCATCCATGGGTCTCTGCTGCAATTAAAAAGGTTGCCTTGTATAATGCCTTATATAATTTTCTCCATATAGTGCTTTGGACCACATTACATCCATTTTGAGATAAATATACGTGAGATCAAAGTCTTGGTAGCTCCTGCTTAAGTATAGAGTCAAAGGAGTAGAGCAAGGATCTATATATATATTTTTAGCGTTGTGGTTGAAGTCTCACAACTAATCTTTAGTGGTTTCTGGTTTGGCAGGCAAATTCTGAACATTCTAAAATTGACTTGGTAAATATAAATACAACATTAAGTAGATCATTGATTTTTTTTTAACCTACAGAAAAAAAAAATCTGTGTCAGAGATAGGTGGTCCCATGTGCCCCACTGCCTGTGATTGATGGTGACGAGAGTGGCCACTTGGCTAGTGATTGGACACATATTTTTTCTATTCCAATATAAGTGACTAAAGTCTAAAGCATAAACTGAGGCACCCATTTTAATAATTTACCAGCACAGGTTGCATTGTAATTGCAAGCAACATTTATGTTTGATTACAAGCCAGTGTTGGTAATAAAAGGCTGTTGCATTTTATTTTCCTTGATGTTTGTTTAACAGTTCTAAATGTGGCTTTAACATCTGTTGTCTTCATCGTCCTTGGCTGTCCTGTAACTAACAAAGTGCTACCTTCAGTCTGACTGCTGACATATGAAGCAGTAAACTCAGTCTTCAGATTGCAATACAGGAGTTATTCTTTCATTTTATTTCTAAATTATTAATTTGCTGATTTGCACTTGTTAGCATTTTCACTTCTGGAAATGGAAGAAAACAGATATGCCCTATATGTCTATGCAATAAGAGAGCATATTAATGTGTGTAAGCAGTTAAAGAAACTCAATGTGGTTTAATTGTCTATCATTTTGGTGAGTTGACAGCTGAGTTACAAAACACAAGCAGTAAACGTAAAATTAAAATACAAAACAGTTATTTTTCCAATTTCACTACATAGATATTTCAGAGCTCTTTTCAGCTTCCCAAAACATAAATCACTGTTAGCTGGACAAAGCTCCAATTCAATTATTCCTACAGTCATTTCTTCAAAGAAGGTTAAATTGAACTGAAGATGGCCATTTGTGTGTTGTCCAACTCGTCCGTTCTGTTTTGTTTAGTGTGTCTATGTCTGTACATCAAATCATGTCCATGTCACACTTTGTTGACATATTTATACCGATATCTAACTGTCCTTCTTTTTCTTTTATAAATAGGGCAAGGAGGCCCCAAGGTAAATCATTTTATTAACTATAATTTGTGATGAAACAGATATTATATTTATACTTTTTGAATGTAATTCTCAGACATTTAATTACACTAAATTTTATGTTTACCTTTAATTAAAGCTGTTACCATAGTAAAACTGTGTTACTATCTTTACAGTTAAGGTTTCGCCTTAAGCTACGTATTATTTTGGCTCCTAAACTGCACACAGATGTAGAGCCAAGAATCAGAGCAACATTAATAGTCTCACGGAAACTGATGATGTAAAGTCACATCTTGCAGACCATCAGTTTAGAAGGAAATGTAACAATTTCAATACAAGCACCTCTTTATTGTAATGTAAAAGTCATTTTTAGAAGACTCCTTATTGATTGTTCCCTCTGTGTTTCATTTTCTAGGGGCAGAAAGGTGAACCTGGCGATATTAAAGATGTAAGTGTTCTATCCTATAAGATGATCTTTCAGTTAGTTTAGTAATAAAAATAAAACAGATTCTCCCATGCTGTGCTTTGATAAAGATTACTCAAAATGTACTATTTGTTTTCTTTTCACAGGTTTTAGGACCAAAAGGACCTCCTGGACCACAGGTAAAGGATATATTTGTGTAATTGTTATATATTCATCAATATTATTGTTTATATTTTAAGCTAATTAAATTGCAATTTTGCTGGTTTTAAGGGACCTTCAGGTGAACAAGGACCAAGAGGCGATCGTGGAGACAAAGGAGAAAAAGTAAGTTAAAAACAAGGAAATCAGTTATTTAGAAGTAAACTAATAAAGTATGTCCTTTTCTATGGACGCAGTGACTTGTAAGACATGAAAACAATGTAATTGAGTTCATCTTGTTTCCCATTTAGGGTGCTCCCGGACCACGTGGAAGAGATGGCGAACCTGGAACTCCTGGAAACCCAGGACCACCTGGACCTCCTGGACCTCCTGGACCCCATGGCCTCGGCGGAGTAAGTAGAAATAATTCTGACACCCAGCCTTTGCCACTGTTCATATTACAGCTTCATACTGACCGTAGCCGTTTGCGTTAGCTCTCAGAAGTCAGCTCCTGAGCTGAAAGCCTTCACTGTTACAAAGTAACTCACAACAGTCATCCTTTGTAATCACACAGTTTGTTTGCATTCCTCTGACACAAAATATCTCCTCAGTGCAGCCACATTTTTTTTTTTTTACTTCTTTGGCCTTTATACAAGCAAATGATTGTCCAATTTCAGAACCCCCGAAAAAGTACCATATGCACGAACGTATCATTTGAAAAAACTTTTAATTTAAAAAAAAAATCAGTAATCCATCTACTTATGTTTCTAAATAATGTCTAAATAATTATTATTGTGCATCTTTTGCAAAACTTTAAATTCAAACCATCCCTCTCTCCATACATCACTCTCTGAACTAAATGTGCATGTGCAGCTTTAGGTGATGGAAATCTATGTAATTTTATGTTACCATGGCAACCTTTTACCAGCACAGGATTTGACTATATAATTAGACATTTGATATCACATTCAAGCTCCCTGACTTAAAAGTGTCATTCTACACTTTTTTTCTAAAATTGAGAAATAATTTAATCACAATATCTGGTTGTATTTTTAATTTACATGGAAAACTTAATTCTCACAAAATTAAAATTTTCACATAGAGGTTACGTGGAACAGACAGGTTATTTATGCGATAACCAGATTTGCAAGCAGATATATAAAAAAGTAGAGCATTGTGTGAGTTATGATGCACATTGTTTTTCACACTATAAGTATTGTCATGAATAGATTTATTACTCTCATAGTTATAAAATATAAACTAAGCCTAAACTGTATAGAAACTACACTCTTTTTTTACACACGCAATTCCCTGTTACCCCAAATAATAGTATAGAAAGTTTTGTACAAAGAAATGATTCGGTACTGAAGCAAGCCTTCTTAAAGGAATCCAACTTGATATCATGTTTGGTTGACCAATCCCCTTGCAGAGAGGCAGGCCAGGGAGTCATGTTTTGCCATGTTTACCCAACATTTCTGTTACCCTATGGGACTTCTCATATGTTTTAGCAGGACTTAAAATTTAAGGTCCTATTTTTCTAGCCAGGCCTCAAAAGTTACTTGCTACACTGCAAGTCATAGCATGCACACCAAGTGTATCAATTTCTACACGCCAATGGCTAAATATCCACTTGTCAAAGGCTAGTGGCGAGTCGAAATTTTGAGCCCTGATTTTAGTATTTGAAAAAAAAACAAGAACCTTTTGAATACCATGGGATTTTTGTGAAACCTAGGCACCAGCTATAAACACCTTGGCAGCAATTAAGACATAAATGACTTTAGTTACTACTTGTCACGTCATTAATTAATAAATACCATTACAAATCTCTTAATACATAATAATTAAGCAATACGGAACAACACTACTGTATCTCTGGAACTTCACACTTTTTGACCTCTTTGCATACACTCATGTTTGTTAGATATTGAACTTATTTGCTACACAAAATGACTGAGAATGCATAATAGACATACTATATAAGATACGGTAAATAACGATTACACAACATCATAGACATAGGCTTAGCAGCATTTGATTAGAGACTAAATTCAGCCATCCACTAGTTAGTATCATATAGTATCCCAGGTATATTACACATATAGTATTATAGAGTGCAATATCTACATTGTTATTAAAATTATTGTTACATTTCACAGTACCTACCATTACACTCAAGAGCAAGTAGGATGCAGCATCATATAAAACGCTAAATTCCTTAGGTACAAAATTGAGCAGTATACATAGTAATGTTGCACACTGCATTGTATAGAATGGCATTAAATGCATAAATATATAGAATGTAGCCAAATGGGGAATTCTGCTGAATTGGAGAATGTATCCAATTTGGCTACTCTGTCCTTTTTTTTTTGCAATTCCTATGTTATTCATCAAGTTGAGAACTGTGAGAAATTCACCAGGGAATTGCAAAATTTGGGGAATTAATTATTGAGCTGCGAACAAAGCAGTATTTTTCCTAGTTCCAAGTTCAGCTATTTTGGCTTACAATTGATAATTGCCTGCTGATTCAACAACTGTGCATTTTCGGGTAATTAACTGAATCAGAAATTGTGCAGAACTGAAAAGGGAATTGCAATATTTGGGCTGAAAAAACAAACTTAGGACAAAAATTTCCAGTTCACTTAATTGCACAGCCTTTCTAATTTGAATTGTTTGTTAATTCTCTACAATCCCGATTTAGTGAAAAAACTTTAACATGGAATGTCTATCGGATGCTATAAATATATAATTATCTAGAATGCTAAACTCCACTATAATCAGTATTGTGTATGCTGCTCTGCACCACTGCTATCACCATTATGCAGGACATTATATTGGATTAGTAAGTAACATTTGCTCAATATTATGTAGCATTACATACAGCATCATAGAGAATTTTACACAGTATAAAGGTACCACTACAGAGCCAGGCGTATTCATTTAACTGGGTGCAGTCATACATTGGCCAGGGTTTTCATATTTTAGGCCAAATTGGAAATATTTTCCATATAAATTTACTTTTTTTTTTTTTTTTTAAATTCTTTATTTTTGCAGTGCAAATATACATTACAGGCTGGCGAGAGGTGCCCCAAAAGCAGTCCTCTGGCTTTTCCCACGCTTAACATGCGGGGCACATGGATAACAGGCACAATTTTTAAACATGCTTAAACATTAGGATTTAAACGTAGATTGTGATTGTAAGTTAGAAACTTGCTAGAGCTTCAATAGTTAAAACAGTACTTTAGGTATCAATATAAATTTTTATGTTAATAACTCAAGAGGGACTTTTTGCAGCACCATCTAACTTTCAGTATAGGCGTCTTAGTAACGTCTGTACAGCTTAACATGTGCTAAGTGTGAAAGTGTAGGTGAGACATGTTTGATAACAGCGTTGATAGCTGGTTTACGACTCCACTTGTAGATTTACACGCTGTCCATGCCCGTCTTATGCGTTATAATTACAGAGTACGAGAACATGGGGCGATAATAGGGCATGCATAGCTACATACGGCTAAACTAAAAAACTTTGCTGATAAGGCTCGATTGATCTAGGAGTCAAGGCGTCCTGTAAGCTGCCAGACACATAGGTTATTTGGCATGACTTTGACCAGTGACAGGCTATCTAAAAACGCGGCTATTAGGAGACATAAGATTATCATGCAGGTATCTGTAATATCTGCCCTCGTCTTGCCCCTGTCTGTGGGTGCCTTCGCCAGGTCATCAGCCAGTGTAGGTTGTACATTAGTGGTATACATAGGTTACCTTAACGTAAGGTGTTAAGATCTGCTCGGGCCTAAACATAGTATGAGGTCACACATGAATACCGTATCCTACGTCTATGTTATTAAGCCTTGTTCATATTAAACAGGGCGGAGATTGGATAGGTTGGCCGTACATGGCGACTAAACATATATATTTACAGTACAGCTGTCGGTGTAGGATAGGACATACCGTAGGGCTATGCGTCTGAAACTACCTTACCAACTTGAGACCTCTCCTGGCTCGGTCAATAAGGTATGTGGCGTTCGGCCACCTTTGACTGGTAGGAGACTACTGTTTAGTGGGAGCTGAAAGGTACCTTTGGTATCTGGTCAGGGCTAGTTAAGTGCCAAAACGAGACAATACAAAACCGAACAAATGATTCAAAGCTGGTTGGAGGCATGGGCAAAATATCAGACATTCTGAGCGGTTATTTAACTGTGGAACTATTGCAGATGATGTGGGACCAGCCTCTGCCCTCCATTATTGCTAAGTTCGCGGGGCGTCCGGTTGTCGAGTGTCCGTCTGCTGCTGGGGGTGTTTTCTCGGTGATAAATTTACTTTTTAGCTTGGCTAAATTGGCCTAAAATTTTAAATTCCCTGGTCAGTTCCTTACAGTTTGCAGTTTATTGAATACCAATGGCAACATTACTAAGGATGCTTAAGTTCACTAACACACATTGCCATTAAGGATTCTCAGTACCACTACCCACGGCATTATTTAGTATACTCAGAATATACATAGCATCATACAGAATACTTAGTAATGCCAAATCAGCATGAAATAAGTGTGCCAGGAATAATCATTCAGTGGGCACTGCAGGAGATTGAAGCATAGACTGTACTTCCGTGATGATGTTATTTGAAGTTGGCACCAACATTCCGAGGCATATTTACAGAAATGCTTTGTAGGCAGTAATTCGTTGAGGGTTAAGAGCTCCCCGCATCCTTTAACCCCTTAAGGACACAACTTCTGAAATAAAAGGGAATCATAACGGAATATTTCCGTCAAGGGTCCTTAAGGGGTTAAAGAAAGCAATTTGCAGGCACATTCTAACGACATTCTAACCAAAAGGACCCCTGACTGCAATGCTTCCGCAGCACACCATAACAACCATGACAAAGGAATTCTTAGCACCACCACACCTGCAACATACATGCTATTTAATACCTCCTCTCAGAGAGTGTTAAAGGATGTTCAGTATAGAGCCTGATGTCTGAGACTCAGTACTTCTATACACAGCATGATTAATATACTCAGTACAACAATGACAAATTGTTATTATTGATACTTAGCACTACCATACACACAGGATCAAGGATGTGGAAAATTTCTCACTTCACATATTATAAGTGGTGCTCAATATGAGAACATACAGCATAACAATGGCTATTCAGTGTCATGATACATAGTATAGGTATGTAATTATTTGAATATTGCATATAGAAGGTGCTTTTCACAGGTACTGAAATTATTTCACATGATATACTGGGTTATAATACCATTGTGTTCAGTATGGCAGCCCTGCGAGGCATGATGCTGTATATCATAATATCAAATGATCAATATGATGACATGGGCTATCCAATATCATGCATCACACATTTCTTTAATAATATTAAACTCCGCAATGTATAGCATACTATTGTATCCTTAAGATTTAACCTATGATAAAATATTACATTTGTACAATGACAATCTATCTTCATTTTATTCAAATGGAGAAGCAATATATGCATTTTGTTTACCTATTAGACATGTCATTAATTTTGAGTACTTAAAGGTTCTAAACTCAAATCAAAAACTTATTTTAAAAAAGCTAAAAAATAAACCCATCCTATTAATATTGTATTGTCAATCAATTCTATAATAAAGCAATTTAAATGATAAATTAGGCAAATTATAATACATTAATAATAGCGATAAATGTGCTATGCATATCAAATGGCCACTAAAAGTAGTTGATTTATTTAGCATATTGAACGTTTCCTACATTAGTTGTAGTCTGCCCCGGTCCAAACCCCTAGGAAATGGTTGGGAAGAAACTACAATTAGAAGTCAAAGAGTGTATATGACTAAATATAAAGGCACAGCGAGCCAAAAGCTCTAGAAAGCTGAATTACATGTCCCTTCATAGATAATGCCTAACTGCCCAAGAGTAAAATCCAGAACATTTGGGTCGAATACAAAATAATCACATTTATGACAATCTTCTGTGATTTACATCAGGGTTCTCAACCAAATATGCCACACTGTTATCCACCTTTCCTTCCCTTTGTATATTTCATCCCATAAAATGCTGAAATTCAATTTATGGAGGTGAATAAAGCAAGGAATTGCCAAGTACAAAATCTTCAATATCCCTATTTAACCAGAAGAAGAGGCTAGATTGTATTTAAATAGCTTTTGGATTGAGAGAACTTGTGCAGATATCAGAAACCTGTGACATTCTTAGTGCTGTTTACGTTACAGTTTGAACGTGAGCCCCTATTACTCACTTAGCTATACACTAAATCTAGGCAGAAGGAAAACCATGAAATAAGATTAAGCTTTATTTCTGAACAAAAAAGAGCCAAAAACATGAGCTAGTTTAAAGCAGCAATAAATTAGAAACAAAGAATACATTTTACATCAAGATGTGTTTTGCTGCATATTTACATGGCAATAGAAACCCATGTTCATGGCATTGTCACATTAATGTCCTGTTTGATGTTAATTATAATTGAAAATGTTCAATCCTTTAGTTTAAGTGATAAAAACAATAGGAAAAAGCATTGTGCTTTACTGCCCTCTGAAGCAATTCATGTTAGATTCTATTTGATGTTACCAAGTGACAACATGTAAACACAATTAAATTAAAAAACAAAAACAAAAATAGAAGTGATGTAAGGTGAAAATAGATTAGTCTTATGAAATATCTCTAGACTGTAATCTTGTTTGAGCAAGTTCCTCATTTACCTATTGTTTCTATATCATTTTGTAAATGTCTCATTTATTGTTAAATTTCACTACTTTAATAATATTGTAAAGAGCTGCCGAATAAGTTGGCGCTATATAAATACCAATAATACTAATAATTATTCTTCTTATTATTATTATAATTATATAAAAGCAATATATTATGTTCTCTGTATATTTATTATTTAATTTAACGTGGTTCTTCCTACAGAACTTTGCTGCTCAGATGACAGGAGGTTTTGATGAAAAAGCTGGCGGTGCACAAATGGGTGTTATGCAAGGACCAATGGTACGTTTCTCATATTATCAGTCTTATCAAAAAATACAAATAAAATACAGTGGAGCCACCTAGAGGACTGGAGGGTTAATTTGTTGCAACTAACACCCATGTAGATCTTTGTCTAAATGCTAAAAGCCTCTCCAAACTATAGTAATTATGCAACTTGCCTTACTCAGATTACACATATCATTTCTTGTCCCCTCTCTTTGCAAGACTATCTAAGAACAGGAGCCTAAAAATTATTACATATAAAACTAAGCAAGTAAATATACTGCATGATTTGTGTAGAAGTCAGTTATTCTTGAAATGGGAGTTTAAACCTTCATATAACAGCTACTGCTTTACAGAGTTCTCAAAGAAGTTCAGCAGAAATTGAATGTATTCCAGTCTTTCTTGGCATGTGCTAAATGAAACTTAGAACTGGTAAACATGGCTGCCATCCAATCTTAGCCTTCAAGTAACTGCTGTATATAAATAGAGATGTGTTAGTTATTATATATTTTTTTTAAAAGCATACTGTCTCTCTCTTACTAATGGATCTGTACAGAACAGCAGGGATTTCACTTTCACTATTCTTTAGACTTTGATTATTAACATTTTTGTAATATATACTAACTCTTAATTCATTCCTTTTAGGGCCCCATGGGACCAAGAGGACCTCCCGGACCTTCTGGATCTCCTGTAAGTATCCACATTGTTGAAGAAAGTTAGTTTTTGTATATAGCTCATTAGTTTAAATTTTGCCTAAACATTCTTCATTTTGTCTAATTATAGGGACCTCAAGGTTTCCAAGGAAATCCCGGAGAACCTGGTGAACCTGGTGCAGCTGTAAGTATTTCCATATTTAATTTTCTTTTTCTTTTATATATCACAGATACACAGGTCTTTGCAGTAGTACAGATAGGCTTATTGCCTTAGTTCAACTGCAAATTCATTCAATTAGTTAAAAAAAAAGTTAGGGAAATTCTCAATATCAGAACTAATCACCATTGGTTTTGGTGGCCATGAAATGTTGAAGATGAAGACTCACAGCATTTTTCATCTTATGGCCATCTATAAAGTGGACACAAGTACACAGTGGCCTATTTTAAGGGGAACACCTACCAGAGTCCATTACATTCTTCAAGCACTTGAGTTAATTTGTAAATACAATCTAAAAGATTCTTTGGTCCAGGATTTCTCTAAACTGATTTAGGTAATAGAATGGGCTCCATATTGAAGTTGTAATGTAGACACAGAAAATGTTCTTTATAAATATTTTCCTCAATTAACTTTTGGTTGTGTAGGTATATATAATGTGCAACGTGTCCTCATTTTCACAAACTTGTCACGGCACATTTAAACTGTGTGGGTGTTCTTTATTTACATCCTCTGTGCTGTACACATAACTTACATACATTGCGCACACGTCTTTATTTATCATTGGAAAGATTCTTATTGATTGTACATTAACACACAAAACATATGTGGGAGTTGGGATCTGCACCAAGCATGTATATTCTTATAAATTATATGTGTGTTCTTATAGTATTATTCTATGCTTAATACTCTTTATACACAATGTAAAAGAGGGTGCAGGCTTGTGTTGAGTCACTCCTTTTCATGGCCAGAACTGGATTAATACATTTTTCTATAATTTCTATACAGGCAGCGAGTACTCATTATAAGTATAGCAAATGCAGGATTATATGTTAATAGTATTGTTTAAATCATTGTGTATTATTTGTTACATATTGTAAGATAAAGAAAACATAACAATTTGGTTATAAAAGATAACTTTTAGAATTTACTAGTGTAAATAGCCTATAATTCAGACACACAACAAGCTGCTCATTCAAACACATAGAGGTATCTCATTATGCTGTAATTCAAAATAACATTCAAAATATCTTTACTCTCTGAACACCAGAGGGAGCTCTCTGGATTATTAAGGCCTTTAGCACATCATCAACAAGTTTGGTTACTTTCATTGACTTTACCTCATGCTGTTTGTTGTTTTCTTTGTAGGGTCCTATGGGTCCTCGTGGTCCTCCCGGTCCTTCTGGAAAACCTGGTGATGATGTAAGTTGTATTTGAAATTTTGAAAGTAAATTAGGATTTTGTGAATTCATGAAAAATTTATAATAAGGCCAGTGTAAAGATAGCATCATAGAATAATAAACATGGCTGTTAAATAGAGTGGCAACGAACAGCTCCATGTATTGCAGAATGCTGCATACTGATATATTGCAACTATATTAAAAAATGTATAAGTTATATGAACAGATTTTGATTTGGTGTCTATTTTACATATCCTTATATATTTTATATATATTGTATATTACCTATGGCTCCCATGGCTCCTCTTCTTGGTGGAACCTTACAGTATAGCTCTTTATTTGTAAAACTAGCTAACCTTTTGTATTTTTTATTAGGGTGAAGCTGGCAAACCTGGCAAATCTGGTGAACGTGGACCTCCAGGACCACAGGTAAAATTGACCATTGTTTTTAAGTTTCCCAGTACTGTGTGAAATTAATTTGAACAAGTTTGACGTATTAAGACCAACAGATGTTATTTATAATTCATTAATGACTTTATTGTTCAATGGAGAAATACATATATTTTCACATTACATAATATATCTCTTTACAATATTGTAACAGGATAATTATGCTAATATACAAATTGTGTCTCATTAGTAGATTACAATTTGTTCCAGACAACATGACAAATTGAGGATTTACTTTAACTTCATTATTTATTAGGACCTAGTGGCCAAACTAACTTTATCATTTGTCATCCCTTAAAAAGAATATTTTATAATATATATATTAAATCAAACGCATATAAATCAACGTTTCGACCGTCTAGATCTTGATAAAGACCGCTAGACGGTCGAAACGTTGATTTATATGCGTTTGATTTAATATATTTTTTTGTTTACTAAATCCAATGAGTGCTCTCAATTTGTTCCATTTATATATATATATATATATATATATATATATTATATAATATTTTATGTAAGATATTTTGTTCCTGAAGGTTATCGGGATATTCTGGTCATTAAATCAGTTAGATGTACCATCACCAGTAACTTCTAGATAGGATGTGTGCAACATTGGGAACTTTTGATGCATTATGCATAACTTTTAACATTCGGGCAGTAGAGGGTGCAATATGGAAATATAGTGACTGGACTACACTACCCAGTCAATAAGAAGCATAACTTTATATTATTATAATGGGGAGGTACTGTGCATAACTCATACCTCCCAAAATTTTATATAGACAAAGTGGGACACTTTCATTTTTTTTAGAGTGTGGTTGTGACTAGGGAGAGGCTGTTTGAGAAATTTTAGGTGGCTTACTAATAATTATTTATGTTACTAGAATGAAATTTAGAACAAGAACAATGCATCTTATTTGCACAAACTGATTTCTAAAAACATTTATTATAGTTTAAAGACACATTACTGTGAGTATTTCTTGCTGTGGTACTCTGTTATACACTCAGACACAACAACGATATGGAACTCCTGGATAAGAGTGACATTAGAATAGAAAAGTGGGACAGGTGGATTTTGGGCACAAAAATAGAGACTGTCCTTTCTAAACAGGGACACTTGGGATGTATCATAACTTTTAACATCTGAGCAGCAGGTAGTGAAAATAGGCACACACAGGAATAATAGGTACAAATTCAAGTTATGATACATTACAGTTACCTCCTTTATTCAAGACACAGTGTTCACAATACATTCATATCTTATATGTTAAAAAACAAGACATAGTAATGTAGCAATTGCTTATTCTAACATGTTTTTTACATGCAATTTTTTATTCAACAATATTTCTCCTTTCTTTTTTTAGGGTGCTAGAGGATTCCCTGGAACCCCAGGTCTTCCTGGAGTGAAAGGACACAGGGTCTGTACAAATAATTTATTCTTTCAATAGACAACATTTAACTGGTTCAATGAGTGGCATGTACTATGTAATCAAAACCATATTTAATTTGGCATCCATTATTTGATAAACCCATGACCCTTCTTATTGAGAGATTTCATAGTACCCATATTTGCACATTAGATTTAAAGATAAGCAACATGACCCATTCTTCTTTCCTGCCTTTAGTTTAAAGATAAAACTGCCCTTATCAGAGCAGCAATATTGTATTATGAAGAACACTGTTCCAAATGAACTCGAACATCATCTGAACACCATGTGATGCATTTTGACCATTTTGGCTTTTAAAAAAGAGCTTAACATTATTGCAAACTTAACCTGTGCATCTTCAAATCCAAGAATTCCAAATTCTGGGTCTTTATTTAACCCTCTTGTTAAGTATCACCAGAGATATGATATAACACAAAGCCCCTTAGATTCCATCATACGTTACATTAAAAGATGCCACAAGTTTGATTACCTTAAACCTATTCCTTATATGTCAATTTGGTCTTATAAAATATTATCATAACTAATGTTTAAAGAATTGCAGGTTTAATCTAAACTATTTACCTTTAACTATTCATGTGTTTTGCTACAGGGTTACCCAGGTCTGGATGGTGCGAAAGGAGAAGGCGGTGCAGTTGGTGCCAAGGTAAGACTTTAAATCCTCAAACCTTTTGATAAAACAATATACAAAAATATTAATATTCCCAATTTTTATATTAATTGCCCTTCCCCATCACAGTCTTAGAGTGTAGTGCTTGAGAAAGATGTTTAATGCTTCCATGCTACTGCTGCCAATAGACACTAAACTTATTGATTAAGTATCAGAAGCAGGCAAACATATTGCATACAGTCTATGTTATAATATGGTTAACTTTATTATTAGATGGATAATGCAGCAATCATATGTATTTTAACATGCATTGTTTTCTCCTATAGGGAGAGAGTGGTTCCAATGGTGAGGCTGGAGCTCCTGGTCCAATGGTAAGTACCAGTAGTGTTATTCTGAGATGATTACTTAAATACCAACGTGAGTGTTGGAGAAGCATAAAGTCCAATAATCTTAGATATACTTGTAGTTCAGGTAGATCATAATTAAAGTTATGTGCAGAACATTAGTCTTAAAGTTTAACAAAGGCATGTGTAATATGTCATTATATTAGACTGCAGTAAGTATAACCCTTTGAGTGCCCGAGAGTTGAGCAGTATGTTGTATATTGCATATCACTCTGGATATGAGAAGGTAGAACACTGAGTTTGAAGATGAAACTAAAACAGAAGATATGGACACTTAATATTGTTTTTCCCTCTGTTATTAGATTATAGGATAATAATACAAAAAAAAAGTTCTTTTAACATTTAACAAAAGTTTGAAATGTTATATTTAAATATATTTATCTAATAAACAGATGCCCTAAGCTTAGTTTTTAATTTTGGCTTGTTAGTTGAAGAGTCCTTAAGTTTGTATAATAGATTTAGTGAAAAGGGAAATAATTAATATATTGTATTACTACTTTTTTTAGGGTCCCCGTGGTCTCCCTGGTGAGAGAGGTCGTCCTGGTGCTTCTGGTTCTGCTGTAAGTATTAGAATTTTGGAGCCTTATGAGGGTTTATAACGTGCTGCCCTCCAAGAAAGTCGTTCAATTTCCATATTGAGAGCTTAATCTAAAAACCACTCAAAAACACTATAATTTTACTAATAAATTGCTAAATACATGGGGTGAATCTTTCCTAGTTTTACAGTTCATCTGGTTATCAGAACATCTCAAACTATTTTCTTGATAAAAAAGAAAAGAACATCTGCTTGTTTAAAAAACAGGATTTCAATTCAGTGTGCATGTATAGTGATACCATGCACTATTTCACCAGCATGGCAGCTTAGTGCATATTGAATTCTATCTATTGAACGTTATAGTTCCTTTTTAGTCATACCGGATACATTTTTTATTTTTTTCTCAGCACTGCTGTATTATTTTTTAGTATTAGGCCTTTCAAATAATTTCCTTGACTGACCCAAAGTCAGTCTCATGCTGATGAGGCCAAATAGAACAAAAGAGCTATCTGAGGGGGATCCATAGGTTCCCTAAGGCTCTAATCCATGCTTTGGTCTTAATGTTATGTCTAAAAAAAGTGATTCTAAGGGATTGTATAAAAAAAATTGTGAGGAAATTGAAAGTGATAATTCTATATTTGCCTATTTGCATATTTTGCCTGGCATTCTGGGAGTGTTATGGAAACATGTCTTTTCATTATTGCCATGTGTAGGGCACTATGAAAAAATGGTTTGTTATGTCTAGGTGTTGAAAATAATCTGAATGTAAATTAATTTACCAAATAGACTATAGTCTACTGTGAGTGTTAAAAGGTTTGAAACCGGAATACTGTCTATCACAGCCAGTTAAAAATAATCCCTATTTAATTGATACGAGGAAGGTGTATATGTTCAGGCCATAGTATTAATAATTACTGAATTCATCAGTTTCAGCAGCTGGTATCTCGGTCTACTGTTGTTGTATTTTCTTTTTCAGTGTAATTTAGGGATTTTTTGTATTACATTTATCTTTGAAGTGAGCTCTGTGGGGAAAAACCTGACATGACTTGTGAGACTTAAATAATCATGGTTGTTACTAAGGATTATATTTTTCCTATAGGTGTTTTTTTGTTTTTTTTTACATGTACAGGCTAGTAGACTCTTGTCTGCTGTAGGCCTCAATGTCAGTTTGTTTAAAATAGATACATAAACTTCCGACAATTTTTTGTTACTTTTAATGGACTGTTATTTTTAGCAGACAGATGCAAATAACCACCATTTTTAAACTTATAGACACAAACAATAAAGTTAGTTCAGGGGATTTGCCAATGTAAATATATGTGGCAATATTATGGTAGCTATAACTCATTATTCCCCTAGAGCTTCCTGGTAACACTAGCAGACGGTCTGGGTTTGAACACTTAAAGAGGTTGCTGTTTGGGCTTGTTTCCAACATTCCTCCATACTGTAACATTGGTTTAATGATTTTACTAGTTCGTCTTTTATATACTTATATATTCTAATTTAACATGCGCATTTTGCTGCTATTTTACTCTATATCAAATCATGCTACTGCATTTAACTGGCTGGCACTGTTGTAGCAAGCTGTTTTGAACTGCTAAATAGAGATATAATCTTGATTGTCTGTTGCAGATTTATGAGTCTAATTTCATAGCCCTCATCTTAGGTGATCAAAAAAAAAAACCCCCTCTATATATTGGAATATTAGAATAAATCCCCTTTAAAAATTTCACAAAAAATAATTGAATTGTTACCAGTGGAAGTTCTAAATAGGTCTAAATATATAATAGAGATAATGGCGAGGATGCAATTTGAAGACATAGTGTAAGATAAGGCTGACCTCTGGGAGGAAGGAAGTGTAAATTGGTCACCTAATTAGTTTTTTTAACATGATCTATGCTATTAGTGTTCATATTTATTAGAGTGGACCCATTTTACAAAAACAGCCAAGCTCATTCAAAAAAAAAATGGAGAATTATAATAGAATAATAAGAGAGGCCTGAGAATACGTTCAGAGATCAAGGGTGAATTAAAGTTATCGTTTTGCTTCTCGGGTTTCTTTTAAGCTACTTTGTGAATAAATTAGTCATCACAAAATATCACAAAATATTTTTTTGCCAGACAGGGTTTACTGTGAAGGTCAATTCCTGCTAAACAGTGCTCAACAAACAGAATTCAGCAAAACATTATATATGAGGAATATAAAAAGTATCCAGTAATAGAATAAATACAGTCAAAAATGATTATGCCCCCTGTGGCTATAACTCATGTTGCAGTTTGAACAAAACTAAAAAATGTTGATACTTTGTGCAAATTCAAACAGTCTCACTTACCTCTCCCTCTTGCCTCCCTTATCATTCACCCACATATATAAATACATGTTAATTTTAATGTAATGCCTTAATAGCACATTTAGTCTGCTGGAAAAGTGAACCGTAAGACATATATGATAGTAGCTGTTCCTCTCTGGTTAAATTATGTTACGACAGCACTGAAATCCACTTGTTTTCTGCCTAACATTCCCTCAAAATTTTATGATGACCTGCATAACCTTCCCAAATATTTCCAAATTTAGCAGACACAAGATGCAGGTGTACAAAGTGTGCGCAGTGGCACATATCATCCACAGTGTGGCAGTGTGTAGAAGAATTTCTTGCACTTTTTCCAGAAAATAAGTTTGCATGCCAACTAGATTTACTATTTTTTTTTTCACTTATTTTAGGTAAATCTTTTTGAATATCCGTGGATATATTTTAATCTTGCATTATTTACTTTTCTTATCTTTTAGGGTGCTCGTGGTAATGATGGTCTTCCAGGTCCAGCTGGCCCACCAGTAAGTTGATTCATTTGTTTCCATGATTTATGTTATCCCTAATAACATTAATAATGAGAAGATACATAGTACACTCTAATACAATACAAAGCTGTTCATTAATTTAATCATCACTATTATGATGATTTTTATATTTCGTGTTATTGCTATTATTCTTATTATTGGTAATAAT
This sequence comes from Pelobates cultripes, assembly GCA_933207985.1. Lineage (NCBI taxonomy): Eukaryota > Metazoa > Chordata > Amphibia > Anura > Pelobatidae > Pelobates > Pelobates cultripes. Next base: position 351,425,552 of record OW240912.1, read on the forward strand.
GTTAGTGGTTTATAGTAATTTTGATTTCATCTTTCTTATTATGGTAACAATATCAGGCTGAATTTAAAATATTGCATGTTTTAGAAATGTCTCTGCTAAAAGTGTCATGTTAAGCTCCACATGTTATTGCTTCCTTAATGAGAGTAGTTAAAATGTTAAAATATCTGTTGTATCTTTCTTTGGCTATAAAGTTTGTGCCTCTTAGAAAACCTGTCAGATGGGTTACAAAGATAATATTTTATCTCTTTTTCTATTCCAGCTGTTAACCGAAAGATTTCACTGCAAATTCTAAAAAGCTCTTTTTCTATTACAGGGTCCAGTCGGTCCTGCAGGTTCTCCTGGCTTCCCTGGTGCCCCTGGCTCTAAGGTATGTGTGAATTCACAGGCAGAGAACCAATATCTTATCACTTTAGCAATCAGACCTGTCATGAGTCAGAAAAACCACAAAAAAAATCCTTCTTTGAATAAGCCATTAAAAGACAGATATATATAGTTTCAAAACCACCACGTATGTCCAGAAGCAAAGCATTTTAGTCCCAGCAGTAGATATCTGGGCTTATGATTATGGTCTTGTGAACATATAACATGAAGTGACTTTATTCTGTAATATAGCTTATAAGGGTTATTTACTAAAGTGAGAGTTTAACCCCTTAAGGACACATGACACGTGTGACATGTCATGATTCCCTTTTATTCCAGAAGTTTGGTCCTTAAGGGGTTAAAGTGACTTTCAAATGTAAGGCCAGAGAAGCGGAACTGAAAACACAGCTAACTTAAAGAACTTTCCCAGTTCGGGTAATTTAAACTTAAATTCATTTTGAAATTCATTTTGAATTTACGTCTAATTCTCACTTTAGTTTAGTTTCTCATGCACACGGTGTAAAAAAAGGTGCTCAAATCACAACTTACATCATAGCCTGCTAGAATAGGATGCAAATTTGGTATAACAGAACTGTGAAAGCAATTGAAGCTTTATATTCAGGCATAATTGACCGGCATCTCTGCTAAGGAGAGATGGTCCTTTTTCACTTAACTTCCACATCCACATTTCTGTCCTAATGTGTGTGAATGGTTTCCATAAAAAAAAAACACAATTTCCTATATGTGGGAATGCTTTAGCTTCAATGACTAATTTCTTATTTTACCACAAATGATGCTGTATTAGAAGCACTCTCAGACATAGTAGGGATGTTTCCATAACTATAACATAAATCGAGCATAGAATGTATTTGAACAATATGGAAAGCCTTCCGTATATTCAGGCAGTTGTGCATCTAGTAGATACAAACTAGATAATGACTAAAACTTATTACCATGCTTCCTTTAAACCACGCCATAAATCATGTCTTCTTTACAAAGTATCCCTGCATGGAATGACTATTACCTAAATATAGTGATGGTTTCCCATCTAGGGATTTTTTCAAAAGGATATTTTATGCTCAGTGTATATTCTAATCTAGGCAACCTTTGGCTATCCAGATGATGTGGACTTTATTTCCCATAATGCTCTTACCGCCATATAGCTGGCAAAAGCATGAATGGAGATGTAGTCCTTAACACCTGGAGTGCCGAAGGATGGTTTTCTAATCTGCTATACTAGCTGACAATGAAAGTGAATTTTCATACTGGTTCTATCACATAAACTGTCTCATAACAGCCGTTATGTAGGCATTAAATAGTGAACTGTGGTTAGAACACAGCACAATCCTTTTAACTTCTAACTCAGCTATGTCAATTTGCATCTCACTTCACCACAAAGTGTTGCAGCTCAGTGCAGCGTTCGTAATTCTCATAAAGCATAGATCAGATAGAATCAGCAAGGTAGACAACATAGCTAGACCTCTTAGGTCTTTGAGTGGTTGACGGTTGGCCTGCAAGGGTTAATGGTACACCTCATAAGGCATGTTATAAGAATTAACAAAACTTAATAATTTCGGATCAGATTGTGAATGTAGAGGTATTTTGTATTAAGACTTCAACATGCTAAAAATATAATGAAATATTTAGACCATGTTCTTACTGGCAAGAACCCATTATTGGTCATTAATTATAATTACTGGCTTGCTGGGGAAATGCCAATTATGTGATCAAAATCAGGCTTCTTGTTAATGCCATCTATCTGAGGGCCACACTTAAAAATGTTTGTGTGCATGTGTAGATATACGAATTTAATGCAAACACGGGGTGAAGATATTATTGGGGGGTGGGGAGGTCTACTGACTGCTGCTTCCTGAGATCAAGCTAGGAATTTGTGAATTAATGTAAATTTAACAATATTTTAATCAGCTGACAAACAGGACACACGGTTTACTAAGTACTTAAAAGGATTAGGCTAGAACAGTGGGTGACAAAGGGGTTCAAGTAAAGGCTACGGCAAAGCATACACAGTGCTTGCTCCTCCAGGATTTAAGAGTGGAGCTGAATAGGAGGCCCTGTTGTTCATGATCTACATTTTTCATTCCCAGGGATCTAGTTTCATCAGTTTCTATGGGAACCAGACAGTACAGGGGTCCAGCCTGGAATTTTGATAAACAAGGCCCTTTGTAAATGGGAGACAAGAATGAATGCCTCGGTGCTTGTTCTTGTATGAATAAAACAACACACTCAAGGACAAAATCAATTCAGGGAAGATAAAAGCCAAAACACAGAAAACAATTCCAGCAACATTTAGATATAATAACAAATTCATTTTAATAGATTTGGACTATTTAGGAAAGAGTACAAAAATGATGTGAAGGAAGATACATTGAAACATAATAAAAGTTGTCAAATAAACCATATAAAATCTTTTGTTTAAAAAAGTATTCGAAAACAGGAACATTTTCATTGCCAGACAGGTATTTTGGAAACCAACATTGAGTTGCAAGAACATTTATTACATTGTCATTAAAAAAGAGATGAGACATCCTGAACATTCTAGTTATATTTATTTGACCTATACTATATTCAATTTACCCTTAAAGCAAACGTTCCCAAATGCATTCCTTAAGAAGTTGATGTTTACAGGAAAATAATTTAATATTAAATATATTAGCTAGAAATTATACATTTACTATTAGTATAACATGCTAGTTTTTAAGCAAGACCTGTGATATTTATCATATTATGGTTTGAACAGGGTCCTCATCAAACTATTGTTCCTGTAACATTTTGTAATTGTCTCATTTATTATTAAATTTCCCCTTTTTGTAAAATTGTAAAGTGCTGTGTAATACGATGGCGCTATACAAATGCCAATAATAATATTAATATTAATAATAATATTATTAACCAAATAAACAGTAATATATATGAAGAAAGTAAGAAGTACATTTATTTCTAGTTACTCCCAGAGTCTTCCGCTTTGGGATGTGGGCTGGGTCTCAATGAGAAGCCCCACCCCCTTCTCCAAATATATGATATTGCCCACTCCTTGTCCACTTTTTAGCTACAGACCCCAATAATTGTACAAACTTTATTGATGGGAAATTCTTAGGGATATCTACCCACATTTAGAATATGTGTCACCTCATTTTATGCAGTCAGGTTTAGATGAGTTTAAACTTTCAATATACTGCTTTATACTGGTTCCCTTCATTTATAGATAGTTTCCGTATAGGGTTTATGCAAAGTTCACTACTTAAATGCATAGTTTATACAGTTATATAAAGCTTATCTCATTGTTTTAGAATCTTCAGTGAAGTGTTGGACTTTAACAGACAGGTACAAATGAATGTACTGATTTGTTATGGAGACAAAATGGTAAATTTAAGCTCATGAGGGTTTATCCGTGAAACCTCATATTGTAGTAAATTAAAAACCGAATTGCAACATTTAGGCAACATTAAGGAAAATAAGTATTAATATGGATTTTGTTTTCCAGTTCAGCTATAGTCACATCTTGGCTACTTTATTTTCTGAAGCTATTTTGTTCATTTGACGGAGTGTAACAACCAATACCATTTTGCTCTTTTTTTTACTTTTTTTACTACAATTGTTTTCATATCAATTATTATACATTCCATTCCAAATACAACTGAATTAAGTAAACACATCTCATAATCTTTCTAGCTGATTTTGTGTGTATTTCACATAAACAGAAAACCCTGTTTCTATAAGTGATTGGTTCATATATACATCATACTTGTTTTTAATTATGTTTTGCTATATTTTCCATACTGTATTTTACAATACATTTACATTTTACAATATATTTACTAAACTGATAGTGTTAGCCCTTTAAAACTGGGGTACTGAACTGCACCCTATTTTCAGATGTTTGAGACTATAACTCTCATAATTGTTTGCTAGACATAAAACATTGATAGCAGGAATGCATTTAGTGATAGAAATAATTTATTTACGAGTATTAAGATAGTCTTCTCAAATCATTCTCCTTTGTAAAAAAAACAAAAAACAAAACACCTCTGCTTTAGAACAGGCAGTGTAAGAAACCTGTACTGTAAAAATCCACTTTCAGCTACGCTTTCAGCTATTCTGGCTTTCAATTTTAAATTTAATTTGAATTCTTAGTTAAGTAGAAACCATAGTTTGATCATTTTTTTTTTTTATCATCGTTATGCCTGTGCAATAATATCGGATAGCATTAAAGCTAATTCTAGTATTAAAGGGCCAGTCCACAGTGCAAAAAATAAATAAGTAGAAAAATAATGATAAAAACCTCTAGCAGTAGCTTAACCCCCAATGAATACATGCCTACGTTTAATTATGCATATAGTCATTGTGGATATATCAAAAAGGGCTTTCAAAAGCTGTAGTTTGATTGCAACATTGCAAACCCCTCTTCTTCTTACCCATTAGAAACTTTTAATTCACAGGGAAATAACCAATTAGAAGCTTCTCATTGAGGATGTTCTGAATCTGTCACTTTGTACGCACATATGTCTGCAATTCAGTTTGATATGAATTCTATTAGGAGGAATGGAGAGAAGGCAGGCACATTTACCACTTCTGTTAGCTCAGTTGAGCTATCTGAAGGAGGAAGTACATCTCCTGGCTGTTTGATTGACAGCTGGGTATGTGTCTCTTAATTTAATTATAACAATGCAGAATGTATATCGGCACTTTTATAAACTGCCTTTTAAATGGATAATCCATACACGTAGAGCTGTGGTGCTTTTTGTATATTCAGTGGTACGTTAGGGATAAATGTGTGGAAATCCTGTCAAAAAGCAATACATATAACTAGCCACAAGGTGGTGCTAATGAGGTTATAAAAACTATTAATTCCCACAGGCACACAACTATTAGTTTTAGAATAAACACAAATGTTAGAGCTTAATACCTAGACCACAGACCAAACCACACTGTTGGATTAGCTACAAGAAAAATTGAACATAATTTTAGCTAGCTAGCATACCCTTTTCTTTGCCTGGGATTACTAAGCAACAACTGATCCGTAGAAGAGTGGCATTTGTATTTTGCCAAATTGCCCATTTTGGACATTAAATTTACATTGTGGCATAACTTTGTCAACATACTATTTAGTAGATATATCACTAAGCAATTCTACATCTTTTTTTCTTTATTATACTTCATGTGTTAAATACTTGTTTAGATACCCACATTCAGTGCTCACCTATGCATTTAGTTTATGGTACCTATACATGCCCATCAGTTAAGCAAATCATGGCACATCATCTATCACAAAGGGTATGAAAATACTTTTTTTTATAATAGTATGTACTATTACATTTTATATACTACAGTCGTATACCAGTGGCATGAGTAACCATCGTGTGTACCTACTATGATACCTGTATCATAGTATAATACAATGACTTGCTTTCTTTTTTTGAACAGTTTGAAATTAAAAAAAATATGTGTTAATGTGTGAAATAATTATTTTATTTGATCATTCAACCTCTTTACGTTTTCAAGTAGCCATGCTTGAACAGAATTCGATTATTGTATTAGGGCATATACTGACTTTCTTAAATCTTCCACTTATCAAAAAAGGTTTATATAATATGGGGGGGCATGCATACGGAAGCATTGATCTCTGATTGTCATTTCCATTTTTTTCAGGGAGAAGCTGGTCCAACTGGTGCACGTGGTCCGGAGGGTGCTCAAGGTCCCCGGGGAGAGTCTGGCACACCTGGATCTCCTGGACCTTCTGGTGCTTCTGTAAGTACTTATAACACAAGCACATTAAAAAACCGGGGAGCCTTGGCAGTTGATTAATTTCTCTATATGGTAGCAACATCTTAGAACCCTGTCCTTTTTTTGGCATTGTCCTAGGCCCAAAACACAAATATATATTCTATTATTATATTGCTAAACCAATGATTACAGAAAGTACACGCTTTCTTGCTTTTATAAGTCTTGTGTCTGTTGTGTATTGGTAATCAAGGAAACAAGCTCGTTTGTATATCTTTATAACCTAACGGGAGGAGAAATAATAGTCAACATTCGAAAATTCCCCCCAACAACTATATAGCTGGCTGTGTTGTATAATCAATTTCTAGTCTTCTCCAATCACAATTTCTTGTTATTAAGCATTTGCTTCTGATAAAGTATGTTACTGTGTATAATAAATCTTTTGTTTCTATTTGCATAGGGTAATCCTGGTACTGATGGTATTCCCGGATCCAAAGGTTCAACTGTAAGTAGCACATATACTAGTTTTATATAGGGAAATGTATATTAATTGATTTTACATCAATCATTGGGGTTATAAATAAATTATACAATTTGGTGGGTCTAAGCTATTGGTGGTTATAAAACATATTAGAGTATATTACTAAATATAGAACAGTTTAGTAACAAGTAATATATATGTTTTTTCATCTTTAGGGTGGTCCCGGTATTGCTGGGGCTCCTGGTTTCCCTGGTCCACGTGGCCCACCAGGACCTCAGGGTGCTACAGGCCCTCTTGGTCCCAAAGGTCAGACGGTAAGTCAGTAATCTGCACTCTTTTTCTGCATTCTTCATTCATTAGTGTTAATTGATCTTGATTATATCAAACAGAGCTTTAAAAAACCATGAAGGCTATTAAATGACTAAAAAGTACTAGGCCCAATCAGTTATATAAACAATCTTTATTACATGTTCTGATTTCTTATCCACAATTGCATGACTTACATGTACACTTTAATCTCCAACTCTTTTAATATTGGAAAGCACTACAGAACATGTTGGCGCTATATAAATGCTGATAATAATAATTGTCCCATGAAATTTTAAAATATAGTGGTAGCGTCACAACATAACCTTGTGTTGCATTATACCAAAATGTGTCTTTAGCAGAACTGTTCAACACCTGCTTGTCTTGTTTTAGGGTGATCCTGGTATTGCAGGTTTCAAGGGTGAACAGGGTCCCAAAGGAGAAATCGTAAGTATTATACCATTTAACTTTTTTATTATGATAAATTCAGGCTATTTAACTTATTATTCACATCTTAAACATATTATAACTTCTTATATTGTCAAAGAACATGCAGTAATTGACTATGCTGCATTGTCTTGTTTGAGGCAAATCATTTGAATGCACATTATCTTAATGACAGAAATCATATCTATCCTTTCCAAAATTGAACTAAACAACATAGCAGTTTCAAAAATATAGACTTCTGATGTGCAAACCATGGGTTTAATTGGCAAAATGTCAAGTTGTAGTTGCTTGACAAAATGGCTAAAATATCCCAGTGTAAAATAATCTCCAGTTCAGCAAAATAGATTATTTTTTCCAACTCTACTATTTTTTATTTATTTTTTAAGTCATTTATTAAATCACTGCAATTTGTAATTCAAGGATTAGAACTCTTAATGTATGATTGGACTCATCATTCAAGAATAATTGGAATAGTTTGGATAATGATGGAAGAGCCATAAAATGCTAAAACTACAATGGTGCCAGTTTGCACACATCTGACATCTTTGAGTCTTTTTGATTTTAGGGGCCATCAGGTCCTCAGGGTGCTCCTGGTCCAGCTGGTGAAGAAGGTAAAAGAGGTGCCCGTGGTGAACCTGGAGCTGCTGGTCCACTTGGTCCTCCTGGCGAAAGAGTAAGTATCCATTATATTATTTGTACCTGAGTCATTATCAGTTAGTTTATCAACTAACATAATGCTGAGCATCTTTGAATACTGGTACATGATTACACAGTAACATATATCAATCTAAAGCTATAGAAGAAATTATATAAGTGTTTTGTCTCTCCGTACAAATTACCAGTTAATCCCTGTAGGTTGTTAAGGGATTTAAAAACAAATCAGAACCTTTTTATGTACCTGTACTCCATCGTATTGTTCAAAGGCATAAAATAAAAAGAAATATATAAATATTTCAGTGTTTCTTTGGCGACCGAACTGCTAAAAGATGAAGCTTCAAAGAGTGGTACAAATGAGAGTGAAAAATCAAGGACAGACAAAATTGACAGGGCACTCAGAAACTGCACTTATATCAAACAGTTCATAGAAAATTTATAATTCACGGTTATACAAGACTTTTTAAAGTTAGACTAATTATTTCAATAACACAACACATTGTCCTATTGTTGTCCTTTACTTATGCATGCCCTTTAAAGAAATGCAGGTAATGTGTGTTATACATATGCATGTGATATATGTGTAGTATGTATGTATATGGCGTGTGTCACACATGATGCATTGAAGGCTGTTTATGTGATGTATGTAATGTAATGTGTGGTGTGTCTAAGTAACATATGTTATGCCTGTGTAGTGTGTGATGTGTTTTGTGTATGTGTCATGCGTAATATGCATGCATAGTATGTCATGTGTCTATGATATGTAGTATGCAATATGCATATTTAGTATGTGATTCAAGTTACGTATTTGTGTTGTCTGATGTACGCTATGTGATAGTTTTGTGTGTTATATATGTGTAGTTTGCAATATACTTATGTGATGTGTGTGATGCATATGCAGTGTTTCTCATCTCTTTATTTAGCCGTTGCATGTTGTGTAGTTTTTAAAGTGCATGCATGATGTATGTAATTCCTCTGTTTATGTGTTATGCCCATGCCTGCTGGAATACTGCACATGTGATGGGATTTACTGCTGAAATCACTGTAATCCTATGTACTCTTGTCCATGGGTGCTGATCAATGTAATTGGCTGACAGGTTGGCACTCAGTTGCTGGATGAGGTACATTAAACATGGAGAGGGATAGATTGCAAAGATGGAGACCCATTGATCATTTGTCATCCAGAATTATAAAATAAAAATCCAGTAATAATTTGCTACACTAGTATCATATATTTTCTAAGCCAATATGACATATATGGCTGCATGCATCATGCAATAAATACAATACACGCCAAGTTCCAAAAATCTTCCTAGGAAGCCATCTTTCAATCCTGACAGACCTGAAACTAAAGTGAAACTTTCCAGTGTCTTCCAGGAGCCATTTTGTTATATCATCTCTAGCTGTACAATCGGTACCCATCTTTTTAATTAAACATACTGTGGAATGAGAAATAAGACCTAAAGTACTGATGTTCTGTGAAAAATCTTTTTTTAAGTTAATTTAGTAAAAATTCCTATTGTTTATCTGTATTATAGGGTGCTCCTGGCAACCGTGGTTTCCCTGGTCAAGATGGTCTCGCTGGCCCTAAGGTAAAGTCATTTTTTTCTTTATTAACTTTTGGTAACCAATGTTTTTTTAGAAAGTGTGTTTTAGTAAACCAATGGCTAGTTATTTTCTGCATACATCTTATTACCAATTTTGTCTTAGTCTGTGATGATTAGCCTTAAAGCTGCTACTGCTTTTGGACTATGTTCCTCATGATGAACATCCAGCCTAAAGGGTGTAGGATTGAGTATCGTGGCTGACTGGCTAAGCATCACGGGAAACATATTCTACCAACATATTCAGTGCCATACTTACCTCTTAGTGACTAATTCCCTAGTACGGGTAATTCTCTTGAGCTCACGTTATATGGACTTTCTTAAATACAATAATTTATCTACATCTATCAAAAGGTAGAAACAACAAGTAGCTATAAAAGATGGAAGCCATTTAGGGGCATATATTGCCTATCACTGCTCATACTTGCAAAATAAATTGTCAAATCACTTATATTAAAATTCTAAATCCTAACCTAGCTGACATACTTAGGACAATACCTATCATTTCTCTCAGCATTGCTGAGATGTTTTCAGGTTTTCCAGACTGGGTATTATGTGTTAGATTCAGGTTTTCCCCAAATGCACTGGGTTCTTTACAATGATTTTAGAATCTTATTTTGGAGAACATCGAGTGATTGGCCCATAGTCCTTCTACATCCTCATTATATCAGAGCATGGAAGGGAAGGTCATAGGGAGAAAGGGATAGGTTGCTTATGCAGGTGAATAGGATTATAATTAAAAAGTAGACAAGAGTATGAAGGAAGTAGTGGGGAGCCAGCAAATTGGGGAAGAGTCAGATTTCCCACCATCTGAGACTTGAGCCATGCCTTGGAGATATAACAACTACATGTCATATCTGACTCTTCAGGGCAAGTCCACTACAAAAACAGAGGGTTTCCAAGTATGATTTAAGAGAAAACTGTTGCAATTCATGCGGGATGCAATACCTTCATGCATATAACATTTACCTTAAATGTATAATTATGGACCTATTTCTTTAAGGATTATCTAAACACATCTGATGTAAGCAATATGATGTATGCATTATCAAAGCATAATAAATATCACTAACTATTCTTCTGTGGGTTAAACTTTATCCTAATTGTATTCTATCTTCCTTTAGGGAGCTCCTGGTGAACGTGGTGTTGCTGGCCTCGGTGGTCCAAAGGGTGCTAATGGTGATCCTGGCCGTCCTGGAGAACCTGGTCTCCCTGGAGCTAGAGTAAGTGATTCTAAAAATGGCATTTACAATTCTAGCTTAAAGACCAGAATATAGTGAATTTTGCAGTCACTCAAAATAGTTACATAATACAGCAGCAGCAATAGCATTATAACAGCAGTGCCATTTAAGATTGTATAAAAATGAAAGATCTTCTGCACATGGTCAACTCTGGACCAAATGGGGCCATGTCTGATAATTAGCTTAGAGCTGTGATATCTTGAGGTAATTGGCTTTAGACTGTTTGTTGCCACCACCACACTTTACTTGCTTGCATGAGAGTAAATCTCCAGGAGTTTTCTTTCTGCTTGCACCATTTTAAAATGGAAAAGTAAGCCCAGGAATATATATAAAATTCATGTTTAAACAGATCCATGGTGCTCATTAAATTGAAGCCGTATTTCTGCCGTCTGTGTGAATTCAGATGTAAGTATTTTTGAGCCAGGCAAATCTGCACCAAACTTAAAATATATTGTAACCTATGGTCGTACCTGTACCAAAAGTAGAGGCCAGTGAATTTTGTTCAGTGTTGTAGAAATTATGAACCTCTGTTGCTACAATTCTGTCGACAAGAGGTATCCTGATTCTCTAGTGTCGAGAGAATCAACTATCTTTAGTTTGGTGATCTAAATGTAATTATTCAATGTTAGTTTAAACAGGAGCTGTAACTTTCAATGATTATGTTTATGTATCCCCTAAAGTTAACAACTGTGCATTTGTGAGGCGTCAATAATAAAATCAAATGTAGAAATCAACACCTGTTTATCCTGAAATTGGGCACCTTAATCTTAGCTCCTTGTTAGTCTTTGCTATAAGCCCTGTCCTTTGCACCTGACGGTCAGCACAGATAAAGAATACAGGGAAAAGTTTAAATGAAACAATGTTTACATTTCTCCTCCTCATTTGCAATTTGTGCCCTGGCTGTGCCTCAACTGACCTGGATTGTGATGCAATTTACCAAATATTTAATATAAATTTCAATGAAAATGGAGCATCACACAAAAAAAGGTTAACTGAAGTTATAGGTGATTTCCAATAATTTATTCAGTGGTGTAATTTCTAGAGAAGTGACGTCTCCCCTATAAACCCTCCTACTAAGAGATCAAGGCATATCTGTACTCCCCTTATATAAAAATATATCCCTCTACAAAGTAACTCAGTTGATTTTGGGGAATTAATGACATTTAAGGAACATGTACAACAGTCATAACTCCTCTCAGTTTACCTCCATAATGTAAGTCCTTTAATTGAAAATGTTTAAAGAATACTGATATATATGACACTATGATACTTTCACTATTTGCTAATGTATTGTTTTGCATTCTACAGGGTCTCACTGGACGTCCTGGTGATGCTGGCCCTCAAGGAAAAGTTGGCCCCACTGTAAGTTACATATTTAATAATGCCAGTAATTTGATATCTACCTCTACATGGACATAGTAATAAATCAAGGCAATGTAAAGTGAACTGTAAATAGCAAATATAGATTAACGAACAAAACTTAGTAGAGAGGCAGGTCATTTAAAAAAAATAAACCATCTTTGTATACAAAAAAATTGTATTTAACAGTTTTTGTTTCTCACCCACTACACCAGTGGAAACACTCTCCGAACGAGTACCAAAACTACCATTGAACTTGCAATGTCAGTTTGTATTTAACAGATGGATTAAGCTACATATTTGTAGAAAAATAGAACAGGTACTCTGTAAATTTGAACCTGCTCTAGGCAGGCATAGGATACTGCAAGCCCAGTAACTCACTTGTGTAGGAGGTGTCAGACCTTTATTAATGTAAATATATAAAGGGAATCAACACAGTAAAGGAGGATATTTAAAAGAAGAAAAACTACCACAACAAGAGGACAGAGTCTTAAATTAGGCTAGAGGGTAGTGGATACATGGAATAGCCTTCCAGCTGAAGTGGTAGAGGTTAACACAGTGAAGGCGTTTAAGCATGCGTGATATTGGCATAAGGCTATCCTAGCTATAAAATAAGGCCAGGGACTAATGAAAGTATTTAGAAAATTGGGCAGACTAGATGGGCCGAATGGTTCTTATCTGCCGTCACATTCTATGTTTCTAAATCTTTTAAGTCTTAATACACGCACCAAATAACTAATATAACTTACACTTTAAGTACTAGTTTAAACCAAATGAAAGCACATACAGAACAAGAATGCTATGGTTCTAAATTAATTGGCAGTGTTTAAATGCCATATTTCATGTGCTAATTGTTTTTTCCCTGCTAGATTTCACTTGAGATATAGTTTATATTGTACTTACAAAAGCTCTGCAAGTTATTCATGCATGAGATATTGAGAGTTGGAGTTACTGCACAGAATCACTGGTTGCCATGTGATATTTAGGACTCTCATGAGAAATAGTTGTACAGCTTTAGCAAGTAGATTAAAACACTATCTTGAATTATAAAGGAGAATTAATTAGCAGTTGCATTCCAGTGTTCTGAATGGAAAAAGCACACAATATTAACTCTTCATATAACCATGACACCTACAGCCATAGCCCCTTTTAACCTACTTACCCAATGATATATTTTTTAAAAATCCTTAGAGCATCAATATACATCCGATGTCATTGTGTAATATTAACTGGGCAGCTGTCATGCCAGCTCAGTATTAAAGGAGTTGAAATATCACAGTAGCTGGAAATGTACATTAAGTAACACTGCACAATATTTTTATAGATGAATGGTTCCATTTGTTTAAAAACTTATGATGGCAGATTAGTTGTTTCCCTATGATAAGGCAGACTTAATTTACACTAGTTTCGTTTTTTTCCGCCATGCGTCAGACTGGAAAATGACATTGAGCTTTAGATAAATGACAAGTGTAAGTCATATTTGTTCTTACACTGCTTTGCTTGCACACTGATATATCAACATGTAAATTTGCTTGGAATACTTTAGTTGAATTACAGTTTAATCAATGTAATGCCAAGACAGTATTCATGAATATTTTTTGTTGTTACTACCCTATAGGGTGCTGCTGGTGAAGATGGTCGCCCCGGACCTCCTGGACCTCAAGGTGCTCGTGGTCAGCCTGGTGTCATGGGTTTCCCTGGACCTAAGGGTGCCAATGTAAGGAACAATATTATTAACAATTTACAATGCTAATTATTTCTAAAGTAATCGTAAGAAGTTATTAAATTTTTTTCAATGATCATCATCATCGATTATTAGATTATTTATAAAGTAATCATCATCAATTATTATATTATTTCTAACATAATCATCATCAATTATTAGGTGATTTCTAAAGTAATCATCATCAGCGAGGCATCATCAGTCATAGTAACGTAGTTTCCAGAGATTAATATAAAGTGAGTTGTCTGATTTTGGTTTTCAAATGAGGCCAAAATGTCATATTCCCAACAACAGTTATGCGGCTTAAATGCACATTTATTGCATGTAATACTTATTTGCAAGAATATGTTTAGATCAATGTTTTATACTGTTTGGTCCATTTATAGTTAACATGTTAGGTTAGACTGGAAGATGTGCTACATTAATTTTCTAGAAAGCCTTATAGATGTGATTGGCGACAGAGTTTTCTTTAATATGTTTTTGTTTCTTCCTTTAGGGTGAAGCTGGCAAAGCTGGTGAGAAAGGATTGGTTGGTGCTCCAGGTCTAAGAGTAAGTTTATTTTTTACTTTGGAATAAAACTCTGGCCTAAACAATTAATCAATTCCTTATTTAAGATGACTTTAAAGACATTAGCAGCCAGAAACAATTCTCCAGTTCTCAAAACAATGTGCTAGACATTACAAATTTAAATAGCTCAGTGCTTTTTTTTTTGCCAAGAAGACAAAAGACTTGACTTGTTATTACAAGTTCTGACTGCTCTGTACTAGACTTTAAGTCTTTTGAAATAGTCTAGAAAAACAGTTACATGTTAGTTTCATCAACAAGATATATCAAGAATAAAAAAAATACTATTGTCACTGTTACAGTGTATGATTGGATGATAACATTCAGGTTGGGCTTTACATAGAAGTTTAACAATATATAATTTCTCTTTTTCTAGGGTCTCCCCGGAAAAGATGGTGAAACTGGTGCTCAAGGTCCTAATGGTCCAGCTGTAAGTAACCAATTATTTTGTCAGTGTCTTAACCTCAATCTTGACCTACATGTAGGGGGTAGGAAAGTAGCATGATCACTTATTGTGCTGTATCCATAGGTTGGAGCCAAAAGTAAATGGGGTGTTAAATAGTAACTATCACACAAGATCATTAAGATCTTTAAGTTAACTAATAATAAGTGAAGTCCTATGATTCTGATGGGTTAGTCTATATGCAGGAACCTTGTGCATGTAAGGTATCTTTAGCTAATGTCTTTGCTTACCACCAGGAAGTGTTGTAGACTGGAGTAGATATGCAATACTACTTATGTCCAACACATACCTTATTCCAATAAGTGTTTCAATAGTCTTCCTGGGTTGAGAGAAATCCAAACTGTCACCAACAGAAGGTTGACAGTTTTTTCTTATGTGGTAACTTGCATTTTTTTTTTTTTGATTTTTCATGATAGCATCACTCCTATGCAACAGTAGTTTATACAGTCCTATACAATTTATACAAAACTGTCCACTGGAAAGCTTAAAGTTCATTAAATCATTCTGCACTCGTGTAAAACTCATCTTTAGTATCTTTAGAATATTATTTATTAATGGATTTCCAAATATGCCTTTAAATAGTACTCTTGATTCTTTTCCTTCCAGGGACCTGCTGGTGAAAGAGGTGAACAAGGTCCTCCTGGCCCATCTGGCTTCCAGGTACTTGGCAGAAGACAGGGCTATACTGTAGCATGATACATTCCAAACACTGTCACTTTGCCACTATGCATGGCATCTTGAAAACTGGAACAATGACCATTAATACCAAGTTACACAATTACACATATTTCACAATAAAAATCTAGTGACACATTTACTGTATGACACAAACACAAAACATATTTCAGATCATTACACAGCTTACATTTGATAGAATTATGAATTGTGAATACAACACAATTAATATTATTTGACCTTGTCTTTTTAGGGTCTCCCTGGAACTCCAGGTCCCCCAGGTGAAAGTGGCAAGCCCGGTGATCAGGTGAGTAAAACATTCCTTCATTTATAGATCTCATCCAGTTTATTGTCAATTTCCAATATTAGGAGTTATCTTTGTTTTAGTGGTTGTGCTAAATCATACTAGGGCCGATTTAAAGATATTGGTATATGCTCCGTTGTTTGTTCTTTAATGTATCCATCCTTCCAAAACACAGATAAGAAAGGTTACCAACACAATTAAATATGTGTAGGATTCTAAACTGTCTGGATAACATTCATCCAATTAGAGATAGAATTAGCATGATGCCTATCTCCCACTGCTTGTCTTTAGAATGTTTTTATGCAAATATAGTCTCTTCTAGTCACAAAATATATCATATTATTGTCTAGCTAATATAAATGGAACACTGGATAACAACTAGTACTGGTGCTAGACAATAATAAGTTAATTAAGTGTGTTGGCATAAATAATTTTTGTGGCATCTATTTCTACAAGTTCATAAAACTCTTTTTTCATCTCATTCTGTCTTGTTCTAGGGTGTTCCCGGAGAAGGTGGTGCTCCAGGTCTTGTTGGTCCAAGAGTAAGTTATTTATCAACATTGTTTCTGATATTTTGTCCATTACCTTTATTTAATCGACAATCCTGCTTCAAGAAGTATCTTCTTAACTTGTACTCAAGTACATTATGGCATAACTAATATACCTTGTGCCATAACACATGCAACATCATTTTATATTGACTTGCTAAGTCTATGCTAATACATCACAATTATTAACCTGTTTTTATTGTTCACTCTGTTATCCATTTATTGACCAACATCATCATTACAGGGAGAGCGTGGTTTCCCAGGGGAACGTGGTTCTTCAGGTCCTCAAGGTCTCCAAGGTCCCCGTGGTCTACCTGGTACCCCTGGAACTGATGGTCCTAAGGTAAGGCACATTTGTAATCCCAAAGGTTGGAATTAGCACAGAATGGTCATTGAGGAGCCTATTCCCCACCACCCCCAAATATAAAAAATGTCTCAGTCATCAGTGACGTGCCCAGCCACATTGTGATAAAGTGGCTATTTTCATTCAGCATAATGTTAGAATGAAAATAAATAGAGACAGAAGCTAAGAGATAATGAAAGGAGGAGACAAAGGTAGACAAGCAGGGAGAGACAGATGGATAGAGGTGGATAAGGGCAAAATGATAAAGATATTCTCAGAGAGATTAAAAGAATCTGTGAGAGACAGACAGACAAGACATAGGGATGTAAAACCAGACACAGAGATAGATAGATCTATACATAGAGATACAGTATTTAAATACAGCTCTTAAATAGATAAATCTATTTCACTATCTGTGTCATATGCTTGGATGGGGACAGAGTGATCTGTGTTAGTTGTCTTGTAAAGCAGAAGCTTTTTACCGATATTGTGATATTAATGTGCCTATCTCCTGAGGGCATGCGAAAGCAAATGGCCCTTTGGCTTTTGTGGGTGAAGAAAAGGATGGAAGAATAGTAGAGGAGGTAAAAGGCCAGGAGGGGTTGGTTGGAAAGTGTCCAGGTTTTTTTCTGAGTTAGAATGATGTTGGGAACAGCACATTGGCTGACTGAGTCCTAACTGGCAGGAAATTGACCATGCCCTCTTGTTACCCATTGCCTACTAAACAACCTGCATTGTGTGTGATGTGTTCCTGGTTATTCAGTCACTAAGTGTCTACATGTGCTAATGTATAAACACACCCTAATTTGGGGCTTTGGGCAGCTGTTCCTTTCACCCTAAATTAATCTTCCCTCGTCTAAACCAATATCCTCTCATTGACTGTTAGACAAGAGAGACACACTTACTAGAGTTAATGAATATAATAAATAATATGATAATCACCTGACTTTGATATCTTTTGTAGGGTGCTACTGGTCCATCTGGTCCCAATGGTGCCCAGGGTCCTCCTGGTCTTCAAGGTATGCCTGGTGAGAGAGGTACTGGTGGAATTCCCGGAGCTAAAGGTGACAGAGTAAGTAAAATATGTTTTACAATTTATTTCCTTTCAAAGTCTATGTATTGAAACAGTTTCTGAGGTTTTATTTACATGACATTGGCATTAATGTGAAAATGTCAATTACTTAAAAAGTTAATTAAAAAATACAAGAATATAAAATTTCAATAGCCTAGGCTAATCGGAAGGGTTCACCATAATAAAGTATTAAACAGCATACATTTATTTATTTATTTTGGAAGCCTTGTTTACTGGAAACTTTTTCTAAAACATTGAAGCTTCCCAATTTTCTGTGTTTTTTTTTTTTTTTTGAGTTTACATACTAAACCACAGTCATCTAAAGTCATTATTGGTTGTATGTGAACACCAGAAGAGTTAAGTCTGCCATTGTGAAACATTCACCAATGTCTATAAAAGGTCAGCTGTGCTAATATGAGATGTTGAAACCCAACACTATTAGGAGAATAGTATGGGGAGAATCTTTTAATATCTACTTATACATCTAACCAGAAAATATAAATCTTGCTTTTTAGTATTAGCAGTGCCTATATATGTGTACCTTTTAAATAATTTTTATCATTCTCTTTTTTTAGTATATGCAAATTATTCACAGAACAATAATACTCAGCTAGTTGACAAAACTTACGTTCCTAAAATGTGGAGCTTATTAGACATCCAGAATCTAAACAACATTGCTGGAACTGCATTATTATTATATTTATAATTATTGATGTTTGAAAGAATTGGGGGACAGGAGTTTTACATTCTGCACCTTTAGACATGTATCACAGTGGAGGCCTACCTTATTATCATTAGAGAGAATACAAGTGCCCACTCATTAGTAGATAATGAATCTACCTATTTGCCATAAACAAATAAAACACATTTGAGTCGTGAGTTAAAGCTATTTATCTATTGATTAACCTTATATATTAGAACAGATACTCATGATTTTGTTTTGTCCTTCTTTACTTTTTGTTTTTTAATAGGGTGACTCTGGTGAGAAAGGACCAGAAGGTGCTCCTGGAAAGGACGGTGCAAGAGTAAGTATGATTACATAAAAGCAAAGAACAAAAAAAAATTATAACCTACACATCAATAGTCTGTTAACTGGTGGAAATAACAGTATTGTAGGGCCTTAAAGCCAATTTCACCTAGGCCACTTAAAATGTACTATTTAGGATGAGAATACATAGGTAGGAAATCCTGGCTTTATTTAACACTCTGCAGTATTGAAGTTCATGGGAGCTGTACATATCAATACTCATCAATACACAGCGCTACGGAATGTGATGGCGCTATATAAATAATAAAATAATAATATTATTCAATACTCATTCTTAATATGGCATTATGTCTGTTTATTAGTGTACAGGTTAGTAAAGGTTATGTATAAAGATCAGTTTTGGGGCAGGGTTCAACACTCTCATTTCCTATTAGTACTCATTATGCTTTATTTGAATGCTGGCAAGATTGTTAGAACATTCCATATGTGCATTTCAGTGAGTGATATAATAAATTCTGACACTTTACAGTCAGTGTTTTAGTAAATTATTAAAAAAATAATCATGAAAAAAATTAATTGTATACATTATAGTAGACATTTAGAAAATACCCAAATGAGGCTACAAATTTATGTCCATGACATGCCATACTGGAATGCAAGCATACTCCCATTGGTTCCAGATATTTATAGTAAAACTAAACCTTTATTGATAGGAAGTTGAGTAAATGAATAATCCACCATCTCAAATACAGAGTCAGTAGTGTGAATACTTACTGTTGACCATACAGAAAATAATTTCTGATTTCTCTTTTCAGGGTTTAACTGGTCCAATTGGCCCACCAGGTCCAGGCGGTCCTAATGGCGAGAAGGTAAGTGTTATTTCAAATATGATGATTAACTTGTTCTAAACTACTTCCATCCTGATGCATTGATCCTGGTGTTCAGCAATAAATCCACAGGCTGCTTAATGAGGTAAAAGTAGATATGGAAAAAAGTAGGCCATCACTGGATCCTGGTAAAGATGTCAAAAAAGGCATAATAACCCCTAGAAATAGTTGATCATCAATAGTGCCACCACTGTTTCCATTATAACTTTGTGCAGATCTGACCATCTCTAGACTGAAACAGTGGGGGAAATTGCATTAATTGCTGCTATGATACTATGGACCTCAGTTCCTAAACACTGCGTAATTAATTCTAATGATCAGGGAGACAGCAAGCATTTAATTTATTTTTGTTTATGTTCATCATCATAAAGATAAACCTCTGTCAGAGATAATTAGTATCTTTGAAATGTAATATTTGGAACTGGAGCCACCTTTGTTATGTCAGTTTTAAGTAGACAATGATGGTATACATCATTGGAAGGCCTTGGAATTCAAATATAACTTTAAAGGGTATTGCCTAACATGTGTTCATATGTTCACATGATGAACAATTGTTTATAGTAGGAATGAAAACGGAAATAGAACAGATTCCAGTGTAGTATAGTCAATAAACATATTAAATTGATGTATGCAGTAACCAGAGACTAATGTAATTTTAATTAACCTTGCAGATTAGTTTGCATGATTACATAATGGGGACGTAAGATGTGATCAGGAAGGAAACTACTCCATAGTTTAAAGAAGGTTATTAGCATGCAGCAAATGTGTGAGCAATAAGAAGTTATTTACACTAACAAATTCAATTTCTCCTTCCATTACTTCTAGGGAGAATCAGGTCCTCCAGGTCCATCTGGTATTGTTGGTGCCCGTGGTGCTCCTGTAAGTTAAATACCTTTTAAAGAAAATTGTATATATATATATATATGTTTTTTTTTTAATTTTGTTCTGGAATTTGTTGACATTGAGCATAATCATATGTTCACCAGACATTAATTATCTGCAGTTAGTCTTAGTCTGATCTATTTTTTTTTTGTATGACAATTTTTCAAGTTAAGATGCAATCTAGTTTATCTTTCCTTTGATTAATTGAATGGCAGATTACATTAGGTTTTTTTATTTATTATCTAGTAAAGTATCTTATTATGTACAAAAAACAAATAACACATTTTGTGCTGTTTTAGACAGTCCCACCATCTTAAACTACATCATTTTGTTCAGCTAACTCTGCCATGTCCTTTATTCTGGATAATTTGCAGAAATAGGATCAGACACAATGATAATAATGATTATGCATACATGAAGATGATATGCAGAGAGCTTGTTCATCCATGATTAAGGCACTTTACATGCGTCAATGAGATAGGCCAATGTTGAGTGCATATGGTAGGCTCCACTTTCTCTTTTTCTCCATATTGGCATCTATAAAAATTCACGTTATCTCGCTTATTAGTTGGATTATATTAATCATAATAATAATAGAAGTGCAATGCTCTCTTTTACAGGGCGATCGTGGTGAGACTGGACCTCCTGGCCCCGCTGGTTTTGCTGGTCCTCCAGTAAGTAATTTCAAATTTGTCAAACAAATAATAAAAAATACAGAATCAATGGTAGCAGCAACCTCTAGTTTCAGATTATTTATCAAAGACAGAGTTTATTATAGAGGAAAATCACATTGAGATGGTGAAAAAATGGTATTACATAAAATAAACATATATCCATCACATCCAATAAACAGAAAAAAGGGAAGGGGGAAGAAAAAGAGGAATTGAATGTGAGAAGGGGGAGGGTTGGAAAATTGACCCCCTGTAAATAAAGAAATATAAATTCAATAAGCATGATTTCCAGAATAGCGTAACCATGGATTCCAGATCTGAAGAAACATGGAGATAGATTGGTATAATAAAGCTGTTAGCTTGCACATTAGGATATGGTCCATAATTTCCATTTTGACCACCTTTAGAAGAGACACAGAGTCCTGACGCCATGCAGAGGTAACTGCTCTCATAGCTTCCAAAGAAATTCTAGTATAGTGTAATTTGGTTAAATAGTCTAACATTTGGCAGTATTGTCCAGTATAGACCTATTGAAATTTGTTTATCTTGGATTTACACATTGGTCATAGTGTCATTTTATACACTGCTCTATTTAATAAGGTTGTTGGCAATGCCACAGCTTATCAGTAATGCCAACGACATTTAGGATATTCTATGATTCCACTTATTCCATGTAGGAATTTATCATTTATGGTAGACCAGTAGTATCATGCTTTCTATAAATGTTAAATGTATTATATTTACAATGAAAGAAGGTGAGGCAGTGTTAGTTTGTGGGAGATTTAAATTCAATTTAAACTTAAATTTTTGTTGCCTCCACTACCAAACGTCGTTCATTAAAATCCTTTGTATTTGGTGTACACCAACTGGAAAGTGATGAGTTATTTTACCATACTCTCTAATTCTTCTCGGCAGCATCAAGTCAGACTTTTATCCTTTCATTGTCAATAAAATAAGTAACATCAAGTTGGTTAATAATAACATCTAGACCCCAGACGATATAATAACAGCACAATTCTGGTTAAATAATTTAATATTACTATAAAAAAAACATGACTACATTAAAACATATCTTCAAAAATACTGTATTAAATATATATACTGTTGGCCTGTTTTATAAATATTTTAAGAAATTGATCCATTTACTATACTTTGGAGTGTTTAGAGAGTCCTTGAAACATGAACATATTCACATCTGATCCATTTATCTGATTGCAATTATGGAGTCAAGAAATGTTTTGTTTTTTCCCCCTTTTGTGGCATAATTAGAATGGCTACAGTTGTTTTTGTTGCCTTGTTTTGAAATTACAGCATAAAAGTACAGGCTTCATGAATAAACTTGATAGGCTTTAGTCTTTTTTCAACTTAGACAAATATGTAACTATGTAACATGCAGAAGACAGGTGCTTTCTGTGCTGATAATGGTAGCCATGCATGATAGTGCATAAATCATCTCATTTGTATTTACAGGGTTCTGATGGTCAGCCTGGTCTTAAGGGTGATCAGGGTGAGTCTGGTCAGAAGGGTGATGCTGGTGCTCCTGGTCCTCAAGGTCCATCTGGTGCTCCTGGGCCACAGGTAGGTTAAACATTTTAGCAATGTGTAAACTTAATACAAAGATACACCAAAGTAGCCGTCATCAGTGATACTGTGCTTGCTGGAATAGCATGTACCATGCAATTATACCTGGAGTACCCAATATAAAATATTAGAATATATATTTTTTAGTTTTATTGTTTTATAGTGGTAACTAGTAGATACTACAAGGTTTTGCAAATTCGAAGAACATACTATTAAATATTACGTCATAATATAATGAAAAGTTAAAATAATATCAAGTAATATTTATAAATACATAGAGCACTAGGAACAATAATTTTATACTTGACCTTGAGATATGAGAATTACTAGTTTTGATGTTTGCAACTTGCCTTTCGTTTACAGGGTCCAACTGGTGTTAATGGTCCTAAAGGAGCTCGTGGAGCCCAAGGTCCTGCTGTAAGTAGAACATTATTACCTTTTTGCACCACACTATATCCTACAATTGAAAAATTGCCATGTTTCTCCCAGGAATAAACTTGTTGCCTTGGATTTCATTAAAACTGTATTACAATGACAGTTTGTCAATATGATGTTTGCCCAATTTATGTTCAATTCCCATATCAACCCCATCTTTATAAAAACATATCTCTGATAAAACAGAGCTTCCCAAAATTGAAACCACATCACAACTTCTACAAATTGTACCCTCATCTTCTATTATAGGGTGCTACTGGATTCCCTGGTGCTGCTGGAAGAGTTGGTCCCCCTGGTCCTAATGTAAGTGACCTCATTTTATTGATCTTAAGACATTATTATTATTATTATTATTATTATTATAACTAACTTCTGTGGATTAGTAATTAGGTGTAATGTGGGTGTATGGTTTTCATTTGGTTTAATTGTGTTATAACATTTTGTATTTAGTGTATAGATTTTATAATGTTAATTTTATAAATATACATATTTTACAGTTTACTACTACTAATAGTAAGAATATTAATAGTATGCTTGTAGTAGGAGGGCACTTACTCAAATCTCTGAAAATATATGAATGTATAATGCTGCAAAGAACTACAATTTTGTTTTTTTAAGAGCTATCATTCTGCTTTTGACTTACCATTGTGAACATGGTAATTTGACATGCAGCTCTGTAAGAATGAGATTTTATAATGTTGGCTTATATTTATTAAACAGGGTAACCCTGGAGCTCCTGGGCCTCCTGGATCTGCTGGTAAGGATGGACCCAAGGGTGCTCGTGGAGATGGTGGCCCATCTGGCCGTGCTGGTGACCCTGGTCTTCAAGGCCCTGCTGGTGCTCCTGGTGAAAAGGGAGAGCCTGGTGAAGATGGTCCTCCTGTAAGTATTACAGCAAAAATGGTTTCAATCGATGTCATTGAAATCTGTTACAATTTGGCATAATTAATCTATATCTCAATTTGGGATGTTTATTTTATAAGGTTTATCTAGAGAATACATGATTTTCAGATATGACTGACTGCATTTCACCTAGTAAAACCATTTGGTCAAACCTGCAGTTAAAATTGTATTAAACGCAAATGCTTATTATTACTGACTTTGCATTTGACTTATACATGTAGCATAGTTATATCAAATACTCAATCTCTATCCTCTTCTATAGGGTCCCGATGGTCCCTCAGGTCCTCAAGGTTTGTCTGGACAGCGTGGTATTGTAGGTCTGCCTGGTCAGCGTGGTGAGAGAGGTTTCCCTGGTCTTCCTGGTCCTTCTGTGAGTATATACTTCTAGGAATTTATAATGTTGTATTATGTTATTTGAATTAAAGAAACTAGAAATGAGAGAGCACATTATTGCTGTAGTTAATTAAAAGTGGTATGATGAGGACCTATAGAAAAAATATAGTTACCAAATATGTTTCTATGTTTCTATGTTTCTATATGCTTGGGCATTTAAAAGAATTAAAGGTCAAGTGCAGATGTGGTGGTGCTCACTTCAATAACCATTATAAAAATCAGGGCAGAAGAGATCCTTGCAAGTTTGCATTTGCAATGATGCCAGTCTAAAATTGCCTAAGAGTCAGGAAGAGCTTTCTTTCTCATTTTTAGGAAAAACTGGAGCCAACATTTTGTGTGGATGAACAGATAGATACCTGAAACTTTTGATTCAATCATTTATAAGATCACCCCTCTGTAACAATATTAATCATTTATATCAAATTTTTGTAAAGCACTCCAGATAGGAGCACAGTATAAAAACTATTACATTGAATAGTAAATTTAGTAAAAATTCGGTATTCCTGAGTACGTAAACATAATCAGATTTCTATTGAGCAGCCTATACATAATACAATAGCCATTAACCATTACAAAAGGACAGCACTCAGGTTCCAAACAAAGTCCTCATACACATGAGGGGTGCTCCAGACTCAAGTGGTTCTGTCCAAACTTCCACAATATTCTTGATAAATATAAAAGTAGTCCAGGCACCCAAATCCAAAATAATAGCAGGCTTTAATGTAACATAGCAACACATGACGATGTTGGTCATTGTGTCACTGAAACACTTTCACATGTTTCTATGTTCCATTAAAGCTTGCTACTATTTTGTATTTGTGTGCCTGGATGTCTCATACTTATTTATAATACTATGACATATATCTGACCTTGAACTTATAGTTTTATTTATAACAAATTGGGGGTGACAGCGTTGTCTGTAAGTAAATGATAGCATATGGAACTCGATTATAATTAAACTATTTACATTGTACAGAACAACCAGTTCACAAGCTTGAGTGATCTTGTGCAGGTCAGATAGGAGGCTTTGGCCAGAGTTGACTAAAGAGGCTTTATTGGTAGGTTTTTACATATCAGCAGGTTAACTTATAGAATTAAATAATAAGGAGAACAGAAGTGAGAGAAATAAATGTTAAGGCAATATGCCCTATAGAGATAATAAACAGGTGTGCAAATAATAAGAAAGCTAGAGATAACAGTATAGGAAGAATAATAAGACAGGTATAAAGAACAATAAAGGTTTCAGGGTAGGAAAATAACACCTTGTAAATAAAAGTAAGCAGCAATGTCCAGATAGGGGTTAAGCAGGATTGTTATGGAGCAGGGTTGGTAGTAAACTAGGTTGGCAGGATAAAGCAGTGTTGCAGGCAATCAAGGTTGGTATGAAGCAGGGTTGGTATGGAGCAGGGTTGGTATGGAGCAGGGTTGGCAGGATAAAGCAGTGTTGCAGGCAATCAAGGTTGGTATGAAGCAGGGTTGTTAGTAAACCAGGTAAATCACAGGTTGCTTCTCAGGAGCCAGGATCTGAAGTCTTTTCAGTAAGAACATCAACTTCAATGTAAAGGCCACTTGGTTTGTCGGGTGTGGCCTTTTGTAGGAACTGTAATTAGTCCTAAGCAGGTGAGGAATGAGATGAATAGTGGCTAGGGAGGCCACTAGTGGTGGAGAACTGGAACTTTATTTAAAGGAACAGAAATAAACTAACATAGAACAGTTGTCAGGATAAGAGCCTGACAGTTTCTTTGGACTGGGAAAAAATAACTGTTTTGTAATATTGTATTTGTTATTTTGTTTAAAGGGTATAACAACTACACTTTATGCAGCATGCTCAGATTTAAAATTAGTTTATTACCATTTTCAAATGTAGCAAACTATTGAACTGAAATTTGAACTGGCCACAGGTGCATATTTAATTTATGGTACACTGGACACTTGCCTGAAGTGTCATATTTTTTTTAGAAATTACTAAAGGTTTTCCAATTTCTAACAAAATATTGGTGTCCTCTAAGAGTTCAGATTTATATTAAAGTATATAAGTATCTAACTCCATAGATTAAATAAAGAAACTAAAAATGAATCTCATTGTAATGTGTCTTTCAACCATAGTAATTTTATTGTAACATTAGAATAATGTAAATTTAAAAAATTATCTATTTTTACTTATATAAAACATCCCCTATAATGCTCTACAATATCTCTCCCCTTGACCACTACTTCAGCCACACCCCTTTAAACAAACTTGTTTTCTATTGGCCATTTGAAATATTGGCAATTATATTTTGCCAATGCCTGTCTGAAATGTCTTTCCATATTGGCTGTTTTCAAAATACTGGATATACACATTACCTTAATATTTTAGTAACATGTTGTATTTTCTCTTTGTCAACTTACTGTAGTAGTTATTTTCCTAATTTTAAAAATATAACTCTTTAGGGTGAGCCTGGCAAACAAGGAAGCCCTGGATCTTCTGGAGACCGTGGACCCCCTGGCCCTGTTGGCCCACCTGGTTTGACTGGACCTTCTGGAGAACCTGGCCGTGAAGTAAGCAGATATGTTTATAATTTGTAAACATTCCCCCAAAATATACTTTTTATTTATATTGTTTCAACTTAAACATATAATGTAAAGATTGTGATTTGATGAAAATATATACAAATTATTCTTCAAGAACCTTTCCTTTATTAAAAGGTATATTATATAAAATTTTACCTTTTATCTCTATTGAGAAAGATCATTATAATACGATCTTCAAGTATTGGAACGCAATATAGAAAAGTTAATTAGTTTCTAGTAATCCTTTCAGGGAACCATACTGATAATTTACAGAAAATTCAAAGTCCAGTCTTTAGGACTTAAGAAGCAGAGCATATTATTAGGCTTTGATAGAATCAAGAGAGCTATGCCTTTATCAGTTGTTTCTGCTTGCATTCATAGTGTGCAAATATTAAGATCTTTCAATATGTCGTAAGTCCATCATATTATCAGGACCTAGAAAACTATGCATTATATTTAATAACCATTACTATTTGAGATCCAGAAACTCCAGACTATGACTCCTTCTATAAGAAAAAAAAATTTACGGGCTATGTTTAAATGTGAATATTGGTTAATATTGTTACCTAGTTTAGGCTCTTTTGTTTCACATTAACACAATTTGGGGATCTAACTTCTTCCAAGTGACAATTGTATAGCATTGGCTATAGTATAATAGCGTTCACTGAGAATGAACTTTGTAAAGCAACATAAAATTATTAGTTGAGAGGAAGGTATTTTACAAGAGATTATATTTTGCATTTCCATTTATGTTCACTATCTGAATTAATTTATTTAATCTTCTCCTTTAGGGTAACCCTGGCTCTGATGGTCCTCCTGGTCGTGATGGTTCTACTGGTGCTAAGGTAATTAGCAGACATTATTTACTATATGGCATTAATTTAAATGTGACACTTCTTTAAGGCCAACTATTAAAGGAGTGATAGATATTTATGTTGCACTTGTAATATAGTAAAAAAAAAACAAGTTTTCAAGGAAAAAGTTAACATATTGAAGCAGATATATAGTGATATTTATCATTTTAAACCCTTAAATACAACAAAAAAGATAAATCATCAAACATTTGATCAATAACCAAACCAAAAATCCCACATTCTTTCTTTGGAAATGAATTGAGATACCAGGCAAGTATTTGTGTTACAAATAGATAATTGAACATTGATATAACTTTAGTTGTAAAACTGTAACAAAGCTTTTTCTCTGAACTCCACAGGGTGACCGTGGTGAGACTGGCCCTCTTGGTGCTCCTGGTGCCCCAGGTTCCCCTGGCGCCCCTGGTCCTGTAGGCCCAACTGGAAAACAAGGAGACAGAGGAGAATCTGTAAGTATATTTGTTTAATTCTTTATATTTTATGCAGTATAATTCACTATGACATTTCCCCATCTAACTATACCATTAATCTTTCACTCTATTTAAACATTTTAAAACATAGAGACACGTAGATTTTTAGTGAGAATTTTAACTTTACATTTCCTTTACTGTAACCCCAGGGCATGTTAAGTTGTATAGTTATATATTTTAGAGAAAGTACTACTTTCTTGCACATTGTAATTGCTATATAATGCATGTGCAATTTGTCATTACTTATACATAAATTGAAATTCAAGGGCCAATTAGGCCAGTGGTGTAAAGGCTAATTTTATGGTTTAGCTTAGATGATAGGTGTCCATCTTCAACCTTGCATTTGTGCTTGGACTCCCTTTATTGACTCATAGAGAATTGGGAGACTAAAGCCCAACCACATCAGCAAAAACTGTTGGAAACCCCTGCCTTACATATATATATATAATACTGCTTCATATACAAACATTATTGCATTAAAAATACATTTCCTGGTAATGAATATTGCTTATGTTCATTTAACTTTGTAAGTTTAGTGTCTGTTCCCAGGTGCAAATATAACTAAGCTAATATATTTTATCTGGGATATTGTAGTTCAGTAATTGCAAAACTGATGTTAGAACATAAGTTACAATACGTCTTAAAGCTCTAATAATAACATAAGCACCTGTAGGCAGTGGTTGCTTGCATAGTTTAAAGATGGCCAGGCACTAGACCCTGCCCCTGGAATTTGACTCCACCATCTGGCCTGTTGGGCTCTGACTACTCAACCTCTGAGAGGTCATGTTCTGTTCATTACAACAATAATCCATAGTTATACATATTTGGAAAACAGCAACTATTTTAAACAGGACCAGCGGCATCACTGCTGTTACCCAAAAAGCGCCCTGGGAATAAGGATTATACACTGTTCAAAATCTGACAGTCCAATCAATGCAAAACCAAGACTCAGCATGTCTGACGGGCTCTATAACAAGAGAAAGAGTCTTTCTATAATTTAGAAATAACTAAAATCTTGACATGATTAGTTGCTCAGCTTCTCTTTGGTGTCTCCAGTCATCATTAGCGCAAACAAACTGGTGAGGGCACTGCCTCACCCACCCTTATGGACCAGTTTACACTGCCTGTAGGTGTCTATCCTACTCAGTTTACATTAGTATTACTACAGATAGATCAGGTAAAAGCATGGAGATGTGAATTAGCAATGTAGTTAATATCCGTATAGCTTCTTATATTTTTGATGGTAGCTTTGTAAATTTTGACACACTCTGCTGAGTTCTTTAGTACTAGCAGAATGATCTGAATACTTAATCAGTCTGAGTAACATTGCTGCAAATAAATAAGGAGATCTCTACTTCAGCATTAATGCATTATTAGTTACTCATAAAGTACCAATAGACTTCATAAATCCAGATACATTGAGAAAAGAGAGGAATAACAACACATAGCTCAATAAATAAAATAATGTTTTATTTAATGTTTGTTAAATTAACTAACTGGACATATTTCTCTTTTATAGGGTGCCCAAGGTCCTTTGGGTCCTTCTGGTCCTGCTGGTGCTCGTGGTCTACCCGTAAGTATACCTTTTCTTCTTTTTTTATTGTATTGCACCCTTATTGCACACACATCAAACAACATGACAGCCTACTTGTATTTGTGGTTCTTTCAATGTTAGTAATAGGGAAACATATGTATTCAAGTAATAATAACAACACATGAACAAATGCACCATCCTGGATGTTTTGTGACTGTCCTGTCTATTAGTAGCCATTACTAGCCCACAAAACATTTTAGCTTTTAGTTAAGATTTTAGGGTATGTCAGGTAGGCAGTATGTGAGATATATCTCCAACCTCGGGGCATGCTACTGTTTTCAATAGAGTCACCTTCGTACATTACGATACATTACAAGATAATATGCTGACACCAAAAGACAATAACATGCTGCATTCTATAATTCTATAAATACTCATCAATACACATGCTTTTTATTTATTTTTCAATTTTTACCATGAATGTGTACTGGGCTTAAGATAATTACTATAGCCCTGATTAAGATGAAACAGAAGTAATGAAACTACATTCTTCATCTTTTGTGGGGTATTTCTTAATAGTGATCTATAATTCACAAATTAAAAATAATACCCTTTATTTTTACCAAATTCAAAACACTTTTTAGAATTACTTTAAAATCTTACATTCTTGTAGAAATTATGCTAACATTGATGTGCATTATATAAAACTTTTAATATGTATAACTGCTAATTTTACTGCTGTCATAGAAAATACTCTAATTATGTCATATTCTTTCTTCCTGATGTCACCTATGTAGGGTCCCCAAGGTCCACGTGGTGATAAGGGTGAAGCCGGTGAAGCTGGAGAGAGAGGACAAAAGGGTCATAGAGGATTCACTGGTCTTCAAGGTCTGCCCGGACCTCCTGTAAGTAGAAATTAAATTTTAACAATTCCCATTGTTTTACAATGCTCCATTCATGTTTGAGTAAGATTTGGGCAACTTTGGTAATAGCAGCCCCCCTAGCGTCTCACACAAATGCTCCACTTGGGTAATTTTTCTGGATGTTTTGTGACTGTCCTGTCTGTTAGTAGCCATTACTAGCCCACAACATTTTTTAGCTTTTAGTTAAGATTTTAGGGGTATGTCAGATAGGCAGTATGTGAGATACATCTCTAACCTTGGGGCATGCTACTGTTTTCAATAGAATCACCCTTATACATTACAATACATTACAAGATAATATGCTGACACCAAAAGACAATAACATGCTGCATTATTTAACAGAGTTTTGATCATTATGAACACCCCCACCACTGATGCTTACATTTAAAATAAAGAGACTTTTGGCATGAGAAGCACTAGAACTACAGGTCTAGAAGCTTCAATAATTATTAAATAGCCATTAATAGTTAGCAGTTAACAGTTATTAATAGATATTAAGTTATTTAAGTGATGAAAAATGTTGGCAATATCCATTACATTCCTTCCAGAATAAATTGAATTATTGAATACAATATTACTGGAGGGGGAGATTTAACAGATAAATGAAATTTAATAATAAATCATATAAAATAAATGTTACTCCTTCTTACAGGGTACCGCTGGTGATCAAGGTGCAACTGGTCCTGCTGGTCCTTCTGGCCCTCGTGTAAGTACAAAAATGATATTTTTTTATATGTTATCACATGAATGTGAATATCTAGATTATAATTGGTATGCTTTATGTATTTGTAGGGTCCTCCTGGCCCTGTTGGTCCCTCTGGCAAAGATGGTTCTAATGGTATACCTGGTCCAATTGGTCCCCCTGGTCCCCGTGGTCGTAGTGGTGAAACTGGTCCTTCTGTAAGTATATTATATTTTGAAAGTTTTAGATATAAATGATAAACCATCTAATACAGACCAATATTAAGGCAGATTAGATCATTCAGAAGCAATTTGAAAATATGTACCTGTTAAATCAGTGCCCATCTAATGTTTTAATGCTTTTTACAATAGGGTCCACCTGGTCAACCTGGTCCACCTGGTCCCCCTGGTCCTCCTGGCCCTGGCATTGACATGTCTGCATTTGCTGGTCTATCTCAACCTGAAAAGGGACCAGATCCTATGCGCTACATGCGTGCTGACCAAGCCTCTACTTCTCTCCGCCAACATGATGTAGAGGTTGATGCCACTTTGAAATCATTGAACAACCAGATTGAGAGCATTCGTAGCCCAGATGGTACCAAGAAGAATCCAGCTCGCACTTGCCGGGATCTTAAACTGTGCCATCCTGAATGGAAGAGCGGTGTGTACTAAATTATATTAACTTTAGAATGATATGGGTACTCAATTAGGATTTTCTAATATTCATCACTTTTCTTTCTTTGCTATATTTTTATTGAGTGTCCAATCTACTTTCACTACCTAACCACTTATAATTGTCTTTCAATCTTACTATGAAATCAGGCAGTTAGAATCTATATGGCTGTTTTGTCAAGCAGAGGCCATTCCCATGAATCATTTAAAATTGCAATGATTGAAACATTAACTACAATTTTGGTTTTCTCACTTAGGTGACTATTGGATTGATCCAAACCAGGGATGCACCGTTGATGCTATCAAAGTCTTCTGTAACATGGAAAGTGGAGAGACATGTGTATATCCCAATCCATCTAAGATTCCCAAGAAGAATTGGTGGACAAGCAAGAGCAAGGACAAGAAACACATCTGGTTTGGAGAGACAATCAATGGTGGATTCCAAGTAAGTAACCTAATTTAAAATGATGATACCGATATGCTATATTTTGTACATGAATGTTTCCAAGACACATTTTGAAAAGTAAACATCTATAATGGAAATTATCAGTAAAGACATTTATTGAATATCTAATTCAGGGCTTAAAAGTAAAAGTTCTACGCTACTAGACTGGCTTTAGAAAAGTTACTAGCTACTGTAAGCCTCGAGAGTACATGGCATAGGAGTGAATTTCTACTCGCTAGGTTTAAATTTTCACTAGACTCGCCAAGGGCTAGTAGTGAGTGGAAATTTTTAGTCCTGATCTAGTCTTAAGTAAATAATAATTCTACTTTGTATGAAACTGTAATTTTCTGTTAGTCAACAACATCTTTTTCTCTGCCTTTTAGTTTAGCTATGGTGATGACAGCTCAGCTCCTAACACTGCTAGCATCCAGATGACATTCCTGCGTCTGCTGTCCACTGATGCATCCCAGAACATCACTTACCACTGCAAGAACAGCATTGCTTTCATGGATGAGGCTTCAGGCAACTTGAAGAAAGCTATTCTGCTCCAGGGAACCAATGATGTTGAAATCAGAGCTGAAGGCAATAGCAGATTTACATACAATGCCTTGGAAGATGGATGCAAGGTATATTATTGTTTAGTATATTGGTACACATGGAGAACGCACCCTTGGACTTTAAGCTATTTTGGACTTCAAATTCCAGAGTACTCTGCCACACAAAGTTCAAGGGAAATGTAGTTCAAGAAAAAGTCAAAAGGCAACTGTTGAACACTGCTAGTCTTAAATACTTTCTCAGTGTTAACATTACATTTGTAGTGCTTTTTAAAATATATAGATTTACATTGCAATTTATATAAGATTTACATATGCAAACATTAAGTTAACTTTGAAATTATATGGATGTAAAAATCATACAGGGTTTTAAGGAATCAGGAGTCATCCATGTAAATTATTATTTATAATTTAATCATTGAAATATGTATGGACTTTTTTTTACTTAAAACAACTATCTAAACTAATGATTGCATCTCATTTGTTTTATTTTAGAAACACACTGGCAAATGGGGCAAGACAGTTATTGAATACAGGACACAGAAAACCTCTCGCCTGCCAATCGTGGACATTGCACCTATGGACATTGGTGGAGCTGATCAGGAATTTGGCGTTGACATTGGCCCAGTTTGCTTCTTGTAAAAAACAAAAAAAATTTCAAATAAAATTAAATAAAAACCCTAAGGACCTGAGTACTTTCCAATCACTTTTAGGACTTCTGCACTGAATGGCTGAACCGACCCCAAATTTCCATTCATCCACATGCTTACATTTTGGACTTTTTATTTTGTATTACAAGGCCAGAACTGGGCAGACTGCGAAATAAAATCATGGTATTATTTATTTATTGTCTTCCTGTAAGACCTATGGGTCCGGTGAAGGTGTGAAACTAACTGGCATGTTTGAAGGCCCCCTAACTGATGTACGAAGTGCAGTTTAAAGCATCCCTCCTCCCCCCCACAGTGTATATCATCAGGGTTACAGTGTGTAATTGAATGAAATGGTGCTATTGTTGTAAATCAAGTTTGTATTTTATAACATCAACTGATATAAAAAAACATATTTTGGAAAGTACGAGTTGATCTGGGCTTTGTTCTTTTACATTTTTTATTTTATTATACTGTAGATAGAAGGGTTTTTGAAAAGTTCCAATGTTTCAGTTCGCCTGCCCCCCCCCCTTTTTTTTTTTTTATTATTTTTCTTTTCTTCCAATATGAGATGATGGAAGTTTAGGGCAAAATCTAAAACTTCCCAGGTTTAAGCTACCTCACACTAACAAACTAGAACAACACACAAAAAATATTGAAGCTGATTTAAACACACATTAGGAATTAACTGAAACAGTTACTGATGGAGAGATTGTGGGTTACGATCTCATGTATAGGTGTATATTATGCTTCAAAGGGGTTTATTTGCAAAAAAAATTTTTAGAAAAAAATGAATTTTAAAATTTAGGTCAATGTAGAGGAGTACGAATTTAGTTGAGTTGGAGAATCTTTCCTATTTTGACCTATCTTTTTCTAATTCAGGAAACCCCTCAGGAAAAACATAATAACTTAATAATGAGGACTACAACGATGAATGAATAGATGATGGCAACTTAAATGTTGCTATATCAAGTGACACAGCGTGGACAATGCCAAAGTATAGCAGCTAGAGTCTCGGTAAAATCAGTATTGTAGTAGGCAAGTGGATGATGTATACAAATCAGGTCAAAGCCATTCAAAATAAGTTCTTTTCCCAAATTATATTTTGAAGTATCCATTTCCAAACCTTATATTGAAATATCTCTGACCTTTACTTCATGAAGTTTCAAGAAACAAACAGGTAGGCATTTTGGCCAGAAGGAGTGGGGTTGAGGGGGGAGGGAAGGGGCATGCAAAAAAATACCCCAAAATCCACAATCGGATAAGAACTAAGAATATGTACTATTTTGTATATGTAAAATAGATTTTTTTTTTAATTATTATTTTGCAATACTGATCTTCAGCATGGTAGGCTAGTAAATATGCCCAACACGAACACTAATCTTTCTTGTGAAATAATTGTCTTACTGTATCTTTTTTTCTCATTTTCCAATCACTTCTACTTTTCTGCAATAAAGATAGAAAGCTTTTTCTATAAAAAAATAAAACACGTTTTGTTTGATTTTTTATGTGTATTAAATTTCATCCTACGATGTAATCTTTGTTGAATGATGTTAATCTTATCTGGGATATTTCATGAGAAAACGAAACAACACAAATAAAAGTTTTAATTAAAAAAAATAAATAACCCTAAGGCTTTTTATTTTCATTGATCCTCAGTGTGGAGAAAAAAAAATCAGATTTAAGTAAAGTGAATATTTTTGAATATCTTAGAACATATGGAACTACAATGGTCAAAACATTTTTAGGTACAACAATAGCTTAAGTAGAAAATGTTTGAATGCAATGCATAATACACAGACAAAAAAATACGTTTAATAAAAAGGAAAATAATGTTAGTGTGAATACTCTCAAGTTGTATCAATTCAAAGTGACAAGGTTTGTTCTCTAAACAGTAAATTGTGATGGGTTATAAACGGAAATGCATTTAGTTACATTATGTCAATAAAAGAAAAGCTGATATTTAGATATTTAATCTAGATTTTGCAAAGCAGCTCAATATTTACTGAATATGCCGCACCATAAAAATATGTAGTATAATGAGTTATGCAGAATGCTTACTAAATTATGTAAACAATATCATTGAGAATACTTTGCAGGGTAGGTGCTCTGGACAATTGTCTGCCTCTTGAGTTTAGCATCACTGAGCTAACCAAACCAGGAAGTAACAGGACCAGTTGTCTGATTGACAGCCAAAGGGTATATTGATGTTATTTGATAAAAGCGTTAATTCTCATTGAAATTAGCACTTTTATAAAATGAAAAAGGCAAGCTAAAGTGGTGTATGTCTTTGGATTCTTTTTTTTAAAGACACGATTAACTGTAAGAGGCAGGTAAAACCAAATGGAGATAAGGCAACAAATGCATGAGCCATATCCAGTGTGAGTTGAAGAGAATGTTTAGCAAAATACAATGAATGAAGCAGGAGACCTTTCTAAAGACAAAACACTGGTAAGTGACACTTAAGCCTACATCCATACATACCTAACTATTCATCATGTAGTCCACATAATGACATTTAGGTCATACACTAGGTCATATTATAACACTAAAATCTATGCTTCCCATACAAGAGACCTACTTACATAACCAATACTACAGGAACTTTCTTACAAAATCATGGTTACATGTCTGCTGTGAGGTATCAAACAATGGGAGTTGGAGTCCGGCAGCATACTATTACAACAGGCAGTCCTAATAGTTAGAGCAGTCCTTTTATATAGTGGTTAGGAAGTGTGTGTTCTCTTCTTAAACTGGAGATTTCAATATAAATTGTGACTTATAAATTAACCTGGATACACCCCTTGGCTGTCAAGCAGACAATCTGTCCTGTCACTTCCTGGTTTGGGAAGCTCAGTGAAGCTAAATTCAAGAGACTGCAATTACCCAGAGCACCTGCCTTACAAGGACTTCTCATTGAGCTGCTTTGGGAAGTCTGTGATTGGACGGCCAAGGAAAGTCTGGGCTGCAAATGAAGGGTAGGGCTTGCAAAGTCAGCAGACAAGAGATCTATAGCTTTTGTAAGCGGGTTTTAGCTGTACCATCAATGAGATTATGCATAATTAAATGCGTGCATGTTTTCATTGGGTGTATATCTATTATATATGTATATATATATATATGCTTTTTATTTGGGCAGTGGAGTTTCCCTTTGAGAGTCACTCAGCTATATCAAGGTTAGAGAAAGGAAAGAACAATACAAGTTATGTAAATTTTAAACATATTAGAAAGCAATGAAAAAACAGGTATGTATTGAGCATCATGCATGGGTATTCAGAAGCCTACAGTATGGGAAACCTGGGCACAGAAATATGGCTATAAATTTGGACTCCTGAGCCACAATGATATAACATAACCAGGTGTTCGCTTTTCACCTCTCAGTAAATCACCATCAAACCAGTCATTATCTGCCCAGAAACAGATGTGTGAAGACACTATAGATCTGGTTAGCACATACCACCCTTAAAAATATGACTATAAAGTGCATAGTAATGTAAAATATGTCTCAAATAATTTTTTATGAATACAATATAATCACTACAAAATCCCTGGAATAAAACAAATTCCAACCGGTCTCCCACCGGAAATACACGTGTGCATTTTTGTGTAATGTCATTAGAACAGATGATTTTGCCAGGATTAGTCATTTACGTAGTTTAAAAAAAAAAATCTCCACTTCGAAACACAAAACATTACCCTATATATCCTAGCACACCTATAAACCTAATTCTGTGATATTCTCAACACACACCACAGATTCACTTAGATATCCCTAACTTTTTTTTCAGACATTAATGTGGGACTTTCCTCAGGCACCAGAGTTTCCTCATTCAGACTCTGTGGTGTCGCTACCTCAACCTTAAGGTGCACTCTACTGGGAGACAAAAAAAATCTCTTTCACAGAATATCCATTACACCATTTTATTTATACACTAACTAAAAAAAATAACTCAATTTTATTTTATACTAGCCAGTAAATTTTCATTCCTGACTTTTTCTTATGGCAGCATCACTTATGGGTAGCTTCACCTCCAGCAGGACCAAGACAGGAAACAAACAATTAACTAGACTGTTCCATACCTCAGTCCAGTTGAACAGCTCAGATGAAACTCAGGACAGTTTTATCTGCAATGAGAACAAGCCAGGAAAAGAAATTTGCTGCTAAGTATAAAATAGAATTTTGCATTTTCTGGCTAATCATGGCAGCATCACTTATGTAATACCCAAGCAAAAAAGTGCGGGGGGTATTAATACGCACAATAATACACATAAAGATACTCAAGAATACTGCAAAATAATACCCAAAATGTATTACACAGAAGTAACGGCAGCAAAAACACTTCTGCCAAATTTAGTGGAAGAAGAGGCCACACACAGTTTGAAATGCTTAATGAAGGCAGTGGCGTACTAAGGGGGGGGCAGTCCGCCCCGGGTGCCACCAGGATGGGGGGTGCCATGACCAGCCCCGCCGCCCCCCCTCATGCTGCAGCCGCCCGAGCGGTCTGTAGAGAGCCTCAGGCGGCTGCAGCTTTGCCCGGGCGGTGCGTCCATGAGGGCGGACCGCACCGCCCGGGCGCAGCCTGAGGAGAGGGGCTGACAGGAGGGAGCGCTCAGCGCTCCCTCCTGTCACTCCCTCTGTAGTAGCGTGGCCGAGCCCAGTATAGTCGGCAGGTACAGGGAGCATCTGTCTATATCTGACAGTATAGTCCGGCCGGGTACAGGAAACAAAAGCTACCTGTACCCGCCGACTATACTGGGCTCGGCCACACTACAGCAAAGGTAGGGGGGAGGGGGGGATGAGAAAGAGAAAGGGGGGGTGAGAAAGAAGAGCAGAGGTGGGGTGAGAAAGAGAAAAGGAGGGGGGGGCGTGAGAAAGAGGAAGTGAGAAAGAGAAATGAGGGGTGAGGCGAGAAAGCAGCTGGGAAGAGAAAGCAGGGCGGGGCAGGAAAGAGGGGGGTGAGAAAGGAGGGGGAAGGAAGAGGGGGGTGAGAGAAAGAGAAAATGTGAGGGGGGGTGAGAGAGCAAGGAGGAGGAAGAGAAAGGAGGGGGGTGAGAAGGGGCGGGAGAAAGGAGGGGGAAGAGAAAGGATCGGGGAAGAGAAAAGGAGGTAAGGAGAAAGAGAAATGAGGGGGGTGAGAGAAGGAGAGAAAGAGAAAGGAGGGGGAGAGAAAGAGAAAGGAGGGGGGAAGAGAAATAGGGAGGGAGAGATATTAGGAGGGAGGGAGAGATATTAGGAGGGGGGGAAAGAGAAATTAGGGGGGGAGAGAAATTGAAATTAGGAGGGGGGGTAGAGAAATTAGGAGGGGGGAAGAGATATTAGGAGGGGGGAAAGAGAAATTAGGAGGGGGGGGTGAGAGAGAAAGGAGGGGTGTATATTAATTATGGGGTATGGATTAATTATGGGGGAGTATTAATTATGGGGGTGGTGTATATTAATTATAGGGGTGAATTAATTATGGGGGTGTATTAATTATAGGGGTGTATTAATTATGGGGGGTGTATTAATTATAGGGGTGGATTAATTATGGGGGATGTATTAATTATGGGGGTGTATTAATTATGGGGGGTGGATTAATTAAGGGGGGAATTAATTATGGGTAGTGGATTAATTAAGGCGGAGTGGATTAATTATGGGGGTGTATTAATTAAGTGGGGTGTATTAATTAAGGGGGGATGGATTAATTATGGGGGGTGGATTAATTAGTGTGGATTAATTATGGGGGAGTGGATTAATTAAGGGGGTGGCTTAATTAGTGTGGATTAATTAAGGGTGTGTGTATCAATTAAGGGGGGTGGATTAATTAAGGGTGTGTGGATAAATTAGTGTGGATTAATTAAGGGGTATGGATTAATTAAGGGGTATGGTTTAATTAAGGAGTGTGGATTAATTAAAGAAAACCTTTAACATTTTTTACAGGTTTTTTTTTGGGGGGCGGGGGGGTGCCAAGCACAGGATCAGCCCCGGGTGCCAAATGCTCTAGGTACACCCCTGAATGAAGGTCATAGGAGAAGACCAAGTGGCTGCCCTGCAGATGTCATCAGGAGAAATCTCTGCCCAATTAGTCCATGAATTCGCCAAAGATATAATAGAATATGACAATCTTCTCCGGAGGAGTCAGATCCTTTAGAGAGTAAACTTTCAAGATGATATTAGAAATCCATATTCACAAAGTAGAAAAAGATGCAGCTTCACCTTTTCTGCAGCCTGCAGGAATTATCAGGATTACAGAATGATCCAGCACGTAGAACTGTGTAACACAGAGGACTGATAGGTAACGTATACCGGACCTTAGAATGGCCGGACTAACGTACCAAAGAATAGTCAGGAATAGCCGAGGTCAAGGGAAACAGAAAGAGACACAACGATAAGGAAAAGCCAGGATTCAGGGATGCCAGAAAACAGGGAAGTCAAAAACAATGCCAAAGTCAAATAACCAGAATCAACAACACGCTCTGTACAACCACAAGGGAAACCACGACAGGGCACTGAGCAGGATGAGAATTGGGCCTAAATACCCCTCCTCTAGGTCTGATAGGCTGTAACCGGACTTTGACCCCAAAGGCAGTTACCAGATCTCATTTGCATAATTGCTGCTCAGCATTAACCCTTCTGTGGATTTGGTTGTTGCTCGGCACAACTTTTCCTGTGTGGACAGTAAATGTCATTAACCACATTTTTGTAAGTGGATGAATACGTGACATTACCCCCCACCTGAAGAACACCCACCGGGCGGGCAGGACCAGGTTTGAGAGGAAATTTGGCATGAAAATAGCGAATCTTGGGGCCAGCATGTATATCAGATGCCGGAACCCAAGAACGATCGGCTGGTCCATAACCTTTCCAATCCACCAAGTACTGTAAAGTGCCCAGA
Organism: Pelobates cultripes; assembly: GCA_933207985.1. Classification (NCBI taxonomy): domain Eukaryota; kingdom Metazoa; phylum Chordata; class Amphibia; order Anura; family Pelobatidae; genus Pelobates; species Pelobates cultripes. The sequence goes on from OW240912.1 coordinate 351,466,399, forward strand.
GAAAACCTGGAATCAATTATGGAGGAGACCTCATACTCTTCCTGTCCAGAAACAACAAAAGGGAGGAGGAGGGACACTTGAGACAGTATCTTTACTGCAAACAAGAGGTTTGAGCAAGGACACATGAAAGGTATTAGGAATTTTCAAGGAGGCCGGAAGGGCCAGAGAGTACGCAACAGGATTGATCCTACGAAGGACACGAAAAGGTCCAAGGAACCTAGGAGCAAATTTTATGCTAGGGACTTTGATGTTACGAGAAGATAACCAAACCCTCTCACCCACTTGGTAAACAGGGTTAGCACCTCGACGTTTATCACCAAAAACGGTCAGCAGCAGTACCCAGAGCAGATTGAACTTTAACCCAGGTATCACGGATGGAAGCCAGACGGTCATCCAAAGCAAGAATAGCTGTGTCAGAAAAAACAGCCGGTAGGACAGTAGGATGACAGCCATTATTAACAAGAAATGGACTATGCCCAGAGGAGTCATGGTCAGCATTGTTCCTAGCAAACTCGGCCCATGGTAATAATTCGGACCAATTGTCTTGAGTGCTATTAACGAAACAACGCAAGTATACCTCCAAAGTCTGGTTAGCCCTCTCAGCTGTACCATTAGTCTAGGGAGGTAAGAGGATGAAAAAGACAATTCAATCCCCAATTGCTTATGGAAAGCCCTCCAAAACTGGGATACAAACTGAGAACCTCTATCAGATACAATATTATGAGGAATGCCATGCAGACGGACAATCTCACGTATAAAGATCAGTACCAGGTCTTGAGATGACGATAATTTCTTGAGAGGGATGAAGTGAGCCATTTTAGAAAAACGATCAACAACCATGAGAATAGTGGTATAACCATTAGAACTAGGAAGTTCTACAATGAAATCCATAGACAAGTGGTACCATGGGACCTCAGGAACGGGAAGAGGACAGAACAAGCCTGCACATACTCCTTAACATCCTTCCTGAGGGAATCCCACCAGAATGACCTCATGATAGCAGAAGTGGATTTATTAATACCTGGGTGACCAGCAGACACATTGTCATGAAACACCTTCATGATATTAACCCTTTCCGAACGAACAATTTGTCCTGAGGTTTACCACAGGGCGCCTGAGACTGAGCCTCCATGATGGAGCCAAGCAACGGAGAGGACAATGAAAGGATAGTGGAAGCAATGATACGTTCCGGGGGAATGATATGGGACTTTTCTTGCTCTTGTATAGACTCAGTATCAAACTGTCTGGATAAGGCGTCAGCCTTGACATTTTTAGAACCAGTATTACAAAAGAAAAACTAGTGAATAGTGTATAGGCGCTTTGTGGATATAAAGGTAAAAATGGTGGTAGATATAATCGTTTTTTCCCAAACACAAATAAAACGTGAATAAAAAATGCAAAGTTTATATCAAACCACAAATAATGTAAACCAAACAGTGAAATAGTGATAATAAGTATATACAAACATACAACCTGAGCTTGACAATATAGTCAAGTGATATCTAAAAACATAAAATATAATACAACATAGTGTAATCTGTAATAAGAAAATATGAGGCAGGATAAAACAGATTGTCACTCACATTCGGCAGAGCCGTCCCAGGCTTTATATAGCAGACCCAAAGGTACCAATTCAGGCTAACGGATTTCCAAAGAGTAGATGGAGAAAATTTCAGGAAAAAATATATGTATTTGTTAAAGATAAAATATTCAAAACTCAAGGTGCTAGGGGAGTGGAATCCAAAAAAAAATACAGAGAAAAGGATATCCACTTACCCCAAATATAGTGACCAAGAGCAACCAAGTAAAATAACAACAAGCTAATATAAAATACAGCTGTATAATAAATGAATAGAAGCAGACGCGTTTCGGCTCAAAAGCCTTCTTCAAGTGCTGGTATTATGATCTTCGGAGCTTGTTTAAGTACACCCGGTAATCACAATCACATGTGCATGGTCTCCGTCCAATTTCGTCACTTCCGGTATTTTTGGTTGACATCATTTCCGGTTTTCGGCATTTGGAACACATGGTGGAACGCATGGTGGAACGCATGGTGGAACGCAAACACAACTATGCCATAGTATGCCGCCGGATATAAAGTCCTTAATATGTGAAAATTTGGGCTCAAAACAAACAGAACAATAGATATTAGAAATATATCATTACATATCTAAAATTAATATATTAAATGTATACATAAAAAAGATATATAAAGGAAAAAGCATAAAAAAGGAATAACACAGATATAATAAAAGGTGATTAGAGCTGGCATAGTTAGAAAGTCAGTAAAAACAATAAAAACATTCTTAAATTGGAAAAAAATCCTTTATATTTATTAAAATATATAAACTATAAAAAACATGTATATATAAAATATGAAAAATTAAAAAAATTATATATTATTAATTTAAAAATTGGCTGAATTCGAAATCTAAATTTAGTCCATTAGGGGATAAAGAGTCTACGTCAAAAATCCATTTGCTTTCTGTCTTAGCCAACTCTTTAACATTATTTTCACTTCTCCAATTTTTTTCTTTTTTAAAAATAGCTATGAAAGATAATACAGATGAATCGCTTCTATGTTTTTCAGCAAAATGTGCTGACACGCTATGTTTTAAATATCCCCTTTGGATATTGCCCATGTGCTCCGCAATTCTGTTTTTTAAAGCTCTAGTAGTCATTCCGATATATTGCAGACCACATGGGAAGCAGAGGAGATATATAATATTTGTCGATTGACAAGTCAAAATCTGGCGAATAGAAAAAAGACGATTGCTATGGTAAGAAGTAAAAGAGGTGATTTTTTGTTTTTTAAAAATAGTTTTTTTACATGCCACACAAGATTTACAAGGATAAAAACCTTGTTCTAAATTAAAAAAGTTTTTATTCTTTTTATCTTTAATAAAGCTAGTGGTTAAATGTTGCTTTAAATTTTTTGCACCGCTATATATTATGGTCGGTTTTTCTCCTATAATATTCTTATGGGTTGGATCTGATCTAAGAATATGCCAGTATTTATTAATAATATGTTTGACTTTTCTAGCATTTTCATTATGATTTAAAACAATAGGAACAGTTGAAGACATTTTATTCTTTTTTATAATGGATTTCTTTTTTGATTTTAAAATCTCTTTTCGTTCTTTCGCCTTAGTTTTCTTAATAAAAAAAATCTAAGGATCTGGAATCATAGTTTTTCTCCACTAACCTAGTTTTAAAAAATTGTGCTTGTTCCTCAAATATTTTTGTGTCGCAAAAATTGGCTATTTGGCATATATAGCCAAGGACCGTAATGACAACTGGATGTGTCGATGTATCCATTGACATCAACTTTTTTGAAAAATTTCTTAGTGTGGATAGCCTGGTTTTCAATATATATAAACAAATCAAGAAAACTGATGCCAGTGGTACTATGTTCGCTGGTAATACGTATGTCAGAATTGTTTTCATTAAGAAAATTTGCAAAAAGTTGAAGAGATTCCTCATCTCCTTGCCAAATGAAAAAATATCATCTATGTACCTGCGATAGAGAACCAGATTCTGCACCCAGCGTGCCTCGGAGAGAAAAAGATTTTCCCAACGTGCCATAAAAAGATTGGCATAGCTGAGCGTGAATCTGGTCCCCATCGCAGTACCTTTAAGTTGTAAGAAAAATTTGTTATCGAACCAGAAATAATTGTGATTAAGGATAAGTGTGATACTATCCATAATAAAGGTAATTTGTTCTTCATGCATGTCACTGATGTTTTAAGAAATACTCTACCGCTTCACAACCCAATGTATGTGATATGCATGTATATAGACTTGTGACATCACAAGTAACTAAGAAATAGTTTTTCTTCCATTGTATATCCATTAGTAATGTAAGTAAAGATGAGGAATCTTTCAAATAAGATGGTTGTGAAATCACTAAAGGTTGAAGTGATCCAACTCCAGACATTATAGGTCTACCAGGCATTTTTTTTTTATCTTTATGTATTTTAGGAAGTATGTAGAGTACTGGAATCCTACAAGAAGTAACATCAAGATATTTGAATTCATGTTTATTTAAGATATCCAGTACCCTACCTCTATCCAACAATTCTGAGTGGTAGGGTCACCTTTTAATTGTCTATAGGTAGTGGGGTCATTTAATTGGCGATATATTTCTAAATAATATTGTTCCTTATTTAAAATTACTATGCCCCCGCCTTTATCGGCCGGTTTGATGACTATACTGGTATCTGACTGTAATTCTTTTAAAGCATTTCTTTGTTGTGAACTAATATTGCTATGTATACGTTTCTTAATTTTTTTTCACTTCGTCCATAACCAACCTTTCAAAGACCTTCATTCCTCCATTAATATAATGACGAGGAAAAAAAGTAGATTTCTTTTTTAAAAGAGTATGATTAAACTTAGAAGTAGGTGGAATTTCTTCCACAGAAGATGGTTTATCGAAGAACAATTTAATACACATATTCCGTGTAAATTTATGAAGATCAATAAAGGTCTGGAATGGTTGATTATATTCTGAAGGAACAAATTTAAGACCTTTCTTTAAGATTTCTATTTGAGGATTGGTTAAAAAAATTTCTGACAAATTAAAAATTCCTATTGTTCTATCATCCTGCCTCTTTTTTTCTCTCTCCAAGATTCTTCCTGCTCTAACTCCTCTCTTGCTCCCTGCCAAACTCTTTTTTGGGGAAAGTCTTTCATATCTCTCCTTCAGGGGTTTTGCCTTAAAAAAAGGGGAGACTGCTGGGATTTTTTTATTTTTTCTCTGTTGTATACAAATTTTCATCATTCTCACAGAGAAAGATTCAAGGGCTGCATCCCAAATTTCTATAAATTCTGAATGCGTTCCACCATGCGTTTCAAATGCCGAAAACCGGAAATGACGTCATCCGAAAATACCGGAAGTGACGAAATTGGACGGAGACCATGCACATGTGATTGTGATTACCGGGTGTACTTAAACAAGCTCCGAAAATCATAATACCAGCACTTGAAGAAGGCTTTTGAGCCGAAACGCGTCTGCTGCTATTCATTTATTATACCGCTGTATTTTATATTAGCTTGTTGTTATTTTACTTGGTTGCTCTTGGTCACTATATTTGGGGTAAGTGGATATCCTTTTCTTTGTATTTTTTTTTTGGGATTCCACTCCCCTAGCACCTTGAGTTTTGAATATTTTATCTTTAATAAATACATATATTTTTTCCTGAAATTTTCTCCATCTACTCTTTGGAAATCCGTTAGCCTGAATTGGTACCTTTGGGTCTGCTATATAAAGCCTGGGACGGCTCTGCCGAATGTGAGTGACAATCTGTTTTATCCTGCCTCATATTTTCTTATTACAGATTACACTATGTTGTATTATATTTTATGTTTTTAGATATCACTTGACTATATTGTCAAGCTCAGGTTGTATGTTTGTATATACTTATTATCACTATTTCACTGTTTGGTTTACATTATTTGTGGTTTGATATAAACTTTGCATTTTTTTATTCACATTTTTAGAACCAGGTCTATAAGTAATAAGAAAATTAAAGCGAGAAAGGAACAGAGACCACCTAGCTTGTCTAGAAGACAATCGTTTAGCATCTCCTATGTAAGCCAGGTTTTTGTGATCAGTAATGATCAAAAGGGGGTCCTTGGAACCCTCTAAAAGATGTCGCCACTCCTTGAGAGCTAGAATAATGGCCAACAATTCCCTATTGCCAATATCATAATTGCGCTCGGCAGGCGACAATTTTCTAGAGAAATAACCACAAGGATGCAATGGAGTATCCTGGCTCTCCCTGTGGGAGAGAACTGCCCCTACCCCTGTCTCTGATGCATCAACTTCTAGTATGAAAGGTTTACTGGTGTCAGGATGTATCAATATGTCGGCAGAGGCAAACCGCTGTTTGAGAGTTTCAAAGGCTTCTATAGCCTCCTTAGACCATATCGTGCTGCTAACCCCCTTGCGTGTCATATTGGTGATGGGGGCTATTACTGAAGAAAATCCCTTTATAAACCTTCCGTAATAACTGGCAAAACCAATAAACCTTTGAATGGCTTTCAACCCAGTGGGTAAAGGCCATTGTAGAACCGATTCCAGTTTTTTAGGATCCATCTGAAACCCAGAGGCAGAGATATTATATCCCAAAAACTGTACTTCAGATTGGTCAAAGATGCATTTTTCTAATTTACAATAAAGTTGATTCTTTAACAAGGTCTGCAGAACTTGTCTAATGTGATCATGGTGAGTTTGAATGTCAGGAGAATAAATAAGCATATCATCCAGATAGACTGTAAAATGTAATTTTGGAACGGTGTTAATGTAGAATCCTCTTAATTTCTTCTTGTCTTCAGTTGATTGCTATATATACGTCTTTTGTATATATAGTCTTGGGCCAAATGCTCGCCACAATAATATATGTCTATATTATTGAAAAGTAGTAAAACGCAATCTGACTTACGGTTTCTTCAGGTTTATTCTTTGTTACGGATACATAATAAAACATAATAAAGGATGTTACAGGATAGTGGACGTTCAACAGCAGATGGTAATTGCTGGACTTCTGATTGGAGAGTTACATCGTTGTACAGAGCCAAGAGCCAAGCCAAGAGAGCGACCTTGTGTCCCTCTGTTACTATAAAGATGTGCTAATACTAACGTCAGCATTTAACTCTAGCCATATAAGGACAAGACCCCCGAATCCACATTCCAGAGCTCTCGGACAAAGACAGCCGTGTGACTTATTGATACCATCTGTTACTTATGTCAATCCACACATCCATATATATAATCAATAGAAACATAGAATATGCAATATTCTACATAGACCAAGACAAACGAGTAAATGTAATCCCTGAGTACATCATTTATGAAATCTTGGAAAATCGCTGGAGCATTGCACAACCCGAATGGCATAGATATTCATAGTGTCCACTTCTGGTATTAAATGCAGTCTTCCACTCGTGGTTTTCCTTGATTCTCACTAAATTGTAAGCACTTCTAAGATCAAGCTTAGTAAATACTTTAGCACCTTGGAGTCTATCAAATAATTCAGCAATAGTGATGTGCCGAACGGTTCGCCGAAGGTTCGCGAACGGTTCGCCACGAACGGTTCGCCACGGACTCATCATTGAGTAAACTTTGACCCTGTACCTCACAGTCAGCAGACACATTCCAGCCAATCAGCAGCAGACCCTCTCTCCCAGACCCTCCCACCTCCTGGATAGCATCCATTTTGAAGCTGCATTCTTAGTGAGCTGTCCAGGAGGTGGGAGGGTCTGGGAGGGAGGGTCTGCTGCTGATTGGCTGGAATGTGTCTGCTGACTGTGAGGTACAGGGTCAAAGTTTACTCAATGATGAGTCCGTGGCGAACCGTTCACGGCGAACCGTTCAGGACATCACTATTCAGCAATAAGAGGAATGGGGTAGGCCTTATTAATGGTGATTTTGTTCAATGCCCTGTAATCAATACATGGGCGCAACTCACCGTCCTTTTTAGATACAAAAAAGAATCCTGCTCTAGCAGGCAAGGATGATTTTCATATGTGGCCTTTATTCAATGAATCCTTAATATATTCCTCCATTACTTTACTCTCCTGAGGTGACAGAGCATAGACTGCTCCCTTAGGTGGCATAGCGTCAGGTAGTAAATTAATAGAACAGTCATAAGGTCTGTGAGGTGGTAGAGTATTCGACTGAGTTTTGCTGAATACTTCTTTAATGTCTTGGTACTGTATAGGGATTTCCGGGTTTTGAGGTGTACTAGTGGGTAATCCAATAGTGCCCACTCTTTTGACAAGATTCAATATACACCTTTCATAACAATCCTTACCCCATTCTAATATTTCCCCATTTGCCCAGTCAATATGAGGGTTATGCTTGTTAAGCCATGGAAAGCCTAATATGATCTGACAGGAAGGGGATGCAATAATCTGAAATGTAATATCTTCCTTATGTAAGGCACCAATGGATACATTAATGGGTAAGGTTTTGTGTGTAATCAATGGTTGTGAGAGTGGTCTCCCATCAATAGCTTCAACAGCTAGGGGTGATAGTCTCTCCTTGATAGGTATAGTATTACCTTTAACAAATTGAACGTCAATGAAGTTTCCAGCGGCACCTGAATCCATCAGGGCTTTGCATGAAAAGTTCTTATTTTTAAAGGCAATAGAAATATCAAGGAGAAACCTATTTTTATCCATTCCAGAGGATGTTTCCAAGACCTGTCCCCTTAAGGTGTGGTAGTTTTCCGGACGTATGGGACAATTGTTTCTCATATGTCCTTTTCTACCGCAGTGTAGACATAGGCCTTCTTTTCTCCTATATTGTCTTTCTGCTTCCGACAGTCTAGTGACCCCCAACTCCATGGGTTCAGGTTCGGACTGTACAGGAAATTCAGGGACAATAGGTTTGGAGAAGTGGGGTGCTAAAGGCATATTCATGTGTCTGGTCTTGTTTCTAGTAGATTCTCTGGTTCTCAATCTACTATCAATTTGCATGACAAATGTTATAAATTCATTAGGTTTTTTGGGTAAGTCTTTGGCGACAATCTCATCTAGCATAGTTTCAGATAGTCCCTTTTTAAATGCAGAGATTAACCCACTATTAGTCCAGTCTACCTCGGAAGCTAGGGTATGAAATTCTATGGCATACTCCGAGATAGACCGGTTCCCTTGTCTGATATGCATCAGGGCAGTAGAGGCGTCTTCCTCTCTGCCTATTGGTTCAAACGTAAGTTTTAATTCTGTAATAAACTCCTGGTAATTGTGTGCCACACTCCTATTACTCTCACATAATGGATTGGCCCAAGCTAAAGCTTTACCTTTTAATTGATTCATCAGGTAACCAATTTTAGCTCTGTCCGTGGGAAAAAATCCCGGTGAGGCCTCAAAATGATACTCTATTTGGTTAAGGAATCCCCAGCATTCTTGGAAATTACCATTAAAATGCAGAGGAGGAGATAGAGAGATAGTTGGTACCATGTATACTATAGGCGGAGGTACACAAGGCAGAGGTGACACAGTAGGAGCAGCCACAGGTTGCAGATGTGCTGTACGAGTAAGAAGCGTACTGAAAGCCTGGGCAAATTCATCCAATCGGTGATCACTATCCTCCAGTTTCCTTTCGCAAGCAGCTATGTGATTACACAATTCTACAGGATCTATGGCCCTGTCGTAATGTCAGGATTACAGAATGATCCAGCACGTAGAACTGTGTAACACAGAGGACTGATAGGTAACGTATACCGAACCTTAGAATGGCCGGACTAACGTACCAAAGAATAGTCAGGAATAGCTGAGGTCAAGGGAAACAGAAAGAGACACAACGATAAGGAAAAGCCAGGATTCAGGGATGCCAGAAAACAGGGAAGTCAAAAACAATGCCAAAGTCAAATAACCAGAATCAACAACACGCTCTCGTACAACCACAAGGGCACTGAACAGGATGAGAATTGGGCCTAAATACCCCTCCTCTAGGTCTGATAGGCTGTAACCAGACTTTGACCCCAAAGGCAGTTACCAGATCTCATTTGCATAATTGCTGCTCAGCATTAACCCTTCTGTGGATTTGGTTGTTGCTCGGCACAACTTTTCCTGTGTGGACAGTAAATGTCATTAACCACATTTTTGTAAGTGGATAAATACGTGACATTACCCCCCACCTGAAGAACACCCACCGGGCAGGCAGGACCAGGTTTGAGAGGAAATTTGGCATGAAAATAGCGAATCTTGTGGCCAGCATGTATATCAGATGCCGGAACCCAAGAACGATCGGCTGGTCCATAACCTTTCCAATCCACCAAGTACTGTAAAGTGCCCAGAGAAAACCTGGAATCAATTATGGAGGAGACCTCATACTCTTCCTGTCCAGAAACAACAAGAGGACTGATAGGTAACGTATACCGGACCTTAGAATGGCCGGACTAACGTACCAAAGAATAGTCAGGAATAGCCGAGGTCAAAGGAAACAGAAAGAGACACAACGATAAGGAAAAGCCAGGATTCAGGGATGCCAGAAAACAGGGAAGTCAAAAACAATGCCAAAGTCAAATAACCAGAATAACCAGAATCAATAACACGCTCTCGGACAACCACAAGGGAAACCACGACAAAGCACTGAGCAGGATGAGAACTGGGCCTAAATACCCCTCCTCTAGGTCTGATAGGCTGTAACCGGCCTTTGACCCCAAAGGCAGTTACCAGATCTCATTTGCATAATTGCTGCTCAGCATTAACACTTCTGTGGATTTGGTTGTTGCTCGTCCTATGTGGACAGTAAATGTCATTAACCACATTTTTGTAAGCGGATGAATACGTGACGATTATGAATAGTTGATCAGTTTTCTGAAAAGATCCTCTCCACTTGGTACTTCCAAGAGCTGAATCTAGGATACACATCCTCCCCCCAAGCGCATGCGTGCAAAAAATACTTCATGACACAAACTAGCGCACCATATCCTGTGCGCCGTGCAGATGTCATCTCGCGTGACTATCGCTGTGATCACTCTTGGCCTTCCTATGGGAAATTTAGGAAGGACATCATGCAGATTAAGCAGGAAGGCACTTCAGACCCTGGAGATGAGTCTCTGGAGGCAGAGGGTTTCAAAGGAAGGCCTTAAGAGAATAGAACAGCAGTTCCCAAACTGTGTGCACACAGGGGTGCTGCGGAATATTTCCCCAGTGCTATGATTATAGCACCAGGGAAAAATTACTGCTCAACAGGGACCCGGTCGAGTGCAGCGGTCCTTTAAGACCGCGACCGGGCCCCTGTAATGTTGGCTGGCTGTGAGAAAGTGACAGCCTGTCATTTCCTCCCAGCATTCTACAGGGAGACAGCAAGGGAGGGAGAGGAGGCAGCCGCAGCATGAGGGGAGAGGAGCATGAAGAGCTCCAGACCCCTCACCCCAACAGCAGCAGGACTCTAAGTCACCCTCCTGGCACATAAGGTAAGCTAGCAGGATTAACGTCTGCTTCTTTTCCCTGAGCAGCTAGGAGAGCGCTGTTCGGTGGTTTTGTGCATACTAAAGAGGGGAACAATCGTTGCTAGGAGCCAGAGGGATCCGTTCATGGATTAGTTCGGTTATTTGGACTTAACGAAATAGACCGATCGCACAGCCTGAAATCATGGAACTGTTTTGTGCAGGAGCCTTGTGTGCGGTCGGTCAACTGGGACTTCCATGAAAATCGAAAACACCTGAACTGATCTGGGTGATTTTTGATATGTTGGTCACCCAGATCAGGGCTATCAGGGGATGTGACATTTGCGGTGTTTTCTAGAAATTGTGAAAATTGTGTTCCCTTTGCCTTGAGATAATTGGGTTACCCCTTTATCAGACCCAATTATCTCCAGGCTGAGAGGAGGGGATTTACTGTTTGTGCTGTGAGTGTCTCTGTTATGCTCTGTATTTTTATTGGTTGTTTGAATTTATGTCCATGTGTTCCACAAGGTCCAGGGGGGTGTTCCCCTGGCCTGAAAACTTGCATAAAAGCCAGTGTGGCACAATACGATTTCATTCCTGTTGCACCCTTCATCATGTTTCGGCTGAAGTTTGGGTACCTGTGTGGGTACCTGATTACTACTTTGGAGAATTTCAGCTTGAGCGCTTCACTTACTTGGGATTAACTGACGAACGGAGAACCGAATGGCGAGCTATAATCAATCTCAGCTCTCTGCTGTTCGGTTAAAAACTGACGAACCCCTAGCTACCACTTCAGGGTTCGTTACGCACTCCTAATGAGTACTCAGGAGAGAGTGGAGGTAAAGGGCACGAACCAGACTACACATATAACAAGTAGGGACCATACTTACAGAGGTAAAGTGGACACGGTATACACACAGGCTTCGTCCTTGATAGGTTAAAACAACAATAAAAAAGGCAGCACCACATTAAAATAAGTCCAATAAAAAAATAAAGAATAAAGTCCAACTTAAGTGTCCTTGCGAGTGGTCTTTACAACAGAAAGTGCAGTAGTGAAGTCTTAAACTGTATTGGTTCCACTTATATAAAAGACAAAAAACAGAGAGAGGGACGACCAATAGTGTAGTATTGTATAATTACAATAATAACTCACATTTGATAGAGCTTATATCCAGCTCTAGGGTAAAAGCGATTTAATCCCCGCTTATGGGATATGTCGTGGGTATCTCTCCGTCAGTGGTGTCCAACTCTCAAATTAAGAAAAAGAAGAAGAAACAGCCGATAGTGCTCACTGTATAGTACTCTTAATATAAGTAGATAAAAACGTACTTACAAATGAGGAGCAGACCGACTGCTCTTGTGTGTCAGCATAGGTGGATAAATCCCCACCTCAGGATTTCTTGGGATACAGGAGACTTCCAAGTGGATTAAAATCCAAAGAAGAATATAAATATAAAATAGTATAATTTTATAGTAAATAAAATACTAGAAAATACTAAAAAGCCAGGAAAAATTATGTGTATATAAAACAAAAAAAAGGAATAATTGGAGCAAATAAATGACCAAAAATTACGTTAATATTAAAATACACAATATAAAATATCCATAACGCGTTTCGTCAACAGACTTTATCAAATGGAATAACATACAATACCTGGCTAGTTTGTATTATATAGGGGTATAAGTGATTAAAATTTGGTGCAAAAATGGATCCGTCCAATCAGAATTCAGTTTCTTTTGGCAATTATAAAACTCATAAATACATCAATTAAAACATAATATAAGGTGTAAAGACATCTATAATATGTCCCTTTTAATATAATGTGTCCTTCCCAATATGGCCACTATTCTATTTATATCACCCTTTTGCCCCCTTCAAGATGGCCGAGCCTATATTCTATTCTATTACACTTACGACCGCCATTTGCGGCCATTAAACTACATCTCCCATTAGGCTATGCGGCATTGCGTTCGAATACCGGAAGTGCCGCGCGTCACGTGTGTATTCTAAAACCGAAAAGTTTATGTATTTCTAACCCTCGTTTTTGTTATTTATGTATTTTACCTATGTCTTTATACCTTATATTATGTTTTAATTGATGTATTTATGAGTTTTATAATTGCCAAAAGAAACTGAATTCTGATTGGATGGATCAACTTTGGCACCAAATTTTAATCACTTATACCCCTATATAATACAAACTAGCCAGGTATTGTATGTTATTCCATTTGATAAAGTCTGTTGACGAAATGCGTTATGGATATTTTATATTGTGTATTTTAATATTAAAGTAATTTTTGGTAATTTATTTGCTCCAATTATTCCTTTTTTTAGTTTTATATACACATAATTTTTCCTGGCTTTTTAGTATTTTCTAGTATTTTATTTACTATAAAATTATACTCTTTTATATTTATATTCTTCTTTGGATTTTAATCCACTTGGATTTATCCACCTATGCTGACACACAAGAGCAGTCGGTCTGCTCCTCATTTGTAAGTACGTTTTTATCTTCTTATATTAAGACTACTATACAGTGAGCACTATCGGCTGTTTCGTCTTCTTTTTCTTAATTTGAGAGTTGGACACCACTGACGGAGAGATACCCACAACATATCCCATAAGCGGGGATTAAACCGCTGTATGCGCTTTTACCCTAGAGCTGGATATAAGCTCTATCAAATGTGAGTTCTCCACTATTATTTCTAAGTACGTCATTATTGTAATTATACAATACTAAACTATTGGTCGTCCCTCTCTCTGTTTTTTGTCTTCTATATAAGTGGAACCAATACAGTTTATGAAGACTTCACTACTGCACTTTCTGTTGTAAAAACCACTCGCAAGGACACTAAAGATGGACTTTATTCTTTATTGGACTTATTTTAATGTGGCGCTGCCTTTTTTATTGTTGTTTTAACCTGTCTTGTTTTAAAAGGGTTTGGAGGGTTTCCCTTTTTAAGGTTGCTGCCTATTTGTTAACTAGCGCTGTCTCTTTTCTATATTTTTTCGTCCTTGATAGGCATGCTGCCAGTACTGACTCTGTTTATTATAATGTTATGCTACTACCATAGAGACCTGCGAGTCTCATTGATACATGCTTGTTATTTTCTCTGACAAAAAAAACCCATAATAAAAAAAAAGAATATATAAAAAAAAAAATCTTCTTTATTCTACCATGTATGGGTATTAAAAATCATTCAGCAACATATGGAATGCAAAGTTGACAAAGTGACAAAAAAAAAAGAAGCCGTTTATGCATTTCCTACCCTTTCACTTTAACCAAACTCCACTTTTAGTTTAAACCACTGGCCCTCTTATTTCCCCACAATGCTCCTCACAATCTGCATAATAAGGAGCACCTGAAGATATTTGAGTTGTGCCTAAAAATCAAGTTAGAACCTCAAAGTCAAGTAAAGGCCAGGGGCATATCAACTAAATAACACCAAGACATAAGGAAAGCAAATATTAAATGCATACCATACAAAGTAAAAAGAAAAATTTAAAATATAGATATATATATATATATATATATATATTTATTTATTATTTTTTTGCAAATATTTTTTATTGAAGTGTAAAGAGAATGAAAGGTAGGCACGCAGGCCTTCAGTAAAACACTTATAAATTTACAATTCACAAACACATTCTTTTCCTGTTGCATACAATGTAACATACGTTGGACTTGTGCTCGAGTGGTTTGTTGAACAGTTATTGTTATTGCAATGCCCACTTTACATTGATACTTTGTGAATATGATAGTGTAACAAGTAGAGCTGTTCTATTTATTTACAAGCGTTCATTTTTTCCATCAAGGGTGTAGTGTACGTCTTAGTGTTAACGTGTCTCGTTTTCCCCTTCCAGTGTCTGAAGATAATATCTGCCAGTTTAGGGCAGCTCATAGAAGAGAAGTAGTAAGTGTGTAGAGATAGAGAAAGGGATAAGAAAAGAAGGTAGAGAGAATCTCCTTATGGTCTCTGTGTCTCAAATCTTGATGGATGTGTGAGTCCTACGGTTGTGCAAGGTGGTTGGGGAATAATTGGTGTCCAGCTATATGTGCATTGCGTAATGTGCACTGTGGAGAGCACAGGTTAGTCAATACCGGTCTTAAACCATACATGACATATTTAGTGTGTCGGTACGGTTTTCCCAAGTCAGATTGTCGTTTCCCTGTCAGAGTCAGCAAATTTAGCACTAGGAGGGGCTCCGCACTGTCCTTCCGAGGGATAAGCCTGCAGTGCAGGGCAGAGAGTCGCCATTTCACCTATCTGTGATTAGTACCCCCCTGCTGCCATTGAGGCCCGTATAGGGGCATCAAGTGGCCGTGCAGGTGACGTGAGAGGTCACAGGTAGGTGTGCCTGCGCGTGTCTGATACTTGCGTGTATGTGTGAGGCCCTCTGTCTCCATGTAGTTGGGTCTCTTAGGTGGTGGTCTATGAGTGGCCTCCTCTTTGTAGTGGAGGCTCAACGAGGGAAACATATGGCATATGGGGAATTAAGAGGGAGTGTGGCCCTTCAGTATGTCGAGGAGATTGTCGGAAAGATCCTATGCAACAAAACTGGTGTCCTATACCACAGGGATATCAATTTGTAGTTGACTTCTTGATAGTGGGAGCTGGAAGAGCTTTCTCCCATTGCGCTGACGAGAAAGATCTAACCAGTAGTTCCTCCCATTGTCTTCGGAAGGCGTTATTATTTGGGTTGGCACCTAATAGGAGGTGTTGGTAGAGTGTCGATACTGTCTTTTCAAGTGTGGTTCCCCGGTAGCAGAGGTCTTCGAATCATGTGAGATCTCTGTGCAGTCAATCTTTATGAGGGAGTGAGTTGTAGTAGTGTGTCAACTGCATATATCTGAAAGATATCATGGGTGTCCTTGACCTGTCTCCCAGCAGTGAGTCTAAGCCCCACAGAGATCCCTCTCTTAGGACCGTGTGGCATTCCCCTTCACCTAAGAACGACCAAGCACCGGTAGGGGAGTTCCCCTCCTATGTTGGGGTTGTGTGTTATGGAGAGTAAGGGGCTAGGGGCAGGAGAGACATGTGTCCGTTCTCTGATAGATTCCCACGTCCTCGCCACCGGGTCCCTGCCATCCCCTCCCCTGCCCGCCACACCATCAACTTCAGCTGAGCCTCTGCATCCCCGCTGTCCAGGGTCACCCATTGTTTTGGAGCATCGGCAGTATGCCATTAAATATTATAAAATATAATAATAATAATGGAAACAAACAAGACACACGCATAGTGAACACCCTAATACAAAATGTATACATAAAATAAAAACATAGATAATAAAAGTAAAGAGCAAAACATGAGGGTATATTCAAAATAAAAAAATTTGCTCTAAAGTAACTATTGATAAATAACAAATAATACATTACTTCCTGTATTGAGTCATCTAATGTTTACACTTCCTATATTGCAAATTCTGTTTAATTTAGAATGTATCTCTTGCTTTGTTAATATCTTGCTAAACACTGCAGAGAACTCCTATATTTAATTACAGTTCAATTTACAGAGCAGGATATAAAAACTTTAAAAGTAAGATAAGATGCCATTGAAATCAAACCATTTTGTCCATGTGGGCTGTGTTACTGGCAGGGGAGGTGTGACTAGGGCTGCATAAACAAATATAAACTTTAAATCCTAAATGGTAAAGAATTGAGCAGTGAGATTGCAGGGTCATGATATATACACAATAAAACTAATTCATTAAGCTAAAGTTGTTTTGGTGACAAAAAAAACCACAATAAAAGGCACCCAGAGACCTCTTGCATAAGTTATAGGGGTTATGGTTCTTAAGAGTTTCCAGTAAGTACCTTGTGTATGTGCTAATTAATTAGTAACCATCAACTAAATCTGTGCACTGTACACAGCTCAGCCATCAGACTTTGGAATTCCAGCTAATATTAGATAACTTCCATTAACACCCTCTAAGAAAGATAGTGTGGAATGCTTAACCTAGAGTCAGGGCCGGCGCGTCCATAAGGCGGCACAGGCGGCCGCCTTAGGGCGCACCGGCCCGGGGGCGCAAATGTCCGGGTGACCGGCAGGAGGGAAGCGCACAGCTCCCCTCTCCTGCCGGTCACTTCTTGTAGCGTGGCCGAGCGCCAACCTGCAGTGCCGCGGACTTTGTGGAGGGGGCGGGGATATGAACGTCATGTCCCTGCTCCCACTGAAGCACACAGCGCGGCTGGTGCCCAGCAGGGGCGAGCTACGGGCCCCCTTCTAATCAGCATGGGAGGAAGTCCTCCCAAGAAGACTACAGCAGCAGAAGGCAGTGTGTGTATCCATGTCTGTCAGTGTGTGTGTGTGTGTGTATCCATGTCTGTCAGTGTGTGTGTGTGTGTGTGTATGTATATGTCTCTGTCCATGTGTCTGTGTGTATCTAAATGTCTGTTAGTGTGTCTTTGTGTGTCTTCTTCCCTATCATTGTGTATGTGTGTCTGTATGTCACTGTGTGTTTATCTGTATGTCTGTCAGTGTTTGTGTGTACCTGTGTGTCTATCTGAATGTGTATCAGTTTGTGTATATGTATATCTGCATGTGTCAGTGTGTATATCTTTGTGTATGTGTATCACAGTGTGTGCGTGTGTGGCAGTGTATGTGTATATGTGCATATATCTCAGCATTCAAACACAACACTACACACAAATAAACACCTGCATGCAAACGTCAACACTACATACAAACACACCCCTGCATTCAAATGTCAACACTACAAACACACCTCTGTATCAGACACCAAAATTATATATAAACACACACCTGCGTTCAAAAACCAACACTACACATAAATGCATGCTTGCATTCAAATGCAAACACTACATACAAACACACCACTACAATCATACAAACATACTCCATACAAACACATGCTTACAGTCAAACACACAAATACTGCTCCATGCTAAATACAATCCTGCAAGCATGGGGAATCGGTAGAGCCCCAGCTTTCAAAGCATTGTTGAAGTTGCACGACAGATAGGGATCTATCTTTTAGCCATCCTGTGTACATACACAGACCGTCATACAGAGACCTACAGTATGTATGTCTCTGTATGACTGTGTGAATATATTCAAAAGGAATAAACGCAGGCAACACTCCAATAGTAAGGATGGTATATTTATTGATAGGTGAACCACCCCAAAGAAAGTGCGTCGTTTCGGCTCAGCAGAGCCTTGTTGCATGAGCTGAAACATCACACTTTCTATGGGGTGGTTCACCTACCAATAAATATACCATCCTTACTATTGGAGTGTTGCCTGCGTTTATTCCTTTTGAAGATTTTACTGGTGGATCCAGCAATGTCTGCCTGACATGGAGCATCCACCTCTGTTGATGGCCGGAGCATTTACACGGTGTCAGTGTGCAGGGTTCTTTGTTTGTCTGTGTATGTATGTCTCTATATGCCTATCTCTGTTTCTTTATGTCTGTGTATGTATTTCTGTGAGTGCCTGTGTCTGTATGAATGTATGTCTGTGTTTGTACGACAATGTACCTGTATGTGTAGATTGTATGACTGTGTTTGTTTGTGTGCCTTTTATGACTGTGTGTCTGTATATCTTTGTGACTGTGTGCCTGAAAAATTATGTCTGTGTGCTTGTATGGTTGTGTGTCTGTATGTTTGTGCATGTATGTATTTTTGCCTGTATCTATGTCTATGTGGGAGAAAAAGAGAGATAGATAGGGGCTGGCGGGGAAGTAAGAAATACATAAGAGGGGTTGTAGGAGACACACTAAAGGGGGGTGTAAGGCACAAAGGGGCCAAAGGGGTAAGACATTCAAGAGAGAGTGGATATGCAACACTAATGGGGGTAAGAAATTCAAAAGAGGGCTACGTGACACAGAGGTGAAGATGCATTGTTTATTTTTTTGGGGGGGGGGACGTCAAAATGCATCTTCACCTGTGTAGTCAAAAATCCTAGCACCGGCCCTGCCTAGAGTTTCAAGATGTTTGACAGCTATTCCCCAAATGCTGTCCTAAAAACAGGAGACAGCATAGATTCTGAATGTGTTTGTCAATAGATAGCTGGAAGTCCCAAATTGGGCAGCCCTGATTTACAAGACAGAAATAAGATGTAGTAGAAAATACAAAAAGAGCTTGGAAGAAAGAAAAATGAAGAGTCAAGACATAAAAAGGCATGAATAATTTTACAAAAGAAACACTAAATGAAATAGTAGTTGTGTGGCGGAACCGCTGCCGTTCGTACATTTCCCCTCTCTTATTATATGTGTTGCCCTATGTGTTAGCATATTGTGCCCGCTCCCCGTTCGGGAGTGCTTCCAATAAGGGAATCACCTCAATGGTCCATTTAGAATGCTCGTTAGAATGTCCATTAGAACGTTCGCACCCTGACATGCCTTGGCGCGTGTCCTCTCCTGGATGGCCACCCTTTTGTATAGACAAACGCCTTACAGGGGGAGCATTCGTGAATTGCATCCCTCTTCGTTCAGTTCCCGAACAAGGACCTCCCCAGGGCCCCATTGCAATGTCCACACCAATCAATGAGAACGTTAACACTCGCAACATAAGTGTGAAACCGCGAGGGAAGTAATTAATGAATGCTTCCATGGGTGGCCGCCATTCGTATAGACGAACGCCAGACAGAGGGAGCATTTTTATCCCTAAAGGAGATGCTTCCCTTGCCTGTTTTCACAAAGGGACACCACAAACAGAGGCTGTTCAAGACAAGTACCATTGTTGGGGTCCCTGCGGTTGGTGTGGGCACCTTTTTGGGGCACGGGCTAGTTTGGCAGGCTTTCTGTGGCTGGGAGACAAAGAGGCAGAAGCCTTTTCCTGCATTTTGACTCCCAGATACCTAGACTCCTGGGATGAAGACCCCCCCTGACATCTGGAGCGGGAGACCCTGGCTTTGGGTGACAGAAACAAAGTCCCTTTTTCCTGCGTTAAAAACCCTGGGAGGGGGAGGACCCTGTTGGGGAGTGTTGGAGACCTCTTGCATGGGGCTTTGCATAAAATCCGAGTGTGGCATAATAAAAATGTGTTGTACCTCCAGAACTAGGCATTGTCAAGTTATTGGGGGGAAATGGGTCTCTTTGTATGCCAAGTCGGTCCGGAATGACTGACAGAAGGGAATTAGCGGAGGTAAAGGTTCTGATGCAATATGTGATAAAAAGATCAAATCAAAATAGTAAATTATCTAGTTGTTAAAGCTATTGAATGCGAGATATATTATTACACTAAACAAGAATAAAAAAAATAAAATAAATATATATATATATATAAACTAGATTAGATAAGAAAATTACAATGCATGTTCTAATCCAACTTCTTGAATAATCATAAATATCACCCTATAAGGATACAATAGCTAAGTAGCCAAGGGGTAAATGGATGCTGAGCCCAAATCTGTTTGCTAAAATAATATTGTACTTAAAATGCAATTTTACCAGTGCTGTGAAGAAATGGATCTGTAGTCCATGAAACATATTCGGTTAACCCCTGCACTTTTAACTACAACCAGCAACCGATCACATTTCATCCAACAGAGCCATCCGCCAAAGTGACTTTGCGTCATAGCTGGAACACGCAGCTGGGAGGACTGCAGCCCCTATTCCAGAGACCAGAAAATGAGAGTGTTTTTAACCTCTTAAGGACCAAACTTCTGGAATAAAAGGGAATCATGACATGTCACACATGTCATGTGTCCCTAAGGGGTTAATCTTATCAAAAAAGTGTTTAATTATACAGAAAGCACTTTACGTTTTTAGGTATACTGAGGCCACCAAGAGGATACTTTTCTTATTACATTTGATACATTTTTAAAAATTTATCCAGCTATCCAGTGTAACTTGAAGGTATGCTGAGAACACCGAGTGGATATATTTATCATTATACATGGTCATTTTCTGTATTTTACTAGATCACAGGTAAAATTCAGAACTTACAGGATATGGTGGAACAAAATAAAATAAATGAAAGCAAAAGGTAAACTCATGAATCAATACTTAAATTTTTCATAGAACATAATGTGTAATCAAACGAGAAGAAAACAGTTGAAGTTTATTTTGTATTTTATTAATCTTACTAAATTAATGTACACAAGTCAAATCATGTTTTAAAAATAAAATACCAGTATAATGACAAAAAGATTTAAACAGTCAAATTCAAATTTTTAGCATTCAACAGTCAATGAAGTCCATGTTCAACTCAGTGGTTCTTAAACTTTTAGAACACAAAATTATAAAGATGGCATTTGCTTGACGACCCATTTTCTTTTGTAATATAATATACATTACATTAAATTTTGCACACCAACTTCGTTAAACCATTGCTAGTGATAAAGGGTACTTCACTGCATTATTAAAAGCAGTGATGGTACAGGACACTTAATCCAGGCAGTTGCTTTGAGTCTGATAAATATGAAGTTATTTAGCAATTTATAGAGGATCAAAAAATAAAATAAAAAAATTAGAATGATGTCTCAAATGAGTACTAAACTGGGGTTTAGGAGCCACTATTTTATGCCCTTTATTCACTCTTCGCTAACCAAATTAAAAAGCTTAACATCTGTGCATAATGTAAAACAAAACAATCAGTCCTTCAAAAAGTACATGTAAACAAAATACTTTCCCAGCAATATTAACCTAGCTCTTGCCGACAAAATAAAATAATGCGTGTGAAGCATCCTGATCATTAACAGGATACCCAGATATTGGCAAATGTTTGAAGAACTAAGCAGATGGAGATTCATTTTCAAGTGCCACAGCAACATATTTTTTTTCCTTTCAGAAACTAGGATTTTACATAAATTTTAAGCTTGATTGGGTTCATCAAACATTGGAATATCCACACTTTATTGAATATGACCAAAAAAGACAAACACTGTCAGGGTAATTTCTAAAGTGAGAATTCAAAGTGAAATTCAAATTTAAGCCCAGAATAGTTGAACTGAAAGCATTGCTGGTTTAGAGAATGTTTCCAGTTAATCCACCCTTACATTTGAAATTTACTTTTAATTCACAATTTGCTTTTAATATTGTTACTTTAAAAGATTATTTTGCCTGCTGTTGAGCCAATGCTTTCATGATTCCCAACTAGCTTAGAATACAACTAAGAGGATAATGGGATTCTCAGATCTTTAGCAGCAAGTCAAACAAGCTCTTGCTATAGTAGAGCAATGGACCAACTTCTTACTACGATACTGAAGAATGTGCAAATAAATATCCTCAAATGTACTCTGTACTATATATTATAGCAGTTGGAGAAAGTAGTAAGTCCATAGTCACAATAAGGAATATAATTAGAGCATATATTTTTCTAAGCTATTCCAACTGCTGTGGTCTGAAACAGAAAATGAGACAATATATACATTACAGTGCAGTAATTTAAATACACTCAGAAATTATGTGAATGCACAGTTTATATATCCTTCCCAAGCTGAATTATGCCAGATTGTTATACTGACAAATGCTCTAGAATTCTAAATAAATACCTTCTACACAGAATTCAAACTGTGATCTATAATTCTGAAACAAATGCTTAACTTATTCAAAGACAAAACCTAATACAATTTGACATTACATAATTTAGGAATATATGGAACTAGCTTCAAAGGCAATATAGTACCCAAAGTTTTATTTTTTGCTTTAAAAAAACAAACAAACACGTATTTTAAGTCTTTAATTACCAAATCCTACTAAGACAGTCTTGTCCTTGTATACTGTATACGAAAACGGTAACATTCCACTTATTTAGCTTTGGCAGATCTATACAGCCCATCATTTTATTGTGGAATAGGATTATTAAAGAGCAGTACAAAATGAAATTTAAAAATGTCTGATTAAAATTAGGAAAAATACTTCTTGAGTACACAAGTACAGAAACCAATCTTTTAAAGCAATTCTAGATTACAATTGACTAAAACCCGCTTGTTTGTTTTTTTAATTTGTTTAAAAAAAAAAAAAAAAATAGCTCTACAGCAGAAAAGTATATTTAAATGCCACCTTTTTACTTTTAGATGTGCAGAGTGATTTTATTGTTTAATAACTAAACATAAAAAACATCTTGTGCTTCGTATGTGCTATTGTATTAATGACAAAATACAGCTAATTGAAAAATCCTTGCTTAGGCTGCGAACAATGTGGGTGTTTAATATTTAATACTTGTCCTTCTTGTTCACAAACCAGAAGTAAATACTAGCATTTTAAACAAAATTCACCATTGTTTAAGAAATTACAACATGAAAGACCATTCTAATACCCCACTGTGCAGATCAAGCACGCAAGAGTATCTTAAATTCGATATTCCGCAATGCCAAATATGTGTTTTACTTTCATTAATTAATTTAAAAAACAAACAAAACAAAAAACTATTCACACAAGTTAATACAAGTAATCTGGCAGCTTTTTTAACTTGCAAGAGCAGCTTCACAAATATTTTTCATGAAAGAAACTACTCAATTCCATTTCTGCAGATGGCTGTACAGATCATACCAGAGAGCTGCACTATAAATGCCATAAACCCCTGCTGCATATGGGTGCAGTATTTCCTTTAAAACCAATGGAGGAACAAGGATTGCCTGAGCGATCACAGCCAATTCCGTCTCCAGGCAGCAACAGCAGACCCAGAAGATTTGTTCTGAAATGAAATGTCCCTTTAAACATGATTAAATACTACTGCTTCACTTGTAGTATAGGACAAAACTGCTCAAGCAAGTATAAAGCCCTCCAACATGATTATACAGAAAATGTCATAATTAAGTAAATTTTTTTGATTTTTGTATATTTTTACGTAAACATGTACTCGAGATTCCAGTGGTAACAAAAATATAATGCTTTCCACTGAAGTATCACAGTGAAAACATCAGGTATTATGTCTATTGTTACTCAGAGACATTGTTAGTTTATTGAGTGATCTCTAGGTATTGTTGAATTTGCTCCACAATCAATATATTGATAGGTTTCCAAGGAACTTTGAGACAAGTGCCCAATATAGGAGAATTTCAAAGATGTTCTGGAAGAGAAGAATACATAATAGGTCAGTAAAAGGAAAGGTAAGTCTGCAATATTGTTAGAATGCGTTTTGCTCCAGCACTAAAAGAATAACCTGGATTCTATTGATCACACATAAAGAAAAGGTTATGGTAGCATACAAAAATCATACATCCAAAAATTGTGAGATTATGTTTTAAAGGGACACTATAGTCACCAGAACAACTACAGCTTATGGTATTTGTTCTGGTGAGTAGAATCATTCCCTTCAGGCTTTTTGCTGTAAACACTGTCTTTTCAGAGAAAACACAGTGTTTACATTACAGCCTAGTGATAACTCTACCCACTCAGACGGCTACTAGAGGTGCCTCCTGGGGCAGTGCTTCACACTCTGCAGTACTGCCATTCAGTGTCTCCACCCTCTGCATGCAGACAATAAACTTTCCCCCAAGATTGATTGATTCAACGCATTTCTATGAGGAGATTCTGGCCAGGGCTGTGTTTGATGTGTGCTGGCTCTGCCCCGATCTGCCTCCTTGACAGTCTCAGCCAATCCTATGGGAAAGCATTGTAAATGGCTCAGAGAATCACTTTTTATGACATCAGCCAAACAGACAGATCAGGGGCAGAGACAGCAGCTGCAGACTTGAATACAAGTAAAAATTTAATTATATTTAGGGTGTAAGGGCGGACAAGGGGGGCTGGATCGTGGTTTTAACACTATTGGGTCAGGAATACATGGTTGTGTTCCTAAACCCTATACTGTTCGTTTATGATTTATGGGATGTTCTTAACTTTAAGGGGTCACTGTAGGTGAAAATCATGATTGTTTATAAATAACCATAACGTACTAATGGTTTCTAGAATGTAATTTTGTGGATGATGGGACATAACAGTCTAAAAATGTCAAACATTAAAATAAAATTTTACATACCTCATAAAAACGACAATGTTGTGAACTTTCACAGAGGTCAAGGTGCAAAAGTCACTAAATTGAGGGAAAAATTTAAAGAAACGATGGAACTCAAAATACTGACAATCCAGCTTTCAGAGTAAAACGTTAGCAAACTTCACAGTGATTTGCAAACCTTTTTTTAGCATTTTTCATTTGCGTTTTTTTTTTTTTTTAATATCGTCATCTAATTTTACTTTTGTATGATATTAACCTAAAAAAATGTGCAATGCTTTCCCGATATAAAGGGAGGTCCTTGAAAGAGTACTGTGAAATGCTTAAACTGCACAGTACACCTCTTACTCATTCCTATGGGTAAATTGCACACATGTAAAGTGAAAAAGCAAAACTCAGTAAAACCTTTGTGATAAAACAAAAGCAATGCCTTAGATAGGGAGATGAACAATATTATGTAAACTTATAAACACAAAGTGACACAACAAGCATCGGAACAAATACAGCTAAATGTAATGGTTCTGGTGTCTCTGCAGTAAAAGATTGGTTTACACTGCTGCCTAACGCCACTCCTACTGACTGACACATAGAGAGCCACGACAGGGCTTCTTGGAGGAAATTTGTATTTGTTTCCACTCTCTGCATAGAGACACCAAACATTATCTATAGAGATGCACTGGTGCAGGGCAGTGATAACCACTCATGCATACCAGTCCCCAATTAATGCTTCCTCATGGGCAATCATTGGATTGGCTGAGAACATCAGCACTGATGATTTCAGTTAGAGGAGGAGTGGAACTTGTGGGAAGACCGAACTAAAGGCTAGGAGACGGGGAGTGGGCATGGAATGTTCTATTCACTTGGTATAGGTCATTAAAACCTATTTCTTTATCTATGGAGTATATTTATTACCAGTAGATCATATATATCTCAGTGTTTAATGGGCCACTATAGTCAACAGAACAACTACAGCTTAATGTAGTTGTTCTGGTGAGTATAATCATTATATGCAGGCATTTTCATGCAAACACTGCCATTTTAGAGAAAACGCATTGTTAACATTGCCCCTAGGGATGCCTCCAAGTGGCCACTCCTCAGATGGCCACTGGAGGTGCTTCCTGGCTCCGTGCTGCACAGTAGGCAGCAGTGCTGTTCAGCGTCTCCACGCTCTGCATGGGGACGCTGAATTTTCCTCATAGTGATGAACACTAATTCAATGTATCTCTATGAGGAGGTGCTGATTGGCCCAATGGGAAAGAATTCGATTGGCTAAATATTGGCAATTCTGATGATGTCACCATAGGGGCGGAGCCAGTGCCGGCAGACACGCGCGGCGCTGGATGTAAGTGGAGTTTTATTATCTTTTAAGGTGGCTAAGGGGGGACAAGCCACCTAAATGGTGGGTTTTGCACTATAGGGTCAGGAATACATGTTTGTGTTCCTGACCCTATAGTGTTCCTTTAGTTACTCAGAAGGTAAAGGTGAAGATGAAAAAGGAATACAGTTTTTGCTTGATCTATGATACAGAAATTACATAAATTGTGTAATATTAAACACACAGATCTATAAGAAGAAATACTTACTAAAAATAGGAGAGAGTCCCACCCAATTCCAACTTGACCGTGACATTAACCTAGGAAACACAAGAACCAGTAATGTATATGCAGCTCTTGATACAAAAATCTACCTGCATTTGTCAACAGTGTTTTTGTCTGAACAATTGAATTATTGAAAAAAATAAAAAAAATATTTATTCATGTATACTTTATGTTCAATTATATCTTATCTAAGTTACGAAACTAAACATTTACATGAACTTAAACACATTAACCAAATGTAAATTCCACAATACTTGTGAAAGTATGTCATATAATAGTTTATCCATTATATAGTGTCAATATAGTCTGCAGCATTATGCAATTCTAAAATGAGGATTTTTAACAAGTAACTTACATACAGAATATAACAAGAGGAAAAGAATGTCCTACTCAAATGAGCATACAATCTCTGAGGAAGGGGTAAAGACACACATGAGAAATACCAGCCGGTTAGAGTGGGTAGGGGCTGATGGATAAGATGTCGGTGTCAAAATAAGCTGGTAAAAGTGGAATGTGAACGAATTGAACAATAGTAAGAGAGAGAGTGAGCTGGGCTATGGCGTCAAGGGAACTGATGAGGGCAGTGAAATGAGATGAGCGTCACCCAGGAAGATGATAAGCTTTCATAGAGAGGTGGGTTTTTACTGACTACTTAAAGGACCAGAGTATCAAATTTGAAAGGAATGGGGCAACTCTCGAAAAATCTTGCAGATGAGAGTTGGCAATGCGGTAACGAGCAGAAGTGGGCAGTAATGACAGAGGAGATAAAGTAAGGACGCCAAGCACATAGTTGGTCGAGTAAGTGTAGAGGAGAGTTGGGGGGGGTTGTAGATAACAGCAATACGGGCTGTGAGAGAACTAAAGAGATTGATGGAGTGGAGTTCAAACGATAAAAAAAAGAAACAAGGGGGCAAAGGTTGGATGGAACAGTAATGGCAAAGCAAACCCAACTTACACCACCACCCTTAGCATCACATGACCTGGGGGAGGGGGATAAGGGCAATCCACCATAGGTTTGGGAGACAGAGGTAGCAGGGTCAAAGCAAAAGAGAAACAGGTTTTAGTCAGTGCCAAGAAGTTTAAGGAGCAGGAGAAAGTATGTTGTTCCCAGGCTTGTGTGCATAGACTGGGGCAGTAAAAGAGAGGGTGAAATAGGTGCAATTTGGGAAGGGGCAACCACTGGGAATGAATGCTTCACAGAGTTGACAATGAACAGATATAGGTATGCTGACACAGATACTAAGGCTGAAATAGTCTATCTGTAAACATATCATTCTAATACAATAAATAAATAAATAAAACAGAAGAAATAGAGCTTGCAGCTCTCTGAAATGCTTATTATTAGATGCCTCAGCCTTGATATATTTGTGCTTATGGAGTACTGTACATTACATTGAGACTTCAGGTGACAAATAAAAAATTCCATATCTCCGACACTCATCATTCTTTTTCAAGCTGGGTGACAGTTTACAAACCGCTTGCATTTCTACATATTTTTTTATTTTTATTTTTTAAATTAGACCTCATCCTGTATACATTTATGACTTTAAAAGTTCCAGCTTGTAGAATGTCCTGGATGTACAGGACAATAGTGTGACATGTGTAACAAGCCTGTAACCCATGACGGAGTACTTTAAACAGGGAGGGGGAGGGGGGGAGAAAGAAAAACTGTAGATACCATCACATTTCAGAAAATAAATCATGCACTTTATTATACCTATTTGAATAATAATAATACCTAAGCATTCTCTAATTTAAAACATATACATGTCTGATACCATCACATTTCAGAAAATAAATCATGCACTTTATTTTACCAATTTGAATAATAATAATACCTAAGCTTTCTCTAATTTAAAACATACATGTCTGCATTTTTTTGCAGCCTGTTGCATGTTTACAACATGAAAACCAATCCCACTAACCCACCTATTCTTTCATCAGTATCACAAAAGTTATCATTTGCTTTACACACATAACCTTGGGCTCCTACTTACTCAAATATTTACTGTAATGACTTGCAAAACATAGTGCTTAAGGTGGGTCTGTAAAAGTACTTTAAAACAACACAATTTATTGCTCACAATACAACGTACCATTTTATCACTGAGTGGTGGTATGAGAGTAACATTGGTCAGCTGTTCCGTTCCAATCACAGTATTCATGTATTGCACTTGGGTGATTAGATTGGTGACAGATATTGCATAAAAGTTGGAATTCTTTATAGACATAGCACTCTGTATTGACAAATTCATAAAAGAAGAACTCATAAGATATAAATGCCATGAGAAATTATACAGTAATTTAGAAATATTATTATATGCAATTCACAAAAGGAGGCATAAATAATAAAACAAATCATTTGCTAGCATTTTTTTCAAGAACAATGTATAGATTAAATTGGATGATGTGGTCTGTGTGCAGTGGTTATTTTAACCTGACAATCTAAGTCATCGCAGTTTAAATAATACAGCAGTGTTATAATTACAGGGTTAAAAATCCTTTAGCGGTGGTCAATAAGACAGCCACTAGAGGTGCTTTCCCTGTGAGAACAGAGCCAGAATGTGTTCGCCATCAAATGATGCCCACATAGACCATATGATGGGCACCGCTCAGTGAATTGCTGTGAATGTGCACTAGCCTTCAGATGCTTCCCTCTGGGTTGTAAGACATGTTTGTATTTCTAATGCTATAGAGTTCATTTAAAATTCAATTAATCTGGTTTACAATAAAACTAATTTTGAGAACACAATTAATGAAGACAGCCTGGTTTTGTTAACCAAAATAATAAAATGTGCTGGAATAATTACGCAACTGTACAATCCAGATAAGGACAGAACAATCTTAACTACAATAAAATAGTAGTTGTTCTGGTGAGTATAATCATTATATGCAGGCATTTTCCTGCAAACACTGCCATTTTAGAGAAAACGCATTGTTAACATTGCCCCTAGGGATGCCTCCAAGTGGCCACTCCTCAGATGGCCACTGGAGGTGCTTCCTGGCTCCGTGCTGCACAGTAGGCAGCAGTGCTGTTCAGCGTCTCCACGCTCTGCATGGGGACGCTGAATTTTCCTCATAGTGATGAACACTAATTCAATGTATCTCTATGAGGAGGTGCTGATTGGCCCAATGGGAAAGAATTGGATTGGCTAAATATTGGCAATTCTGATGATGTCACCATAGGGGCGGAGCCAGTGCCGGCAGACACGCGCGGCGCTGGAAGTAAGTGGTGGAAGTAAATGATGCCCACATAGACCATATGATGGGCACCGCTCAGTGAATTGCTGTGAATGTGCACTAGCCTTCAGATGCTTCCCTCTGGGTTGTAAGACATGTTTTTATTTCTAATGCTATAGAGTTCATTTAAAATTCAATTAATCTGGTTTACAATAAAACTAATTTTGAGAACACAATTAATGAAGACAGCGTGGTTTTGTTAACCAAAATAATAAAATGTGCTGGAATAATTACGCAACTGTACAATCCAGATAAGGACAGAACAATCTTAATATGTATGCAAAGTGGCCCTGAAAAACTAGCATTCTTAAAAGGACAACTGTAGTGTCAGGAAAACAAACTTGTTTGTCCCACCACACCCTCAGGGCCCCCCCGCTGGGTTGAAAGGATTAAAACCCCTTCAGCCACTTACCTTTATCCCTCGGCGCTGGTGACCTCTTCTCCCCCTCCGATGTCAGCTACCGAGTGGAGCCAAATGTGCATGCACGGCCAGAGCTGTGCGCATTAAAAAAAACGCCCATGGGAAAGCATGTCTCAATGCTTTCCTACGGACGTTCTGCGTGCTCAATGTGATGTTCGCATTGAGGAAGCGCCTCTAGCGGCTGTCAGGAAGACAGCCACTAGAGGCTGGATTAACCCTACAATGTAAATATAGCAGTTTCTCTGAAACTGCTATGTTTACATCTGAAGGGTTAAAACGTAGGGGACCTGGCATCCAGACCACTTCATTGAGCTGAAGTGATCTGGGTGACTATAGTTGTCCTTTAAGAAAAAGAATAATTTAAAACAGGGCTTGACAGATTCCACCAAGTCTAAAAGTCAGAGGCCAAACAGCGGTTTAATTGTTCATGAACTATAGCTAAACTTAAAGGAACACTATAGGGTCAGGAACACAATCCTGTATTCCTGACCCTATAGTGTTAAATCCACCATTTAAATGGCTTGCCCCCTCCCCCCCCTTCAGCCACCTTAAAAAGAATTAAAACTCACCTTATTTCCAGCGCCACAAGGGTCCGCCGGCGCTGGTCCCGCCCCCAATCCGCCTCCTTGATGCCATCATCATAATTGCCGATTTTTAGCCAATCCAATGCTCTCTCATAGGGAAAGCATTGGATTAGCTAGAATCGGCAAGGAGGCAGGGCCAAATGCCATTTTGGCCAATCAGCACTTCTTCATAGAGATGCAGTGAATCAATGCATCTCTTTGAGGAAAATTCAGCGTCCCCATGCAGAGCGTGGAGACGCTAAACGGCAGTGCTGCCTACTGTGCAGCACTGCCCTAGGAAGCATCTCCAGTGACCATCTGAGGAGTGTTTGCATGAAAATGCCTTAAGGCAATGATTATACTCACCAGAACAACTACATTAAACTGTAGTTGTTGTGGTGACTATAGTGTCCCTTTAAAGGAACACTTCAAACACCATAACTACTATCTTGCACTTTAGTGGATAATGTGCCAGGAGTTCCCTGGTAGCCCTAATCCATTGTAAGTAGTCACACCCACTTACATGGGATCTGCCAGGCGCCACTTTCTGCTTCCACTTTTGACAGAAAGCTGATAGCTCTCAGTATGAACCAAGCTCAGCAATGAAAGGTTCATTGGTTGTGAAATATCAGCTAACAACCAGATGATTTCAGCAACACAGCTAGTCCTGCAATACAAGGCTTAGCTCACGGGAGCCAACAAAAGTTTCTAAGCAGAAACTTCTGTCTCTCTGTTGGAAGTTGTAGAGCAGAAACCAACATACCCTAGTTTGACTACATATAATGGGAGAGGGCTACAGCACACTGTAGTAGTTATGGTGCTTTGAGGGTTTGTTTAAAACTAATGTTAACAACAATAAAAATATCAGTTATATTCATTTTTTAAATTTTTTTTTTTAACAATTTGAACATAATAGTAATTTTCCTGTAAATATTTCAAAAACACACTTTAGCACATGGTGTATTTGTATGTCAGAATATATTTGTGGCATGTACTTGTCAGTATATGTCAATACATGGGTGTTTTGTGTGCAGTAAGTGTATGTGTGAATGCAGTGGTGTATATGTGCACTGGAGTTTTGTGTGGAGGGTTAGTGAGTGTGTCAATATAGAGGTGTTTTGTTTTTACGATTAATCTGTGTGAATGCAGTTTGTGTGTCATTTTCTGCCTGCAGCTCCCACTGCCACATTCCCTGCCAATGTTACTATGCCTCTTTGCTTTTCAATTAATTTTGATATTTCTGTTTATTAACTTTATGAGGACTCTTAAATCAGTGAAAGTGGTTTAGATAAACACACACACATTAAGCTATCTAAAGATTTAAATAATGAAACAGTACAGTCACTGAAATTCACAGCTCAGTTATTTTTCAAGTTGGGATATAAGCTTACCGTCATAGCGATAGTTACAACTTTATTTTCTTTGTCAAACCAAACGGTTACCATTTTGATTCCACCATCTTGCACCATTATTGATCGGGGAAACAAGAAAAACAGAACCAGGCCACATATCAAAAGGCAAAGAAGCACGGACAAGACAACGTACAATTTTCTGTTGCAAAACACAAACAAGATTTTGGCTTAATCTTAACAATGTAAAGATCACCATCACATCGTTGATTGATAACACAACATACATTTTCGTTAATATTTTATACACACTAATGTTAAACAAGGTATAATTACTCTGTACTATCGTAGGTCAGGCACAGAAACAAAGTGAACAATTATTATGGTTATTATTAGCATTTATACAGTTCCAACATATTCCACAGCACTTTACAAATTATAGAATGGGGATATCAAACAACAACTATGTGAAATAATTCCTGAAACGCTGTAAAAGCTTATCACGGGCAGCTTTCATGTTTGTTTTAATATTTCCCAAAAAACTTAGACACGTATTATGGTAACTTCAGTAGTATCTGGGTAACAATGCTGGTTACAAGTGAATGTTGGATGGAGACAGTTGGAACTGTTAGAATTTATGACACATGTGCATGTCCTGATCCATGAGGGGCTCAGAACATCTGCCAAAGAACACTTCCATGATGCCACAAATTGACATACCGAATATTAACGGAGACAAAAGGTGAAAAGGGCCTGCTAGGGATTAACTAGAGGTTAAACCATAGTTCTGTCCGAATAAAGCAGCAAGTTAAGAGTAGCTTCATTAGTCCTTGGTAGGTAAATAGTGCACTGGAAAAGTATACCAGTGTACCCAGGTAGACAAGGGGTTAAAGCATGGTCTAAGTGTTAAGTAACAGAGATTGACTAAAGGTTAGACCATAGTACTATCCATGTGAAGCATGAATAAACATAGATTGGATAATAAGAGTACTGTAGTATATTCAGCTGCAAACTAAAATATCCACACACACACAAAAGTACAATGTACAGGAAAGTGATATAGGAAATGGGTTACTTAAAACAGTTAAGTGTAGTAAAACCTCTCTCCCTGTTAAACTGACTGGATAGGTAGAGCAGTAAAAGAATAAAGGAGTGAAAAATAAAAAACTAGTGAGAGTGAGGCATGTCTATAAATCAGAAAGATATCCCTACACTGCATAGTGATAAATGCCCTAAACACACTCCAAACAAAACGCCCGACATGCGTTTCGGTGCAGTACAATGTGCACCTTCGTCAGGGGGAAAAGAGAAACTGTGTGTGGCCCATGTGGGAGGTTAATTGAGTAACCATTCAGCATGAGTGTCGTCATGGAAGGGGCGTGGTTACTGAGAAGTGAGGTAATTACTTTCAGCCCAACTACATACTCTACTCTGTGGTGATTGAATTAACCCCTTCCATGATGGAGGGGGTAATTGATACAGAACGAGAAGATCGAAATAAGTTACCAATATGATCGCAACTAAATAAAATCACTCATAACTGTCAGTTAAGATTCAAATATGGGTGATAGAATTTGCAAAGGCAGCCCAAAGCTGGGTGATACTAGAGTAAAATAGTAGCCATATGTGTCCAGCTGCAGGCAAATGTGTCAAGGTTTAGAAACCAACTACGCTGAGCTATTTTATTCAGCATAAAACATTGTTGTGAAATATCATCTTCAGATCAGAACGGTAGACTTGGCTCTGTCACGCTGAACATTAATATGCCGATATGAAGTGAATATTTGATATATCTTATAGTTCAAGAAGCGAGTAGTTGTGTATTAATACTATAGTTCTTATTTTTAGCCTGTATGTCTGCTGCTGGCTAGAGTAACGGCTCGGCAGCACTGAAGGGGTGCATAATCTTCAAGGTGATCTCTCTCCAGAGTATATGCAGCAGACTGAGCTAAGTGGGTCTAACCAATGCTGTATCTATATGTGTTGTACCGTCCTCATGGGTCACTATGAAACTCCATCTGCGACAATGGGGAGGAATACAGTAGAGAGGTGACAAATTAAATATAGACCCGTCAGTGGGATTCAGACTGCTTAAGGATTAGAGTTGCGCCGAGTACTCATCTATAACTACTGCCTACAAGGGCAGATCGCCTAAATTCACCCCCCAAGATGGTGGAAGTGACAAAATTAATATATAGTTAATATGTAGACTCCGTATCACAATGGATAGTTAGTAGTGTAGTGTCTACAGCTAACCAAAAGTCAGTCTAATTAATTTGGATACTTCGGTATTTCAGCACTATATGTGCATGCCCCTAGGTAATCTGAGCCATCTATATTGTGACTATATTCTCGCAGTTATTTTAATCATACTTGAAGACCTCATACATAACTTTGAGTGTAAAATGGATGCTCTTCTAAGATATTCAAAGAGTACCACAGTCACTATGGGAAAATAAATAAATCCATTACTGTACTGATAGATGTCTAGCACCTAATGTTTCAAAATAAGACTGTAAAACTGATGTGTGGAAGAAATGAACTATGGAAGGAGGGATGAAGGGAATGAAAGCTGGGCTATGAAAGTAAGGAAACCGATGCCGGCAATTGTAATGAGAGGAGCATCACCCATGAAGATGATGGTATTTACTAAGAGGTGTGTTTTCAGATCAAAAATTAACTCCAATGCAGCAAACTTGAGTGGCTGGGGAAACAAGTGTCCTATTGACACGTAGAAAAAAAAAGGGTGTGTCCCATGAATGTGTCTGCAACACCTTCCTGTGTGTGTGTGTGTGTGCGTATCTCGCTTTGGGAGCGTGTTTGGGACAGGGTGTTGGGTCACAGAGCCCTTTCAGCAGACACATGCTATTTGATACACATTCATGCAGACTGCATATTACTGTAAATGTTACTGCTATGGAGCTCTATCATGTACTCACAGAGCACATTACTATGAGTTGTATTGCTGTGGAACTCTGTAATTCCTATTGCTTGACACCAGGGACATTTAAATCCAGACACCAGGCAGGTAAATTTCTCTTTCTTTTTGCCTTTAACCTTGCCGGAGGGAAGCAGCAGAGCGGCTACTCAGGCCAGGGCAGGGAGCATGTAGTCTGCATCTCCTACGGGGTAGACCACAGTAAATCGCACACTCTCATGGTTTCAGCACTTACCGAGAACAGCCACCAGTTTTCCAGACTTTGCTCTGAAACACTTAGCTCTGGGAATTTGAGAGAGGGATTACTGTAGCTTACACCCACTAGATGTGCAGAACACATGCTCCCCAATTCGACCACCAAGAATGTAATCCCTGCTGGACCACCAAGAATCCAGGACACACCCTGATGGTCCTGAAAAAGATAAAGGACTTCTGATGGACCATCAGGGTATGTCCTCTGCTGAACCACCAGAAGTTATATCCCCCTCTCCCTGCAGAAAGCTAAGCAGGAGGAAGGCAAAAACACAGAGGATACACAAACAAATTATAAATAGCAAACACATACACACACTACACACTATGGGAGACCGAGGATGACAAATTCAGGGTTAATATGTCCAGAGCTCAAAGCAGGGGCCCCAATCTGAAAATAATTTGTGTGTCAGGACAAGTAGAATGCGACAATGGACAAGTAGATTGGACTACCACTTTAGCCCTGGATACGTAGATTTTTCTAACATTTCCACACCCATGAAAAATACATAATTTAAATATTGGCATGCAAGCTGTTTTTATATATGAATATGACACAAATAGAATATATGACACAAAAGGATATAAAAACGCACACAGGTTAGACAAAACATCCTCCTTTAACATCCTTATCAGTGCAATTAGTCTTATGGACAACTTTTCACCCACTTTCTTATATTTCTGTTGTCACAGGAACAATGCTTTAGTGTATATGACTGCCTGCTCCTCCCTCCCCCAATACCACAATTGTTCAGTTTGATGAAGGTTGAAATGTGTGTACAGACATATGTTTTGGTGAATTTAGACAATGAGTATCAATGTAATGGAGAAGAAATGAATATCACAATACGCAGAGTGGTAGTATTTCCATTTACGGACTCTTTTTTAATTTATTTTTTTATTTTTTTTGGTGGGGGGAATTTCTGTTGCTAGGTATAAATGAAATTATGCAAATATCAGGGTAAAAAAGTAGTGTCTCTACTATTGAGTTTGGCATAAACAAACCATCTAGTGATGTCATGCATGACAGCAGCGACAAGCCTACAACAAAGTCAAAATGTACTTGAACAAGAGTTTAATGAGGAATTGAACCATGCATTTATCTAAAATTCAAAGCAATCTTTATAGAGAGCAAGTTAATCACATTAGTCCAATTTATGTCAGAGATGCCATTAGATCAGATTTATTATTTTATTATTTATATAGCGTCCATCAGATTCCATAGCGATGTACAATGGGATTTACAACCTCTATGTTTATGGAATAACAAAAATTAAAGGTCGCTCAAAAATAAAACTATGCTGAACTTCTATTAACCTCTTAAGGACCAAGATTCTTCTGAGTATCCATGCTTTTGGACTTTTGCTACTCATTTGTTTTACTGTTTTATTTTTATTATTACTAGCATTTATAAAGAGCCAACATATTCCGCAGCGTTTCGTAGTCTCTACTTTGCCTCAGTATATATTTTGACTGGGTTCCAACACTGCCAGTATGAAAATTTCCTAAACATTTTATCATTATGTAGTACTAATTAAGCAGGGGGAGTGGTGACAGCATTGCATTAACTCATATATGGCAGAGAATTGAGCAAGGAGACTAGAGGGGCATGATCTATAAACTAAAACAGCTTCATTAAGCTTAAAGGCACACTGTAGGCACCCAGACCACTTCAGCTTATTTAAAGGACCACTATAGTGCCAGAAAAACATACTCGTTTTCCTGGCACTATAGTGCCCTGAGGGTGCCCCCCCCCCAGGGTCCCCCTCCCGCCCAGCTCTGGAAGGGGGAAAGGGGTAAAAACTTACCTTTTTCCAGCGCTGGGCGGAGAGCTCTCCTCCTCCTCTCCGCCTCCGTTACGCCCCGCCGGCTGAATGCGCACGCGCGGCAAGAGCTGCGCGCGCATTCAGCCGGTCTCATAGGAAAGCATTTACAATGCTTTCCTATGGACGCTGGCGTGCTCTCACTGTGAAAATCACAGTGAGAAGCACGCAAGCGCCTCTAGTGGCTGTCAATGAGACGGCCACTAGAGGAAATAGGGGAAGGCTTAACCCATTCATAATTATAGCAGTTTCTCTGAAACTGCTATAATTATGAAAAAATGGGTTAACCCTAGAAGGACCTGGCACCCAGACCACTTCATTAAGCTGAGGTGGTCTGGGTGCCTAGAGTGGTCCTTTAAGTGGTCTGGATGCTGTGTTTCTATTGCATTTAGTGTTGCAATGTAAAACATTGCAGTTCCAGAAAACTGCAATGTTTACATTGCAATTCTAAGTCTCCCCTCAGTAGCTATCTACCAAACAGCCACTGGGGACGCTTCCGGGATTGAAAAGGACCGTTGGTCCATTATCTGATATTGGACATCCCCATGCTTTGCATGAGGACCTCCAGCATCAGATTTTACCCATAGGAAAGCATTAAATAATGCTTTCCTATGGGGAAATCCTAATGCGTGCACGGCCATTGGCACACATGCCCATTAGGTCTCCCCTGCCAACTGACATCGGTGGGGGAAGAGCGTGGACGGAACCTGACCCAGTGCTGAGGGACATAAGAGCGGAATTCAGGTAGGTGGCTGAAAGGGTTTTAACGAGGAAAAGGGGTTCCTTAAAAACATATAGTGCCAGGAAAATGGCTTTGTTTTCCTGGCACTATAGGATCCCTTTAAGTTGTTTTGGTGCTTACAGTAACCCTTAAACGGTGCACTGTTTAGTAAATTGGTTCCAGGAATGAGTCACTGCTGTGAGAGACAATCACAGTGCTCACACTGACTTAGCTTTCAGGTAATGCATGGAATTACTGTCACTGGCTTCTACACAGGCTGGAATCCAATCTGTTACTATTGTTGGCTTCTTCCCTGGTGAAACAGCTAGCAATAGCCAAGTACATGCTGGAGACATCCAGAAATATTGCTGCAATCAGTATGTACCTGTTGTCCCGACAGCCGGATGGTAGAGGGCATCTGATTTTTTGGGCATGCTGCTAAAGTGATCGGATGCTTTGGGCAGTCCTACGGGGCTATCCTTTACTTCATCACTTTTGAGGTGTAATAGCACAGTAATACCCAGGTCTCGCTAATAGCAGAGAGACGCACTATAAACCTATAACATGCAACATACGTCGTTGGCCACTGTGAACAAGTGACCAAGATGTATACTGTATGTCTATGAGTTAACAGGAGAATAGATAAATAATAAATAAATTGTAGTGCATTGGACATGGCAATCACATGTATTAAGCAGCCCCTTGGTAAATGCAGGCTACAATGACACTGTGCAATAAACAATGTGTTTGAACATCATAAATACAGAGAATTATAAAGAGGAATATATTTCACTTAAGCAATTCCCCACTTCAAACCCCTAAAAACAGAACTCTATGGAAATATATGCAATGTAAACACACTTACGTTCTCTGTGGCTGTAGCCTCTGGTCACTATATGGGATTAATGCAACCAACTCATTGACTTGTTCTAAAAGTAAGAACAAAACACGATTAAATGATAAAGTATTTACTGAACAGAAGTATACGTGTGTGTTGCAAATATGACAAAGCTGAACTGTAGAACCCCCACACTCCCCAATATAAGTAGTCAAACCATTTGCTTAAGGTTTGACTTCTTACCTTAGATTTACCAACAAGAAGGTCTCTACAGAATAAATTAATATTTGAGAAGGGGAGATGGGATGTGGATTACAGTGGAACAACAAACAAAATAAAAAAAGAAGCATTGTTACCTCGTGGAAATATAAACTTTACCATAAGATGTAAAATGTGATTATGTGGTGTGGAGTATTTTAATGTGGTATCCTACCATACACTCTAGGAAAAGGGTGCTCAAAAGGTAGATCCCCAGATGTTTTTAAAATTCTAAAAGCATGCAAAACATCATGGGAGTTGTAGTTCTACAACATCTGGGGAGCTACCTTTAGGGCACCTCTGCTCTAGGATTCTGAGAGGCAAAAAAGGTGTGAACATAGGACAGCCACAAAAATGGATATCTTAACTCTTTGGGGTTTATTCAATAAACCCCTGGCAATTGCAAACTGAAATCTGAATGGCAAAATCTATTCTTAAATAGGAGATCTGGAAAAACAAACTCTTAACTCAGCATCAGAGAAAAAGCACTGTTTATATTGCCCCATAGGGACACCTCCAGTGACCACTCCTCAGATGCTTCCTGGGGCAGTGCTGCACACTCTGCATGGAGATGCTGAACTTTCCTCATAGAGATGCACTGATTAAATACATCTCTATTAGAGGGGCTCATTGGCCAAGCCAGCATTTGACCCCAATCCTATCCTGTCTCCTTGCTGATTTCAGCCAATCCAATGTTTTCCCATAGGAAAAGCATTGGATTGGCTGAAATCGTAAATTCTGATTATGTCATCAAGGAGTCGAATCGGGCAGGGCCAGTGCTGCACGGCTCCAGAAGTTATATTTTCTTACCTTTAGAGGGGGCTAAGGAGGGGGGTAGGCAAGCCACCTAGATTATATTTTTAACTATAGGGTTGTTGGTATTCCTGACCCTATAGCGTTCCATTAATGATTATTAAAAATGAAAAAAAAACTAAAAACTAAACAATAATAATACATTACAGCAGTGTAATTTATCATACCTGTGGGAATACATCCAGTCCCCTGGCAAGACGGGCATGTAATGCTATCCCTTCCGGTAAACTCAACATATGGAAACTGAGCAATGTCTTGCTCTCTGTCCACTTCATTCAACAAATCATCTTCTTCAGCAACATCTGTTTTATTAGCCTGCTTCATGGCTTTTGAGTGACCATTGTGAGAAGATGTTGCAGATCCCATAGTGTGTGTTCAGCATCTAGCAACAGTAGAAATTTAGAAACCACTGAGAAGATAGGGACCAACACAAAACCACACCAAACAGCTATGTTTTGCATTAAAGTAAAAAAAAAAAGGCTTAATCTTGAACATGATCCTTCACGATCTTTCAAAGGAATACTCCGTGCACCATAACTACTACAAGCAATAAATGGATCAGTGCTGAGTGACCTATCAGTAAATATATAAATGCAGCAGCAAAACCTAAAAATGAGGCTCCCTCACAAAACCCCAAAATGTACACAATACAACAGAAATACAGATTAGTAATATTAAGGGAGCACTATAGGGTCAAAAACCTATTTCTGACCCTATAGTGTTAAAACCACCATCTAGCCCCCCTGGCCCACTCTTGCCTCCCTAAAAATAGTAACAAAAAAAAATTTGGCCATTTTACCTATTGAGCCATATACCTTTTAGATTTCTAATTTTTATTTATATTTTAACCTGGTCACCTAGAACTTCAAAGAACATCTCATTAAAGAATCCTAGATGGGGATTATACCACCTATGCCTTAAATATTGAGCAGTGGTTCCTGTTCAATCAAATGTGAGTACAAGACCTTTTATCTGTTATTTTATATCTAGTTTATACAGAGAGCACTATTTTGCCTTGGGTTTTATTTTTATTTTGGGACACTAACTCTGAAAATACCCGTTGGAAGCACCGTCACCTACATCCTATCAGTTGGGGTTCAACACCACTGAATGCAAATTACACTAGAGCTTGTATTAGCTCCACAAATTGTGAGTAGGACCACTATGTACTGTATACTACCCACCTTTTGTCTGTGACATATTACATTATTTTAGTTTCTTCTACTTTTTATGGGAAATATGGACCTTCAGAAAATCAACAAATTTAAGGTCCTGACTATATTATCTACTATACCTCATACTTTAGACTTTGTATTGTCTTTTTATTTATTTTTTTTAAATATTGGACTTTTATGGTTTCTACTTGTTTTTAATTTTGATAATTGTATCAGCTTTTCTTTTTAACATTACTAATCTGTGGCGCAACCTATTTCTGTTTTATTGTGACCATAACTACTGAAGCTCTCTGGAGTGGCTATGGCGCCAGGAATGCGTAGGCACAAGTCTTAACTATACGCAGTCAAACTGTTTTAGAACTTATGCTGGAAACTAGGAGCTTTTGGCAATGTAGGACCAGCTCATTGGCTGAGAGCAACAGCTGAGATCTCTAAACTTATGGGCTATGACCTGCAATGCCAGGCATAGCTCAGACAGAGAGCTTCCGACTCTTTGTTGGTAATAGTGGGTACAAAATAGTGAATTATTGCAATATGCTTTAATACCATTTTTTATTAGACTAGCAGAAATTTGTAGTAATGAACTGTATCCTCCCTTTACCAATGGAAAGGCACCCAACAGACCGAAGGTAAGAAGTCAAACTGTTCTAAAATGGCTTGACAACTTACAATGGTGGACAGGGGGAGGTAAACATGGCACCAGAACAATTACAGAGTGCTGTAGTTGTTTTCGTGCTTGGAATGTTTCTTTAATATTTTGCTTTTAACATTTCTGCTTAAAAAAAATTGGTTTAGTATATATGAATGAAACTCATCTGGTCAAATTGCTCATAAATTATCCATTGAACAACTTTGACTTATTTTTGACAAATGAACAGGATTATTTACTAAAGTGAGAATTTAAACTAAATTCCAAATAGAAGGTCAAAAGAGCCAAAATGGAAAAAAATATTTCAACCAGCTATGCATTCAGTTCAGCTACTTTGGACCTTATATTTGAAATTCACTTTAAATTCTCACTTCAGTAGATAAACGCTGAAATAAATAAATGGGATTCAAATCAGATGCTTCTCATACAGAAGCATTGAGTACACACAGGAAATGCGCAGGAATCACAGCAATCCGCCAGTCCAATGTAGCATACTAATGCTTTAGGCATGAAAGGACTAAAATCACCTTTATTCCTCCATTAGGATGGTCTCTGCACTGCAGCACTGATTTGCCTCCTATGAAGTCATCATTACTGCTGACTTGTGTCCAATTAGATGCTTCTCCAGAAGCAAAGAGACACATAATGCATGATCAGCAATCGCCATCAACAACAAACCTTCCTATCTGTCTGCGGGACAATGACATTCAGTGCTTTAGGAGACTGGAGTGTCCTTTTAATTCATCCCTTCTTTCTTTAGAGATAAGCTGGGACAATGGAAATCTGTCTCCCCAGCCCCTGTATTGGCATATAGTTAATAGGAGAAGGGCTGGGTTAACGGGGACAGTTGGAAAGGAACTGGTGCTGTTGGATAGGCTGGGTATGCACTTACACATAGGATATTTGTGCAATATGTATCTCCTGCTGCTGTCCTGAGATTATGTACGATGCAGTATGTCAGTCAAACTGGTCATACATGATAAGAAGAGGAGTTGAAATAACAAGCACACAGTGTGAAAACAAAAAGTAATATTTAGATAGACAGACAGTTGTATTTGTGCACTGATGACAAGTATTTTGAGCCCAATTGCAAAATCGTCAGTAGAAATCAATTAACAGAAGTAAAAGTGCCTAAATCCATTTTCATTATCCCTCTCCTCTTCTTGGCCATCTCTTCCCCTTTCACTGGCCACTTCCTCATGACAAGGTCAACAATGGCTCCAACACTGTTTAATGCAATATACAGAGAAGGCATAAAAATGCTAAATACACTCAGCAGCAAGCAGAACCTCCCATACCAGCTAAATACACTTAAAAAAATTTCAATCTAAGAATGTCCATGACGGTTTGGATTAACAAGGAACTCAAAGTTCCCACTTCACCACAACCTCTCCAGCAACTACGAACTTCCTGGGCAAATTACTAATTAATAGTTTTGTTATTCTCTATATATGTTTAGTCTCAGATGGGATCTCTGAAAACACGGTCATAGCTAAGATTGCTAAAGGCCTTCTTCTTTTGAAACATGTAGACTAATTTAACGTGAGTAATTAAAATAAATAGTGAAAGAGCACAAGTTGTAATACTTCATAAGCTGTGGTATAAGAAGTACACAATGTCTCATTTGGGTGCCTGAGAGGAAAGGAAATTAGTAGCTTTGTTGGAAAGAAGTATGCATCTAATTTATGAATCAGCTATAAGAAAAATTCCACTTAATTTGTGTGATGAATTGCCTAGCACCCTGACCGGGTAACTCTGCCAATCGCTGCTTCCTAGTACTTGCGAGCACAATAAGCACCGCACATAACCACCATGAACTCCACAAACCGCTGCAGCTTGGTTGGGGTCTCTCTGTCCTCCACCCACCCTGGACCCAAGATCAGGATCCAGCTTCCAGTGGGTAGACCTCTCCTAGTCCAGAGAGCGAAGCAAACTCTGAATAGTAGGTAAACAAATCGGAGTAGCAAAACTGAGGCTAAAAATAACTAATCTAAAATAATTGTCTAATTCATATGTAGACACAGCTTGGCTACTTTTGTCTGTGTTTTGCAAAACAGATTTATTTCTATAAATTTTGGAGTTTAGTCCTACTGCAGTGGTTATGGTGCTCTGAGTATCCTTACCATTTTAGCAATATCTGTGAAGAAGAATTGGAATATAAGTATATGTAAACTATTTAAAAACTATTTAACTCTAACATTGAGAAGGTTTTTTTTGGGTTTTTTTAAATGTTTTTATTCACTAAGCTTTTGGCTGGATGAGTATTATCTGAGTTGTAATTGCAGTTGAACCAGATACAACAATAAAGATTGCCCACTCCAAATGTAAAAGTAACACTCCAAGCACCATATCCACTTTATCACACTTTAGTGGTTATGGTACCGGGAGTGCCTTGTTGAATAATCAGTGTAATTTGTCAAACATTTTAGAACGGTTTGAAAGCTTAGCTGCAGGAAAAGCTGGACTTATCCGTAGAAATAAAGGATGGCTGATTCAGGACCATGCTCATTGCTGAGAGACACGTTCTGCATGGTATACATTGGACAATTCTGGAAGCAAGGGTTACATCAGCCGGTTTTTCTTGTGGAACCATTTTAAATAGGTTTCACAAGTTAAACTTTTACTGCGCCAAGGCACCCCTGATAATGAAACCACTAATTCAGGCTATGGCGCTTGTCGTGTTCCTTTAAAGGACCACTATAGTGCCAGGAAAACATACTCGTTTTCCTGGCACTATAGTGCCCTGAGGGTGCCCCCACCCGCCCGGCTCTGGGGAGAGGAATGGGTTAAAACGTACCTTTTTTCCAGCGCCAGGCGGGGAGCTCTCCTCCTCCTCTCCTCCCCTTCGGCTGAATGCGCATGCATTCAGCCAGTCTCATAGGAAAGCATTTACAATTTACAATGCTTTCCTATGGACGCTTGCGTGTTCTCACTGTGATTGTCACAGTGAGAATCCCGCAAGCGCCTCTAACGGCTGTCAATGAGACAGCCACTAGAGGATTTGGAGGCTGGATTAACCCTATTATAAACATAGCAGTTTCTCTGAAACTGCTATGTTTTTTTTTTTTTTTTAAGTGTTAATCCTAGAGGGACCTGGCACCCAGACCACTTCATTAAGCTGAAGTGGTCTGGGAGCCTAGAGTGGTCCTTTAAATATATGTAGTATGAAAGAAAAAAACTTTGACACTAAATTTGAAACAAAAAATAGCTAAATTTATGTTTTATTCTAACTGGCCTTTTTTGAAACTTATCAGTTGGTCATTGCGTTTTCACGTATAAATCAGTACAATTTTATGGCCAGCTGATGACAAATCACACAAATATGGAGTTTCCACCCTCATTCTGAACGAAACAATATTTTCACCTTTATGTCTAGGTCCAAAATATGATATAACTAAGGGCAATTTAACAACAAGTATATCAATCACTAAAGAGGAGAGTGCACAAGA
Organism: Pelobates cultripes; assembly: GCA_933207985.1. Lineage (NCBI taxonomy): Eukaryota > Metazoa > Chordata > Amphibia > Anura > Pelobatidae > Pelobates > Pelobates cultripes. The sequence goes on from OW240912.1 coordinate 351,511,252, forward strand.
TTACCATTTATCATGGTTTTATTTAATAAAGTAAAATCAGAACAGTCACAATAATAAAGTTATTAACTTAAAAAGTCTAAATGTTTAAAGTAATTGAGAAAACACTAATACTGTAAGTATACAAGTTATAATTGGGCTAAAAGTGTTTCCTGCCACCCTGAGTAGGAAGTGAATGTATGCTCTGTGCATATAGCTAGCAATGGACACATGTCCCCTTACTGCTTGGAGCAGGAGAGAGCAAACAGTAGACCACCAGCTATTGGAGAACTAGAACTCCCATGATGCCTTCGCAGCCAAAACGCTGTCAAAGCATGTTGGGAGTTGTAGTTTTACAACAGCTAGTGAGCTACAAGTTAGTCACCCCTGCCATATGAACTGGTACAGCCGAACCTAGCGTGTAGTCTGCCGCTTTTTACCCACCTGCCGGCCAATGAGCGCGCACCCCGGCTGCACCCACAGAAATCAGCTATCAGCGAAAACCAGGACACCTTCCTGGACATCAACAATGCACTCAGTCCCCGCCCACCGGCCCTGGATGTGGCTTCCTGAGCGGAAGCGGAAGCGCCGGCCGCGTGGCCGGCTGCGCGTGCGAGGTAATGTTTTTGTTTACATTGACTGTGTGTCAGTCAGGCGGCGTGAGCACGCGCTGCTTGGTGGATGGCTTCTCCGTCCTACTGCGCGTCGAGCGGGGTTGGGGCATTGCCAGGAGTGGAGTGGAGTGGGGTGGGGTAGGGTGGGGTGGACGCAAAGTAAACGTGTCAGTGGTCGTGTAGAGAATACCGAAAAATTAAATAAAAATAAGATTGGAGAATTATTTCATTTTCAAATGTACCAGAAGTAGAACAATGCTAAAGAAATGTAAACATCAGATCCATTATCCCCTTCAGGACGGAGTCAATAGTGCACGTTCTGATCAAAACAAACACTGGAATTTGCGCTATATGTCTTTTCACCTGTAATGCTCCTTTTTCATATTAAATGCACCCACACTTATTATATATCATTTTGTTCAGGGGAAACAGGGCTTTAATTTCATATCAAATATTTATATATGGAACATAATTTATTATGAATAAAATAAAAAAACTGAGAAATTAAGATTTAAAAAAAATTGTAGTTTCGCCTGACATTTTAGCTGTAAATGTCATAATACTGTTAGCTTTACCTGCAATTAAATCCCCCCCCCCCACCCCACCCTCACACCCATTAACAGTTTTTACAGTTTTTTTGGAAAGTTACAGGGTCAAATATAACACATTCCATTTTTCATTTTTTTCACATTGAAATTTGCCAGTTTGGTTATGTTGCCTTTTAAACCGTATGGTAGCCCAGGAATGAGAATTACCCCCATGATGGCATACCATTTGTAAACGTAGACAGCCCAAGGTATTGCAAATGGGGTATGTCCAGTCTTTTTTAGTAGCCACTAAGTCACAAACACTGGCCAAAGTTAGCCTACGTACTTGTTTTTGTGTGAAAAAAAGCAAAAAAAAACCAAATATTTGGCCAGTGTTTGTGACTAAATGGCTACTAAAAATGACTGGACATACCCCATTTGCAATACCTTGGGCTGTCTACGTTTGCAAATGGTATGCCATCATGGGGGTAATTCTCATTCCTGGGCTACCATACGGTCTCAAAGGCAACATAACCAATCTGGCAAATTTCAATGTGAAAAAAAATGAATGCAAGCCTTATTTTTGACTCTCTAACTTTCCAAAACACCATAAAACCTGTACATGGGAGGGGTACTGTTATATTTGTGAGACTTCATTGAACACAAACATAAGTGTTTCAAAACAGTAAAACATATTACAACAATATCGTCAGTAAAAGTGCTGTTCATGTGTGAAAAATGCAAAAAATGTAACTTTTACTAAAAATATCGTTGTAATATAAGTTACCATATTGAAACACTAATATTTGTGTTCAGCGAAGTCTCCTGAGTAAAACAGTACACCCCATGTACAGATTTTATGGTGTCTTGGAAAGTTACAGGGTTAAATATAGTGCTTGCAAATTAAATTCTCTGCACTTTCTGCCTGGGTTGTCAGGCGCGTCAATCAAATTTTAATTAATTGAATCACATATATATGTATTTAAATTCAACGTGTATACTTATGTAGTTATTTATGTAATTATATATAAATATTTGTGGTTATTTGTGTATATATATATATATATATATATATATATATATATATTGCATTCTAAGTGTATTTTGTTACCTATATATATATATATATATTAACAACAAAATACAGTTAGAATGAAATTACATATTTGTATATATAATTTATTTTCATTTTTTTAAACTATTTTATTATTTTATTTATTATTATTATACATACATATAAACATAAAATATATATATATATATATATATATATGATATATCTTGTATATATGTAATGTCATTCTAAGTGTATTTTAATACTAATATATGTACTTAAATTAACATTAAAATACACTATGTATGGTGTTACATATATATGATGTGTACATATATATATATATATATATATATATATAGTGATGTCCCGAACGGTACGGCGAACATAAACATAAACTTTGACCCTGTACCTCACAGTCAGCAGACACATTCCAGCCAATCAGCAGCAGACCCTCCCTCCCAGACCCTCCCACCTCCTGGACAGCTCCATACTTCATTGTGAAGCTGCATTCTTAGTGAGCTGTCCAGGAGGTGGGAGGGCCTGGGAGGGAGGGTCTGCTGCTGATTGGCTGGAATGTGTCTGCTGACTGTGAGGTACAGGGTCAAAGTTTACTCAATGATGAGTCCGCGGCGAACCGTTCGGGACATCACTATATATATATATATATATTTGCATTGACACTTTTATATGAACTTTGTAATATTATATGCAACACTTTTTCACATGGAAAAAATATTAGTGGAAAAATGTATTTCTTGTTTTTATTCCCTTCTTCAGCACCCACATTATTGCATAAATTGGACTTGCTCTTGCACCCATACTGCTAAGACAGGACTTGCACCTGCACACTGCACCATTATTATTTCTGAATAGGGAAATTGCCTTTTAAACACAATTTAAAATTACACTGTTTATAACCTGGACACACAAAAAGGACGTAGGGCTTTTATATTTGCTCCTCATGCATAACCGGCAAGCTGTTTGGGGACATAGATAGCACTGGCAAACTGAGGACAGAAATGACACAGGACTCAAAGATTCTCAGTCCCATTTGCATCCCCCCCATCATTTAGGGTAGTGTGGCCTGCATGGAGGGAACACAGTAATCTGACTAAATGTCTTGGAAGTATTTTAAAAATGGATGATGATTGGCATTTTCAAAACATACATCTCATCTTCCCTGGTTAGTTTGTTTTTTTAATAATGCTCATTATCCATTTTTTAACTGTCCAAGTCATTCAGTCACACTTTCATTATTCACCCCAACCCGTTCAGTCCACACTTCAACAATTGATGTGGGTGGGGGATAATGTTAATGTGGCTTAATGACTTGGAGAGGTAAAAATGTTTGGTCATTATTATAAAAATCTGTCATTGAACCTGTCGGTTTTAACCTGTCATTCAATAACCCAGATATTTCTGATTTGGAACTGTTTACACCAATAAAGAAAATAGCTACTATCCCATTATCATACCAAAGAAAATGACTGCTGTGCAAGCTGCAATAGACTGCCATGACAATGTAAAATTAATTAAAAGCAGTATACCATGACAATATAAAACCCATCTCTTCATGGATGAATTAATAACATAAGAGATGTGTTTTATATTGTCCTAGCAGACTGCATGTTATGAATTTTAAAATGTCATGTCTTGACATTCTATGGCAACATACATTGTGCTCAGTAGCCATTTTCTTTATTGGTTTGAACAGTTCCAAATCAGAAATATCTGGGTTATTGAAGAAATAATAATAAAAGGACCTGGTCTTTTTTCCTCAAAGCAACGCCTCAGTAAGAGCTAAACATCTTTAAAGTAAACAAATACAGTAAAAATAAAACTTATTTTTTCTCACGTATAGTGGCAGTACTCACAAGTGGGATGTTCCTTCTAGGCTGGACAAGAAGCTCCCCCTTCTTTGAAAGATAATTATGTGCTCCGCCTGCTGCCCCTATATAACCTGTAACTTAGAGGAGAACTCCAGTTCTTCTTGTTCCAGCAACGGGACGGACAAACTCCTCCAGGCCCAGGTGGAGAATGGTGCGGTCAGCACAGGCTGCTGATCGGGGAGGTGAGTGCCCGATATCTCCCCGGGCGGGAGCTGAGCGGCAAGGCATACTTCAGGGGTTTGCTTTATGGAACGCTGTGAAGAAATCCCTCTCTATGCACCCAAGTTCTCCCTTATTCATTTGGTAGATCTAACTACCGAACAAAGACCACCCCCCTGGCTCATTAAGCTTCAAAGCATTTGTCAATTGACCCCTCTATCTGTGCGGCCAGCGTTCGTACTACCGAACGCCACGTGGCTGAGAAAACCGCGGCCATCTTTTTTCAGCCGAACAAAGGCAGCGGGACTTGAACTAAAATCATTCGACACTCGACTTCCCGAACACCGGTCCCCAACAGGCGAACGCTGGATCTATAGTTCCTGAATAGCTAGAAGAGCGCTATTCGGTACTTTTGTGCATTCGACTGAGGGGAACAATCACTGCTGAGAGCCAGGGGAATCCATTCAGTATTTTATTCAGTTTTTACCCCTTTACTGAAGTGACCGGCAAAACCACCCAAACTCATGGAACTATTTTGGGCAGCCAGCCCACGGGTAGCCAGTCACAGAAGACTTCCATAGAAACATAGAAACATAGAATGTGACGGCAGATAAGAACCATTTGGCCCATCTAGTCTGCCCAATTTTCTAAATACTTTCATTAGTCTCTGGCCTTATCTTATAGTTAGGATAGCCTTATGCCTATCCCACGCATGCTTAAACCCCTTTACTGTGTTAACCTCTGCCACTTCAGCTGGAAGGCTATTCCATGCATCCACTACCCTCTCAGTAAAGTAATACTTCCTGATATTATTTTTAAACCTTTGTCCCTCTAATTTAAGACTATGTCCTCTTGTTGTGGTAGTTTTTCTTCTTTTAAATATAGTCTCCTCCTTTACTGTGTTGATTCCCTTTATATATTTAAATGTTTCTATCATATCCCCCCTGTCTCGTCTTTCCTCCAAGCTATACATGTTAAGATCCTTTAACCTTTCCTGGTAAGTTTTATCCCACAATCCATGAACCAGTTTAGTAGCCCTTCTCTGAACCTTCTCTAAGGTATCAATATCTTTTTGAAGATATGGTCTCCAGTACTGTGTACAATACTCCAAGTGAGTTCTCACCAGTGTTCTATACAATGGCATTAGCACTTCCCTCTTTCTACTGCTAATACCTCTCCCTATACAACCAAGCATTCTGCTAGCATTTCCTGCTGCTCTATTACATTATCTGCCTACCTTTAAGTCATCAGAAATAATCACCCCTAAATCCCTTTCCTCAATTGTTGAGGTTAGGACTCTATCAAATATTCTGTATTCTGCCTTGGGTTTTTACGTCCAAGATGCATTATCTTGCACTTATCCACATTAAATGTCAGTTGCCACAATTCTGACCATTTTTCTAGTTTACCTAAATCATTTGTCATTTGGCTTATCCCTCCTGGAACATCAACCCTGTTACATATCTTAGTATCATCAGCAAAAGACATACCTTACCATCAAGACCTTCTGCAATATCACTAATAAAAATATTAAAGAGAATGGGTCCAAGTACAGATCCCTGAGGTACCCCACTGGTGACAAGTCCAAGCTTCGTGTGCTTTATTAAGGGAATTATCTTATAAAGCTATTTGTATTAGTATACATTTCGTCTATTTCATCTACCGAACTGATGCTCTGGCGATTCGGGAGGAAACTACCGAATGAGGATTACATATACCAGGTTTCCTTACAACTGGTGGCAAGCGGAGGGATTCAAATCCCGAATGGACGTCCTGAACCAAGCAAGGGAATGAATGGCTCAGCAATACCAGCTACTTAAGAGAACCACGCTAAAAGATTTACTGGAAGCTCGAGGCGTAGTGGCAAGTAACAAGACAAAAGCCACGTTAATTGCGGAGTTAATACAGAGCGACGGAACCAGCAATACAGAGATGGAGCATGAGGAAGAAACCGAGATGCAGAAGGATATCAGATGGATGCTCAGTGTATTGGGACCCAATCCATCAACAGAGGCGGTTCTGCAGGTCATGGCACAAGCCAGGCAATTGCAAAAAGAGCGAGAGGACCGAGACAGACTATTACAGGGGGATTTGCTACACTCCCGGGAAAGTACAAATGACCTACCAAAGAAGGTAAACTATGCAGCGTTTCAAACTTTTAATGACAATTACATGGAATTTGACAGTTATTTGCAAGACTTTGAACGTCAATGTGCGCTGGAGGGATTAGACTCCACAAAATGGGCTGCAGTACTTAGCAGCAAGCTGTCAGGAAGAGCAGCAGAGGCGTTGCGAGCAGTACCTGATGGGGACATACACAATTATGACAAGGTAAAAGACATTTTGTTGGCCAGATACGCTGTGACCTCAGAGGCGTACAGGAAAACGTTTCGGGAACTTCGGAAGACAGGGAGAGATTCTCACACTGAATGGGCTTTTCGGCTGCACAGGGCAGCCCGGAATTGGATGCAGGGCTGCCAAGTAACTACCCTGGAGGATGCCGTACAGCTCATACTATTGGAGCAATTTTTTAACCACACAGCAGACGATATAAAAGATTGGGTAAAAGACAGAAAACCTAAAACTGTGGAGGAAACCGCCAGACTAGCGGATGAGTACCAGGACAACAGGGGGTGAGCAGACCAACTTTTAAGCCCAACTACCCCACTCCAACAACATCTGCACCACCTAGAGCCTCCATAACTAACCCGCCACAAGGCCCAGCAGCAACGCCCCGACCCCCTGCAGTGTGTCATTATTGTAAGCAACCAGGAGATTACAAAAACCAGTGCCCTCGTTTGAACCGGGGAAGCTGGGAAAGACAACCACCCCACCAGCCCAGGGCAGCCGCCCATTGTGTCCAGCAGGAAAGTGTTGCCTACGTCCCCAACCAAGAAGAACAGTGGAGTGTCCTACATGAGGTCAATCCTGTACAAACCGGAGGCGATAACCGGGACCACCACGTCAATGGATTACAGTGGATGGCGTGGGGGCCCGAGCTATGAGAGACTCTGGGGCCACTCTAACCGTGGTACAACCACACAAGGTCAAGGCCCAAACTCGCACCGGCGCACAGTAGCTGTAAGGGTAGCTGAGGGTGCCATACACAAGCTACCTACAGCCACGCTCACGAATGGAAAAAGATAACGTCAAACTGTTGGATTCTAAGAACCATTGCAGAAGGTTACAAAATCAAGTTTTCTGCAAAACCACAACCATCTTTCCTGCTGTCAAGTTATCCGTCGATAAAGAAATCGTAGGCACTCCTGGCAGAATCTCTTATCCTTTTATGCAAGGATGTGGTAGAGCAGGTACCCAAACAATGGGAATTTCAGAGAGTTTACTCTCTTCTGTTCTTGGTGCAAAAACCAGACGGATCCTTCTGTCCTATCCTAGACCTCAAGAAGGTCAACACTTGTATACCGTATCAAAAATTTAGTATGGAAAATATTCTGTCTGTCACTCACATCATTCAAAAGGGGGAATTCATGGCAAAATTAGATCTGAAAGATGCCTACCTCCATGTCCCGGAAGTTCCTCAGATTTGCAGTCTTATCGGGAAGACGAGGAATTCTCCATTTTCAGTTCAAGGCGCTACCCTTTGGCCTGGCATCAGCTCCTCGCTTATTTACAAAAATCCTGGCTCCCATAGCAGCAGCCTTACACCTGAGAGGTATCTCTATAGTTACGATTAGTTCTTGAAAGCCCAATCAGAACAGCTACTAAGATCACACCTCGATATCGCTATAAAAGTTTTAAAAGAACATGGTTGGCTCCTAAACCTAAAAAAGTCCAAGTTGATTCCTTCATTAAGTCTGGAATTCCTGGGACTTCGAGTAGACTGAAGGTCCCTGTCTCTTTTCCTTCCAAGGTCAAAAGAAAGACGGATTTACAAAGCCGTGTCAAGTCTGCAGAAAAACTCAAGCTCCATCAGGGAAGCAATGAGTGTACTGGGTCTCCTCACTTCTGCAGTCCCAGCAGTGGCTTGGGCAAAAGCGGAATGAAGACCATTACAATGGGACATTCTTTCTCAATGGTCAAGACAACAGGAGGATCTAGACTCTGCCTTTCACCTATCCAAAGGGGTGAACAAACAACTGAATTGGTGGAAAGACAAAAACAAAATATCAAAAGGCCTCTCTTTCGTACAAAAAGATTGGATTACGATAACCAGAGATGCTTCCCAGACAGGTTGGGGCGCCTATCTAGGTTCTCAGTTCTGTCAAAGTATTTGGAAGGGAAGAGGCAATTGCTTCCTCCAACTTCAGGGAGTTGAAAGGCACTAAAGTCTTTCGATGCAGTTATCGCCAATCGGGTAGTGAGGATCCAGTCAGACAACTCCACAACAGTGGCTTTCGTAAATCACCAAGGAGGCACAAGGGTGAAAGCTCTGCAGGACCTATGCTTTCACATCATGTCTTGGGCCCAATCAAGACTGATCGCAATCTCGGCTACTCATATCAGAGGGTCTCTGAACATAATCGCAGACGACCTCAGCAGGCGTCATTGATCTCAGGCAGACTGGTCCCTCTCAAACCAAGTTTTCTTGGAGTTGGTTACCCGCTTCGGCCTTCCGGATATCGACCTTATGGCCACGAGGAGAAACAGGAAAGTTCAGACTTTTGCTTCTCTCCAAGCACGAGATTGCCCAGACTTCTTAGATGGCCTATCGATCACTTGGAACTACAACATGAGTTACGTTTTCCCTCGGATATCGCTAATTCCAAGGATTGTTCAGAAGATAAGATGGGAGAAAGCAAGGATTCCAGCCATCCTACCCTTCTGGCCGAACAGAAGTTGGTTTTCAAAAGTGAAAAACATGACAATCTCACGTTGGTCTCTCCCTATCTCTACCAACGTCATAGATCATGTGACTCTTCCCATAGAAACCCTGGAAATGTTCCACCTGACTGCATGGCTGCTGCAAGGTTGATCCTCCAAGAACAAAGTCTTTCAGACCGTTTGTGTGACGTTCTTCTGTCTTCAGTTCGCTTGTCAACTGCAAGAATTTATTTTAGGGTTTGGATGAAGTTCAGGATCTGGTGTTCCATTTAGGGTTTGGATCCTGCCAGAGCATCAATGTCATGCTCCTGAGCAGGTCAGAGAGGAGATGATTGCAAGGGTTATTGGTTTAAACTTTATTTGTCGTATTAGACATAACAAATTTACTGAAATAAAGAATAAAGGGCAGTCTGCCACAAACAGGATACTTTGTGAGAAAAAACAGGGTTTAGGCGATATGCCACAAACAATATCTTTAGAAAGTAAATGAATAAAGTCTTTTGTATACAAGCAAGCTTGAAGTTATACCAAGTAGTTAAGGATTTCCAGGATACTTTGCAATGCAGCTAGTTATAGGTAAATACCTTTTTGGATAGGACAATACAGGATCATGTAGCGTTGCAGAGGTTGAAACAGGTAGGTATATTCCAAAATAATATAATGCAGGTTGCTTATGAGATCATGCAGTGATGCAGCAATTGAAGCAGTTAAGATTCTTCAATGAAGGCAATACGCCACAAATCAGGATTCTTAGAAGCTGATAAGGAAAGTCTTTCGGTAAGATGTAATTCGGGCAAGTTCAGGATGAAGTAATGCAGGTTAGTGCCTTTCAGTATGAGGAAATGCAGATGAGTACAGGATGAGGCACTGCAGGTGAGTTCTCTACAGAATGAAATAATGTAGATAACATACAGGATATTACCAGGAACATAGATTCTTTATCAGAGCATTGACTTCAATGTCAAGGCACTGTTGTGTGCCGGGAGTAGACTTATCAAGCCTCCTAATTAGTTAATCCAGGTGAGGTTATTAAGATGAGTGAATAGATTAGTGGCTGGGGAGGCCACTAGAGGAGAAAATCATGAAGTTCACTTAAAGGGTCAGTAATAAACGAAAAAGTCTTACATGTCAGTTTTGAAACCTGACAATCAATCCTGGATATTCTTTCTTTTTTACAGGATGGTTTTGTAGCCGGCATAGGGGTCTCTACACTCAAGGGCCAGATTTCAGCGTTAAGTCACTTCCTGTTTCGTGACATTGCCTCAGACTTGCTTATCCAAAGGTTATTTTAAATACATACGTCTGAAACGTCCTCCCAGGATCTCTCCTTTTCCTACCTGGGATTTGTCCTTGATTCTTTAAGCCCTTTGTGAACCACCATTTATACCGTTACTAGAGGTTCCCCTAAAACTGCTTACTTTCAAGACGGTGTTCCTGGTGGCAATCAACTCCGCTAGAAGGATAGGTGAAATTCGGGCTCTATCTTCCGCTCCTAAATTTACTGTTTTTCATCAAGACAAAGTAGTCCTGCACCCCAGGCCTTCATTTTTGCCCAAGTTGATTTCTAGTACATCTGTGAACCAACCTATTCTGCCTTCCTTCTGCCAATCTCCTTCATCGGATATTGAAAGAAAGTGGTATCTCCTTGATGTTAGAAGAGCATTGAAACTTTACCTTCAGAGAACACAAGGCTTTAGGACCTCGGATCGTCTTTTTGTCTCCTTTCAGGGCACTAACAAGGGTTGTACTGCCTCCAAGCCTTCTTTATCCAGATGGCTTACTGATACCATTAAGTTGGCTTATAAATCCAAAGGAGTTACCATTGAAGGCCCATTCCACTAGGGCTATAGCAACTTCCTGGGCAGAAAAAGCAGAGGCCTCACCTGAAGACATCTGTAAAGCGGCTACTTGGTCTTCATTGCATATGTTTATTAAACATTATAGGCTGGACATATTCTCATCCTTTGAAGCTGCTTTTGGGCGTAAGGTGCTACAGGCTGTAGCCTTCTAAGTTCCCACCCTCTACTCGTTTTGCAGGGATCTTGCTATATCCCACTTGTGAGTACTGCCACTATACATGAGAAAAAACAGTAATTTTACTTACCGTAAATTCCTTTTTTCTTAGTATAGTGGCAGTACTGTCTTTCCCTCCACTTTTATATGGATTAAATAACTTTTGCAGTATTCAGTCTCCGTTTGGTTATTTTTTATTACTGGAGTTCTCTAAGTTACAGGTTATATAGGGGCAGCAGGCGGAGCACACAATTATCTTTCACAGAAGGGGGAGCTTCTTGTCCAGCCTAGAAGGAACATCCCACTTGTGAGTACTGCCACTATACTAAGAAAAAAGGAATTTACGGTAAGTAAAATTACTGTTTTTCATTGAGGCGGAGTCACGGGTAGGGGAGATGTGCCAAGAGCTGTAAAAACAAAGTGATTTAACTCCTAAACTGCAGGTAATTGAGCAGTGAGACTGCAGGGGCATGATTTACACACCAAAACTGCTTAATTCAACTAAACTTTTTGCCCTGACCTGCCTATGACCTGTATAAAAGTTGGTGAATCCTTTACCAACACTAACTAAAACTAAAATTACTTGTTTCATTATGCGCACAATATGCAATCCTGGGTACATACATATCATTTACTCAAAAGCTTCAATTAAAGTTCATGTTACTTACAGTAGTAATGCCAATGTCTGGAGTGTCCCTCTGCAAATTGCACTCTCAGGTAGGTAAGATTTCACACCTTACATCTGTCTGCACTGCAAACTGTCTCCAATCTCAGGTAGGTAAGGTGTCACTGTAACACCTTAGGTGTGGACACGATGCAAGCTGTCTACAGTCTCCGGTAAGTAAAGCTCCTCTCTGCCTGCTTACTCTATTTCTCTCTACTTGCTCGGTTCTCTATTCCCCTCTACTTCCTCTGCTCCCCTTTACTTACTCTGCTCTCCCTTACTTGCTCTGCTGTCTGCGCCCCTTGGCTTGCTCTTCTCCTCCCTACTTGCTCTGCTCCCCTTTGTTTGCTATGCTCCCCCTTACTTGCTCGGCTCTCTGCTCCCCTTTGCTTGCTGTGCTCCCACTTATTTGCTCTGCTCCCCCTTACCTTCTTAGCTCTCTGCTCCCCCTTACTTGTTCTGCTCTCTGCTCCCCTTTGCTTGCTCTGCTTCCCTTTATTTGCTTTATTTTAGAAAAACTACCACAACAAGAGGACATAGTCTTAAATTAGAGGGACAACGGTTTAAAAATATCAGGAAGTATTACTTTACTGAGAGGGTAGTGGATGCATGGAATAGCCTTCCAGCTGAAGTGGTAGAGGTTAACACAGTAAAGGAGTTTAAGCATGCGTGGGATAGGCATAAGGCTATCCTTACTATAAGATAAGGCTAGGGACTAATGAAAATATTTCGAAAATTGGGCAGACTAGATGGGCCGTATGGTTCTTATCTGCCGTCACATTCTATGTTTCTGTGCTCCCCCCTCACTTGCTCTGGTCTCTGCTCCCCCTTACTTGCTCTGCTCTCTGCTCCCCCTTACTTGCTCTGCGCTCTGCTCCCCTTACCTGCTTTGCTCCCCTTTATATGTTCTGATCTAGGGATCGACCGATTATCGGTCTGGCCGATATTATCGGCCGATATTTGGTATTTTCGGCAATATCGGTATCGGCCAATTCAGATACCGATATTGCCGATAATATATAACAGGACCGCCGTGCCCATTACAAGCCCGGCGGTCCTGTGGGGGCCAGCAGCAAGCGCTGACTTACCTTGCATGCAGCTCCTACAGCTCTCTGTGTAAATCTCGCGAGACCCGCGGCCGCAGAGCGTTGCCACGGGTTACCATGGCAACGCTCCGCGCGGCACTAAGAGCCGCGAGATTTACATAGGGAGCTGCTTGCAAGGTAAGTCAGCGCTTGCTGCTGCTGAGCCACCACTGTAGTTAACAAGCCACTGGACCACCAGGGAATACTATATCCCCCTCCCTGGTAAGAAGCAGGGAGGGGGGACTAAACAAAAAAAAAAAACATTTTTAAATATTAAAAAAAATATTAAAATAAAAAATTACACAAATTACATCACTACACACACACCCAAACACACACTACACAAACAAACACTGCATTACATACACACTACACAGACACAAACACACTCTACACAAACACACACTGGGGGGGGGACTAAACAAAAAAACATTTAAATATTAAAAAAAATATTAAAATAAAAAATTACACAAATTACATCACTACACAAACACACACACACTGCATTACATACACACACACTGCATTACATACACACACTACACAGACACACACACTGCATTACATACACACACTACACAGACAGACACTACACACACACCACAAACACACACTGCACACATACTGCATTACAGACACACACTGCACACACTACACTGCACACACACTGCATTACATTCACACACTGCATTACATACACACTACACAAACACAGTACACATACTGCATTACATACACACACACTACACAGGCACACACACTGCATTACATACACACTACACAAACACACACTACACAAACACACACTGCACACATACTGCATTACAGACACACACTGCATTACATACACACTACACAAACACAGTACACATACTGCATTACATACACACTACACAAACACACACTACACACACACACTGCATTACATACATACACACTACACAAACACACACTGCATTACATACACACACAAAAACACACTGCATTATACACACACACTACATAAACACACTGCATTATATACACACACTACATAAACACACTGCATTATATACACACACTACATAAACACACTGCATTATATACACACTACACACACTGCATTATATACACACACACTACACAAACACACACAGTTCCCCTGTCTAAACACACTTCATCCACTACATGTGGCATGTATATTTTGTGCATTTACCTTTCGAATTAGTTTATTTATTCAAAATAGTAAATGTACAGAATATCGGCAAGATATTGGCTATCGGCCTGAAAGTTCGCAGATTATCGGTATCGGTATCGGCTCTAAAAATCAATATCGGTCGATCCCTATTCTGATCCCTCTTACTTGCTCTGCTCCCCCTTACTTGCTATGCTCCACTTTATTTGCTCTGCTCCCACTCACTTACTCTGCTCTCTGCTCCCCCTTACCTGCTCCCCTTTGTTTGCTCTGCTCCCCCCTTGCTTGCTGTGCTCTCTGCTCCCCTTTGCTTGCGCTTCTCTGCTTATGCTCTTCAGTGCCACATGGTAGCCCCGCACTGTATGCTCCCGGTCTGCGCTCACTCTCTATGGTATACCTATGACGTTACGCACGCTGGCGCTGCTCAGCCTCGCAATTGAAGTCATTCTGGAATTGACAGCCACGAGGTAGGGTAAAGCAGTGCTTCCTCACTGCGTGGAGGCTTATTTTGATGTAAAATTAAAGGGGGGAAGGCAGGGAGCGCAGCGAGCCATAAAGTTAGTTTCAATAAGGGTAGTGGGGACACCAGGGGCAGCACGGCCTGATCTAGGGGGGCCAGTTCAGGTGCCAGGTACATTGTAATTAGCATACAATGCTGAAAGTGTGGATCTTAATTAATATCATAAGAAAACATATATACATATCTGGTAAACTTCCTAATATGCCTAATACACCAGCACAGCATGGTCCATTAGTTCCAGGACAGTGGGTTGTAGGCAGGGGGCAGCCATGTTCTCTTGGTAGCTGCATAAGTTTGCATATGCAGAAAAAAAGGATTAATGCAAGATATTGTCAAGAGAAAAGTGATAAGACAAAGCGATGAAAGACTTGCTATTATATTAGTAACAGATTTCAAAGTCTAATTCCAAGAATGCAAAGAAAATTGCATTATGGCTTAATGAAAACATTCATGCCACAGAAGCAACAGACAGGATTTTTACTTATTGTATTACTTCCTTCTGGATTGTAATATCCACTATATATGAAAAGTTTTATAAAACATAATAATTGTTTTATAAAACATGATAATTTCCATACTGTCAGTTACTCTAGCTGTTGATTAAACATATTATAACAGAATAACTATTTTTGGAGTCTGAAGTTTCCAGCCAAGGTTGCGGAGATACAGAGACATATAAACATTGCTTCCATTCCAAGGATTTTTATATTCCAAATCATGAACAACTTTATTACATACAGCCATAAAGAGAAAGACATGGCTTTTAAAAAAAACATTCAATGCAGTACACTGCAGCATATATTTTATATAATATATGCTGACTAGTTTATATTTTTACATAAACCGAGTTGAAATTATACTCCCCCCCCCCCTTCCCCCCCCCTAGAAAATCTGTTATTATCAAAAACATAACAGAAGGGCAATAGGTTGTTATACATCCTTTGCTTCACTAAATGCTCTGCAAAAATATTTATAAAATAATTCAAAATAATATATATGTAAGATAAATCATGGCAAAATAAACTTATAAATATACAGGATCTCTGATAACATTTAAACTGAAATTGTTAAAAGGCTTATTTAAATAAAATGTTAAATACATTTACAGCTTTAAATGTGACCAAAAGATACTAAATGATGTGTTAAGCAGCCAGCCCAATTCACTATAATAGCATAAGTATTCTACTATTTAAAGTGTAAAATTCCTTCACATAATGACTTTGCTTACTCAGGTACAGACTTTAGTCTATTGCAATGGAAGAAGGATTAAAGTCCACCAATTTTAAAAGGGAAAGCTTACTTAAATAAGTGGTACTATCCCACTGTACCTGTACTGCTAGCAGTAAGGAAATTAGAACAATGATATTGTACTACTGACTGTAATCAGATCAGACACATGCAATCTCAGTGAATTTCATAAACTAGGTTTTCATAAAATAACATAAAATAAGATTACATATCAATGTTGTTTATATATGAATATATCAATGTTGTTTAGAAATAAATATATATAGACTAGGCAATAAGAGTTTTTACATGATGTATCAGAGCCAGGAACTGATTTATATCTAGATCTAATAATGCATAATATTTTTTAAGAAACAAAAAACTGCACTGTCAATTAAAGTGATAATATATAAAATCACATTGCATATCACATATCTGCTATATGAAAAGTATAATTAAAGTGACATTATTGTCCAAAGCCCCCTCACATCTATTTTATAAAATCTATAGTTTTTTTGTGGTCACCTCTAAAGGGGCCTCTGAAACTGGGGGGCTGAGAGAGGTGCTCATCCGAAAAGGAATCTGATTCCAGACTTAATTTTTTTTTTTTAATTATAGAAAATGAATAATGGAAACACCCAGAACATGCATTTTTGTTTATAATCTTAATTTGCAGATAATTTATGCCTTAAAGCCATATAAAGAATATTTAATAAAAAAATGCAGGTGTCTTTAAAGGTAAATCAATGTTAAAAAAGAATGTTTTTTTTTTTTTTTTTACCACAATATAAACAGCTTTGTTAAACAGATTCAAGTACAAGTACTTATGACAAGAAATATACAGAATCCGTTTACAACAGGCAGGTTTAGCATAAATGCTAAGTTATTTTTATTTATTTTTTTGGATTTGTTATTGCCCAAGAAATCTCTGAACATACTCAGAACTTTATATATTTAACAAGTAAAAAAAAAAAGCAGATTGCAATGGACACCATTACAATATTGCTTTGCCAATTTGGGGTCAGAGCTTTAAAGAATAAATAAATAAATATTCTATAGCTTGCTAGACCATTGGCTTATAATGAACAGTTGGCACAACAAATAAAATAATTTGTTATACTACACAGTATAGCTGTGACAAAATAATATACAGGGGACGGGGCCAGGCCACCAAGCGGAACAGCAGCAGAACATCATGTCTCCTGGCCTGAGCCCCGGAAAATGGCAATAAACCAGCACACAGACTACCTTAAAACTGTATTACTCAACATATAATTAAAGAGAAGCACCTAAGCTGTATGAAGATACCAAACTGAGACCAGTAATGAGCCGGGAACACTGAGGCTAATAAAGCGACACACAGATAATTGCCCAACAGACCAGTGAGGACAGTTTACCGGCTATAATGCCTTTGCAGAGGACAACGTAGACATGAGGGGCGGCCCGGCCCCGCTTCCCCACCCCCCCAGCCGGCGGGGGTAATCCCGGCCTCATGGAGACGGCGCACTCCAAGGCGGAAGCTACCGCGTGGGGACCATGCCGATCACCTGAACAGGCCACCTGAATGGAGCCCGTCTGAAGACATACTCCGGAAGGAAAAGATACACAGATGATTTATTAAGGGAGACTGACTTGGGCAGCTCATGCAGACCCTGGCAATGCCGAGCGCCGGACGAACCCTCCGCGCTAGAAGTGAGTACCTGAGCATCTGGGCTTGAGAGGTCCCCAGAGAGCCTTGTCCCTGATGCCGTGAGCCCTGCGGGGCGGGACCTGCGCTGTCCTTCCGACGGACCGGTGGACGTGGAGGATAAGCACCAGCTCCAAACGTGGCCGGCACCGGGAGAGACATAAGAGTGCACACTTTAAGAGCACTTTAAGAGGACTTACGTGGAGCTGGGGAGGTGCAGGGAGCAGACGACCCACGGACTTTGTGGTGGGGTCCAGTGGACAGTTTGTGCTCCTGAGTGCCCACAGTGCAGCGGGAGACCAGGCTGGCGGGCGGGGGTCGGCTAGGGGAAGACGGAAGGAGGCCTGGTGACCGTTTTAAAGCAGTGCAATGAGAGACTCCCTTCAGACGGCCATGCAGGCCGACATAGCTACCCTGCCGTTTATAGTTATCATTTTTTTTTCTGCATTTAATGTATAGATCGATAACCTATGTACCAGATTTAAGCATGCGATACTAGTAAACATACATTCAGCAAGTGGTTTCCACTTAACCCCTTCAGGACGGGTGACCGACGAGGTCCGTCACAGAGGGGAGACCCTTAACGACGGGTGACGGACCTCGTCCGTCACGCGGTAAAATTAACCCCGGATCGCCCCTATCGCAGCGATCGCGGGGTTAATGGTGCTCCCGGTATGCCTCTGCATTAGAGGCATACCGGGAGCACCCGGTCAGGCTGCCCAGCACATGTGCTCGCTCTGACCGCAAGTCTGAGCGAGCACATGTGCTCTGTATACTCACCTACCGGCTCCCTGCACT
Organism: Pelobates cultripes; assembly: GCA_933207985.1. Taxonomy (NCBI): domain Eukaryota; kingdom Metazoa; phylum Chordata; class Amphibia; order Anura; family Pelobatidae; genus Pelobates; species Pelobates cultripes. The sequence continues at coordinate 351,529,424 of OW240912.1, forward strand.
TCCGGGTTCTGTGTGAAGTGCAGGGAGCCGGATCAGTGCTGATCCTGCCCCCTGCTGTTTAAAAAAATAAAGTTTATTTAAAGTCCCTTACCCATTTTAATAAAAAATTAACCCCTTCCCTGCCAATTGATCACTGACTACAGTGATCAATTGGCAGGGATTACATTTTACTATGATCTGATTTTTTTTTTTTAACCCCTGAGGGTTAATTCTTTTTTTTTAACCCTCAGGGGTTAAATTAATTAAATTATTTTTAAATTATGTATTTAGCTAGCTGGGGTAGGTGGAAGTTAGTGGGGAATTGGGGGATTTGGCGTTAGGCTAACTAGGGGTTAACGTGTAAATGGACAAAATAGGGATACAGCTGAATGACTAAAAAACATAAGAATACATAGTACATAGTGAAGTACCGTCACAGTAATAAAATATAAACTTCAATGATTGCACTCACAAAATAGTGATGGATAATGCGCCTTTAAGCCCTCAAGGGCTGCAATGGTATTCACCCTCCACGAATAGGTTGCTCTGTCTTCAAAGAAGTGGGAGTATGCCAGTGAAGTATAAAATTTTTTATTTTTTATTAAAGGCACTAATAAGCCTATATCAAAAAAATCAATAGTTAAAAATATACAAATAGTACTGCATCTAACGCGTTTCGTCCATACAAATTGGACTTCATCAGAGAGAATTTTTTTGCAGTATACACAAAATGTCAAATACAAAGCATGCATAATCCCACCCCCAACAGAGTCCCTTAAATATAACCAGTCCGATTGTTGATTGGAGAGTTCCTTTGTAGGCAGTCCCTCTTCAATAAAATCAATATTTTCCAGGTGATCGCCACCTTAAAATTCGCGGCTAAGACCAGCTGGTAATCCGTCCGGTGATGTTCTGCGTTCCAAATCACAACTTCCGGTTGCGTTCCACACATGCATTTCCGGCGGCGAAACAACCACGCACGTCACAACCACTGACGTTGCGTTCCAAGATCGGGCCCATGCGTTCCAAACGACCAGCCCTTTGAATGCTAAGAAGACTAAAAGGAGCAGTCTTAGAATAATTTGAACATCAACATAACCATTCTCATAATACAAATTAAACCACATCAGATTTGAAAAAAGGGACTAGGGGTTAACGTTAAAAAAAAGTTTTAAAAGAAACTTTAAAAAGTTAAAAATTAAGCTTAAAAAAATGTTTTAATAACATTTAAGTAAAAAAAACAAAAAAACACACTTTACCTAGTCCAAATAAAAATTAACCCCTTCCCTGCCAGTCGATCACTGCCTACAGCGATCAAATAGAGATCACAGTATTATACTGTGATCTAATTTTTTTTAACCCCTGAGGATTAACTTTTATTTATTTTTTTTAACCCTCAGGGGTTCAATTTATTTAATTAATTAATTTAAATATTTTATAACTATATATTTTGCTAGCTGGGGTGGGTGGGAGTTATGGGAAAATGGGGAATTTACTGTTAGTGCTGCGTACTGCTAGTTAGGGGTTAACAGTAAAAAAAAAGCTTAGAAAAATGTTAAATCTGTAAAAAAGTTTTAAGAAAGTTTAGGAAAGTTTAAAAAAAATTTATAAGCAAAACAAAAGTTTAAAAACTAGTTTTTAAAAGTAAAAAAGTTATAAAAAGTAAAAAAATACATTTTAAAAATGCTCATTACCACTACACCTGGAACAAACTAGAGAAAAAATTATCCCACGCCAAGGTTCAAAATATGCCTTTTGAATTACCCCAGGGTGTATTCTTTAATAAATAGTATGTGTTTGTGGGGAAGTTTCAATAACCAACCGTCTAAACTACTCCAAATTGGAACATGGACACAGCGTAAAACTTCAAAGTTAGAAAAAAACTGAATGGCTGCGTCTCAAATGCGCCCCTTCAACATCCACATATACCTGGCAAAGGTACATACGGGGGTATTGCTGTACTCAGCCGACATAGCTGAGCAACATATGAAGTATTATACAGTCATAGCACACATAAGGTTTGCAAAATATGCTGCGCAAACTCACTTTGTATGTCAAAAAGGCAGAAAAAATGCTTATTACCACTACACTTGGTACAAGCTAGCGGAAAAATGATCCCACGCTAAGGTTCAAAATATGCCTTTTGAAATACCCTGGGATGTCTTCTTTAAGAAATGGTATGGCTTTATGGGGAATTTGGATTATATAGCCTGGTAAAATACTCTAAAATGGGACATAGGCACAGCATAAAAATTCAAAGTTTGAAAAAAACTGGAATGGCTGTGTCCCAAATGTGCCCCTCCGATGTCCACACATACCTGGCAAAGGTACATACGGGGGTATTGCTGTACTCAGCCGACATAGCTGAGCAACATATGAAGTATTATACAGTCGTAGCACACATAAGGTTTGCAAACTATGCTGCGCAAACTCACTTTGTATGTCAAAAAGGCAGGCACTACACTTGGTACAAGCTAGCGGAAAAATGATCCCACGCTAAGGTTCAAACTATACCTTTTGAAACACCCTGGGGTGTCTACTTTAAGAAATGGTAGGCCTTTGTGGGGTAGTTTGAATTTAAAACCTGCGAAGATGCTTGGAAATTGCACATAGGCCCAGCGTCAAAATTCAAAGTTTGGTAAAAACGGATATGGCTTGGTCTCCTATATGGCACTGTAGCTTCACAAAATAGTGCCAAAGACATTCATTGGGGGTGTATTTTTACTCAAAAGACTTAGCTGAGTATAATTTGGGAGGTTTGAACTTAGTGGCACATATGAAATATACAAAACGCCCAGCAAAAATGCAATCCGTATGTAAAAAATGCACAAAATAATTTTTTTACCACATACTTTGGCATATATTGGTGAAAAATGGGGGCATGTTAAGGCACAATATGCACCTTATGAGATACCCTGGAGTGTCTACTTTTACAAATGGTAGGCCTTTGTGGGGTTTTTTGAACAGTCAAACTGTTATAATACCCCAAATGGAAGCTAAGGCTCATTAAATCCATCTCTCAAAATTCTACTGTGAATACTGAAAAGGACAGGTATCCTGTATGGCACTGTAACTTCACGAAATAGTGCCAAAGACATTCATATAAGTGTCATTTTACTCAGAAGACTTAGCTGAGATAATTTGGGGGTTTGAACTTAGTGGCACATATGAAATATACAAAACGCCAAGCAAAATGCAATCTGTATGTGTAAAAAATGCACAAAATTATTTTTTACCACATACTTTGGCATATATTGGTGAAAAAATGGGGGTATGTTAAGGCACAATATGCACCTTATGAGATACCCTGGAGTGTCTACTTTTACAAATGGTAGGCCTTTGTGTGGGGTTTTTGAACAGTCAAACTGTTATAATACCCCAAATGGAAGCTAAGGCTCATTAAATCCATCTCTCAAAATTCTACTGTGAATACTGTAAAGGACAGATCTCCTATATGGCACTGTAGCTTCATGAAATAGTGCCAAAGACATTCATATGGGGTGTCATTTTACTCAGAAGACTTAGCTGAGCATAATTTGGGGGGTTTGAACTTAGTGGCACATATGAAATATACAAAACGCCTAGCAAAAATGCAATCCGTATGTAAAAAATGCACAAAAATTTTTTTTACCACATACTTTGGCATATATTGGTGAAAAAATGGGGGCATGTTAAGGCACAATATGCACCTTATAAGATACCCTTGAGTGTCTACTTTTACAAATGGTAGGCCTTTGTGGGGTTTTTTTGAACAGTCAAACTGTTATAATACCCCAAATGGAAGCTAAGGCTCATTAAATTCATCTCTCAAAATTCTACCGTGAATACTGAAAAGGACAGGTATCCTGTATGGCACTGTAACTTCACGAAATAGTGCAAAAGACATACAATGGGGGTGTCATTTTACTCAGCAGATGTAACTGAACACAAAATAAAACTTTGTACAGAAATAGCACACACCAACTTTACAAAATATACACAAGAATTTCTCTGTTATAAGTTTGTGTGCCAAAAACCAAAAAGAACACAATTTTACTCCAATATTTAGCAGAGGTTGGCGGTGAAATGGCTACGTAGAAAGTGTCAAACAACCTTAGGTAAATAGCCCGTGATGTCTACTTTATATAAATATATACTTTTGTGTGGCAATTTTGTTTTCTTTTATGGCTATTAAGCTTACAAGACAAACATACCAAATTCTAAAATCGTTCCACATTAAAAGTTTATTTTACTCCTTGTGCTTTGTGACCTGTAACTACCAAAAAAACTTAAAATCCCAGACACATTATATATTCTGTAAATCAGAACAAATAAATAAATTTATTTTTAATTACTTTCCTTAACCTGCACTAATTATGCACACATTATTATTGCAAAAACTGTAAAAAAAACCCCAATATTTTTCATTTTTTTTGCATTTTTCTGTATTTTTTTTATAATAAGTAAGTATTTATATATATATATGTTATATCAAATTAAAGCCCTTTCTGTCCTTTAAAAAACAGTATATAATATGTGTCGGTGCAATAATTGAGAGAGATGCAAATTGCAGTTGAACGCAAACAGCAAGAAAATGCAAAAATTGCTTGTGTCATTAAGCGTAAGTCAAGCTTCTGAAGCTGTGTCCTTAAGGGGTTAAGAACTGGACCTTTTTTGCGATGTTGTACATTTGCGACCAGGCATATTTTTACACTTTTGTGGTGTTTGTGTTTGGCTGTAATTTTCCGCTTTCTCATTTACTCTTCCCATACAAATTATATATTGTTTTTTTCAGGACAAAAGGGGCTTTCTTTACATACCATTATTTATATAAACTCATGTATTTTAATTTAAAAAAATAAAAAATATGATGAAAAATTGAAAAAAATACGTTTTTTTACTTTTACTTGAAAAATCTTTTACTCATCTACAAAAGCGAATGAAAAAAACTGCTAAATTGATTAAAAATTTTGTCCTGAGTTTAAAAATACCCAGTGTTTACGTGCTTTTTTGCTTTTTTTTGCATGTTATAGGGCTATAGGTACAAGTAGGATATTGTGGTTTCAAAACATACATTTTTAAATTTATCAATAGTGACATTGTAACACTATTATCTGTCATAAATCTCTAAATAACACCCCACATGTACATATTTTTTTTAAAGTAGACAACCCAGGGTATTCAATATGGGTATGTCCAGTCTTTTTTAGTAGCCACTTAGTCGAAAACACTGGCCAAAGTAAGCATTCATATTTGTTTGTGTGTGAAAAAAGTAAAAAAACTAAATTGAACGCTAATTTTGCCCAGTGTTTGTGACCAAGTGGTTACTAAAAAAGACTGGACATACCCCATTTGCAATACCTTGGGTTGTCTTCTTTTGCAAATGGTATGCCATCATGGGGGTAATTCTCATTCCTGGGCTACCATACGCTCTCAAAGGCAACGTAACCAACCTGGCCATTTCCAATGTAAAAATATTTGACACATATGTTTGACCTTGTAACTTTCAAAAATGCTATAAAACCTGTACATGGGGGGTACTGTTTTACTCGGGAGACATCGCTGAACACAAATATTAGTGTTTAAAAACTGGAAAACGTATCACAACAATTATATCATCAGTAAAAGTGCTGTTTGTGTGTGAAAAATGCAAAAAAAGTAATTTTCACTGACAATATCATCGCTGTGATATGTTTTACTGTTTTGAATCACTAATATTTGTGTTCAGCGAAGTCTCCCGAGTAAAACAGTACCCCCCATGTACAGGTTTTAGGGTGTCGTAGAACGTTACAGGGTAAAATACAGTGCTAGCAAATTAAATTCTCTGGAATTTCGGCCTGGGTTGGCAGGCAGGTCCCTCAAATTGCAATCAATAAAATTACTGAATTATGTAAAAATATTACATAAATACGCACGTAGAATTTAAATATATATGCATATTTATATATTTGAAGTCTACGTGTATATTTATATAATTATTTATGTAATTTTGTATATGGACATATGTATATTTTGTATTATTTTTATTTATTTATATATACATATATATACAAATTCAGTGTATTTTGATATAAATATATATATTAATTTTAAAATACAGTTAGAATAAAATTTCATATAGATATATAATTTTTTTAAATTTTTTATTATTTTAAAAAAATTATTTAATTTAAATTACTTATTATTTATATTTTAGAATAATATATATATATACAATATATATAGTTATTATATATATTATATATATACGTGTGTAATTTAATTATAAGTGTATTTTTATATTAATATAAGTACATATTAATATAAAAATACACTTAGTATGACATATATATGATATATAGACATATATTATGTAAATATAATATATGTCTATATATCATATATACACATATATAATTATTATTTTTTTTTTTATTAACACTAACTTTTTATTTTTTATTTTACACTAGCAGGGAGACTGCCTGTCAGCACAGACAGTCCCCCTGCAGGCAGACACATGGACACCTATTGTGACCATGTGATCGCTGTGTTAAGCGATCACATGGCCACAGGGGTCCTAATTCAGTGTGGGGAGACTGTCTGGGCTGCAGGCAGTCTCCCCACAACCCGCTGATCGCCGCCAACGACGGCGATCAGGTAAGTAACTCAGACCGTTAGGACGGTTCAGGACCGTCATCGGTCGGCAAGGCAAAAATGCCGATGACGGTCCTGAACCGTCCTCGGTCGCGAAGGGGTTAAACCTCAGACTTCATGACCCTTAAAGAATTGATGGCGTAATTAGGTCATTGTGCTCTGTTTGCACATTGCAGTTAGCAGCCCTATTGCGATCAAACCGCATATAAGCAATAATGCATAATGCCCTTTCCACATTTAGTAGTTTAATTTCTTAACGTAACCTTCTCATTATTTATACAAGATATTACTGCTTGATTATTAAGTCAGAACGTAATTGTTATGGTACAGACATATTCTCTGTGTGTGCATGCACCCATTTAATGTTAACTTTAACTGCCCAACAATTTTTATTTTAGGGGGGCAATCATCATTAATAACTAAATGCCTCTCTAGGGTTTGAGAAGGTAAAACCTCACCTACTAGCCACTACCCGACTATATTAATAGTGCGCTAAATTGAGGGCCAGGGTTACGCTGCATATTCGTGAAATTTACATCCACGCCAACACATATATAACTCTTTAGCCACCCTGCCATTTAGACCACTGTAGGATATTTATGCATGAACGCGGCTCATTTGTCTTAGGTGATAACACAGCAAGAATACACCTTGCCCCCGAGCATTACCTTCTGCTTCGGGACTTTGATCCTTGATATGTTAAGGGATTTTGGCCGAAAGAACCAGGAGCTTTATGTCCTTAAAATGATTAGCTCCTTTCTCGACATGAGATGCACTCACCTAATAATACATTATTCCCAAAAAGCCACATTATTAGTTTAAATTATTTTGCTATATGATGAAGCATAAGGATCAGCCACAGTTAGGATGACTCGATCTTTATGCCTTTAATACCCTACCCCGCTGTAGTCAGACGCCAATACGTTATACCTGTTCATGATTTAAAGATCTGCATCTGTAACTTGGACCGAGCAAAATAACTACATGCCACGTTTTGCCTCTAATATTGTTGTAATAATTACAAACTTCATAAGGCTTAACTTTCACGTAGACCTGCTGCGACTTCTACCTGAGCTACATAGGTGTAAAAATTATTCTTATGACTTTAGATATGGTTTTAGTACAACGCACCATTTACAGCTTTGTATAAAGCATAACTGTGCATTACAACTATTAATCATAAACCTGTATGCTACGCTTTTTAATGCTTTAGATATATATAATCTCGCAAAGTATATGCATATTTACTTTCTACTATTGTACACTAACTTTGATTTACAAGCCTCTGTGCAGGCAACCATATGCATTTATATTGCACTGTGATATGTCTGACGTTATTATATCATCAAAATAAAAAAACATTTAACACAAAATAATATGCAGGGTAAAAATGCTATTTCACTGTTTCATAGACTTTCCCAGTATTTAAGGACGACATGTTTCTTGCAAAGTAATCGGGACTTTGAGGGAGGTTCTAACTACGTTTATTTAGTTAATTTACTAAAGAAAAAAAGTTTTTTTGTTTTTTTTCCTGCAAGTGAATTTTCAGTACAAGGTCATTTTGTAAAGACACTCTGTTCAGTTTTAAAAAGCTGTTCTATTTGTCTCACGTTATGAATGGCCTTGTGATTAATATGCACAGTGAAAAAAAATTGGCTTTTAAATTATCAGAGTTGTGGCAACTGACATTTTATGTGGATAAGTGCAAGATAATGCATTTTGGACGTAAAAATCCAAGGGCAGTGTACAGAATATTTGATAGAGTTCTAACCTAAACATATGAGGAAAGGGATTTAGGGGTGATTATTTCTGATGACTTAAAGGTAGGCAGACAGTGTAACAGAGCTGCAGGAAATGCTAGCAGAATGCTTGGTTGTATAGGGAGAGAGGTATTAGCAGTAGAAAGAGGGAAGTGCTCATGCCATTGTATAGAACACTGGTAAGACCTCACTTGGAGTATTGTACACAGTACTAGAGACCGTATCTCCAGAAGGATATTGATACTTTAGAGAGAGTATAAATATGTTTTTGTATGTGTTGATGCATGTACCAGGTTTACTTGGATATATCCTGTGCGAAGTGCAACCTTGAATACCACGTTTGCTAGTCTCACTTCCTTAGTATGCATTTGGTAATCCCAGGATCACCCCCTAAGTAGTGGGGTTGTGGTCCAGGAAAAATGCTGAGGTTAAATGACTATTAACCAAGTTACTAGTTGCTTGCCCCCACACAGTGGTATCTACTTATTCCTATGGTACAGATGAGCATTAACAACATACCTGATGATACAAATGGTGAGACACCATATGAAATGTTACACATTTTTCACTGTATAAAAATATATATATTAAAATACATGTGATCAAATATTTTATTTATCTGTTTTTCAAATACCAAGAAAATGTTATTTGGTTTGTGATGATTTAAAGGAACACTATAGTCACCGAAATTACTTTAGCTAAATAAAGCAGTTTTAGTGTATAGATCATTCCCCTGCAATTTCAGTGCTCAATTCGCTGTCATTTAGGAGTTAAATCACTTTGTTTCTGTTTATGCAGCCCTAGCCACACCTTCCCTGGCTATGATTGACAGAGCCTGCATGAAACAAAAACTGGTTTCACTTTCAAACAGATGTAATTTACCTTAAATAATTGTATCTCAATCTCTAAATTGAACTTTAATCACATACAGGAAGCTCTTGCAGGGTCTAGCAAGCCATTAACAGGGGATAAGAAAGCAGGGGATAAGAAAATCTTAATTAAACAGAACTTGCAATAAAGAAAGCCTAAATAGGGCTCTCTTTACAGGAAGTGTTTATGGAAGGCTGTGCAAGTCACATGCAGAGAGGTGTGACTAGGGTTCATAAACAAAGGGATTTAACTCCTAAATGGCAGAGGATTGAGTAGTGAGGCTGCAGGGGCATGTTCTATACACCAAAACTGCTTCATTAAGCTAAAGTTGTTCAGGTGACTATAGTGTCCCTTTAAGGTTACATATACCTTGTAGTAATGATCCTGCCACATCGATTGATTGTTTAATCAATACATTATACATATGATTATTAATTCATATGATGATTGTAACATACCCCCACTTCAACCAGTTATAGTTACAACAGATTCTGATGTATATTATTATTTAAAAAAAGAAAAAAAAAAGGTTTTAAAACCACTTATACAAAGGTAGAGTTAAAATATAAATACCTTCAATATTGTATCTGAGTGCTTTCTTAACTCACTTTTAAGAAATAATAAAACATTCAAATCACATTAAGCTCTACCCAACAGCTGCTGGAAAATATACTTAAACAAATAAGATTCATATTGTTAAGCATCCTATCTCACGAACGTGACTTACCATAATGGCTGTCAGATCTTGGTAAACATAATGTTTTAAGACAATGTTTGGGTGTTTCTGGTATTTTAAGCCACTAATAACTGTAGTTTTTATATTTACTAGTTGAATAAGTTGTCTTCTCCTTAACAGGTCAAAGAAAGATGAATTATGTCATGTTTCCAATTATAACTTTTTTTTAATAGATTGATAGATTTTTTTAATAAAGGAGTATTTTTAACATCTAAAGAGAATGTAATTTTACATACCCTTGTGAACAAAGGCGGTGAATACTTTGCTGCTTCAAATGATCCTTATATATCTAAATCATATACAAGGGTGTTTATCTCTAAAACAAAACTCTAGAAAGATTAACCATGATCCTATTTCATCTATCATTATTATACAAAGTATAGCAAATGTAAATTTTTCCACATATTTTACCTGTTAACATTTACAATAACAATAATGCATAAACAAGCTTCAAGACTATTTTATGACTCTTTCAGTACATAATATACTGAGGTAACTCTAGAATAGATAGATAAAGATGTTCAGACTTTAAGATGCCATCTTGACCTAAGTCAGGGAATTTTCCATGACGTGTTATGGCTTTGTATTTTTGCCAAGTTAAGGGAGGTCCTAAAATGGATATAGTAAAAGAAGTGTTACTTTTTCATATATAAACTACGTTAACCCTAAAATGAAGACAACTAAGGTATAAATAGGTGTACTTTTAAATGTTATGGCACAGAGAGAGGAGAGATTTGGAGACAGACGCTGCTCCATCTTAAAATGACAGAGAGGCTGACATGATGACATGTTCAGGAGGGTATGTTAATCTATTAAAGGACCACTCTAGGCACCCAGACCACTTCAGCTTAATGAAGTGGTCTGGGTGCCAGGTCCTTCTAGGGTTAACCCATTTTTTCATAATTATAGCAGTTTCAGAGAAACTGCTATAATTATGAATGGGTTAAGCCTTCCCCCTAAGCCTCTAGTGGCTGTCTCATTGACAGCCACTAGAGGCGCTTGCGTGCTTCTCACTGTGAAAATCACAGTGAGAGCACGCCTCCATAGGAAAGCATTGTAAATGCTTTCCTATGAGATCCGGCTGAATCTTGCGCGCGCATTCAGCCGGCGGGGGTGTAACGGAGAGGAGGAGGAGAGCTCTCCGCCCAGCGCTGGAAAAAGGTAAGTTTAAACCCCTTTCCCCCTTCCAGAGCCAGGCGGGAGGGGGACCCTGAGGGTGGGGGCACCCTCAGGGCACTATAGTGCCAGGAAAACGAGTATGTTTTCCTGGCACTATAGTGGTCCTTTAATGATACTTTCAAGCATTAAGTTTAATCTTAAAAACTCTGCTATAAAGTATTGCAATGGATTTTATATGTCTATATTTAGATTTTTATATAATAAATATCTAAAAGACAAAACTTTATTGCTTCCAAGAAAATCCTTATTTCATATTTTATTCTCAATTATTTATATATGTTAAATAGAGGATCTCTTACTAACCATATAAAATTATGGCTAAGATATCTGTATGGTTAGCCCTGCTAAGTTCAATGCTTTAAGATGTTAAAGTGGTACATAAGGGAACCAGCCGCCGTTACAATGCTTGTTCAAAGCCAGAATTGAAAAATGTAGACATTATTAAATACTGTAATCCAGTGGTTCCCAAACATTTTAGGTTCAAGGCACCCTTTATATTTTCAATATTTATAAGTCAAAATGTCTAGGTTTATATCTGTACAGCGCAGCAGAATTTACTGGCGCTATAGTGCATTGTACAGTGTTGGCGTTTGAACGGGTGCTTGTATATAGTGTTTTTTAAAAAAAAAATCTTTATTTTTCATTTTTGTGCATAACATGTCAGGTAAGATAACAATAGTACGTTTAGTTAACTGAATTAAAGGGTGAACAAATTAAACGTGTTGCTTTTTGTTATACAATTCGCTGTGCCGTGTTTTCGTCATGTGCGTTTTTGTCTGGGTTACATTTGTGCGTTGTCTGTTGCTTAAGTTTGCAGTGGAACATTTGAGTAACAGTAATAAAAGGTTAACAGATTGTACATATGACCTTGTTGTGCGTTTTTGGTGGTGTCTTCATCTTATACACGTATGTAAAGGAAAAGTAACATCTCAACTGGAGATATTAACAATTATAGAGTAACAATTATTTGAAGCGGATACCTTGTTTTTTTATCTTGTTGTGTGGGTGACAGTGGGTAGTGTGGTGACATTTAATGCTTAGTCGGTTGGGGGCTCAATTGGTGAGCCCTATCTCGACATGGTGTGGGTGGGTTAGTCGTCTTGAGTTGTATATGTAATTTACTTTCTGTTTATGTGACCTTTTCTGTCGTGCCCGGTCACCGTCTTTGTTGGCTTTGTGTTGTGTCTTTGGTGATGTGCTCTGTTGGTAACAAGGGTGGCACTGTGTTTCCCTTGTCTTTGGGTGCGCCATACTTGGGCTGATGGTGTGGATTTGTTTTGTGTGCAAGGGCCTTCTTACGGTGTGTGGACTCTTGTTATGCATATTGGGGTGATGAGTACATCAGTGGGAGATGTGAGTATGTGCCATTCTGTGGGTGGGAGGCGTGGGAGGGTGAAAGGGGGATCTTCTAGTATGTGTGTGAGAGGGGGAAAGGGGGCGTAGGGGAAGGGTTAATTGGGGGAGCGTTGTTGGTCCAAGCCAGATCTGGGTGTATACAGAGGTGGGGAATTCGTAAATCCAGGGTTCCCATATTTTATCATAGTGCTTGGTCGTGTTGTGAACCAGGGCTGACAATTCATCCATTTTCTTGGCGTCTTCTACGACTTCTATTGTGGGTATATCTGGGCTGCCCCATTTTCCTGCTAGTGCGCAACTTGTAGGTTTGGAAAGGAGCCAGGTCCATGGGTCTATGTTTGTGTGTAGGACTCTGGGTGCTAGTTGCGCTACCTGGGACCATAAGTTGTCACTACAGTGACCCCAACACGCAGAATGTAATCTAGACAGAAGCGTATTACAAGACCTTAGACCAAAGGTTAAACGCCAAAGAATAGCCAGTGAGATAGCCGAGAGTCAGGGGATAATGGAAAGCAGATACACAAGAATAAACAAGCCGAGGTCAATATACCAGAGAGTTGAATAGTCAGAAGGAGTAAGCCAGAGGTCAAATTACCAGAAAATACAACAGAGAATATCAATAGCACTAGAGGGAACCAAAGGAACCACAAAAGGGCGCTGAACAAATGTAAAAGGCGCCCTTTTATAGTGTGGTGCCTATAGCTTTAAATCCACACCCCCAAAAGGTAAGGGGAGCGTGGCAACGTTTGAATATGCGCGGCAGATTTGACCTCATGTCGGTTCGCATGCTCCGCATCATAAGAAGGGGCTTGTTCAGAGCGGCCGGCGTCAGGCTGTGCCGCCTCTCGGAAGTGTGGGGAGAAGAAGCCATGCCATGCAGGTCCAGAGGAGAAAGGTAAGGTATCGTTACATAAGTGTGCTATTTGTGTGCATTCCCACCACATGTGGAGGTAGGTTCCCTTGGTCCCGCATCCTTTCCAGCAAAGATCTGTGATGCTTTTCCCCATCTGTCTTAACCTCAGCGGGGTGAGGTACCATCTGAAGAGAGTTTTATAAGCTTTGTGGAGTACAGATATGGAAATTGTTGCGGTGGCTTCCCAGATGTGTGCCCATGTTAATTGGTCCTCTACGGGGCCTAGGTATCTCTCCCAAGCCGATGTGTAAGAGAGTGATCCCTAGTTGGGGGTGTTGATGATGATTGAGTATGTTGTTAAAATTTTTCATTTCTGTATTGGGTAGTGTATGCTGGTTTTCTTGAGGAAGGTCTGCGTGTTTGTGCCTGCTTTTTTGTGTGTTGGTGACCTATAGGAAGCTTTGGAACCTGAGGTGGTCAAATGCAGTGAGTGGTGTAGTTTGGGGCAAGTCTGGGAAAGATATCTGCTGTTGGTTGTTGAAAAAGTGGTACAGTCTTACCAGATTGTTGTCCGCGAAGTGGGCAAAGTGTTCGGGTGACATGCCTGGTGGAAAAAGTGCATTTCATAGGATTGGCATAAGTGGCGAGGGTGTGGGGATCAAGGAGTGTTTGAGCTGGTGTGATTATGGGCATTGGGTGTCTGTCGCGTTTCTGGATCCAGATTTATAGGGAGGGGAAGTGTCTGCCAAAGATTATGTGTTCCAGGTCCCCCCATCTTTTAATCCCATATGGGACATCAAGGTGTTGTACTTGGGTTATTTGGGTAGCATGGAAGAAGTGTATGAAGTGGGGAAGCTCCAGTCCTCCTGCTCTGTTAGGGACATATAGGGTCGACCTTTTGATTCTGGCCCGTTTGTTGGCCCAGATGAATTTATCTAGGTATGTTTGTAGTGTATTAAAGTCCAGCGTCGAGGTCATTATTGTCAGGGTCTGAAACAAGTATAGGAATTTGGGTAGTATATTAATTTTTACTGAGGCCAGTCTCCCCATCCAGGAGATTCATAGTCCTGTCCATGTGGTGTAGGGGTGTGTAGTTGAGGAGGTAGCTCTGTGTCAGGTCGGCTGGTAGGCAGGTGCCCAGTTATTGGATGTTGGTAGTTTGGAAATTGATGGGGTATTTTTGTTTAAGAGTCCAGGTTTGGGCGTCGGTGAGGTTTAGTAGTAATACTTCCATCTTGTCGATATTTCATTTGTATCCAGAGACCGCTGCATAATCTTGCAATGCTTCTAATAGGGGGTTATTGAGATGAGGGGGTTTGTAATAGTAAGAAGGAGGTCAAACACGTAGGCCGCAGTTTTAAATTCTTTGCCGCGGACTTTGGTCCCCCCTATCTGTGGGTTGGTTCTGATCGTGTGGAGGAGCGGTTCGAGGGAGAGAGCAAAGAGGATGGGAGATAGGGGGCATCCCTGTCATGTGTTGTTGTGTATTTGGAAGGATGGTGGGTGGGTAAGTGGAAGAAGTAGGTGTGCTGTCTGTGTGGAGTAGATCCTGTGAAGCGCATCTAGGAATGTTTGGGGTAGGCCAAATTTGTGTAAGGTGACAAATAGGAATGGCCAAAGATGGTGTCGAGCGAAAGGACTAGTGTTTTTGTTTTTGTTTTTGTTTTTTTATTGTTGACCATCCAGATGAGGTTGAAGGTTTGTCTTATATTATCACTGGCTTGTCTAGTGGGGATAAGCCTGACTTGGTCTGGGTGGATCAGTTTTGTCAGGAATGGGTTTAGTCTTTCAGCCAGAGTCTTAATGAACAATTTTTTATGTGCACATTTAGTAGCGATATTGGGCGAAAGTGCCCGGGTTTCAGGTGCATCGTTTCGGGAGTAGGCATATAGGCAGAGGGGACGATACCGGCCTGGAAGGAGAGCTGCAGCCTGGTCAGGTGGTCTGAGGGACCCCAGTCAAGCCACGGCAACTGGTCCAGAAGAGCGGCAGTTTTCCCCAGTTCCAGATAGGAAGCGATCCTGGGTTGAGTTAACTAGCCGGGGTACAGGGAGCTCCACTACAACTTCCTCCCAGTCGTCTGAAGTTAAAGGGTCGCGGTCTTGGAGGATTGCGAAACCCAACCCGGCCCCTGTTCAGCAGTAGTATTTCCCCAGTGCTATAATTATAGCACCGGGAAAACATTCCGCTGCACCCCACTGTGAGGCGCCGCAGCACACAGTTTGGGAACCGCTGCTGTAATCAATATCTGAATTTTGCAGTCTGAATAGCCCCTTAAGGAACTGGATGGTTTTGCCCCATGTGGGATGGGGCCATTCTGACTTTAATAAGTAGACCCGTGTATGCTGTTCTTACAAGGTGCTTACTGTTGTGTACTGCATACAAATAGCTTTTGAAGCACCACAGCTAAGTTCTGCAGGTTAATCATTTGAATGCCTATCATCTTGTTCTTTTATATAAATGGAAGGGAGTTATTTGGCAGACTCTCCTGGCTAATGCATCCGACTACAATAATGATCCACAGTTAACTTCTTCTGTTTAAAGCAGATGACATTCTTATGAAGCCTGAAGCATTTTGTGAAAATATAGACACATTACAATATATATACAGATGGCAGATTTTCTTCTACCACATTCTCAACACTGAGTTAAAGGATGTTTACAAACCATTATTGAGAATGAACAAAAAGCACTAGATTTTGAAATAAAAATGTCAAGACAGCGGAATATAAAACATACTGAATTAACTCTATCAGACTTGGTGATCTCAAGTTAAAGCTTTCAAGTATTAGAGGGACCGTATATGCTTTAAGAGATACAAATTGCAGATAGTACAGAACTTAACCCCTTAAGGACAGAGGCAATTGTACAAGTTCTAATCAAAACAAATCTGGAATTTGCACTAGAAGTCTGTTAACCCCTTCAGGACGGAGTCAATAGTACACATTCTGATCAAAACAAAATGTAAACAAAACCTGGAATTTGCGCTATATGTCTGTTCAACCATAGTTCACCTCTTTCATATTAAGTGCACCCACATTTATTATATATCATTTTGTTCAGGAGAAACAGGGCTTTAACTTCTCATGAGCTATTCATATATGAAACACAACTTATTATGAATAAAATAAAAAAAAGTGAGAAATTAAGATTTAAAAAAAAAATTGTAGTTCTGCCTGACATTTTAGTGGTAAATGTCATAATACTGTTAGCTTTTACTGCAATAAAATGCACATATTTGTATTCAGCAAAGTCTCACGAGTAAAACCGTACCCCCTATTAACAGATTTCACGGTGTTTTGGAAAGTTACAGGGTCAAATATAGCCCATTCCATTTTTCATATTTTTCACATTAAAATTTGCCAGATTAGTAATGTTACCTTTGAGACCATGTGGTAGCCTAGGAATGAGAATTACCCCCATGATGGCATACCATTTGCAAAAGTACACAACCCAAGGTATTGCAAGTGGGGTAAGTCCAGTCTTTTTTAGTAGCCACTTAGTCACAAACACCGGCCAAAGTTAGCTTTCATATTTGTTTTTGTGTGGAAAAAAAGCAAAAAACTAATATTTGGCCAGTGTTTGTGACTAAGTGGCTACTAAAAATGACTGGACATATCTCATTTGCAATACCTTGGGTTGTCTACTTTTGCAAATGGTTTGCAATCATGGGGGTAATTCTCATGTATATATAATTTATTTTAATTTAAATAAAATATTTTATTTATTTATTTTATTATTTTATTTATTTAATATTGTAATTATATCTATATATGTAAACATAATATATATATATATGTATTATATATTATATATATATATATATATATATATCTTATATATATGTAACCTCATTCTAAGTGTATTTTAATACTAATATATGTGCTTATATTAATATTAAAATACACTACGTATGACGTTACATAAACATAAGATTTATATATATTATATATATAATACATATATTATATAAATATATACACACATGTAATTCATTTTTAACATGTTTAATAATAATTTTTTTACTTTCCCACCAGCAGGGGAACTGTCTGACATTTCAGCCAGTCCCCCTGCTGGCAGATCCATAGCCAGCTATAGGGGGCCATGTGATCGCTCTTTGAGAGTGATCACATGGCCCCCGGGGGCCTGATTTGCTGGGGGAAGGCTGTCTGGGCTGTCAGGCAGTACTCCCGAAGAGGATCGCGGTGGAGGTGAGCACCACGGCTTAATCCGTTACGGCGTTCTATGCCGCCGCAACGGCTTTAAAGACAGTCCCCCGCTGGCAGATCGACAGCCAGCTATAGGGGGCCATGTGATCGCTCTTTGAGAGTGATCACATGGCCCCTGGGGGCCTGATTTGCCAGGGGAGGGCTGTCTGGGCTGTCAGGCAGTACTCCCGAAGAGGATCGCATTGGAGGTGAGTACCGCGGACCTCCTTGGGGGCTTAAGCCGTTACGGCGTTCTATGCCGCCGCAACGGATATAAAGCCCATTTAATGCGGGACGGCATAGAACGGCGTTAAGGGGTTAAACCATAATTTACCTCTTTCATATAAGGTGCACTCTCATTTATTATATTATTTTGTTCAGGACAAACAGGGCTTTAATTTCACATAAAATATTCATATATGGGGGCGGGGCTTGGGACCAAAACTGAACGGACGCCATCTATGTCGGCTCCCAACCTTGATACACACTATCTCCTGAAATCTTGTAAGTCAGCCACCATCCAGCCAGACTGAGACCATACCACAACCCAGGGCAGCGAGAGGAGCAGTCCAATACCTTTCTTTCATCCCCCAAAGTCAGGGAAGGTCAAATGCAAAAGCAGGGCCTACCTCCCGCGGGACACCCACAGTCTGGAGCATCTCCTCGGAGGCACCCTGGTTGTGCGACGACCCAGACACAGTGGGGGGAATACACCTTGATACTCACTAGCACCTCCACAACAATGAGGCGGCACACACTGAAGTTACAGCCAGGCTCAACAACTGAACAGCCCGATAATGGAGTGCAGTTGCAGAGACAGGCATCATCCAAGATGGCTGCTGCAGCTCCGGTGCAGCCTACACCACAAGCTCAATCACCGGCACCATGGGCAGAAGGGGAACAAAACACCATGTTTCCAGCCCTTAAAGAACCAGGGGATCAAACCCTTGCTACAAAACATGACCTCCAACAATGGATGAAAGAACTCCAGGACTTACTTGCCATGGATATAGGCATCCTGAAGGCGGATGTTCGCCAAACTACTGAAAGGGTGAACGCTGTGGAGGAGAACATTCTCAAGCTGAACAGCAGTGTGGCTAACTTCACGGACACACTGCAAACATTACAAGCAGTCCATCAGGCGCTAGCAGTATAGGTGTCCACCCAAGAGGAATGCTTGCGCCACAACCACATTAAGCCTTGAGGTGTACTTGCAGCGATTACTACAGCTGAACTGCCACATTTCCTCAGGAGACTACTGGCTACCCTCCTACCTCCATCAGTTGCCTGGAAAATATCTCTGGAGGGCACATACCGCCTGCCGCCCTAACTCACTATCCACGGAAGCCTGGGATTTTATGAGCTGTGCCACGACGCAAGACAAAACTATCATAATGATGGCAAAAAGAGTCAAAGCATCCTAAGCGTTTGTAAATTCCCAACTGCTCTTCTTTCAGGACTTGACAAGGGCCATGTTGCACTGGCAAAAAACAATGTACCACCTTACCAGTCGCCTGAGGACAGCAGGCATACAATATCACTAGGGGGAGCAAAGGGTCCTAACGATCAATCATAATGGGACTACTCACAAAGCCACGTCAGAAGCAGATATACCCGCAGTCCTCACTTTATTAGGAGTTCCGGGACTGCCCATTACCAGGGCCAAGACAAACATGTCTTAGATCGGAGATCCTGCCATTCACACCTCAAACCCTGAGAAGCACAGACTTAGCTCCCTAGAAGAGACCGTAATCAAGACCACCTAAGCCGACCAGGCTGGATGCAGCCTCATCAGTATATTGTTCTGTTGTGATTTTTTAATATAATTTATGTTACTCTTTGTACATATTGTCCTGCAGTCCTTCTTCACCCGGCCTTGGAATGTGCCATGACCGGATTTAGGAATTGTAGCGCAAAGTTACATTGACATGGAGGAGCCTCCCACTTCTTTCCTCCACCCACCCCCCGCTGCCCCCTTGGTTAGGGGCACCTACCACTCTTATTCTATACTCTTAGGTATTCATGATAAGTTCTTACATAATGTAATATCCGTTGTGGCTCAACTTTTCAAAGGCGCATAAGTCTGCCCATAATGCTTGGATCCCTTGTACCAAACAACCAATTGCGGCCTCTGTTCGTCATGTATCCCCCAGGGTGGTGTGCATATACTGGGGTGGTTAACTGTTGCATTAGTGTAGTTCCAACTTGTTTACCTCCTGCTTACACCCTTTATTTAACTCTACTTTATTATGCGGCAACCTCCTCAATACTGAGTTTCCACCTCAGTGGCTGTAAATTACATGTCAGATAAACTCCTATAGGGGCCATAAGCTTAGGAGCACCCGCTTGCACTGGTACTAGTTCTATTTAGAAATGTGATTTTCTTTCACTTGTATAATGACATGTGGCATCTACAACATCTGTCACTGTACATCATGCTGTATCAACCTTCAACCTTTAAAATAAAGAATAAAAAAAAACAAGTTTCATATATGAAACATAATTTAATATGAATAAAATCTAAAAGTTTTTCAGAAATTAAGCAATATAATTTTTCAAGTTCTGCATGACATTTTAATTGTGAATGTCATAATACTATTAGCTTTTACTGCAATAAAATACACATATTTGTGTTCAGCGATGTCTCACAAGTACAACAGAACCCGCATGTACAGGATACAAAGTCGGCCTTAGGGGTGTGTGAGCTGTGCGGCCGCCCACTCGGGTCTATCAATGAGGGTAAAGTGGGGGGGTTAAGCGGCAATTGGAGGCGGAGCTACAAGGCAAGCAGGGGCGGAGCTACAGGCAGGCGAACCCTCTGCCTGGTAAGTTACGGGAAGCAGGAAGGAGTTCCTGATCCCCCACCTACCCACGGTACCCCAGCTACCCACTGTGCCCCTGCTCCCCCACCTGCCCACTGTTCTCCTTCCTCCCCCACCTACCCACTGTGTCCCCTGCTCCCCCACCTACCCACTGTGCCCGTGCTCCCCCAGCTACCCACTGTGCCCCCTGCTCCCCCACCTACCCGCTGTGCCCTTTGCTCCCCAGCTACCACCACTGTGCCCTCTCTCCCCCAACTACCACCACTGTGCTCCCTCTCCCCCAGCTACCACGGCTGTGCCCTGTCTCCCCCGGCTAGAAAGCATTGGGGGACCCTGCTTCCCCACCTAGCCTAACTGTGCCCCTGCTCCCCAGCTACCCACTCTGCCCCTGCTCCCCACCTAGCCTAACTGTGCCTTGCTCCCCACCTAGCCTATCTGTGCCCCTGCTCCCCCCCACCCACTGTGCCCCCTGTCCCCCAGCTACTACCACTGTGCCCTCTCTCCCCCAGCTACTACCACTGTGCCCCATCTCCCCCTGCTCCTCCACCTTCCCACTGTGTCTCTGCTCCCCCAGTTACCCACGGTGATCCTGCTCTCCTACCTACCACTACACTACCCCTGCTCCCCCAGTTACCCACTGTGCCCCTGCTCTCCTACCTATCACTACACTACCCCCTGCTCCCCCACTGTGCTCCCTGTTGCCACACCCACCACTACACTACCTCTGCTCCCACACCTGCCACCACTGTGCCCCTGCTCCCCAATCTACCAATACACTACCCTTGCTCCCCTAGCTACCACCACTGTACCACCTGGTCCCCTACCTACCACCACTGTGCCCCCTGCTCCCCTACCTACCACCTCTGCTCCCCCAGCTAACACTACACTACCGCTGCTCCCCCACTGATCCCCCTGCTCCCCACTTATATCTACCACTACACTACTGCTGCTCCCCCACCCTCCTCCCCTATGCCTCCTGCTCCACACCTACCAGTACACAACCTCTGCTCTTCATATCAGCACACATATCACACACATCCAATACACGCATATATCACACACAGTCAATACAACAATTACAAATATTACACACAGCCAACACATAGCATACATATCACACACAGCCATCACTCCTATCACACACAGACACCACACACTACATCATACTATTATGAGATTTATTACAACAGAGCTCTCTCGTACAAAATGCAATATGTAGCTGTCATCCGAGCTCCGGCCAATCAAAACGTTGCCGCAGATTACCACAGGAAAGCTCTGACACAGTAACTGCCTGATCTCACAAGACAGTTACTTATGGTCTTGCACCCGGTGGAGGCGCCGACCAGATTCCCAGCATACTGGATCACCAGAGATCAGCATGCCCACCTCCCTGCAAGGTAACAAGGAATATATTTTTTTTTTTTAAATTCTTTATTTTTGCTGTGCATATCATGAGTATCATTTAACAGAGTAATCCGCTGTGCCACAACAGCAACAGCGTGAATTTGCCAAACATCAAACATTTTATGTGGTTAAAACATACGTGACGGTAGGTATTCTGCACATTTTTAATTGTGTGAAATTTTGTGTTAAAGTGTGTATGGGAGAGCTGATATGGATGGATGTGTGCATGGTATTAGAGATAGTTAGTGGTGTGGTAAGTAAACAGGAGTAGTGCTATGGGTGAGTCGGTGTGGGCCATCCGATGTGGAGTTGTCACGTTGTAACGTGTGGTGTGTTTGCTGGGCTTGAGTGAACTGGCCCTCTAGTGATGGAACCTCTGACCAAGGGAAGAGGGGGGTAGGGGAGAGCTGGCAGGTGTGGAGCTAGGCACCCACCAGGTAGCGCCCCGATGCCAGGGGCTGGAAATCGAGGAATGTTAGGTCCTCTTTAGGGGACTCTCTTGTGTGCTTTATGTTGAACAGGTAGTTAGCAACTTTAAATATTACTAATAAACTAAAGTATAACGGTCTGCAGGCAGGTGTATAGTCCCGAGGGTGATCAAGACCCTTGATGTGTGGTTGCGCTGGTGGCAGGTATGAACGGTACAGTTTGTGCCAGGTTACAGTCGTGGGTGTTCGTTCGCCTGTCGTTGGCTGTCATACGGGACGATGAGCCCACTGCCTCAAGGAGTGTTGGGGTGTCTGCAAGCGATGCTATTTTGTAAATTGTCCCTTTGTGGTTTACCACCAGGAGCCTGGGGGCCTCCATTGGTATTTGATGCCGGCTGTCCTCAGTTGGTTTGTGAGGGGTTGAAGAGATTTTCGCCACTGCAGAGTGGACCTCGTGAGGTTTTGATAGATTGTTAGGCTTGCGCCTTCGAAGAGGAGTGGCGTCTTGCCCCGTAGTGCCGACCAGATAACAATTTTGTTGTGGGAATGTGTGCAGCATACTATGGTGTCTTGTACGGTGGCCGCTGTGGCCCTGTTGGGCTTTGGCAGGTGATAAATTCCATCTAGGGCAATTTTTCTGGCTTAGGCAGTTGGTATGGCTATCAGTCTTCTTATGTAGTGGGGCAGTTCTTCTGAAGTTACTGTGTCCGGTATGTCCCGTATCTTAAGGTGATTGCGCCTGAACCTGTCATCCAGTGTGGCTTGGTGTAGTGAGAGTGTTTGCTGCATAGCATTTATGTGTTGGATAGCTTCCTGTACGGTGATCATACCTTGTTTAACCCCTTAAGGACCAAACTTCTGGAATAAAAGGGAATCATGACATGTCACACATGTCATGTGTCCTTAAGGGGTTAAGGCCTGCGATGTCGCCTTCTGCCACTTTTACTCAGTCAGTGACCTTCTGCATGTCTGTTTTTATGGTTGCTACATTGGCTGTTAGTAGGTTTTTAATTTCCCCTCTAGGTTCTGAAAGTCTCTTTGGGTGACCGGGGCTGATCCGCCCTGTGCAGCCGGTATGATTTGTCTTGTGCTCGGCTGTTCAGGCTGTGTGTGAGTTTTGGCCTGCAGGGGGCTTTCAGGTGTGCCCGCGGCAATGCTGGTCCCGGCTGGCGCCATTGTAGTTTGCGGCTGTCGTTGCAGCAGGGTCCCAATGTCCTGTGCCCCTGATGGTGCGTGGGGTGGTGATTTTTGGGATTGGGTTGCAGGTCTCCCTCCGGGTATTCCCGTTGGTGCGACGGCGCCAAACAGTGCCACCAGGTCCAGGCTTTGGGTGGCGTGGTAGGCCCCGGTTTTCCGCTTCTTCCTCGGCACCTTGGCAGCCTGGAAAAAAGGCATATGTCGTGCCGGAGGGGTGCTCGGGGTGTGTGTGGGTGAGTTACCTGTTCAATTAGGTTAAGTGTGATTTTTAGGGTTTTTCGATGGATTTCAGCAGAGCTGATGTGGGTTGCGTCTGCTCTGGTTCAGGCGCAAGCTCCGCCCCCTTGTAGGAATAATTTTTGTTTTTAAATAATGATTAATTTAATAAACCCTACATACAGACACTACTCCACCTATTGACACACACAGTACATGGATAAAGGGGTATGAATGGGGTGCGCTGTGAATAATTTTCGTACAGGGCGCCTTAAGTCCTAAGGCCGGTCCTGACAGGATATTTGGGCTTTTGGAAAGTTACAGGGTTAAATATAGGGCCCGCTTTCAGTTTTTATACATTAAAGGAACACTATAGTCACCAGAACAACTAAAGCTTATTGAATTTGTTCTGGTGAGTAGAATCATTCCCTTCAGGCTTTTTGCTGTAAGCAGTTTGATTGGATCAGGCTACCACTTCTGCTGATGTCAGCAGGCAGTAGGCAGGTCAAAAGGAAGCAGGGACAAAGCCTGCAGCTTCAGGCTTGAATACAAGCAGGTTTTACTATATTTAGGGAGGCATGAGGGGATCAGGGGTTCTAGATGGTGGGTTTGTGTCCCTAACCCTTTAGTGTTCCTTTAAAATTTGCCATATTGGTTTGCTGGGCCTGTGTTGCCTTTGAGACCGTATAGTAGTTTAAGAAGGAAAATTGCTCATATCATGGCATACAAGGTATTAAAAATATGGTATGTTCAGTCTTTTTTTAGTAGCCACTTAGACACACATGCTGGCCAAAATTAGCGTTCATATTTCTTGATTTTTGCACATGCAGATACACACATACACACAACAAGAACATACAGATACACACAAACCACATATAGATACACTGGCACACACGCTGACACACGCACAGATACACAACCTGACACATGCAGATACACAGATACAAACACTGACATACATGCAGATACAAAGGTACACACACACTGACACACATACAGACACACAGATACACAACCTGACACACATGCAGATATACAGATACAAACACTGACACATACAGATACACACACTGACTATATACAGATACACACACACACACATATACACAGTGACACAAACACAAACGGACAACATACAGATACACACACACATACTGACACAGAGACACACACAGACAGCCATATTGAACAACACAGGCATTGACAGACTCAAGCACACAGACAGACAGACTGAAACACACAGACATACTGAACCATACAGACACTGAGAGACTCACACACTGACAGACATACTGGCACACATACACAAAGACAGACATACTGGCACACATACACACAGACAGACAGACATACTGAAACACACATACACACAGACACTGACAGACATACACACATACAGACATTTTGACACACACAGCCATTCTGAAACACTCATACACACATACATAGAGAACCACACAGACACTGACAGACTCTCTCACACACACACACACACACACACAGACATACTGGCACACATGCACACAGACAAACATATTGAAACACACATACACAGACACTGACAGACATACACACATACAGACATAGAAGAAAGCTAGCACTCAAGGACTTCAACGTGAAAAATATAGGCATTTAATCCAAATTGTCAGCGATTCAGTTCACAGCTGTGAACTTTTCTCAGGACACAAAAAGTATAAATTACATACATTATATAAATTACACAGCGTGGGAAAATTCCAAAGAACTTTCCCACGCTGTGTAAAATGACACAGAGCACTCTGATTGGTGGATTTCAAGCCAACCAATCAGAGTGCTGTGACAGGTAAATGTAGACCTGGAGACCTGTCAGTCTCTTCATTTACCTGTCAGAGCACTCTGATTGGATGGCTTAAACCCACCAATCAGAGTGCTCTGAGCCTAATTGCAGGGCGGAGGAAGGGTTTATAAGCCTTCCCCCGCCCTGCAGAGCTCAGTTTGCGCGGAACCCTCCATGGGTGAAAATGGATTATAATTTTTTTGCGCTCGTTTTTTTTGCGTCGCTTATTATGGATTGTTATTTGGCCTTTTTTGGGGCTGAAAAAAAGAAGAGTTTAGAAGAAAGAAGACATCAAATGGTAAGTCTATTTTTTTTTTGTTTTACAGGTATTTAGATAAGGGTCTCCCCTCATTATTTTTAGGATGGGGGGGTAGGTAGGGGTTAATATTTTGGGGGGAGGGGGGTGACTAGGGGTTTGGGGACCCCTAGTCACCTGGGGGGTTTAAATTTTTATTTATGGCCCCCACCCGCCGCTTAGGGGTGGGGGCCAGGGGGGAGAACATTAGGTCCCCCCCCCACAATTTTTATTTATGGCCCCCACCCACCACTCAGGGGTGGGGGCCAGGGGGGAGGACATTAAGTCCCCCCCCCCAAATTTTTATTTATGGCCCGCACCCACCGCTCAGGGGAGGAGGACATTAGGTCCGCCCCATTTTTATTTATGGCCCCCACCCACCGCTCAGGGGTGGGGGCCCCGGGGGAGGACATTAGGTCATTAGGTCCCCTCCAATTTTTATTTATGGCCCTCACCCGCCGCTCAGGGGTGGGGGCCGGGAGGCGTACAATAGGTCCCACCTTATTGATATTTAGGGCCCCCACCCACCGCTCAACGGTGGGGACCCGGGGGGGGACAATAGGTCCCCCACTTTATTGGTATTTAGGGGTGGTGGCCGGGGGGGCAATAGGTCCCCCATTTATAGGGGGCAATAGGGCAATAGGTCCCCCATTTAGTTTTGGGGAATGTTTTTTTTTTTTTTAAAACATTATGTCGCCACAGGCTGCTCACTGTTTAATAGACATGCCCCTACTCGCGGTATAGCGAGTAGGGGCATAAGTTAATAATACTAAGTAATCAGCTTATATAGAGGCTGGGTCACATGCTGCACTGGCCAATAACAGCCATGCCATTAGTAGGCATGGCTGTTATGGCTTCTAAGAGCACACGAGTCAAACGCTTGTTGATTGGCTGCCCTGCAGCCTTTCAAAATGCGTCATTAAATCGCCGAACACCGAACTCGAACCCGAACATACACTGAAATGTCAGTGTTCGGGTCCGGGGTCCAAAAACCGTAATGTTCGGTACGAACCCGAACTTTGTGGTTCGGGTTCGCTCAACTCTATTCATCATATTTTTTTTTTTACAGTAAATGATATGATATTATGAAAATAATGGTATAATTAAAAAGACCATTTAGTGACGAGACCAACGGTATATAATATGTGTGGGTACAGGAAATGACTGAGAGGTAAATTACAGCTAAACACAAACACGGCAGAAAATTAAAAACAGCCCTGGTCCCAAACAGTAAGAAAATTTTAAAACGGTCTCGTAACTAAGGGGTTTATCTTTGTTTCCCAATCTCCCCAGTGGTGTCTAAGGTTATCTAACTACAAATAAGGTTGTCTGAGAGCTAGTTTGTACCCCTTATTTTCTAGTGTATAATTAAAAACTAATAGTAGAGATTGTTGGTGATCTCCAGTATCTGGGGATGACCGTAGTAGCAGCTAAAAGGATATGCCCAATTATAATTTTATCAATTTTTATAATAGTATCAGGGAAGAATTTGAATAAAACCAATGCTGAAGTGAGTACAGGAATATTAGAATTTACTTTTTGGATTAATTTATGTATTTCCTGCCAAGATTGTTTGAGTTTAGGACAATACTAAAAAACATGTGAAAGCGAGCCAATCATTCCAGTTTCTGAATATCTGGAGTTCATTTTATTCAGCCCATAGGGGGATAAATAACATCTATAAATTATTTTGAAATGGTTTTCCCAATGATTGGAACACTGAGTTACTCCTTTAAGAGCTTGTACAAATTTAAGCCTTTCCTCCAGGTCATAACAAGCTCCCAAATAATATGAGTGAGACCATATAAGAATATACAAGACTCCATAAGACAATAACAACTGTGTTGCCCTATGAGAGTTTATTTCTTTTGTCTCATCACTTTAGGAATACCTGTGCAGATATTTTATTTTTGGGGTATATTTATTACTTTTATTATTTCACCCATTTCACGTATGTTTATTGAATGTGGCACTAAATATCACTAAGTGGTTTGAAGTAAACGTATTGGTGATCTTCATCACTCTATGCGCTGCACACTTTCTTGTTTTCTCTGTATGGTACATAGACAATATATTTTTATTTGGAGAGGAAATTAAGAGCACTTATGCACTTTTTTATACTATTTGAATAACAATGCTAGCTGCAGTTATTTAGCGCCTTTTTTATTGCACGTTTAGACTATATTGTCTACGTACCATCTATAGGTGCCCAAGTGTTGCATCCACTGTGGCTTTGAGAGATTGAACTCTTCCTCCCAATTAGCCATAAAGAGATTTGTGTAATTGGGTGCAAACTTGGTCCCCATAGTAGTACCTTTCTTTTGGAGGTAAAAATCTTTAAAAAACTAGAAATAGTTATTTTCTAAAATTAATTTAATCCCTTCTATAATAAAATTACATTGATCTTCAGGATAAAAAAAAAATTTAAAAAAAAAATGTTCTGTAGTTCTTAATAAGGATATTAGCAAAATGTATTTATGCCATTCTGGACATTATCAATATATATTTATGTATAAATATAGCTAAGACTTTTATATTTTTTTATTTTGGCCAAAATAAATTGACCGGAACCGGAAGTGACGTTGCATCAAAATCGGAAATGACATTACTGCCCTTTTTAACATGAAAAAGAGACTTGGAATACATTAAACATATAAAGGACTGGAAGTAAAGTCCACATGGACAATATAAAAAGAGATTCTGTACACAAAGACAAACTAAATAAATTGAGGAAGCTTGATAAGGTGAAACGCATTTTTTATCATTCATTTTATGTACCTGTGTTTTACCAGTACATGCTACTTTTAATATATTCTTTTTTAAATCATTGGATTCAATAAAAATTTCCTTTATCCATATGTGGATCTGTGGAGAATATTTGCTTTGGAACCAAAGGGTGGTGTCCCCCTCAAAATTAGGCACACTCCTATTCAAATAGTGCCTGTTGAAAGGCTCTGGAACACGTGAGTGGTTCTTTTTTATTAAACTGCTTATACATATTGCATTAGATCCTGCTGTGTATCTTTTTCTTGGAGGTAAAAGGCCACCAGTGAAAAGAGGGAAGGAGTCCCCCAAAAAGAGGCTCCAAGGCGCATAACCCAGAGCTATGCATATGGGCTCTGAGTGGGAGTCTTAAGGGACCCAATGGAAAAAATAGTTTTCACTATTGTTGTTTTTTCATATTCTTTTTCTTTGAGGTATATCTCATCTAAAGAAGCCATATTGCTGATAAGTATATATTTTTTGCTCACTAATATACCAAGTGAAACACTGTTCTTGTTTACACAGTTGTAATATTATATTGCACATTTTGCACAAAATTGTTCAGTAAGCACTTTAAAGGAATTTTCCAGAACAACACATTTGGATTGATCATAATATTTCCTTCGCACAAAATTAATGTCTCTGGTTGCTTGAGCACTTTGTATCACTAATTGGATTTTTTGTGTGAAAAAGTTGTGACATCTTTAATCGCTTGCTGTATTTTTAAGCGCTACACTATTATCTTGTATTTTTCCCTCAAATAGCCCCATCGAACGCCTTCTCCGCATCCAAGGAAAGGAGTAAAAAAGGCTTTCAATTTGTTTTAATATGATGTATTAGGTTTATATATCTCCTTGTACCATCTGGGGCTTGTCTCCCTGCAATGAAACCCACTTGGTCTTTATCAACTACTATAGGGACAATTTGTGTCAATCTCTCAGCCAAAATGTTTGTGTAGATTTTGATATCATTATTTATTAAAGAAATCAGGTGAAAGTTGGCAGAGCGGTCCTGACTCTTCCCCGACTTCGGCAGAGTGATGATTTGCGTGCACAAGGACTCCCCTGGCATCTTTCCTTCTGTCCAGAATGTATTAAACAAATTAGTTAGATATGGCAAAAGTATTTTGGAAAAAAATGTGTGTAATATATCATGGTAAAGCCTGTTTATAGCTGCTAATAACTCTTGTTGGGATATGGACAAATTTAAAAAAAATTATTTATCTTGGGCAACTTGAGGTAAGTTAATTTTGTCTAAAAAGTATTTGATTTTTTCCATATTGGGTTGCATGGTTTGTGGATCAAAGGCCAAATTGAATAATAGTTTACAAATTGATTACTAATTTCAATTGGATGAGTAATCTTTTTACCATTCTCTCCCAACAAATATGCAATTCGTGATTGTGCTATTTTCTGTCTAAGTTTAGATACCAGCAGGGAGGAGGCCATGTTGCCTTTTGAATAATGTAGCTGTTTAAGTCGTCTTATCATGAAAGCTGTTTTTTCTATTTGGATCACTTCGATTTTCTTTTTAGTTCTTTTATCATTGCCAATAGGGAAGGAGATAGAACAAATTTGTTAGCCGAATTTAAATTATACAACTCTCTTTCCACCTCCCTTGTGCACATTCCACACCACTCCACAAGAAACCTCGGGGTTGTCATTTTCCTTAAAATACTGATTTAACACAGTCTCAACTAATGTATTATTTTCCAGGCCCAAAACAAGATGATCACTTAATTTCCAGGTGCGATCTGGGGTAGACTGGAGAGGCTTAGACACATATCAAACAACACGAGCATGATCAGACCATGTTATTTCTAATATTTCTGCCTTGGTAATAGATAACAATGTACTTTCGTCAACTAAAAATTGGTCAATACCGGAGTACATGTTGCATGAAACAGAGTGGTATATAGTTCTTTTTTCCTTCATGCTTCATGCAACACTCTCCAGACATCATAAAGACTGTTATCATGCAAAAATTTAGTACACGCTACAGCCAGCCGGTCAGTATCACTGCCATCAACTGAGCTGGAACAATTATATCTGTTTTTTGATACAGTACAAAATTGGAATCGCCACATATTATCACTTTTCCTATGACGACTTTCATTATTTTATTCCAAAGACGTCTCAAATCTTTTAACAGTTTACATTTACTATGGTATAAGTCACATTATTTACTTTCCTAACCCAGATGATAAACCTCCCACTTTCATTAACTATGATCTTATCAGTGGAATGGGCCGTATTTTTATTAAAAAAGAAAGATACACCTCTCAATTTGGTCTTGTATGTAGAGTGGTATGGCAATGGAAAATTCTTTATCATAATATTACGATAATTATTATCTTTAAAATGGGTCTCTTGAATGCAAAGAATATGTTTTTTTTTTTTATTCTTTATTTTTGTTGCGCAAAGAATATACAAAATAAGCTTGCATCACAACGATAGCGGAGCAAACTATGCATTTTCAGACATGTTATGGCAATGGTGTGGCGTTTATATGACATGCACAATTTTTTTTGTTTAGTACATCATGCTTGTCAGGTACGTCTAGAATAACTTAAATTAGGTGTAGTCACTCTGGAAGCATAACGAGACAAAGGTATTAAACAGATAAAAGTATAAAAGAGTAATTAATGAATGATTACATTTGCTATCGGGTTATGTCTATTGTGAGAACATTTAAGTGCTACTTAACACGCTGAACAGGAGTTATGAGCTGTAAGTGCCCTGTGGCCCATGCACGGTTGTATATTAAGACATATAAAATACATGTGGTCAATGCTTGGTGCTTTGATTCACTTACACTAAGACTATTATGATAAAATAAGAAAGAAATGTAAACAGAAATTTCACATTAACATATTAAAATCTGTCTCTTAATAAATGGTTGGCAATGTTGCCCTCTGTGAGTGCGGGGGTACCAGGGGTAGCCAGCAGAGGTTTTAAGTCCCACAGAGTCCTGCAAGGCCTGTGCTTCAGCCTACGCCTTGTATAGTCATCTCCCAGGCTTGCAGTATGCCGGTCAGCTTGTGCAGTCTCCCAGATGCGAAGGAGCATGGAGCCACTGAGTCGTGTGGAGGTAAGTTCGTCGGTGAGTGTTATGACCTCCGAGCTGTGTGCCGAGCTGGGTTCACCTGTCTTGAGCTGGGACAGCTTCATGTTCGCCAACCGGACGCAGTCATCCCCCTGGGTCTCTCGGCCCTCTGTGTCACCTGCCTGGTCGGGCTGATCTTGCCCCTCTGAGGCCTAAGTCTCGTGTCGGGTCGTTGGTGAGGGTGTTATGGGGGTCTCCACCTGGGTATCCCCATGGCCCCAGGCCCCGGTTTGCTGCTGCTCACCCTGGGTCTCGAGTGTAGTCCCGAAAGGACCCCTTGCTGGAGCTGGACGATCGCGGGTGCAGTATTAGGGGGAGCTTCTGCTTCTCTCCACTGTACACCTCGTGATGAATTGTGTGGCCAATCTGTAGTCAGCTGTGCGTGCACCGGAGGCCGCACGTGAGCCCTCAACTGCTTCCAAAAGGAGGTGAAGATTTAGTTTAATCCAGCCATACAGTTTGTGGGTAGGCTGTGTGGAGGCTGTACGAGACCTTGGTGACGGTAGGTTCGGGACTCTGTAGTGTGGTCGCTTTTCCACTGCTTTGCGGGGGGATCTTGTGAGGGTGGACCGAGAAGACCCCCAGAGGTCAAGAGGGGGGGGACGAGGGCCCAAGTCCTGGTACTTGGCCAGTCACGACATCAGGAGTGTGGCCGTCCCTTCCTTGCTCGCCTTGCTTGTAGGCCTCATTGTGTTGGGTGAATGGGGTTTGGTACGTCGCTTGATTGGTGTCCACATGTGCACCCCGATGTCACTGCTCTCTGGGTAGCCTTTCTGACCTGATTATTTGCCCTTTTGGCTGTGAAAATCAGCCATTTTTGCCGTATTCAGCAGGAGCTGCTGTGGTTAGAGTCCTTTCTGCTCTGAGGTCAGGCCCCGCCCCCAAGTATATCTGCTTTTTAATTTCTAGCTTCTTTGACTATTAATCTTCTCTTATGCAGAGTGTTAAGGCCCCTCACATTGTATGACAGTATTTTTAATACCATAACAAAAGAATAATTTTATAGACTGTATTATTTGTTTTGTCAAATCTAGCTTTAACTGAAACGCCTACAACAACATCCGCACTAGAGTAATCAAAGCATAGCAGAAATACAAAAGTTACAAGGAAAATTTTATAATTCATTCCCAGAAACTCATATATATTAGGGTGAATGGTAAACATAACTCTGTCTATGGTATGTATAATGTATCCATAAAAGAATTTGTCATCAGAATATTTTGTAAAAATAATATTGATTAATTGGATGGAAAACCAGGGGACAAAAAAGGAAAAATAAAATGTACAAAAATTAGGAATAAAAACTTCTGACTTCCGAATGTAGCCAAAACTAACACAGAATTATTAAACAACACGTTAGTAGAACACTAACATTAGTATTATTCACAAACAGCAAATATTTAACCATGAAAAGAAGGACCTTCATTTTTCAACCAATTGTTTGATCAATAAAAGCTGTATTCCTTCTGTATTTCTTTGAAAGGAAACTGTGATCAATAGATGGTAAACAAGCAAAATAAATGTAATCAAAAACTTATCTTTCTTTGTTCTATAAAGAAAACATTTTGCAACCAAGTTACTAGGAAAAGGTTTCACAGATTCACTGCTGTGACCAAAGTATCCAACGATTTAATCGCTGCTAAATCTTGGGGCCGTTACTCTATCCTAATTCTCGTTGATCTTTCTGCTGCCTTTGACACTGTTGATCATCAACAGCTTCTTGTCATTCTCTGTAATCTCGGTCTATGAGATACTGCTCTCTC
This sequence comes from Pelobates cultripes, assembly GCA_933207985.1. Classification (NCBI taxonomy): domain Eukaryota; kingdom Metazoa; phylum Chordata; class Amphibia; order Anura; family Pelobatidae; genus Pelobates; species Pelobates cultripes. The sequence continues at coordinate 351,562,789 of OW240912.1, forward strand.
CTGGTGCTCCTCCTACCTCTCCCAGCGCTTTTCCAATGTTTCTTTCTCTGGCTCTGCCTCTTCTCCCCAACCCCTCTCTGTTGGCGTTCCCCAAGGTTCTGTTCTTGGTCCCCTATTGTTCTCAGTAAACACTGCCTCCCTTGGTAAACTCATCAGCTCCTTTGGCTTCCATTATTATTTATATGCAGATGATACACACATCTTCCTGTCCTCTCCTGATCTCTCTCTGCCTATCTTGACTTGTGTCTGTGACTGCCTCTCCATGATTTCCAACTGGATTTGCTCAAGTAAATAAAGCAGTTGTGGTGTCTCAATAAATCTGTAAGTAACCCAACCAAAATGAAGAAAAAGGAAAAACTTTAAACATTAAAAAAATATATATTTTTAAACACCATGTTATATAATCCAAAGGAAAATATGGATATTATAACGGAACAGTAACCACTTCACAAATCATTTTTAGTGGGCAGGAATCTCTCTTCTCTTTGATTTCCTGGGAGTTTTTGGAGTTTGAGAATTTCGAGGGTCTCCTGGTGTCAAGGTGGTAAGAAAATCCTCTACTTCCTTTGGTGAATTAATTATAATATTCTGCCAATCATGTTAGAACAGTACCTTCACTGGAAAGCCCCATCTGTATTTTATACCTTCACAACATGCAATTCTACCTTAACTTTAGGGGAAAAGTGCAGTAAGTCATATTTCCACTAGATGGAGTCAAATTATACTTTACAGATAATTGAGAATGCATATGCAAGGTGTTTTGGTGTAAGGCTTGCATACCTCACATGTTAGTGGACATTCCATCTGATTTTGGGATTAATTATTATAATATTTAGTCTTATATTGAGAGAAAGAGAGAGAGAGAGAGAGAAAGCAAACACAGTTATGGTGAGGAAAATTTGTGATTAAAAAACCCTTCCACTTAAAGTCAGTGGATAGTCAATACAATTAGTCAAGCCATGATACTTGCTTTTCCCACAGAAATCACAAATTTGCAGTGATGTTACTACAGCAAAGGATTCTGGGTGGGCATATGCAAATTTGTTCAATATTGAATCACATTTTTGCCTCATTTCATTTTAAACATGGATTGCTTTGAGTTTGTGTTTGCTGTATACAACAGCTTTGAAATACAACTGGCAATCTCTGAATAAACGTTTTGTTTTTTATACTATGTAAAGTCCCTGGAGTGCTGTCTTTTGGAATTGGGGCCTGTTATATATATATATATATATATATATATATATATATATATAATTTATTTTTTTATGTTTATTTTTTTTTAAATATAATTTATTAAGTGTTTAATAAAACATCACAATTCCATTTGAGAAGTTTGTTAAATACGAAATACAGATCACAAAAGATTACAGTCCAAAATTCTTTCAACAGTGCCAAACCTCTAGTTATCATTAAGGCTACCAGATATAAATGTATGCCTGATTGTAGTCAAAGAATTATAATTTGTAACATTATTCTCCTCTATTCATTCTTCCATACATACATACTTTGTTCAAACATATATTTCAATAGTATTGGAGCATTAATGATCATTGTATACATAACATAATTTGGGTTATGGGAGTATTGCTTAGTGAGACCTTCTATCCTAAGCCTTCCTCTCTATATACAATAACAGAGTGTCCTTTAACATCCATTTTAACAAAACGTTACTTATCGCGGTGAGCATCATACCCATGAGGGACTAGTTATTTAAGAAAAGTTTAAACCATGGTGACCACATTTTATAATATGAGGTTAAATTGCTATTCCTTGCAGAAAAGTAATATTAAATTTTCCCCTTAGTGTGATATCTGACGTATTATTTGTGCCCATTCTGGAGGGTTTACTCTACGCCATTCTCTGGCTCTACATTTTTTAATTGCCAATAATATGTTAATTATTAGATATCTAGTGTGTTTATCTGACCTAGGTAGTTCTAAATGAAATAATCAGACATAAGAGTTCAGTACAGATTTTTTTTTAAGGATTTTTGATGATTCCCTCAGTTTCATTTTTAATCTTATTCAATTTTGTGCATTCCCACCAGATATGGTAAAAAGTGGCTGAAAGCTGATTGCACCTGCAACATGAATTGATAGTAAGTTTAAATTTACTTTTTCTTTGGGGATCAAGATGCCATCTGTGGATTCATTTATAGAAAGTTTCCTGTAAATTGACGGAATGTACTGATTTCTTTACCTCCGGCCAGGTTTTACACCACATCTGAAAATAGAATTTTGTATAAAATTCTCTTTCCCATTTTCCTATAGAAATAATAAGAGGGGAGTTCTGATTAATTGTTAATAAATTCTTTACTCTGGAGATTAATTTATTTCTATGTTGTTTCTTAATAAAATCGTCATGTTGGTCCGACCCAGCCAAGAAAAATAATGCTTTTTTAACTTATGTATCTGTTGATCCAGATTCTCTAGTAACCCTTTATAATTATCCTGAATGATTTGATTAAGATCTTAATACCTAAGTATTCGATCCAATTTTTATTCCATTTGAATTTATACCTATCTAGCAGCATTTGTTTTTGAGATAAAGTCAATCCATTTGATATTACTAAGTTTTAGATAAATTTAATTTATAATTAGAGAGAAAGATGTATTCCCCTATTATTGATAATAGTGCGAGGATAGAAGTTTCAGGAGATGTAAGAGTTAGTATGATATCATCAGCGTATAATATAACTTTAAAAATTTGATTATTAATTGCAATACCCTTAATTGCCTCTGTTGATCCTATCAGAGCTGCCAGGGGTTCGATAGAAATTGCATATAGTAAAGGGGAAAGAGGGCAACCCTGCCTCGTTCCTTTATGTAAGCTAAAAAAATTTGAATTGAGAGCTGGTCCTGTAACCTTAGCACTGGGATTACTATATAAAGCCATAAAGCTAGCCATAAATAGATTCGGACAAAAAGTCTCAGACAAAAAATTCCACCCTATCAAAGGCCTTCTCTGTGTCTAACGCCAAGAAGACCGATGGGACAGCTTTTGCCTATATCTCTGTGATTAAGTCTATTAGTTTGCGAGAATTATCTTCCCCTGCTCTTCCCGGAATAAATCCAGAGTGATCTGGATAAATTATTTCTGCTATTATATTTTTTAATCTTTCAGCCCAAAATTTTGAAAATGTTTTAATGTCTAAATTTATTAGTGATATTGGTCTATAGTTTTCTAAAAGAGTGAGATCTTTCCCTATTTTTCAGGATTGGACAGATAGAAGCCTGTAACAGCTTGTCCGATATGTTCCCTCTCTCCAAAATAATTAAATAGCCTGATCAACAACGGGGAAATCACGGGGTCCGCAATTTTATAGAATAACGCAGTGTATCCATCAGAACCCGGTGATTTCCCACTTTTTAATTTTGAAATTGTGTCCCTTACCTCTTTCAATGAAAAAGGTTTTTTAAGAAAGTCTCGACCCTTGTCGGTAATCCCAGGCAATTTTAGTTTTGACAAAAAATCCTTTAGTGCAATCTTGGGACTCTGTCTCTGTTTGAGATTATATAGTGACTGGTAGTGTTATGGACGTAAAAATAGTTTTAGTAAAATGTCTATTTACTCTGTATACCTGTATTCAATATTTACTCAAAATGGCTGCTAGAGCAACCCCTCCCTTCGACTAACTACCTCGTGTAACAAGATGGCGCCTGTATCTGGAGTAAAATCCCAGGAAGATGGTGGCATCACGCCTTGTAGGATGTGCATTAGATAAAACACTTAACAACCAGATCCCTGATTACACATTTGCTCATAGCTGCAGCACAACTAATACCAAAATGCTGGAAGCATGCTGACCCCCCTCCCATCAGGGAATGGATTGGGAAGGTAGAATTTATTAAACAAATGCAGGAGATAACATATGCCAGATCCAAGAACTTTGAGCGATTTACCACTACTTGGGAGCTATGGAACAAGTTTATGTTCTCTAAACCCCAGATTACCTAAAGGGCCAAACCCTACTATAATCTTTTAGAACCACAAGCTACAATACATGCACACAGACCCCTCTGCCAATCCGACTATCCAATCTAGAATACATTGTCTTGCAGAATCGGGCAACAAAAGCACGCCTGAGATGCTCAATTTTAATTGATACCAGAGTACATGTTCAAACCTTAACTATTTGATTGCTTGCATGCTTGTTATATGCGACATTACATCAAAATTGTAATATTGTTTATTTGCTTAGTTTACGCAACAATACACCACAAATGTAACCGTGCACTTGTATTGGCGAATGTATGAACTTTGCAATTTAAGTATTGTTCCTAAGTCTTTATACGCGTGTAATAAAATAAAAATATTTAAATAAAAAAAATGTATATTATTTAAAAAAAACAGATCTAATTCTTGATGGGATTATATGGTAAATAAACAAAAATTAATTTGTAAAAAAAAAAAAAGAAACACCTAACCAGTTAAAGATGTATTCTTACTGTTATCTACATTTTTGCATATGATGTATTCTTGTCCTTATAAGGGGCTGCCTGCCCCCCTAAGTAAACATTCCAAAGTTTTTCATCAACCTGAAACCTGTGTCTCAGTGTGATTTACTTCAGAACATGCACAGTTTCTATTTTAAACAATTTGGACAGGGGGCAGATATTCAGATAATCAAACACTTGGTTTGATCCACAACAGTAGTAGTTCTTAAAAACTTCTTCAATTTTAGATGGTTCTAATATAACCTTCTCACCCACAACAACGTACTGAATCCTTGATCTTTCATTTTTTTGTTTACATTTATTTCTGAGAGTTTTCTCCACTCTATTGCTTAAATAATACCATTTCTGTCTAGAATTATACATGAGCCTTTCCAGCTTCTCATCCAATTTCCCTTCAAACTCCTTTGGGACATTATTATTTATTTTTTACACAGTGATGGGGTTGGGATTCAGTTTATTTACTCTTTCTAGATTTGCTAACTCTAAATATAAGTCTGAGATAGGCTTCCCTTTTGTTTTTCTAAAATATGCATCCGTTTTGATTAAATATCCTCTGATTGTACATTTTAAAGCACTCCATAATATCGAGTCTGCAACCTCATTGTTATCATTACATTATAAAAATTGTTGTATCTCTTTACATAACTCTTGTTTAGCTGTGTCTGAAATCAAATTAAATGAATTCATTCTCCAATCAGATCTTACTTTGTAATTAGAATTCTTTTCAAAGATGCAGAAAACAGGAGTGTGATTGGACCATGAGATTTTGCCTATATTTGAAGAAATACATTTTCCAAAATTTGCAAACTTTGTAAATATGGTATCAATCCTAGAATATGATAGGTGTCTATTTGAATAAAAAGTTAAATCTCTCTGTTTGGTGTTGTGTCCTCCAGATATCATATAAGTTTTTTTTAACTAGACAGCTGGCGCGTTTTTTACCATAAGTCTTGTTCTTCTTATCTACGTTATTACCCTTCCTTAATCTTTTATCTAAACTGACATCACTGACACAGTTCAATTAATACTCCCTTTGAATATTTCTCTACTTTTTCTAATAATGAGCCCAAAAACTTAACAGGGAAATAATTAAGAGTGTAGAAGTTTGTGAGCATATAGATCACATCGTCTAATTTACAAATAAGGATAACATATCTTCCGTTACAGTCTTACTCATGGAAAATATATTTAAATTTCAGGTCTTTAGATAGAATTATTGCTACACCTCTTTTTTTACTATCTTTCAAACCTTCTTCATATATCACTGGAAATTTCTTATATCTCAAAAAGCAGATTCCTTACTATCCCAATGAGTTTCCTGAGTGAAACAGATACAGATTTTTTCCCTATAAGCATATCATAAAGATAAGCCCTCTTCTGAGGTGAATTTAACCCCTGCGTATTGATGGTTACATATATACTGCTCTTAACGACCAACCTCTGTCCCCATGATGCTCACCGCGACAGCAGCCAAATAAGAAAAAAAACTTTGTCCAATTAATCCAAGACTCCATAAAAACAACTTTTTGAACAACACCTTACATATCATACATTCATACCAACTATCTGGGAACTTTGCACTTAGCATCCCAGAGAGCAGATTATTCTGGTACTAAAAACACAGAGTACAAACATGTGTGGGAAATGGGTTATAGCGGAGCTGCAATATTAAATCCCAATATCTCCGCTGGTAGAATAAAGTAATCCAAGAGAAGCTCTGAATGAAGGCAATATCCCAAATCCCCCAGTAACCGGACGAAACACAGTTCTGAGAGTCAACTGAGGCTTTATTGAAAAGTCACCAAATTTATACGGTTGTCCCTGCACAGGGTTTCCAGACTGGGACAGCAGGGGTTTTACTCAAGTGGACTGTGTGGGAAACTGACCATGCAAGGTCGTTTCCCAGCATCCCCTGCTGTACAGGGACAATAATGACATCATCAAGCACAGATAATTTTGTTAACAGTTGGTACAGTGAAATCTGGTATTTTACATTAAAATATATAACTTAATAATTTCCAACATATTTCCACGAAAGACCCCTCATTAGATTGCAGGGATCTGAATGAACAATCTCATGAATTGCGCTCAGATCCCTGCAGAAATAGGCGAACGACACACAGAAAAACATTGTTAGTGAACCGGGTCTAGAAAGGGAAAACTCATGAACGGCTTTAATTCATCAAAAGAGCGAGTTTCCTGAATGCTATGGAAGTCTAGCGGTGTTTGGAAATCAAGTAGCTGATTTGAGTTCCAGGCACTCGACGACCAAACACCGCTGAACTCTTAGCGAACAAAGATGGCCGCCGCACGTGTTCGGTACACGAACGGCGGCCACATACAAAACCAAATAACCGCTTGCAACAATGTTGCAACTTGGCTAATGAGAGACACACGACCTCACCAGGGTGGTTTCCCGTTCGGTAGTTAGGTAGTATAGGTAGTTTCCCGAACAGTGTTGCAGATTACTGTTCGGGAAACGGATGCTGTATCCCCATAGACGAACAATAGGGGATACGGCCATTATAAAGTCCCGAACACAGTTCACAGTAATAAAGTGTTTTACAGTCCCAATTGGCTAGGTCTGCCACATGGGTTTGCAGAGATTAGCATATTTTTCCCTCTGTAGAAGGAGCTCAAATTCCTGCCATTAGGTCTTCAAGAGCTTAGTGATGGATCCCAATATTTAAAATCCACCATCTCGTCTGCTATAAAACATTGATTTCTGACCTCTATACAATTTCGAATTGGGAGAGGAAGAAAAAAAAAGAAGAATATGTAGAAAACATATTGATAATGATTATAATTATAATTTGGGGATTATAAAACAGTTCTTATACTTATTACCTAATTGTTGCCTTTAGTTTACAATCCACCAACTGAGTATATAAAAAATATAGCTTCAAGTTCTAACAGATATGAACAATTATACCTAAATATATTGAAAAAATTTATTTTATTTTTTTTATTGTCTTTTTATTAGCAGATTTTCCACCATAAATACATTTTACAAAAGAGTAATTAAAATACATTCATCCACATAAAAACAGATAAAAAAAAAAAAGAAAAGACAAAAAAACCACAAAAAAACTATCCACCACCCCACGAGAGTTCTACAGACTTCAAACTTTTTCCAACTTTTTCAAATGACATTCCTTTTACAGTTGTAATAATTTTTTCTCCCATTTTTCCCATAGGCTCAAATCATCCTTCAAAAGTTTGCAATGATCTTTCTCCATTTTTAGTTGGTAAACCAACTGAATTGTTATTAATTTTATGTTAAAGGGGATATCTCCCTTCCAATTTCTTGCTATTATTATTTTACATGCCATTAGACAATGAATAATTAAAAATTGATTTATTTTATTCAATTTTGGCCATTTATAATGTAATAACATTACTTCAGGTTTTAAAGGCATTTTGACATCACACAGTGTATGAATGATAATTTGAGCCCACTGCCATATAACAATCACTTGTTTACATGACCACCACATATGAATATAATTTCCCTTTTCCTCCCTGCATTTCCAACATTTAATGTCCCTTGATACATCAAATTTAGCTATTTTTGTTGGCGTCATATACCATTGATTAACCAGCTTAAAATGTGTTTCTATCAATACAAAGGAGTGGACATATTTGTTAATTTTTTGTGCCATACATAGCCATTCAAATAATTCAATATTTATTTTTAATTCAGTGTTCCATTTTTTAATGGCAGTGGGCAGAACAGAATCATCCATTAAATCCAACAATCTAACACATCTGGAAAACAATTGCTTTGTCTTATTCTGATGTAAGATTGTTTTTAAGATATCATACATCTTACCTTCTTTTACTAACTCAACTTTCTCCAAGTAATGTTTTACTCTATAATAAGTAAAAATATCTTTGTCAGAGAACTTAAATTCCTCAACTAACTTTTTATAAGATTTAATTTTATTTCCTTCAAATAGATCCTCAAAAATATTTATTCCTTTTCCTTTCCATAATTTTAAGGATATACTCTCCATATTTAATTCTATTATTTCTAAATTTTGAAAGCCAAATATCTTATTTACCAAACCTATTTTTTTCCTTATTTTTTGCCAAATAGGAATAATCTGTCCTAAAATATACGATCTAGATAGATTACGTTTTTTGTACTCCAGACTACTTCTAATTTACTTCTTAGTTGGCTATAATCTAGTTCCAACCACCACCATACTTCCTCTTTGTTTTGTATCACTTGACTAGCCATAACATGCGTAATAATTCCTGCTTCATAATATTTTCTTATATTTGGAAATCCTAGACCTCCCTTCTTTATTCCTCTTGCTAAAACTCCATTTTTAACTCTGGGTTTTTTTCCTCGCCATACAAAATCCGAAAAAGCCTTATTAATCATTGTCAGCCATGCATTCGGAATTTCTAACGGAAGCATTCTGAACAAGTAAATCCATTTTGGTAGAACATATGATTTCAAAATATTTATTCTTCCTCCCCAAGATACTTCTAATTTTCTCCATTCTTTCAAATTCTTATTAGTCTCTTTAAGGAGATCCATAAAATTTATTCTCATGATACTTTCTACCTTTCTACAAATTTTGATTCCCAAATACAAAAATATTTTAGCTTTAATAAAACCATATGTTTCTTGATAAGAATCTATTTCTTGCTTTGTCATATTCATATATATGGCAGTTGATTTTGTTTTATTTAATTTATAATTTGATACTGCACTATATATATCAATTTCTGACATTGCATTTGTTATTGATCTTGATGATTTCAAAAAAAGAATAGTATCATCGGCATAAAGGGATATTTTCATTTCTTTCTGTTTTGCTGTAACACCCTTAATGTTTTCATTATTTCTGATTCTGTTAGCTAGAACCTCTAGTGTTAATATAAACAATAAAGAGGATAAAGGACAACCTTGTATGGTCCCGTTATTCAGTTTGAACCAATCTGAACATATACCAGGGCCAATAGTTCTCGCCTTTAGATCTTTATATAAAGCAAAAATAGCATCGAGCAACCAACCTTGTATACCTAATTCCTCTAAAGTAAACTTCATAAAATCCCAGCTGACCCTGTCAAAGGCTTTTTCAGCATCTAAAGACAGGATCAGCATGGGACTTTTTTCCTTTTGTGAGAAATCTAATGCATTTATCACACGTCTCATATTGTTACTTGACATCCTGTCTGGTACAAAACCTATTTGATCAGGGTGGATTAATTGCTTAATGACTTCTTTTATTCTACTAGCTATAATAGAAGAAAATATCTTGATATCCACATTTATTAATGATATTGGGCGATAACTCTGTACTCTAGTAGGATCTTTCCCAGGTTTCAGTATAGGTAAAATATTTGCTTTAAGCATTTCCTCAGGAAATCTGCCCTTTTTAACTGCGGAATTAAAAGTATTTTTTAAATGTTGTATCAAGTGAGGTTGCATAATTTTATAGAATCTATTTCCGAATCCATCTGGACTTGGAGTTTTATAGGTTTCTAATCTATCAATTGTTATCTTGATCTCTTCTTCCCTAATCTCTTTATTTAGATTATTTATCTGTGATTCTGTTATTTTATTCAATTTGGCTGACTTGATATATTTTTTTATTATTTCTGATGGAGTAGTTGCTGGAAGACTATATAGATTAGCATAGTACTCATTAAATGCATTCCCTATCTGTTCTGGTAAAAGGGAGATATTATCATTAGTTATTATTTTATCAACCTTATTGGTCATATTTTTTTTTTCAGCAAATTGGTCATTATTTTATCCGCTCTATTAGATTTGTGATAATATTTAATTTTAAGTTTGAGCATATTTTTTTTTATTTTTTCATAAGTTTTTTCCTGTATTTCTGATTTAATTTTCTCTATTTTTAACTTAATATCTTTACTTGGGTTATCAATATTAAGTTTATTTAATTTATATAATTCCATATAAAGATTTTGTATATTTACACCTTCCTTTTTTTTCTTAAGTTTGTTAAGCATTATACAATATCCCCTTATTACTGCTTTAAATGAGCACCATAGAATATCATTTTCCACTAATCCGTTATCATTCTCTTCAAAATAACAAATAATCATCCTGTCTATATAGTCTTTATGCTCCTTACTTAATAATAGAGTTTCATCTAATCTCCATGTTATATTCTTGTTGTTATTTACTCTATTACTATTAAATTCCAAGCTCACACTATCATGATCTGACCATATTACTGGTTTAATTTCTATTTTAATTGTTTTGTCTATTAGTTTTAGATCTCCAAATATTAGGTCTATTCGAGAATATGAATTATGGGGCCAGGAATAGAACGTAAATTCTTTTCCTGCAGGATTATAAAGTCTCCATATATCATATAGACCTTCTTTTTTCATCAAATTGTTAAAAATCCTTGCGTTCTTTAAAACTTGCTTGTCCCATATAGGTTGTTTTTCCGAGAACTTATCTAATAGGGGGTCTTGAATACTATTAAAATCCCCTGCATATATCTTTAATCCAACTCCTATAATCTCAACCTTATTTAATATTTTTCTCAGTAGACCTATAGGATTTTTATTTGGTAGATAAACATTGACTAGTGTAAACAGTTCCTCATTAATTGTAGCTATCAGTATAATGAATCTTCCCTCCAGATCTATCTCCAAGAATTTTATATTTATTTTTAAATCTTTTGCAAAAAATATTGCAACTCCACCCCTTTTCCCCTCCTCTCTAGAGGAACAAACTTTTAAAGGAAAAGAACTACTGGTCCATCTCTTTTCATCCTGTTTACGCCAATGTGTCTCTTGGACCATCGCAATTTGAACCTGTTCTTTTTTTAAGTAATCTTGAAAAGCTAGTCTTTTTTGAGGGATATTTAATCCTTGAATATTTATCGTGATTAATTTAACCGTTGTCATATAATGTCATTTTTTTTTTCTCTCTTCTTTCTCTTTCTCCCTTTTTCTCTCTTTAGACCATCTAATGAACTCCCGAAAAAAAACAAAAAAAACAAGACCCATTACAAAACTTACATAAAACAGCCTCAAGTCTACAAACACTTGGGGTCTATTTCCTAACATACCTACGACTCTAAAAAGAGTCAAAAAACACTTCCCTTGATGGGTATTAATACCTACTTTAACCTTTTTTCAGGTTCCGGCAGGGGAGGCTGCATCCCGTTTTGAAGGAGCCAAAACTACATTTTTCTTTAACATTCCTATTTCAACATTCTCTTATGCTGTATGACATCTATTCTTCTACTTTTCTCTCCTCCTCCCTCTCTGATACGAGAAAGAGAAGAAGAAAGGAAAACAGAAGGGGAGAAAAAAAACAAAAACAAAAAACCTTACTTACTAATACCTTTCCCTTATTACACTCTTATTCTTTCCTCTTTCCCTTCTTTTTCCTCTTCCCCTTACTCCCCTCTTTTACTACATACATTATCAAATCTTTGTTCTTTCCTATTCATATGAAACACTTTCTTTCCCTTTCATTTCCCTTTTTCTTACTTTTTCTTTCACACCTCTAAATTTCAACTCTTTTGTGTTTAACCTTTTGAATTTATTTTGTGATTCCTTACATTTACTAATTTCTAAAATCTTATTACTTGTGAGTAACTAGCCTGGAATTTGTTGTGATTCTAAATTTAACCCTTTCTCCTCAATTTAATGTATCATACATAGTTTTCAATATTATCTTTTACAAATTCATTTGTGTAAATTACTTTACTAACATATATGTGTTTTCTTTTAACTTAAAAGTGCTTATCTCTATTTATTTATTCTCCATTATATTAATTTATTCTCTGTGTCTTCAATATGCAGTTTCAACTTCCAAAAAAAAAAAAAAATGGAAAAATTCTCTTCCTCTCATCTCTTCTCCTCCCTCTCTCTCTCAAGTTCTCCAAGGCAATTATCTTCCGCTCATAACCATACTTTAAGTCTTCAAGTTCTTTTCTCTCTGCTTTTTCTTTCCTCTCCTCTTCTTCCCTCTCTCTCTTTTTTCTCTCTCCCCTTTTCCTTTTTCTTTTCTTTTTTTTTTTTTCCTCCTCATCTGATTATGTGAGATCATTTCTCTTTCTTCTTTATCCATTGTTCTATCTGAGATGAGGTCGTAAATATCTCGCGTATTCCTTCTGTGATTATCATTAATTTACAGGGATAAATCCAAGAATATTTTATGTTTAGTCTTCTTAATGAAGCCGTAGCCGTCGAGAATTTTTTTCTTTGTTGTCTAGTGTAAAAGGACAAATCTTGAAATATCTTGATGTCACCAAACTTTTCTGTATTATGCTGTTTTGTTCGGACTGCATTCATTATAGCTTCTTTAAATTGATGCGACTGAAAGTTTATTATTATGTCTCTCGCAATTTGTTGAGGAACCGAACTTGGTTTATTTATACGATGATATTGCTCCATTTTAGTGTTTAAAGTTGATACATTAATATTAAGTGTTGCCCATAGGGTATCAAGGAAGTCAGGTATTTTATCTTGTGTGACTGTCTCTGGAACATTTCTTACTCGCAAATTGTTTCTTCTTAAGCGATCCTCCAGATCTCCTAATTTTCCTTCTATTTGTCTCAGTTGATTATTCAGCTGCTCATTTTGTTCTTTATATACTCTGCTCTCAAATTCCAAAGCTGTGATTTTGTCTTCATTTTGCTTTAGTTTTTCTAGTATTTCCTGCAGTTTTTTTGTTTCTGTTGTATTTTTATTAAGTTCAGCAGTTATTGCCCCCAGTTGCTCTTCTAGACAATGTTTTAGAATGTCTGTTGTAATATAATTTTCTATTTGGCTGGATGATTGACTAGATGGACTTTGAATAAAATCTTCACTTTTTGAAGAATATACACTTGAGCTATCTTGATTTTTTCCTTTATTAGATTTTTGTCCAGGTGAAAAAAAACTTGAGGGATTTCTTTCTGTTTGTTGATCCTGTTTAACTGCTTTCTTAATGGCTGCTTTCGATGATTTAGTTGCCATAGTTTTTTTTTTATTTATTTAATTTCTCTTCCCCCTTTTTTTCCTTTTCTTCCTCTCCTTCTTCTCCTTTTTCCCCTTTTTTCTTCTTTTTTTTCTCCTTTTACCCTTTATTTAGGGTTTTTTCCATATTTGTTTTATATATTTTTTTTTTTTTATTAATTTTTATTTACAGTTTTTTCTTTACTTTTTACCACTTCCTTCTCCCTTTTTTCCTTTTCTTTCTTTTTCCTTATTTTATATCTTTCCTTTTTTTTTTTATCTATCTAATACTGAGTATTGCCAGATCTCTTGTTTCTTTCTTTTTATTCTCTTCCTCTCTCAGTCCTTTCACGTTCTTTTCACAGCATTGAGCATAAGCTAAAGAGCTAATATAAACAAAAACCAAGGAAGTACTTAGCTTGTCTTCATTTCTCTTTGCATCAAATGCTCACTTCACACAGTACTTCCTTTTGACTATTTTATTTATCCCGTATGAGCAGATATAGGCAAATTTACATCTTACCGATTTCGACTAATTGTCATTTCACAGTCTTTTAACACAGTCTTTTCACAGCTTTTCACAGCATGAGCAGTAACTAGAGAGCAAAAAAAGGGAGTACTTAACTTATATTTAAATCTCTTTTCTCTTTACGTTCTCTTTACATCCGTTGCTCCTTTCACACAGCTTCACACAGCTCTTCCTTTTAATTATTCCGTATGAACAAATATGAGCAGGTACAAGCAGAATTACCATCTTATAGGGTTTCAGCTAGTTTTCAGCGTCAGCATCAGCATCAGTGGTATTAACGGTATCAGCGGTATCAAAGATATCAAAATGTTAGCCGCTCTCAGACTTGCTATAATGCCGGTTTTCTTAGCGCCGTTCGAACTTCAATCTTGCCTCGAGTGATCTAAAAGAACGCCGTTCCTCCTCCATTACAGGGTCAACCTCCCCGCCTCCGGATGCGTGCGTACCTCCGCCCACCTCTACGTCATCACGCAAACACCTAAGTATAGGAGTGCTCTGTGCACCCACTTTATGCCTGTCACTGGGGGCATGTGCAGTCTTTGTTGGTTGCATGGCTCCACTGCTGACGTGGTGTCCTGTGAGGCGGCACAGCTCGCACAACCCTAAGGCCGGCCCTGGGCTGTGTAGCATGTTTTCCTAATGTGACAATTTCCACATCCACTTTAGGGGCAGCTGTCCAGAAGGAAGCATCAGACTATTTAACTGAAACGTTGAGAGATACTACCATGAATGGATATTCTCTTTTTTTTTTTTTATTCATCTTCTATAAGATCATTTATGGTCTCATGGAGAGGGAAGGAGGCTTGCTTCTTTTTTAAACTTGCGAAATGTTTTTCATAGATGTCTGCCAATTTATCCTCCAGCCTTATTGCCTCAATTAATGCTTCTAACTTTTTGTTACTGAACCAGCATGTTCTTCTTAAGAAAAATAATATAACCCTTCTAAATTCTTTATATCCACATCTTAGTCAAAACCTCTTGCCAGATCAGGATGCTTCTTTCATCACTTCTGCCACTTAATAAAAGATAGGATAGTGGAGGGACCTTCTAGCACTGCTTTTAAGCAGGACATGAATTATGTCTTACCTTTCATACCTCTACTTTCACATTGTTAAGTTCTTTGCCCTGTTTTCATGGCTGGATAATAATCCAGCATTAATATATGTTATTGTTAAATAATTGCATATTCGGTCTTAAAAAATATGCAGATAGGCAAAGAAAAAAAAGTGACTCAATCAATAAAATTCCACAAAAAAACATATGTTTATAATAAATATATATAATACCAAAAACATCTGGTCTCCCTTGGTCCTGCAGCCTCTAGAGGAGAAAGGCTGAACGTGTCCAGGTAAGAATAAAATAAAAGAACTGAGCTCCCTCTGGGAGGGGGTATTTATAATTAATTTATTATTAATAAAAAATTTTTATTAATACTACTTTATTTTTTATTAACTATAAGTAGGGAGTTCTGCTTGACAAACCCTGCAGAGAATCTGCCGATCAAAATGATCTGGTCATGTCATCGTTATTACATGAAACAGTCTCTGTGATTGATGCAGGGATGGGGGAGTCTGCTATGCTACTCTGCAGTGTTAAAGTCCACCTTTTGCCGGATGGCACAGCATGCACATTGGCATTAAGGGGCTATACATAAATTAGGTTTATGGAGATAAATGAGCTTGAACCTTCATACAATTGCTGCATGAGAATAACCTCACAAATGCAACTGCAAAATGTAGTCTAAAATAGTCAAGCAGTGATTAAAATGATTTGGAAAATGTATTCAAATCAGCCCAATTTGTAAATACTCAGTGGGCAAAAAATCTTAGTATTGCATTATTACTGATGAATTTGAAATATTTGGAATTGGTGTCCCAGTGGATGAAGTACTTTTGCTGGTGATAAAAAATAAATAAAACATGATTTATACAGCAAATTTCATTTAGCAAGAGTATACAAATCTCTACAAAAGAATTAAAAATACGAATAGGCACACTTTGCAATCAATCCATACGATACCAAATGCTATACTTGGTTGAATTATTTTCGTGTATACATTTAGGTAGTAGTATATACCTAATGCTAAACATTGCCAAATGTGTTAATATTTCCACATGTATCTTAAAGCAACATGACTCTGTAATTAAAATATGTTAAATGCCACTGCCATGCTCTCACTGGGAATGACACAACATAAAGCTGGTGATAAGTAGGAAACAGGATAAATGGTTGAAATGAATAGCTTTTTAATAAATAGATTGCAACAAACAACAGTGTACATTCCTCCCAACCCACTGATTACATGCAAAACACCCGTTTTGTATTTAATTGTTAGAACATATAAATGCATCTGGTTATAGTCAAACAGATTGTTTCACATACCACTTGAACAGTAAACACCTGCATCTGAACAGTAGATCAAACATCCGTAAAGGCATATTTATTCACTTGTGCTCTTTCAATCATTTTCACCAACAAAATGCACTATAATGTACTTAATATGGGACTAAAAACATTACTTGCGTACTGTATCAAATTATGTTTTACAGTAGTGCCTGTCAGTGAAAGTAAAAGCAAAGTAAAAAATATAATGATATTGATGCACATTATATTTTGCAAATTCTATAACATAATATCTTCTATTGATATAGGCCAAGTACAAGTATAATATGCTTTTTCTATCTGATTTTTGGAAATCCAAACAGACTGGTTTATCAATAGTTGGTGGCAATTCACATATTTTCTATTGGACTACTAATTGTATATACACCAAACACAATCAATGAGTCAAAGACACACTATAGTATATACTCACAATGCACTGAGTAATCTGCTAATAAATTGAAAAACAAATGGTCACACGTAGTATGCATTCGGAGATTTACCAAACTCCAATAATTTACAAATATCCTCCAAACTGTTCAAGACATCTGTGAGCAAATAGTGCATAATAAAAATAAACAACACAAGGCCCCAGACCCCAATTACCCTGGAGGGACCTATGACTGGAAACATTATTGAATGATCTGATCCTTCCAAATCTACAAACCTGTGCACTGTTATGGGAAATATTAAGTATTAGTTACTCCCCAAACGCTGTGCCAGAGTTGAAAATGTAATTGAGTAGATCGGAATCCACAGCTGCCCACCTGTTCCTTCACCTATCTCATGTGATTGGTTGGGGAATTACAAATAATTATTATTCAGCTGCAGATGACTTACCCTGTGCCCATAGAAGGTCCTGCCTTATGGACCTCTACTTCTATTAAACATGCACAGCAAGTTAAAATGTTAAAATAGGATCACTGGGGATCCAATGGACACAATGGGCACCATGATGAAGAGTACCAAGTTCCATAGCATTGAATAATAATACAATAAACATAACTACCCATACACGTGAATGTACAGTTCCCTGGCAAGAATTAGTACATTTTACCATTATTCAAATAATTTTTTATGCTGAGAGATGCCTTTATCTTATCATATTACTACACATCCCTTACTATCCCTCCCAGAGTGCCAAAGAATATGCTGTCCCCATGACACTATTCAAATGAACCTCCCTTTACCTACATTTCTCTTTAATGTACATTAATGTAAAGGGATTCTTAACTAATCCTTAATATTTACAATAGTGGCTTCCAAATAGTAGATCCCATCCACTGTAGTATTTTATTTCCCATGATGCTTAGCATTTTTTTTATATTGGCAAGTCACTCTGGAATTATTTGGGATTGCATTCCTGTAGTATTTGTGAGCTATTTTTTTTTTTTTATAAACATTTAGCTTCCCTATACCTCATTCAGATATGATAGATTATCAAAAATAGTAAATCTAGTGCAAATTGATAATTCATTTTCTAAATTGCCTCATTATCTACCAAATTTATGCTAACTGTTTCCAAAATTAATGTTCATTCCTTATTTGGGGGGACCAGGGCATAACTTTGCCCTAGATAATAGCAGGAAGGATGTGATTTGGAGGACGTCAGTCACAATTTGAATAGATCAGGGTATAACCTAAGTTTATAACAATATCATTATCCTCTGGGACCAGAAGAAAAAACATGTCCTATGCAGAGTCCCAGAGGATAATCATTGAGCTTTGAAATTTAAGGTCAATGGGAATTATCCTGAGATATTTCTTCAGTTAAAAACAAAACAACTAATCTATAGATTTATGAATATTTTTTGACAGCTCCATTTGGAAGTAGGTTTAGCCACGTCCTTTCAGACTGTCATTGCAGACTAAAGTTGAACTGGATAATCTCAAAATTCACTTCCACATTAACAGACAAGCAGGCAAAGGGCTATGCATAGACACCAGGAACGCACCCTTTTTTGTCAGACTGCAGCACCATAACCAGTACAATGTGCTGTAGAGGGTATACTACTTAGAACATTTAAAGAGTATACATTAGATAGCTTCATTTTATTTGCTTAGTAAATCAATAATCCATAACATTATCTTTGCGGCACATCACCAAGCCTAAAAATATTTGCAGTTTTCTTAAATGTTGCAATATCTTAAACTCATTTTTAATATACTAACAGAAGTTGAAATAACTTTGTTTCATGTGTGCTTAATTAAAAAGAAATGTCTTAGTGAACATGAAACCATGAACAAAATGTTATCTCTGATATATTACAATCTTGCTTTTATAGAGAAATACATAAAGTAATAAAAAATATATTTTACACAAGTACCAAATGCTAGGACAAAAAGTGCAATTGTAAAATGACATAAACATGTTGCAGTTTTCAAGGTAATGGTATTTGTTAAATGCACTAATCTTTTCACATGATTTCTTTTTCTGCTTTTTTAAGAATAGTTTTATATAGAATACAACAAGGATCTCTTTATGTTCCCACTGTCTTGAACAGATCTATATATTCAGAATGTAACAAGACTGAGCTGACTGATATAGTTCTATAATAATGTTTCAAGGTATAGTCTAACTGCCAAAAAGTAATTAATAATCAAATGGCCATTTCTACCTATCAACATGATAGTGTATTTAAGATCACAAAATATGGCATTTTCACAAGGCTTTTACTCTACAATTCCTTTTTTTTTATCTGATCCTAGTTGGAGGAAGAACCGTATCTGACCTGTCTCATTTTGTTGCACTTCTTTACACACTCAGTTACTCTTAGTTAACATTGTAGATGTCAGGCTCAGCTATAACTATTCACTGCTCTATTCAAAAATAATGGTAATATTAAGATAAGCCCAAAAGATATCCTGAAAATAAACAGATAAATTCTTTGCCTAAAGGCATCTTATGGATGGTAATGAGAAGGCTAAAGGCTCGGTAAAACTTAAAATGATAAG
>OW240912.1:351582163-351635093 GCA_933207985.1 Pelobates cultripes
TTGGCTAGAACCTCTAGTGTTAATATAAACAATAATGGGGATAAAGGACAGCCTTGTCTGGTCCCGTTATTCAGTTTGAACCAATCTGAACATATACCAGGGCCAATAGTTCTCGCCTTTGGGTCTTTATATAAAGCAAAAATAGCATCGAGCAACCAACCTTGTATACCTAATTCCTCTAAAGTAAACTTCATAAAATCCCAGCTGACCCTGTCAAAGGCTTTTTCAGCATCTAAAGACAGGATCAGCATGGGACTTTTTTCCTTTTGCGAGAAATCTAATGCATTTATCACACGTCTCATATTATTACTTGTCATCCTGTCTGGTACAAAACCTATTTGATCAGGGTGGATTAATTGCTTAATGACTTCTTTTATTCTGCTAGCTATAATAGAAGAAAATATCTTGATATCCACATTTATTAATGATATTGGGCGATAACTCTGTACTCTAGTGGGATCTTTCCCAGGTTTCAATATAGGTAAAATATTTGCTTTAAGCATTTTCTCAGGAAATCTGCCCTTTTTAACTGCGGAATTAAAGGTATTTTTTAGATGTTGTATCAAGTGAGGTTGCATAATTTTATAGAATTTATTTCCAAATCCATCTGGACCTGGCGTTTTATAGGTTTCTAATCTATCAATTGTTATCTTGATCTCTTCTTCCCTAATCTCTTTATTTAGATTATTTATCTGTGATTCTGTTATTTTATTCAATTTAGCTGACTTAATATATTTTTTTATTATTTCTGATGGAGTAGTTGCTGAAAGACTGTATAGATTAGCATAGTACTCATTAAATGCATTCCCTATCTGTTCTGGTAAAAGGGAGATATTATCATTAGTTATTATTTTATCAACCTTATTGGTCATATTTTTTTTTTTCAGCAAATTGGTCATTATTTTATCCGCTCTATTAGATTTGTGATAATATTTAATTTTAAGTTTGAGCATATTTTTTTTTATTTTTTCATAAGTTTTTTCCTGTATTTCTGATTTAATTTTGTCTATTTTTAACTTAATATCTTTAATTGGGTTATCAATATTAAGTTTGTTTAGTTTATATAATTCCATATAAAGATTTTGTATATTTACACCTTCCTTTTTTTTCTTAAGTTTGTTAAGCATTATACAATATCCCCTTATTACTGCTTTAAATGAGCACCATAGAATATCATTTTCCACTAATCCGTTATCATTCTCTTCAAAATAACAAATAATCATCCTGTCTATATAGTCTTTATGCTCCTTACTTAATAATAGAGTTTCATCTAATCTCCATGTTATATTCTTGTTGTTATTTACTCTATTACTATTAAATTCCAAGCTCACACTATCATGATCTGACCATATTACTGGTTTAATTTCTATTTTAATTGTTTTGTCTATTAGTTTTAGATCTCCAAATATTAGGTCTATTCGAGAATATGAATTATGGGGCCAGGAATAGAACGTAAATTCTTTTCCTGCAGGATTATAAAGTCTCCATATATCATATAGACCTTCTTTTTTCATCAAATTGTTAAAAATCCTTGCGTTCTTTAAAACTTGCTTGTCCCATATAGGTTGTTTTTCCGAGAACTTATCTAATAGGGGGTCTTGAATACTATTAAAATCCCCTGCATATATCTTTAATCCAACTCCTATAATCTCAACCTTATTTAATATTTTTCTCAGTAGACCTATAGGATTTTTATTTGGTAGATAAACATTGACTAGTGTAAACAGTTCCTCATTAATTGTAGCTATCAGTATAATGAATCTTCCCTCCAGATCTATCTCCAAGAATTTTATATTTATTTTTAAATCTTTTGCAAAAAATATTGCAACTCCACCCCTTTTCCCCTCCTCTCTAGAGGAACAAACTTTTAAAGGAAAAGAACTACTGGTCCATCTCTTTTCATCCTGTTTACGCCAATGTGTCTCTTGGACCATCGCAATTTGAACCTGTTCTTTTTTTAAGTAATCTTGAAAAGCTAGTCTTTTTTGAGGGATATTTAATCCTTGAATATTTATCGTGATTAATTTAACCGTTGTCATATAATGTCATTTTTTTTTTCTCTCTTCTTTCTCTTTCTCCCTTTTTCTCTCTTTAGACCGTCTAATGAACTCCCGAAAAAAAACAAAAAAAACAAGACCCATTACAAAACATACATAAAACAGCCTCAAGTCTACAAACACTTGGGGTCTATTTCCTAACATTCCTACGACTCTAAAAAGAGTCAAAAAACACTTCCCTTGATGGGTATTAATACCCACTTTAACCTTTTTTCAGGTTCCGGCAGGGGAGGCTGCATCCCGTTTTGAAGGAGCCAAAACTACATTTTTCTTTAACATTCCTATTTCAACATTCTCTTATGCTGTATGACATCTATTCTTCTACTTTTCTCTCCTCCTCCCTCTCTGATACGAGAAAGAGAAGAAGAAAGGAAAACAGAAGGAGAAAAAAAAAAAAAAAATACTTACTTACTAATACCTTTCCCTTATTACACCCTTATTCTTTCCTCTTTCCCTTCTTTTTCCTCTTCCCCTTACTCCCCTCTTTTACTACATACATTATCAAATCTTTATTCTTTCTTATTTATATAAAACAATTTCTTTCCCTTTCATTTCCCTTTTTCTTACTTTTTCTTTCACACCTCTAAATTTCAACTCTTTTGTGTTTAACCTTTTAAATTTATTTTGTGATTCCTTACATTTACTAGTTTCTAAAATCTTATTACTTGTGAGTAACTAACCTGGAATTTATTGTGATTCTAAATTTGACCCTTTCTCCTCAATTTAATGTAACATACATAGTTTTCATTATTATCCTTTACAAATTCATTTGTGTGAATTACATTACTAACATATATGTGTTTTCTTTTAACTTAAAAGTGCTTATCTCTATTTATTTATTCTCCATTATATTAATTTATTCTCTGTGTCTTCAATATGCAGTTTCAACTCTTTATATACTCTGCTCTCAAATTCCAAAGCTGTGATTTTGTCTTCATTTTGCTTTAGTTTTTCTAGTATTTCCTGCAGTTGTTTTTTTGTTTCTGCTGTATTTTTTATTAAGTTCAGCAGTTATTGCCCCCAGTTGCTCTTCTAGACAATGTTTTAGAATGTCTGTTGTAATATAATTTTCTATTTGGCTGGATGATTGACTAGATGGACTTTGAATAAAATCTTCACTTTTTGAAGAATATACACTTGAGCTATCTTGATTTTTTCCTTTATTAGATTTTTGTCCAGGTGAAAAAAAACTTGAGGGATTTCTTTCTGTTTGTTGATCCTGTTTAACTGCTTTCTTAATGGCTGCTTTCGATGATTTAGTTGCCATAGTTTTTTTTTTATTTATTTAATTTCTCTTCCCCCTTTTTTTCCTTTTCTTCCTCTCCTTCTTCTCCTTTTTCCCCTTTTTTCTTCTTTTTTTTCTCCTTTTACCCTTTATTTAGGGTTTTTTCCATATTTGTTTTATATATTTTTTTTTTTTTATTAATTTTTATTTACAGTTTTTTCTTTACTTTTTACCACTTCCTTCTCCCTTTTTTCCTTTTCTTTCTTTTTCCTTATTTTATATCTTTCCTTTTTTTTTTTATCTATCTAATACTGAGTATTGCCAGATCTCTTGTTTCTTTCTTTTTATTCTCTTCCTCTCTCAGTCCTTTCACGTTCTTTTCACAGCATTGAGCATAAGCTAAAGAGCTAATATAAACAAAAACCAAGGAAGTACTTAGCTTGTCTTCATTTCTCTTTGCATCAAATGCTCACTTCACACAGCACTTCCTTTTGACTATTTTATTTATCCCATATGAGCAGATATAGGCAAATTTACATCTTACAGATTTCGACTAATTGTCATTTCACAGTCTTTTAACACAGTCTTTTCACAGCTTTTCACAGCATGAGCAGTAACTAGAGAGCAAAAAAAGGGAGTACTTAGCTTATCTTTAAATCTCTTTTCTCTTTACGTTCTCTTTACATCCGTTGCTCCTTTCACACAGCTTCACACAGCTCTTCCTTTTAATTATTCCTTTTAATTATTCCGTATGAACAAATATGAGCAGGTACAAGCAGAATTACCATCTTATAGGGTTTCAGCTAATTGTCAGCATCAGCATCAGCATCAGTGGTATTAGCGGTATCAGCGGTATCAAAGATATCAAAATGTTAGCCGCTCTCAGACTTGCTATAATGCCGATCTTCTTAGCGCCGTTCGAACTTCAATCTTGCCTCGTGCGATCTAAAAGAACGCCGTTCCTCCTCCATTACAGGGTCAACCTCCCCGCCTCCGGATGCGTGCGTACCTCCGCCCACCTCTACGTCATCACGCAACCTTAAAATTAATTTAAATAAAGAATATATATATATATATATATATATCCCCCCTCTCCTCGTTCCCTCCCCCCTTCTCCCCTCCATATTATACATTAAAGATTCCACATAAGGTTAAGTTTCTTTTTATCTTTTTTCTTTTCTTTCTCTTCTTGCTCTTTATTTTTCTCTTGCTGACTTTACCTTTGTGAATACATTTTTATTAGATGTTATCTTTAACGGTTGAAAATGATCAAATTCTTTGACAATTCTCTTTCCCTTCCCCCCTCATCTCCCTCTTTGCATCATTTGATGTATCCTGCCTGATTTGGAATTAAGTAATCCGTTAAGAATCAGTGTAAACTAGCTCCTTCTCCAGTAGTGAGCCTAAATAAAAAGTTTCAAATATTTGCTCCTAATACCCAAATTTCCCTCTAATTACATTTATTTTTCATTTTGCATGAAAGCAAAGATCTCTATGATCCTTTTTTATTTTGTGATTTAATCCCAAGCCAAAAAAAATGTGATTGTTTAATTTATATATTGCATTATTTGCAAATATTCAATTATTAATTTAATTTTCAGTTGCCAACAATAATCATCTCATTAGTGATTCTATCATATAGTGATTTCTTCTATCCCTAATTTAATGTGGTATCTCTATAAACTACAATACCCTCTTCTTAAATCCATTGTATGTGTCTCACATCCCTTCTAGGACTCTGCGCAGCTATTATTTCAGTTAATTAATTTATTTTACCACTTCCTGTGTGAAGAAAGAAAAAACAAAAACAGAAAACAAGTACATAAATAAAAAATATTATTCAAAAATTTCCATTAAGTGCTACTAACCCTTCTTTAATTATTCTGAATCTTACATGATTTAACTAATCAAGGATTTCTCTGCTATCCTTATTTTCCCCAGCTAAAGTTCTTTCCCAGAACATAAGATAATACATCTATATTTAAAAAAATAAATTCCTATATCCCAGATCTTATTTATCCCAAATTAACTGCAATGCTAGGAGATTTAATTCACACACCTTAGTCAGCCTAAATTTCAAACTAGACCTTTGAGCTTCAATCGAGTCTTACAGAGGGGAGAAATAAGGAGGATATTAATTAATTCACATTTGATAGTTCGGCCTTCTCTATATACATATACTCTTTGCCTCTATTATCTTTCAATAAACATCTGAGTTTTAAGATTACAAATTACCAATTAACTATTCCAGAGAGTAGAGTAGAAAGTAGAAGGAGGAGAGGACGAAGGGAGAGAGTGAGGAACACAGAGAGAATAAGAGAGAAAAAAGAAAAATGTGATGGTGCAGAAATGCTGTTTGACACCATTCCATCAATTCTCCCAAATTCCAAGTTGTAAGAGCTTGTCTTTAGCAAGACCAGAGTCTTTAAAAGAAAAAACTTGATTGTCCACAGAAAATGTCAGCTTTGTAAGGAATGTCCATCTATACAAGATCTTCTTATTGCTTAAAGAGCGAGTGACTATATTGAATTTACTTCTGTTGTTCCTGGTAGTTAGATACAGATCTGGATAAAGAATAAGGTCCTTATATAATGTTGATGGTGGTTTATTTCTGAATTCTTTAAGCAGTAAATCTTTTATGTAGAAATTGTTAAAGCATATAATAGTATCTCTGGGTTTCCCTTGGAGTGATAACACTTTTGGCTTGGGTAGTCTATGCAGACGTTCAAATGGAAAGTGTCTCAATTTTTCTTCATCAATATAAGCTGCTGTAAATTTTCTGCAATATTCTTCAAGACGTTCATTTAAAATCTCTTCAGTGATACCCCTTATTCTAAGATTGCTTCTACTTGAACGATCATTGTCTACTAATTTGATTTCCGTTTTTGCCAGAGTGTTTGTAAAGGTCAATTAAGTAATTTCTTTATATTCTTGAAGTTCTGAATTTCATAAATATGAAATAACACCAAAAATAAAATAATAAAAGGTATATTGGTCAATCACATAAATATTAGTGAATATCTTGAATGAACAGAAAAGAGGCAAAGTTTTAATTAAAGTATAAACAAAACTTTACTGGGAATACATTTATCAAGCACAAAAACAAAAACTATAAAACACACTGCTATAAACAATACAATCAGGATAATTGAATCAGCATAACACACAGAACAATGAGGTGAGTTCCTTGCCACATGTTAAATGGATGTACATGGGTACCTCTAAAGACACCTGGCTTCTTCCGACCCAGTCATGAAACTGCTCTCTAGTTACTGGTAACACCTTAAATAACCGCCTATCTAGTATCCACCCACAGAAGTAACATAACCAATACCTAATGGTCATTTCTAGTTTGAACACTAATCTATTGTGTGGAACTGTATCAAATGCCTTGGCAAAATCCAAATAGATCACATCCACTGCAACACCCTGATCTATACTTCTACTTACTTCTTCATAGAACGCAATCAAGTTAGTTTGACATGACCTGTGCTTCATAAAATCGTGCAGATTTTTGCTGATAACCATGTTCTTCTCAAGGAATTTTTGAATATTATCCCTTAATAACCTTTCAAATATTTTCTGAGCCACAGAAGTTAAGCTCACAGGTCTATAATTTCCAGGCAATGATTTTGAACCCTTTTTGAATATAGGAACCACATCTGCCTTCCTCCAATTCTCCGGAACACTTCCTGAAAGAAAAGAATCTTGAAAGATTAAAAACAGAGGTTCACTTATTTCTACACTTAGTTCCTTAAGTACTTGTGGATGGATACCGTCAGGCCCTGGAGCTTTGTTTATATTAACTTTCTTTAGTTGCTGCAGCACCTTGTCTTGAGTTAACCAATTACAATTATTCTGCAAGTTTTTAGTAGCAATCATTTGCACATCTATTGCCATGGGTTCTTCCTTAATATATACAGAGGAGAAATAGTTATTTAAAATTGCTGCCTTTTCCTGGTCTTCATTAACTAACACACCCGTTTCAGTTTTTAGTGTACCTACACTTTCATTTTTGGTTTTTTTTAGAATTTATGTACTTAAAAAATGCTTTGCGGTTGGTTTTGCTCTCTTTAGCTATCATTTTTTCATTTTGAAGTTTAGCAAATCTAATTGCCTTTTTGCACGCATTATTTGCTTCCTTATATCTTTAATAAGATGCATCTGATTTGTCCGATTTAAAAGCTTTTCTTATTTTTAATCTCTATAGGTATCATAAGTTATTGCAAATGAATGGGAACACAATAATAGAACATTTATAATTGCCCATAATCAAAACAGTGTCTTTTAGTGTTGTATTCTGCTTTTGAAGTAATTCGCATTCCTGTCTCAGAACTTTAATTTTGTTTGCCTGCGTAATTAAACTCTCTGAAATATTTGTCACCTGCTGTTTAAGCTCATATAAATTTACTATAAAATCAATCTTAATTTTCTCAAATAGGTTATTCAGAGCATTTGTCAACATTATTTGATTTACAGGATTCAGAGGTAGATAACCTGTCCTCATTAGTATTTCCTATAGTATCTGAAATTAATTCTTCTGGGACTGTTGATGTTCCCTGGAGTGATTTCCATCTGGAGTTACTGGATTTGGGGGAGTAAAACCCACTTGTTGGTCTGGTCTGATGAGTTTTCTCTCTTTCCTTCTCTTTCTCCTTTTTAGGAGCCATTATAGGAGGAATGGTGATAAAAAAACTAGGTTTTGTGAGAGAAAAAAAGTGATTTGAATTTAAATTGAATTAGAATACCTCCCCTCCTTTTTTCAACATTTTTCTTCCTTCCCTTTTCTTTTTACCTAGTAAAGGTAAAAATATATTGAACTATAGATTCAAGACTTTATACAAAACATATATATTCAGTTGTATATTCTCATATTCACTGGATTCTTGCAGGAATATGTAAGGCAATTAATCAAAGGAATGACTGAGGGTTTTGGAGTTGTAGCAGTTAGTAGTTTTTTTGGGGGGAGGGGCTTTTTAAAAGACTAATTTTCTTTTTGCTCCAGGTTGTTGCCAGAGATTCAAATTTAAATATTTGCAGTTACCTAAAAAGGCTATCCTGCCTATTACTTGGAGATATCCTGCTTATACCCCCCTCCAGCCAGTACACAATACCTTACTGCAATCAGTGCTCGGTTCCCCACTCCAGCCGGTTACCGTCTGAACGATATGCTTTTCCCAATGGCACCTTTCTTCTCCATCAGAAGTTCTTACTCTGTGTGCCTGCTGTACAGACTTCCCGTTCGTCCCTTATTCAGGTAGCCTTGGACTCCATATGTACAGAGTAGTTGTTCCTGTAATCTGCCACCTTTGAAACAATGTCCACCACTTACCAAAGCCCTAAAGCCACGTAGTTAGCTCCTGTATTTGCCTCCTACAACACAACGCGTCCTTCTCTTCTCCCATCTCACCAACATGCCCACGCGTCCTCATGTAACACAGATTCTAAAGGGCCTGTTTATATTTTCTTAATGGAGTGCAAGCAGCTGGACACTGTATATATATGTATATACACGGAACAAAATTATAAATGTAATGCTTTTGTTTTTGCCCCCATTTTCCTATTTCTCTCAAATATTGTTCACAAATTTGTCTAAATCTGTGTTAGTCAGCACTTCTCCTTTCCCAAGATAATCCATCCACCTCACAGGTGTGGCATATCAAAATGCTGATGAGACAGCATGATTATTACTGTGGCCAGCCTAAGGCACACCTTTGAAATAATCATGCTGTCTAATCTGCATGTTGATATGCCACACCTGTGAGGTGGATGGATTATCTCGGCAAAGGAGAAGTTGTGACAAACTCCCCTTTTTAAGGGAGCTTGCCATGAGTTTTTGAGGGGCCTGCTTGCCAACCTCCTGCCCTGTGACTATGGCCCCTGGGGTGTATTGCCATTTAAAAAGTCTATGTGGGCTTATTGGATTTTAAAACACTTTTTTTACCCCTTAAAAATCCATGGGAAAATGTGCCTCTTCCCCTCCCCCTTTTTCCTGACCTATTGTTTCTGACAGGGACACCGCCAGACTAGTTTAAACTGGCTGCTTTGTTCCTCTTCAATCTCCCATCAGCCCTTGCTATCTGACCTCACCCTACTATAGTGCACTTTTAACATTGAAAATAGCCTGGCCGCACAGCCAAAATCTGTGGAACTATTTTGGGCATGAAAGTCATGCTTGCGGTCGGTCAAAAGAGACAACTTTAACCACATGGCGATCCAACTGTATTCGTGAGATCTGAGCTCTGTTCGGACATATTGAGTGCTCAGATCCAAGCTATCTGGGGATATGTTGGACATATAGGTTAAACATTGTATTATAAGAGTTATGTATTTTTATGTGTTTTTTGTAACAGTTTCTGACTTAGAGATATTTCCTATACCTGAAGATAATTGGCTTACCACAGCCACTTAAGCCAGTTATCTCCAGGATAGAGGAGAAGATAGACCGGCCGCACAGCCTAAATCTGTGGAACTATTTTGGGCATGAAAGCCATATTTGCGGTCGGTCAAATGTGACTTCCATAAAACATTTGAACCTCTGCTCTGATCTTGGTGATTTTTGAATATGTTGTTCACCCAGATCAGGGGATATGTTGTTGTTTTGGGGTGTTTCTGTACTTTGGGTAAAACTGGATATTTTCTGCCTGTGGTAATTAAGTTAGTTCATTGTGTTTGGTAACTGTATCACAGGCAGAGGGGAAGGTTTGTGTACATTAGCTAGGAGTGTCTAACTGTACAATTCTGTGTTAATCCTGTCTCTTATTGGGGGAAACAGCTACAAGGGATTGCTATGCTCTTCATACTCCCTTGGATAATCACTAAGCTCTTTTAAGAGCTTGTTCTTGCTTCACTCTCTGGGGAAAGAGAGGTTCACTCACTGGAACCTAGAGCCTTGTCGTAGGTCCAGGGTGGGTAGGAGACGGCAAGACCCCAACCAAGCTGCGGTGGTTCAAGGGGTCTGCGGTAGTTATGGTCTCTGGTGGAGTGTTTGGAGCCCTCAGGAGGTACTAGGAGCATCCTTCAACGGAGGTACCCAGACAGCGTGGCAAAAACCCCTTCGCTTCCAATTTTGCAACAAACTATAAAAAAATTCCTTCTTGACCCCAAAATAGCCACACCTCTCTAATCTCCCGCTGCCTTTCTGCTGTAGCGCGCGGCACAGATAATATTTCTGAAAATATTACCTTGGAGGTCCTTTTCTTTAGCTTACTTCCTAGTTCCCTGAACTCATTCTTTATAATCTTCCATTTTCCTCTGACTTTGTCATTGGTACCAATATGGACCATGACAGCTGAGTCATCCCCAGCCCCTCTCAATAATCCCTCCATTCTGTCGGCAACATGCCAGACCCGAGCACCCGGGAGATCGCAAACTGTCCAGTTAAGACACTCAGAGTGGATGATTACCCTATCTACTCTCTTAATAACAGAGTCCTCTACCACCACAACCTGTCTAGCGTTCCTTACCCTCTCAACCACACCCATACTAGAAGCGCTTTTACCTTGGCTGTTAGAAGGAACAGCTTCCTGCAGTACAGCTACTCCTGAGCTGTTGCTCCCAACATTTTCACTCAAACAAATCTGTTAGGCTGCACAAGATCAGAACTAGCTAAACCTTTCCTCTTCCCTCCCCCTCTGCTTCCTCACACCACTGTTACCCACTTATGTGCCTGCTCACCAACTGTCTCATCTCCTCCCACACCACTACCTGCACCTACTAAACTCTGCTCAGTGAGCAGCAGACTCCTCTCAAGATTGTCAATCTCCCTCAGTGTTGCTATTTCCCTCTCCAGATCTCCAATTTGAGCTTTCATAAAAGCCACTCGCTCACACCCACCACAGATATATATTGGAAAATGTATTCATACCTACTGTAATTTACCTTTCCTGGTCATAGGCCATGGCAGCACAACAATGGGTAACTCCTCCCTTTCCCTAATGAGACAGGCACTAAGGCTAGATATAGCAAATGTGATGTTCTGATATTACCAATATGAAAATAACAGAAAGTTAAGAGGGAATAAGAACAATACGTGAATAAGCTCTGAAACTGGAAGAAGAGGATTTCGCCCAATCCTATAAACAATAAAAAGAATACACCAAAGATGAAGGTCTCCAGGAGCTAAAATAATAAGAGTGAGTGTAAATATGAGAGTAAAAATATGCAAATACTCTACAAAGTGGGTATTACTTTAATTTACTTAAAATTAGGGACCTTATGATATGATAAGAAACACAATTGTGGAATAAAGAGTGTTCAATCACAAGGCAGCACAGTAGGAATCACAAGTAATAATCAAATAAAATAGATAAGTCTAGATAACTGGTCCAAAATACTTTCAAATTGTTTAAAGATCCACAGTATTGGTATAAACAATTAAATTGCAATAGTATTTACAGTTATGATATAATCAAATAGCAACACAGAAATGTAATATGATTAATAGCAGGAAAAAATAAATAAAAATAACAATAAAAATGAAATTAAAAATAAAATAAAAGTGGAGGCTCAACGAGTCCCTCATAGACAACCCCGAGAGGGCCTCTGTGATCAGGAGATCACTAACACACTACTTCGAGGCCAATCACTACACTCACACAAGCGTTACCACGACATGGCTGGCCCACAAGGCAGTCACTCGGGGAGCACTCATACAGATGGGGGCAAAACTGAAGCGCCAATTATCTGAGAAAAGTGACTCCCTACTGAAGGAGTTACAGTTAGCCGAAACACGACACAAAGCCTCACCCACTGAACCCCATAGACTCGAAGTCCAAAACATCAGGTCCACGTTAGAAACACTACAAATGCAACGGGTAGAGAGAGCCATTAGGAAGATGAAAACAACTTACTATAGGCAGGGGAACAGGGCGGGTAAACTGCTGGCCTCTCAGCTTAAGGCGAGAATCTCCCAGGTAAAAATCCCCTATGTCAAGGATGATCATGGAACCAAAGTCATGAACCCCAAAGCGATTGTAGACAAATTTGCTACGTTTTACGCAAAATTATACAATCTCTCCGGGGATTCCACCCAGCACCAGCCCACCCCTCAGAACATCGCCACCTTCCTGGAGGGTATACATCTTCCCCAGCTCTCCACTGCGCAGGCCGCAACGCTGACGACTCCGATCCTACCCGCCGAGGTCACCAGGGCACTACGAGGCACCCCGAGACATAAAGCCCCAGGACCGGACGGTTACTCCGTACACTATTATAAGGTGTTTGAGGACCAACTACTCCCCCACCTCACGGCACTATTTAACCACATTCTAGACATGGGTAACATACCCCCGGAGATGTTGGAAGCCACAATTGTCACAATTCCCAAACCGGGCAAACCCACAGACCTATGTGCAAACTACCGCCCGATCTCGCTCCTCAATGCCGACACCAAACTGTTCGCCAAGGTCCTAGCAAACCGTATCCGACCCCTCCTAAGCCAACTTGTCTCACCTGAGCAGTCTGGTTTTGTCCCGGGTCGCCAGGTTGAGGACAACACCAGGCGAGCCCTGGACATAATGTAACTCATGGACTCTGACCGGTTACAAGGCCTTATGGTTGCCCTAGACGCGGAGAAAGCCTTCGACAGGCTCCACTGGGGCTATATGTCGGAGGTCCTGCGCAGGTTTAACTTTCCGCCCAAATTCTTGACTGGACTCTTATCCCTGTACACTTCCCCTCGGGCGACTGTCATGAGCTCTGGTTTCGTCTCTAGACACTTTGATCTGACGAACGGCACACGACAGGGCTGCCCACTCTCGCCCCTCATATTTATTCTCGCAATGGAGCCCCTACTCCACAAAATCAAGGCAAACTCTAACATCACGGGGGTCCCCTCACCAACGGGACAACATAAATTAGCAGTGTTTGCGGATGACATTCTCCTTTTTCTCACCAGGCCCTCAGACTCCCTCCCCACTCTACTGCACCTTTTGCACAACTACGGCCGTGTATCTTACTATAAAAACAATATAGCAAAAACGCAGGTGCTACCCATGAACCTGCCCAGACCCCACCTTGAATCTCTAAAAGCACTCCACCCCTTCGAATGGAGGAAGGATACCCTCTCTTATCTAGGCACACAGCTGACGCCCTCAAAAACCAAACTCATAAGACATAACCATAGGAAACTGATGGGAGACATAGAGCAACGGCTGGATAGCTGGGGCACCAAAAACACATCTTGGTTAGGACGAATTAATGCCATCAAAATGGTCATCCTCCCACAAATACTATTTCTTTTCAGAGCCCTACCGATTACCCTCCCCAAGTACACCCTCCGGGCATTCCAAAGCCTCATTAATGCACACATATGGAAAAGAAAACCACCAAGGGTATCTCTGGCGAACATTAGTATGGTCATGGGAGGAGGTGGGGTGGGAGTGCCCCACATAACCAAATACTATCTAGCGACACACCTGTCCCAGATGGCACGCCTTCTGGCTCCCTCAGACTACCCAATGTGGTACCACCTGGAGAGCGCATTCAGCGCACCTCTATCCCTCGGTGACCTACTGTGGACCCCGACAAAGGCCCAACCCCACTATCCCAAGCTACTCTCGACATCGAGGGGATCACTTCAGGTGTGGCTCAGATGGGCCCCATATAATAGGAGACGTCAAAAAACTAACCATGCTCACACAACCCCACAACTGTTTTGACACGATGTGCCTGGGCCAAAAAAAAACCAAAAAGCCATTGTCCCTATGTTACCACCGCCTATTAGAATTAGACAGACCAACAAAACAATCCTACATGTTACAATGGGAAAGGGAGCTGAACAGTACCTTTGAGCCGCACAGATGGGTGAGGGCCATGTCATTGGTAAAAAAAGCCACACACTGTCTAGACCATGTAGAAGCGGCCTACAAGTTATGGCTTCGATGGTACTATACGCCTCAACGGCTGGCCGAAATATACCCGGGCTCCCGGGCAACGTGCTGGCGCTGCAATCAACAAGAAGGCACCCTAAGCCATATATTCTGGTACTGCCCTGCACTCAGCCAATATTGGCAACAAATCCAAGACCTGATAAAACTCAGAGTAGGGATAGATCTACCACCTGCCCCTGAACATTACCTGCTCCATATGATGCCACCCGAAATAACAGCCCATGAGGCCTCACTGATCACCCACATCACGCTTGCTGCAAAGCAACGGATAGCTGCCCTATGGAAATCCACCTTGGCACCAGACATACAGTCGGTGATTGCCAAAGTGAATCTCACCCAACAGTATGAGGAAATGTCGCACACGATTAGCGGTACCCTATTGAAACATAATAGCACTTGGTCCAAATGGTAGATGGTTGTGACAACGTGGTGACGAACACCTCCCTCTAATACATTTGTATAGGGGAGCATCCCGTAAACCCCCCCTTTTTTCCTAGTTCACGCTCTCTCCCACCTACTTCCACCCCCCCTCCCCCCCCTTTTCTCAAGAAACCAAGGGTTATAGCCACGTTGGCAAGCCTTTCAACTCTGAGGAGACCAGTAGAGTAGTTACGGAATAACAGCCTATGGAGTTATTGTATATGTGACACCCTGAAGCATCGCTTGAATAGTTATGTAACTGGAAATTAGTTACTACTCAGATCTGTTACTGTACCCGTTTCTTATGGCTCCAATGTATTAGATCCTACTGTGTAATACTATGATGTTGAACCCTTAATAAAAATGATAAATACAAAAATAAAAAATAAAAATAGAAATAAAGATAAAAAGCAGGGTTTAACCAATTCAATGAATGGCTGAATAGAACTTCAGCAGTTCATAATCAATTGCTCAAAAGTCCACAATGAGTATCCAATTAATAAAGTTACTTTGGTTTGAATTCAGGAACTGTACGTAGAATGACTATCTCTGTGAAAAATAGTAAATGGTTCTTTAGCTCATAACGAATGAAGCTCTGAGACTCTTCTGCCTGAAGGTAGAGCTACCAATAAAGCTGTTCATAAGAAACAATAAAGCTCATTGTCAGGATCTTACCTGATGGGGAGTCCGGCTCGCAGAGTTATACACTCACCCTTGCAAAGTAGACACAGACCAGGGTGACCAGGTAAGACGCCACCTGATCTGTGAGTCTGTGCACGAGGGCTTCCAGGAATAGTGCTCCAAGTAGCAGTACAGCAGGGATTAGCAGAAGCGTAGTCAAGGAAAGCCAAAGATCAGAGTAGTCCAGGAGGAAAGCCAAGGTCAGAAACCGGAATCAGACAGGAAATACTGGAACGCAGATATAGCAAGACAGGAACCAAACAAGGGAACCAGAGTCAATGAACTGACACTGCCCTCAGGGAGAGGCAGTGTCTTATACCTGGCTAATTTGTGATCAGCCACAGCTGTGCTGAGATCGTTGGAGCAGCCACAGAATAACGTCCAGCCCCCAATGCTGGGTACAAGGCAAGATAGACAGAAGTCTATCTCTAGAGCTGATATGGTGGCTCAGAGGCAAAGTAGCAGCCCCAGGACTGCAAAGTACCCTGGTTCAAGTCCGTCATCGGGCACTTCTGGGGCGACCTCGTCTGGCCGTCGGGATGTCGCAGTGAGAACCGTGACAGTACCCTCCCTTCAAGAACGCCCTCCGGGCGTGAACAGGTTCTTCTTGAAAATAGTACTCCTCATCTTCGGTCTCAGTATCACTAAGATAGTCTTTGTAATCAAAGTCTCCAGAGTGGAGTCCCTTTACAGCCTGGGTACTAATGGAAAGAGGTCAAGGTTATTCATGGATTTGGTGGAGATGGTAAGTACCTTGATCCCAGGAGTCATTTTCTCTGAACTTTTTTTCTTAGATGAGTCACCAGGAGCAGAGTTCACGGCTTTCAAAGCCCTTTCAAACGTTTCCAGATCTGTTCTGTGGACCTTGGTACCATAGGTGCAATCCGCAGGTAGTTCTCCTTTGGGCAGACAGGAAGTGGTGGTGGTACCAGTTTTAACAGGAGAGTCTTCTGGAGGTGGTGAATTCTCATGATCACCGATTATGTGTTCTTGAGAGACACTGGCATCAGTAGCCATCGTAGTCTGGGTACTCTTCTGCGTCACAGAACGTGGAAACATCCGACAGTACCCTTGACATTTTTCTAGCTGTGTTGCCGGTATAACAGGATGAAGCTGAGTAATACCTACTTGAAGAGGATTAGGCCGAGTTGGGCGAATAGGGCAGTGGGAGATAAAGTGCCCTCCTTCTCCACAATAGAAACAGAGACAACAAACCCTCCTTCTGTCTCTTTCTCTAGATGGCAGTCTTGTTCTAGTGCGGATGAAGCAGATCTCCATGGGTTCCTCCTTGTCCTCTAGAGTGCCAAGTTCCACATGGGTAACATTATGATGACAAGGCAGGTCCTTGGAGGTAGGTTTAGACTGTAGCGACATGGGATTCTTGTATTCATAAAATAATTCCTCTTCTCTAGGCAACCGGGTTCTGCGAGAACCTGAAGTAGGCTTGGGAGTTGCTTTCCTTGATGCAAAGCACTGAGAGTCCATTGCAGACATGAACAACTCCCAGGAGTCCAAGACAGTACTTCTCTCCTGCAGCTTCTGGTGTGCCCACGCCTTAATCCGCCCAGTACACAGGTTAATAGCGGAGCGGACTCTGATAAGGTCGGTGGCGTAGGTTCTAGGTTTCAGGGCAAACAGTAGCTCACAATCCTTCTTGAACATCGGGAAAGCAGAACAGGAACCGTCAAACCTGTCAGGCATAATGACATAGGGTTCTGGGTATGTATGTTCCGGGATTGGATGTACTGCTCCTTTAAATACCAATGAACATCTCTGCAAATCCATAACATTCTGGGACAGGTTGGAGACTTGTTCAGCCAGGGAGGTGAGTAATTTGTATAACTCTGCAGACTCCATATGGTCAGTTCATTATGTCAGGATCTTACCTGATGGGGAGTCCGGCTCGCAGAGTTATATGCTCACCCTTGCAAAGTAGACACAGACCAGGGTGACCAGGTAAGACGCCACCTGATCTGTGAGTCTGTGCACGGGGGCTTTCCAGGAATAGTGCTCCAAGTAGCAGTACAGCAGGGATTAGCAGAAGCGTAGTCAAGGAAAGCCAAAGTCAGGGGAAGCCAGATATCAGAGTATTCCAGGAGGAAAGCCAAGGTCAGAAACCGGAATCAGACAGGAAATACTGGAATGCAGATATAGCAAGACAGGAACCAAACAAGGGAACCAGAGTCAATGAACTGACACTGCCCTTAGGGAGAGGCAGTGTCTTATACCTGGCTAATTTGTGATCAGCCACAGCTGTGCTGAGATCGTTGGAGCAGCCACAGAATAACGTCCAGCCCCCAATGCTGGGTACAAGGCAAGATAGACAGAAGTTTATCTCTAGAGCTGATATGGTGGCTCAGAGGCAAAGTAGCAGCCCCAGGACTGCAAAGTACCCTGGTTCAAGTCCGTCATCGGGCACTTCTGGGGCGACCTCGTCTTGCCGTCGGGATGTCGCGGAACTGACACTGCCCTCAGGGAGAGGCAGTGTCTTATACCTGGCTAATTTGTGATCAGCCACAGCTGTGCTGAGATCGTTGGAGCAGCCACAGAATAACGTCCAGCCCCCAATGCTGGGTACAAGGCAAGATAGACAGAAGTCTATCTCTAGAGCTGATATGGTGGCTCAGAGGCAAAGTAGCAGCCCCAGGGCTGCAAAGTACCCTGGTTCAAATCCGTCATCGGGCACTTCTGGGGCGACCTCGTCTGGCCGTCGGGATGTTGCGGTGAGAACCGTGACACTCATCATACGAAAGTGGAGAGAACTAGAGTCTAATGGTTCAAAGAGATAAGAGCTTAAACCTTTTAGAAGAGGTAAGTCCCAAGGAGTAGCAATAGGCTTCAAAACTGCCTTGAGGAATCTAGCAACATCTGTATCAGGCCCATTTCTGGTTAGTCAGGGCTGACAGAGCAGAAACATGTACCTACTTAATCCTTTATCAAGGCCAGATTGCAGAAATTCTAAAATGTCTTTGGTAGAAGGCTTTTGTATGTCTATCTGCTTGGTAATGCCCCAGGAAGATAATACATCCCACACTCTATAGTATGAAGATGAAGTAGATTTCTCTCTTGCTTTGAGAAGAGTGTTAATTACTGCTTGGGAGAAGCCTTTGCCTTTCAGCCATTCCCTTTCAACTTACATGCCATCAGATTTAGGGAGGCTGGGTCTGGATGAGGAACTGGCCCTTGGTGCAGAATATCTGGAACTTTCGGAAGTTGCCATCGAGGTTCCTCGCAGAGACTCTGTAAAAGCGGGAACCATGGTCTGCGAATCAGAATCAGTATAAGGGAAACCGCCACCAGATCAGAGAGTATCGGGCAGCTAATGGAATCCTGATACGTGCAGATTTCTTGAGGAAAATTGAAGAAGAATTTTTTTTGGAAAGTCCTCATCTTTGGATGACTTAGATCCCAGCAGACTCGTGGCTTTCTCTGCCGAAGTCACTCTGAATGCCAACATCTCTTTTATTTTGCATCTCATTCTTAGTATTTTTTATTGGGAAAACTGAACAGTGCCTGCAGCTGTGTCAAATTGGGCTCCCAGGTATATCTTGGATTGAGTTGGATTTAGATTGCTCTTTTTGACATTGATTCTCCAGCCGTGGTATTGAAGGAATTGAACACAAATGTTAGCATGGGAAGATAAGGTATTTTTGTTTTCTGCCACAATTAGTATGTCGTCCAAATAATGGAAGATGGAGATGCCCTTCTTTCTCAATTCTGCAATGAGAACTACCAGTACTTTCGTAAAAGTCCTTGGGGCTGTGCTGAGTCCAAGAGGTAGTGCTTTGAACTGGAAATTACCTTTTTCCACAGTAAACCTTAGTTATTTCTGATAAGCTTTGACAATGAGGATGTGAAAGTAGGAATCCAACAATTCTATTGATATCCATTGATTTGGAAAAACTGTCTTTATGATTGATTGGAGGGATTCGATTTTGAACTTGCAAACGTGCAAGTGTTGGTTCAGTCTGTGTAGGTCGAGAATGGGTCTCCATGCTCCTGATGATTTTCTGATTAGGAACAGGTAAGAATAGAAGCTGTGAGTTCTCGCTGATCTAGGCACCTGTATAATAACTTTCTTCTTGAAAAGAGAATATGAAGTCTCGCAGGGCGATACTCTTTTCTTTGTCATTTGCCCATCTTGTGACTTAAAAGAACTTCTTGTGACTTCCTGTAAAATTTCTGAAGGTGTCCTCTAAAATTCCAGGAGACGTCCTCTTTGTATTATTTCCAGAACCCAATTGTCTCTTGTGGATTCATCCCATGCCGATTGGAATAAAAGCAGACACGCCCCTACTCCTCCTGACTGGGAGAAAACCCTGTCACAAATTTCTAAAATTTTTGGATAATGAAGTGCCTCGTGACTCTTCTCCTCTGGTGCCAGACTGTCCACTTCGTCATGATGAATTTCTTCCATACTCCCTCCTAGTCTGTAGGACCTGCTATCTCGAAATGGGTAATATTCTCTTTTGGTACAAAAAGGTCCTTTGGATCTGCGTTCCTGGGTAAAAAGGATATGTTACCTTTCACAGCACTCTTTATACGCTCGTCCAGGTGTTTACAAAATAGCATATCCCCATGAAAAGGAAGGGAGCACAGGTTGACTTCAGAGGAAACATCCGCAGCCCATGATCTGAGCCAAAGTGCTCTTCTGGCAGAAACCAAAAGAATCCTATTTCTGGCAAAATTTCTGACAAGATCTACTGCTGCTTCAGTAGCTAGTTTTATGTCCCTCAGGCTGTCCAATATTGAAGGCCTACTTCTGCCATCTTTAATGTCATCCTCCAAATATTCCATCCAAACCTTCAGTGCCCTAGTAACTGAGGTAAGGGCTATAACTAGATGAAAGCCTGTTTCTGCTGTTACATACTCTTTGTTTTGAATATGTTTATTGTTATCACATCATAACTTCCATTTCAAACTTGGTTTTGTTTATATGCGGGTGCTCGCCTACGCAGAGGCGCTGTTTTCAGTTACACAAGTCGGAATGCCGTCTTATTGCCTGCGCAGAGGCAAGTTAGTCGTGACGTTTATATTACAAGTCTGAACAAAGTGTTGCATGGTACATTTTACATTTTACCCTTTACATTTATCTAACTACTACCTTATTTGGAGAGTGGAATGCGGTTGGCATATTTTAGCAATACTCTTCCGATATGCCTGTGTCTGCATATTTATCCATGTTGCCATAAACTGCAGTGGAGACCCATCTTGCGAAAATGGGCTAGTGTTTTGTTTGCATACAGCTCAGGGGTGTCCTATGAATATATTGTTCTTGCTTACTACCAGAGATGTAAGCAGAATCATTGAGTGCATTGTATATGTGTCTAACATGTTCGTTCTAGCTACGGTATGTTATAAATGTATTTTGCATCTGAACTATGTATGCTAATACTAAGCGCTATCTATGTGATGTTTGGAGCATTCCTTTAGGTTTTTGCTAAGTTGTGTTTGAACTTCCGATCGTAGTAGTGGATACATAAGTGGCTAGAACTTGCGACATAGTAATATTCTCAGGTGGCTACCACCGGGTTATGATCAGAGTATGATTCCATTCATATGGCCGTATTTGAGAGACACAACATTAATCTTAGCGCTCTTATGTGCTTAATGAGTGTATTGTGGGGGTGCATACTTATGGTTTCCAAAACTATTCTCGGTTATATGATACATTAAATAACGGTTATAGATCTACGTAGTTATAGTTTAAACATGTTGCTGAGGCTTTTCAGGGCTCTAGGACTATCGTGCAGGAACCCGAAGCATAACCTGGAAAAGATGTGGTGTCACTTAAAGTTCAGCTTTATATGGTGCTTTTTGAATGTACATACGGTCAGCTTTTTGCTTCTTTTGTAGTTTTCGCTGAGGCGAATTTGGCACGGCCTGTTTAGCTCAGCCTTATGGTACATATCAGAGTATTGTGCATTTTACAATTTAATAACCTGTGGTGCCTATTTGTTTTGGTTAGGGCTGTGGGTGAGCAGTTGCCTGCTCTGGCCTTTTGCTTGCTGCCCTAAGTTCTAGTGTGTCTTGTGGCTACTTGCTCGTGTATATTGAGGTTGTATTGGTTTTGTACGTTTCGTGGCCTTCCCCCCTGCTAGTAATGGTGAAGCATTTTGCGGTAGGTCTGTGTCTCCTCTATTGCGTGTGTCCATGGTTGTGCCTATGTTGTGTTGCTTTACTCTGGAGCTCTGTGTGTCTACCTCTAGTGTTGCGTCTTTGTGGTTCTTGTTTCGGTGTGTCTGAATCGCTGTCTGTGTGTCGTGGTGTTGTCGCGTTTAGGTGGGTTCGCCTGTGTGCGTGGTTGTGGTGCTGTCCTGCAGAGTTTGGGGTGGACCATAGAGGTCTGTGTTTGGGCTGTGGATGTGTGTGGCGCTCAGATTGTGTGGTTTCGCAACTCCCGTCTGTTTCTATCTGACTGCAGTGGCCGTCGGCTCTATGTCATGACCGTCCGTGTGTTTGTAGTGGGCCTTGGTTCAGGTAGCACAGTTTGAAGTCTCAGCGTTTTTTTTTAATGTGTCCGTGAGAGTATGCACTCCGGCCGGACTTTTTCCACGTGTACTCGTCGCGATGCCGCTTGTATGTGCTGTGTGTTCACTTGTGTATGTCCTTGACAGGCCTGTTCATTGTCTCGCCTCCAGTTGTCCTTCGGATGTATGTCTATACTTAGTGGCGGGTCGTGTCTCGTCTATGTGTATGTGGGTATTTTGAGTGGGTGATGTTGGGTGATTCCATCCCCTGTCGCCGTCTCGGTTCGCCGTTCCCCAACTCTTCATGTTGGTGCTGTATTTATTTTGGCTTAATACTCTCCTCCTCCGCCTACTGTGTCGTTACATACTCTTTGGATAGGTTAAAGTCCATCTTTTTATCCATCGGGTCTTTAAAGGATCCTGCATTATCAACAGGTAAAGTAGTGCATTTGGCTATTCTAACCACTGCTGCATCCACTTTAAGGGCAAAGTCCCATGTCTCAGAATCTTTGTTGTCAAATGGATAAAGGTGTGAAAATCTACCCTTAGCTCATGGTTTACTGCCTGTTCTGGACCATTCCTCTTTGATAAGGTCTCTCATGGTTTCGTGAACTGGAAAAGTAGCTCTTTTTCTCCTAAGGTCAGAAAAATAACGACTGGAGGTTCTTCCTTTGAAAACTCTTTAAGTTTTAGTGCTTTACACTGGATATTAAATGATCCACCTCTGCAGGTTCCAGGAAGTATAGAGCTGGTAAAACATCCTCTTCCTCCAATCTTTTTCCATCCAATTCAATTCAATTTTTTTCCATCTTTCTTTTTTTCACTTATTAGAAAAATATCAAATACATTGTATAATAGGACGTACTGACATCATGTGGGGACCTTTTTTCTATAACTGTAGCGTCTCATCTGAGATTAGTTCTTTTTTTTCTTTTTACCCTTCCCTTTTCCCTTTCTTTCTCCCTTTTCCATTCCCCTTACCTCTTAAAGACATACCAAAAGACATATAAAAATAAACACAGACTAACAAAATGGACAATGACAAAAAAAAAAAAAAAATGACGAATTGGCGGGTCATGTGCAAACAAATAGTGGTAGGTAGATGGGTATATGATATTATTTTAGTGTACGGGGAACTAATTCTTTATATGTTTTCTCTTTATGGGATAACTTTAACTATGTGTTATATAACATAGGTTCGCTTGTTTATTAGGTTAATCTTTATCTAAAATAACTGACCAGTTATTCAAGAAAAATTTAATTCTGACCTATTCCAATTGGATTGATTTATCACACCCCTTTCCATAGTACATTGTGTAAGAATCTGCGTTTTAATCTCTGGCCATGTTGGTATTTTGGTTGATAACGAATTTCTTGCTAATAATAATTTGGTTGCTGTCAGAATATGAAAGATTATTTTCCATTCCATCTTTTTTTGTCTGGTAAAATTGAAATGTAGAGGAGCCTTTTCTGGGTTAAATTTCCCAAACCATTGTTTAAATCATTGGGATATATCATTCCATAAAGTTGTTAATTTTGGACATGTCGACCAAAAGTGGACAAAGTCCCTTTTAGCAAGCCACATCTCCAACAATTTGATGAAGCATTGGGATACATTTTACTAAGCATGAAAGGGACTCTATATCAACAATTAATTTGTTTAAATTAGACCTCATTAAGGTTCAAACAATGTACTGATTTATAAAAATTATCTAAAGACTTGTTCCATTCATTTATACAAATTTGAATTTGCAATTCATTTTCCAATTTTTGAATGGCTGATGGGAAAGTTTATTTTTTAGTTTCTCTAATCAGCTCTTGACATTTGGCAGTCAAGTGATTATAATCATCTTGTTTTAGGATCCTATTAAGTATCTCAGAAGAATTATTTTCTGTTGTCAGAATTAAATTTGATTTTATGAAACCTTTAACTCTGAGATACTTAAAAAGGTCCCCATTTGGAAGATCATATTCAGTTTGTAGTACTTGGAAAGTCTTAATAATAACTCCTGTCGTAAGATCTTGAATATATCCTATTCCTTTTTCCTGCCAAGAGTCTATATTCAAATTTTCCATCAAACCTTTTTAGAATCCTAAGGGGAAGACATGATAACATTTTGTTTTTCAAATCATTGTTATCCTTAAATCTATTCCAATTTAGCAAGACATGGTTTAGAGGAGAGTCATTATCACATGTGACCATATGAGATCGTTGTACTTTAAAATACCAAAATAATAACAACATATCTTGGATCTCTGTCTCATTT
Organism: Pelobates cultripes; assembly: GCA_933207985.1. Taxonomy (NCBI): domain Eukaryota; kingdom Metazoa; phylum Chordata; class Amphibia; order Anura; family Pelobatidae; genus Pelobates; species Pelobates cultripes. Next base: position 351,606,176 of record OW240912.1, read on the forward strand.
ATTTCAAGTTTGTACCAGTTTTCATTTATTACTCTACTATTTTGCAATGCTATTGCATGTGCCAAGAGAGCTGCATTTGCATATTCCTGAATAATTGTGATCCCTAATTCTCCTTTATTTTTTTATTTTTTTGGAAAGTAATTGTAAACCTAGTCTTGGTCTTTTATCTAACAAAATATATTTTGAAAAGGCCATTTAAAACATTATAAGCCATGGGGAGGAGGGGGGTATTAACTGGGGAATCATTCGAAATATGTATGTGAACCTAGGTAATATATATGCTTTGAGGTTCAAGAGGTTTCCATATTTTAAATACTCTATTGGTCTCTTTTATTAGAGGGAGTAAATTTATTGCTAGCCACTCAGTAGGGTATATTTATAATATTTTAATTCGCAACTAAACAAAACTTGTAGTTTCCCATTTAAAATCATATTTATCCTTTATACTGTTTAAGGTACTATATTAATTTATACAACTCATAATAGCATCTGTTGAGGTACAGGGATCTTGTATTGTCAGTTAGATATTGTCAGTCAGTTAGATATCACCGGCATATAGTTTTATTATTTGCGATTTCATATTGGCAAATCCTATGATGTTATTGTGATCTCCAATTTCTCTCGTGAGAGGCTCTAGTGAGAGGACGTAGAGAAGTGGGGGATAACGGACACTCTTGACGGGTGCCGTTTGTTAGTGAAAACCAAGCCGATTTTATTCCAGATCCTGTAACTCTACCTGATGGTCTAGTATACAGGGCTTCATAGATATTGCCCTCTAATCCCAATGCCATTATTGCTTCTGCCATATATTCCCAACTGACCCTGTCAAATGCCTTTTCGGACTCTAATGACAAGGTCAGTAGGGGAGTTCTGTTTTTTTGAGTTTGTTAATATATATTCATAAGTGATCACACATGATTTACTGAATATCTCCCCAAGACAAAGCAAACTTGGTTGTTATGGATCAGAGTTTTTAATACTGGTTTTAATCTTTCAGCTATCATTGCCGCGTATAATTTAATATCTTGATTTAAAATGGATATACGGTAGGTCTATAACTGGTGACATCCTCTGAGTTTGTACCTGATTTGAGAATAAGAACTATATTTCCATGCAGAATCTCTTTGGGTATGTTTCCTCTCTTTGCAGATTCATTAAAGATCCTCACAAGGTGTGGAGCTAAGTCTTTTGCATATACTTTATAAAGGAAAGCATCAAAACTGTCAGGACCTGGAGAATTCTTAATTTTTTTGGATTTTTATCATTTTAATCACTTCTTCTACTGAAAAAGTTTATTTAATTATTTTAATGTTTCCTTAGAGGGCTTTGGGTATTTTTTACTTTTAAAATAATCTTTTATTTTACTCTCTGTAGTTGTTGGTAAATTATACAATACTTGATAATATTTGTTTGGCCTATATCTTCTGGATTTAGATGGACTAAACCTTCGTATATAATCTTAGAAACAGTGGCATCTCCAGGATTCATACTTAGAAGGGGCACATGGGGGGCCAGGGACAAAAGTAGGGGGGGCAGTTATAAAATGTGTTTATATGTGTGTACATACACAGAGCTTGACAAAATTCCAGGCGCCAGGTTGACAAGACATTTCACCCTGGCGCCTGGCATTTGTCAGCCCTTTGCTAAGCCGCGCAGGAAACATTAAAGCCAGCCAATGCAGGGAGCAGTAACCTTCCTGCAGTTCCTCTCTGCTCCCTCGTGTGCGGTTTAGTGTCATGAAGTCACTCCGGCTCCAGGTCCAGTATCACTACAGAGAGCAAGCAGGGGAGCAGAGAGAAACTGCAGAAAGATTGAGAGGAGACACACTGGACGTCAGGGAAAGATTCACTCAGCTCTCCCAAAGGTAGAGAGGCTGGGTGGATTTAAATAAAAATAGCAATTTGTGAGAAAATGCGTGTGTGTGTGTATATGTGTCTCAGTGTGTGTCCCAGTCAGAGAGTGTGTGCCTGTCACTGTATGTCTGTCATAATGAATGTATGTCTGTCAGTGTGTGTCTCAGTCAGAGATTAAGGACGGAGCTTGCGTACGGGGAGGCGATCTTCCATGTAGGGGCAGAGCTTGTGTTCTGGGGAAGCTGCTGCACAGTGGAGGAAATAACATAGAGTGGGCCCTGGTGCAAAAACTGTTTTGGGCCCCTGAAGATGCATGCCCATCGGGTGGCCTTAATTGCACGGCCCACTCGATGGGCCCCGGTGTAACCGCAGCACCAGCACTCCCTGTAGTTTCACTGCTGCGCCTTCCTTATTACAGGGAAGATACCATTTTTTTAATGTAAACTGGAGAACCTTTTCAGGAGATGTAAGATAATGTTTCATGGTGTTTAAAAGGGGCTGTGGTGAAGTGTATGTATAGAGGAGTCTGTTTATGGTGTACTATGTGTAACTAGGGGCTGTAGTGTGAGCATGTGCTCATGTATAGGAGCTTTTGAGATTGTGTGTGTGCTGAGAGGGCCTGTAAAGTGTGTGCGTGCACATCTAGGGGCTGCAGTGGGAGTGTATGGGTATTGGGGTTATCAAGGAGCTGTGTATATATATATATATATATATATATATATAAATATCAAAAAAGGCACTCTAGGCTTTGTTCATCCGATTTATTCTTAGTTAATCCAGAGATGTCAACGTTTCAGCTCCCAATCAGAGCTTTCATTAGGACACAAAATATTTTATGTGTCCTGATGAAAGCTCCGATTGGGAGCTGAAACAGATGAACAAAGTCTAGAGTGCCGGTATTTTTTTGATATTTCTATATTATTGTGACTTGGCACCGGGTATTTAAAACTTTTTTCAGTAGGAGTGCAAGAGGTTTACCTTTTTGTAATTTATATATATATATATATATATATATGTAATATATATATATATATAAGATTCCGTGTGTAATGGGATGAAGTATGTATGTATGCATGCATGTGTATATGGGGTAGAAGTGTGACCCATACACACACACACACACAGACTGATACCCCACATACACAGACTGACCCATACATACACCAACTGACCCATACACACCCACACACCGACTGACACCCACACACAAAGACTGACCCCTCACACACACAGACTGACCCACCCCACACACACAGACTGACACATACACACACACACACACACACAGACTGACCCCCCCAAACACACACAGACTTACCTTCCCACACACAGACTGACCCATACACCAGGGCTTGACAAATTTGTTTGAAATCTATGAGCCAGCTAAAAAAAGTTAGGAGCCAGGTTTTTTTAAGGCACACTATAGTGACCAGAACCACTACAGATTAATGTAGTTGTTCTGGTGCCTATAGCCTGTCCCTGTAGCCTTTTCAATGTAAATGCTGCCTTTTCAGAGAAAAAGCAGTGTTTACATTGCTGCCTACTAAGACCTCTAGACACAGTCACTCAGATGGCCACTAGAGAGTCCTGTGTCAGTGCTATGCATGGAATGTTACCCATAGAGAGCATGCGTCATATCCCCCTCATTCTTTCCTATGGGAAAGCATTGGCTTAGCTGAGATTTCAGCTTTGGAGGAGGGACAAGCCACGGCGAAACCAGCATGGCATGGAAAAAAAGGTGAGTAAAAACATTATGTGATCGGAGGAGGAAGGTACCTAAACAGACACACGCTCTCTGACAGACAAACACACTCACACACACACACATTGACAGAGGCATACACACACTCATTGACAGAGGCATACACACACATACATACAGACACACACTTTCTCTAACACTCACAAATCAATATATTTTTCACTTTAATTCACCCAGCCTCCCTACCTTTGGGAGAGCAGAGTGGACTTTCCCTGGGGTTCAGTGCGGCTGCTATTCCTGTGTGCGAGGGAGCAGTGATTTTCCTGCAGCTCCTCTCTGCTCCCTCGCATGGTCTGCAGCAATGCTGGGGCTGGAATGACGTCATATTCCAGCTCTGAGCATCACTTTACAGAGCGAGGGAGCAGTGATGGCCGCCTGCACACAACCCAGGGCGGCTGTCTCCAAGATCCCTGAGCCGGCCGCCTCCATGCTCTCCAGGGCAGTCAGCTACATGCTCACTAAGCCGGCCGCGTCCACGATCCCTAAGCCGGCCAGCTACAACGCTCTCTGAGCCATCCGCCTCCATGCTTCTGCCATGGCACCTTTTGTTGATCCCTGCCATACACACACATACAGACTGAACCCCACACACACAGGCTGAACCCCCCCCCCCACACACACACACAGACTGAACCTTCACACACACACACACACACAGAATGAGCCCCCCCACACACAGGTTGACCCATACACACAGACTGACCCCCACACACAGACTGAAACCCCACCCCAACACACAGACTGACCCCTCACACACAGACTGACCCATTCATACACAGACTGACCCCACCCACACAGACTGAACCCCTACCCCCACACACAGACTGAACCCCTACCCCACACAGGACCCCCACCCACACACAACTGAACCCCCACCCCCACAGATTGACTCATACACACAGACTGACCCCCACACAGACTGACCCATACATACACAGAATAATCCATGCACACACAGACTGACTCCCCACATCCATACACATACAGACTGACCCCCCACACCCATACACCCACAGACTTACCTATACACGCACAGAGTGACCCATACACTCACAGACTGACCCATACACACACAGACTGACCCCCCCACACCCATACACACACAGACTACACTACCACAAACACACAGACTGACCTCCCTCGCACCCATACACACACAGACTGACTCATACACACACAAAGACTGAACCCCCACCCCCACACACAGACTGACCCCCCCATCCCCCACTTCCCCGAACACAGAGACTGAACCACACACACACACACACAGACAGACTGAGCCTCCACACACAGAGACTGAACCACATACACTGACTCCCACTTACCAGCAGCTGCCTGGATGCCTCTGTGCAGAGCTGAGCTTCCTCTCCCTGTCTCTCCCCTGCGCTGCTCTCTATGATCCCAGAGGAAGTCCTCCCAGCACAGTGCCCCCTCTGGCCGCACATGGGAAAAGTGTGGAACAGAGTGCTGACAGTGCAGCTGCAGCTTCTGAAGGGAGACTGTGCTCCCGACTTTAATTTCAATTGAGGGGGGGCACAAGAGGGGCACTGCATGATGTAGGGGGGGGGCCATGGTCCCTCTGACCCCCCCCCCAGCGACGCCACTGCTTAGAAATGGTTTTCTATTTTCTTTTTTTTCAAAATGTATTTGAGAAGATTTTATCTGCTTTATTTCCTTTGTAAAACCAAGATATTTTCAAGGCCTGAATTGTCGTGTTTATTTTTTCAATCAAAAGATTTTTTCGGATCTAGTATAATTTTTCATATGGAAACTGTTGTTTTTTTAATTTCATTTAGTTTGTAGACATAATTTAATATAAAGATCTGTTAATGTATTTTTTGCTAATGCTCCTAATTTTATTAGATGTCCCCTAGTAAGCACCTTGCAAGCACACCATATTAATGGATAAGAGAAGTTTTCTGATTGCTTTTCTAAGAAATAATATTCTGTCATCTGCCTTATATATTCAATATCTTCTTCACGTTTTAAGAGATTATTATTTAGGCGCCAGTCAGATCTAAGTTTTTGAAAACTATCTTTCAGTTTTAGTATTACAGAGTTATGGTCTGACCATGAGATTTATTGTATTGTCATTTTTTTAGTTTGTTGAACAGCACCTATATTACGAATTGTGACAGACCGCCTGGCACCCCTACCAGGTGCCTATGTCAGTTGATGCTCCTAGTGCTCACTGATGGCTCCAAGCACCCCACCCGACACCATCAGCACTGTATTCCCCATATCCAGCGTTACAGCTTGGCTGGGAACTCACTATCCTCCACCCACCCTGGACCCAAGACCAGTATCCAGCTTCCAGTGGGTAAACCTCTCCTACTCCAGAGAGCTTGCAGGAGCAGCTCTTAAAAGAGCTAGTGTTTATAATTCCAGGGGAGTATAGAGATATAGCAATCCTCATGGTAGATACAGCCATTTCCCCAAAAACACACATTTCTAAAAAGTCCCAAAAGTAATCCAAAACACATAATATCCCCACAAATGTTACATTCCCTGATAGCCCTGATCTGGGTGACCGACATATCCAAAAATCACCCAAATCAGTTCAGGAGTTCAGAAATTCTATGGAAGTAATTTATTTGACCGACCGCAGGCATGGTCCCACGCCCAAAACAGTTCCAGAGAATCAGGGCTTGTGGTCGGTCTAGTTTGGTAGTTTGAAAACGAACAAACTACCAAACAGAGTCAATAGTCTTACCCTGGAGCTTGTTCCCTTCATCCAGACGAATAATCTCACCGAACAGTGCCTTTATAAGTTGAATAGAATCGAACGCAGGCGATGATGGAAGTCCAGCAGTTTTCGGGAGTTTCTGTATCCGATTTTAGTTCCAGGAGATTCATGCCCAAACACCTATGCCTGTGTTCATGCAAACAAGATGGCCGCCACCTCGTGGTTGTCCATAGGAATTGCGGCCACGCAGACGAACAATTAGAACACTGCGGTGAGAAATGTTCCAAGTTGTTAATAGGTATTAAACTCCAGAGTGGTCTCTGGTTCATGCGGTTGTTCGGTAATTCGAAGTGCCGCTTGAAATTGCTTCGGGAGTTCGAAGTGCTGTTTCAAAAGTTCGAATTGTTCCTGTTATAAGTCCCAACAGGCACAAGTAGTGTTTTCAACCAGGGTTTTAACACTGGGATCATTGGCTGCTCACTGGTAAAAAAACAAAAAAACATTCCCCCTTCATGAGCACCCCACCCGCGATGCGCCTAAATAACACCCTGAGCGGCGGGTGGGGGCCCTAATGTCCTCCCTCCGGCCCCCACCCCTGAACGGTGGGTGGGGGCCATGAATAAAAATTCCCCCCACCGGGTGACTAGGGGTCCCCAAACCAGTAGGTTCCCACCTTATTGCTATTTAGGGTCCCCAAACCCTACCTACCTCCCTCATCCTAAAAATAATGAGGGGGGACCCTTGTCTAAATACCTGTAAAAAAAATAGACTTACCATTTGATGTCTTCTTTCTTCTATAATCTTTCTTCAGCCCCCAAAAAGGCCAAATAAAAATCCCAAATAACCGATGCACTTTAAAAAAAAAAAAACGAGCTCCAAAAAAAAAAAATCCTTCTTCACCCATGGAGGGCTCCGCGCAGACTGAGCTCTGCAGGGCGGGGGAAGGCTTATAAAGCTTTCCCCCGCCCTGAAATGAGGCTCAGAGCACGCTGATTGGTGGGTTTAAGCCATCCAATCAGAGTGCTCTGACAGGTAAATGAAGAGACTGACAGGTAAGTCTCTACATTTACCTGTCATAGCACTCTGATTGGTTGGCTTGAAATCCAGCCAATCAGAGTGATCTGTGTCATTTTACACAGCGTGGGAAAGTTCTTTGGAATTCATATGGATTTTGATTTGGCCTTATTTGGGGCCGAAAAAAACCAGATTTTAGAAGAAAGAAAACATCAAATGATAAGTTGTATTTTATCTTTTTTAACAGGTACTTAGTTAATGCCCCTCCCTCATTATTTTTAGGGTAAGGAGGGTAGGTACGGGTTAGGTTTTTTTGGGAGGGGGGTGGCTAGGGGTTTGGGGACCCCTAGTCACCTGGGGGGCAGATTTTTATAATGGCCCCCACCCACCGCTCAGGGGTGGGGGCCGGGGGGAGGACATTAGGTCCCCCCCTTATTGTTATTTAGGGCCCCCACCCGCCGCACAGGGGTGGGGGCCGGGGGGAGGACCTTTGGTCCCCCCTTTATTGTTATTTAGGGCCCCCATCTGCCACGCAGGGGTGGGGGTTGGGGGGAGGACATTAGGTCCCCCCCTTATTGTTATTTAGGGCCCCCACCCGCCGCGCAGGGGTGAGGGCCGGGGGAGGACATTAGGTCCCCCCATTTTTTATTTATGGCCTCCAACCACCGCTCAGGGGTGGGGGCGGGGGGGAGGACAGTAGGTTCCCCCCTTATTGCTATTTAGGGCCCCCACCCACCACGCAGGAGTGGGGGCCAGGGGGAGGACATTAGGTCCCCCCCTTATTGTTATTTAGGGCTCCCACCCGCCGCGCAGGGGTAGGGGCCGGGGGGAGTACATTAGGTCCCCCCAAATTTTTATTTATGGCCCCCACCCACTGCTCAGGGGTGGGGGCCGGGGGAGGACATTAAGTTACCCCCCAATTTTTATTTATGGCCCCCACCCACCGCTCAGGGTTGGGGTCCCCCCCCCTGGTTTTTTTTTAGGGCCCCCACCCGTCGCACAGGGGTGGTGGCAATAGTTTTTTTTTACACTGGCTTCTCACTGTTTACTAGACACGCCCCTACTTGCGGTATAGCAAGTAGGGGCTGAATTTACTAATACTAAGTAATCTTTACTCAGTAATAGTAAATGTGGCTGAAAGACCAATTTAGGTGACCAATTTAGGTCTTTCAGCCTTTTGGTAGATAGTTCCCTAATACTGTGGGAATTAGGGAGTTATCTACTAAGCTGCCGCTTATTTTACGTATCTTATGTTATTTTTAAGTGATTTCCCTATCCACATTTGTTTCAGGGCACTTGTCCTACTCTTACCCCCATTTTACTTCCTTTTGCAGCCCTCTAGCCCTTTCCAGGAATTTTTAGAGCCATTTTTGTGGCTAAAAGTTCAGTTCCCCATTGACTTCAATGGGGTTCGAGGTCAAGTTCGAGCCCGAACCCGGACTTTTTTTCAAAGTTCGTCCGAACCCGCCGGACCCGCACATCCAGTTGTCCGCTCAACTCTATTCGTGATTATGTACAATGTGAATTTGAAAAATAAGTATAGTCTCTCTCTGTGGTATGGAAAACTTGCCAAAATCCAAAAGGATATGTTTATCCATTAACAATTGTAATTGAGAGATAATATTTTTATTATAAGTCTCCCCTGTTTTAATACTCTTATTGAGTTGGAGGTTTAATACACAGTTAAAACCTCCCATAACTAGGAGAGAACCTTGTTTAATTTTTTCAGTTTTATACAATAATTTTATTATTAAACTATCCTACTAAAATAATGTATCTCCCTTCTGGGTCCTCTTCTACATACTTAACATTGCTATTGAGTGTACTAGAAAAAAGATTTTTTTTTTGTATTGAATGAGGCCGAGATAAGTAAAGGATATTTTTGCGATTTTATATTGATCTTATCTTTTAAATTCCAATGTGTCTCTTAGAGAGAGCAAATATCGATTTTTTTCTTTGTTCAAATATCTATATAGCAATGATCTCTTCTGAGGTGAGTTTAGACGAAATACATTAAGTGTAAGTATTTTAATCATAGATTCTCATACTCATATCTCTCCCTCCCAATGTAGGCCACATGTCAGCCAATAAAAATAAATAATAATAAAAAACTACAAAAAAAAAAAACCCCACAACATTACATAAATACACTTAAAACTAGCAGCCTTTCATATTTATTTATTTATAAAATATTTATTTATAAAATATTTTACCAGGAAAGATACATTGAGATTTCTCTCATTTTCAAGTATCCCATATAGGCAAGCCTGGCTCCGCATCTTGTTCTCTGTCATAAATACTATGGTGGTGGAGCTTAGAGTGATTTTTTCAGACAAAACATTTTGACAGTGCTGAGAGTATTAGTTTACTAATTTTTTGTTTTTGAGCTCCCTAAAGTTTTTAAACAGGTATTGGTAAAACAGGAAAAAATAAAAAAAATATATATATTTTTTTTTGTGCAAATATATTACTATTACTTTTCTAATTTTTCTCATTCCTTAATAATGACAAACCTCAACTTAGAAATCTGTCCCTCTCCCTGCTTAAGTCTCATATTCAATTTCCAACGTGCGATGATTACAGAATTTATTTTAGTTACATAGTTACATAGCTAAAAAGAGACTTGCCTACCTCACATTTGTTTTTTGCTGTTGATCCAAAAGAAGGCAAAAAAAACCCAGTTTGAAGCACAATTTTGCAACAAGCTAGGAAAAAAATTCCTTCTTGACCCCAGAATGGCAGTCAGATTTATCCTTGGATCAAGCAGTTATTACCCTATATTGAAAGATTATATCCTTGAATATTCTGTTCTTGCAAGTATGCATCTAGTAGCCGTTTGAACATCTGTATGGACTCTGATAAAACCACTTCCTCAGGCAGAGAATTCCACATCCTGATTGTTCTTACAGTAAAAAAACCTTTCCTTTGCCTTAGACGAAATCTTCTTTCTTCCAATCTAAACGCATGGCCTCGTGTCCTATGTAAAGTCCGGTTTGTGAATAGATTTCCACACAATGGTTTGTATTGGCCCCGAATATATTTGTATAATGTTATCATATCCCCTCTCAGGCTACGTTTTTCTAAACTAAATAGGTTTAAATTTGTTAACCTTTCTTCATAGCCGATATGTTCCATTCCTTTTATTAGTTTTGTAGCCCGCCTCTGCACTGTTTCTAGTGCCATAATATCCTTCTTTAGAACAGGTGCCAAAAATTGCACAGCATATTCAATATGGGGTCTTACCAGTGATTTATAAAGAGGCAAAATTATATTCTTGTCCCGAGAATGAATGCCCTTTTTCATGCATGACAATACCTTACTGGCCTTGGCCACTGCTGATTGACATTGCACATTGTTGCATAGTTTGTTGTCTATAACAATTCCCAAGTCCTTTTCATGTGTTGTTATCCCTAATTCGCTTCCATTAAGGGTATACGTTGCTTGTGTATTCTTTACGCTGAAGTGCATAACTTTGCATTTTTCAACATTAAATTTCATCTGCCATTTGAGTGCCCAGTCCATCTAAATCCCTCTGCAGCAAAGTAATATCTTGCTCACATTGTATTATTTTACAGAGTTTTGTCTCATCTGCAAACACTGAAACATGACTTTCAATGCGGTCTTCAAGATCATTTATAAACATGTTAAATAGAAGGGGTCCCAGAACAGACCCCTGAGGGACACCACTTGCCACCTCTGTCCAGCTTGAAAATTTACCATTAATGAAAACTCTTTGTACTCTGTTTTTAAGCCAATGTTCTACCCAAGAACAAGCATTTTCATCTAAACCGATTTCCTTGAGTTTGAACACTAATCTATTGTGTGGAACTGTATCAAATGCCTTGGCAAAATCCAAATAGATCACATCCACGGCAACACCCTGATCTATACTTCTACTTACTTCTTCATTTTTTTTTTACATAAACCACTCAAATTCATCTAATAACCTACTATACTATATGTTTCTTAGTCTTGTTTTCTCCATGTAGATCTTGGACTCTGTGTATAATCTAGTGATAATCGTGTTTATATCTCCATTTTATATAGTAAACAATAGTGAGAGAGAGAAAATAAAAAACAAAAAAACAGAAGAAAATAAAAATACTGTATTATACTATTATGTGATTTAGAGTGGATTAAATATAATTATAGCTAGTTTCAGGATTTAGTGTTGATTTTAGTAAATAATTTTCCCTTTCTAATATCAAATATCAATGTGTTTCTATTTGCCTTGTTAGGAGATTTATATAATATGTATTGAAAAGGTTTTTTTTTTTCTCTTTTCTTTTCCCTTCCCTTTGTGTCTATTAACTTATACTCTTTATATATTTTCATTATAATAAAGTGAAACTTAGCGCAATCGTTAAAATAATTTTTTTTTACCATCCTTTATATTCTATAGTAATATAATTTGTATGTGAAATATTTTTTCTTAAATATTTTTATATAATATTTGATCCCCTGCAGGGATAGAAGGATAGAGAACATTTAAGATAACTAGAGAGAATAAACTATTTTTCCTCTTATCCATCCTCCTCTCCGCCCTCTATTTAAATAAAAATAAATAAATTAATAAGAAATACATTATTAGAAAAACATCTTATTTCGAGCTTAAACTTTCTTATTCTTCGTCCTCTTCCACTCTCTTCCCCTTATGTACATCCTCTAATTTACCAATGTGGAAAAGACAGAGGAAGAGAAAGAGAGAGGAGAAGAAAAAAAAAAAAGTAATTTACGAATTATATTGTGATAATTTGTACTTCATATATCCCTGCGTATTCTTGCCAAAAAAAAAAAAAAGTCCTTTCCGAATTATATTGTATCCATAGGTGACAATTTGGACTTCATATATCCCTAAAAGTTCTTGAGAACAAAAATAAATAAATAAATGAACCCAGTGTCTTATCTGCACTGATGTCTTTTTAACCCATGTATCACAAATCAACTTTGAATTCTATGTGCTGTTTTGCTCAGAAATGCTTTAGACTTGAGAAAGGGAGGTTCTCCCGAAAGCTTGTCATTAAAAAATTCTGTTAGTCCAATAAAAAAGGTATTACAAGCTAAGAATTGTATCTGTTTTTTACATCTCATCACTGGACTAATATGGCTACAATCTCTACTTGAACACTATATATATATATATGGTGGGGAAAAATTGTGATTGAAAACCCCTTCCACCTGAAGTCTATGGATAGTTAATACAATTTTAAACAAAACTCTGCACACCAGTCAAGCCATAAGACGTGCTTTCCCCACAGGAATCCCAAATCTGCAGTGATGTTACAACCAAAAAGGATTCTGGGTGGGCATATGCAAATTAGTTTATTAAAGAATCACATTATTGCCTCATTCCATTTTAAACATGGATTCCTCATGGACAGCTGTTTCGTTGTTAATGCAACTCTTCAGCATGAGGTTTGCTTATTGAGGCTTGGTAGTGCTTGGGAAGCAAAATCCAAAATTGCTTCCCAAGCACTACCAATAAGCAAACCATAATCTCAATAAGCAAACCAGTAACCAACCTCATGCTGAAGAGTTGCATTAACAACGAAACAGCTGTCCATGAGTGGTTCACTGGTTTTGCATCTTTTCCTAAATTGTGTTCCAAGCAGTTGTATACTGAAAACACAGATTAAAAGGAATCCATGTTTAAAATGGAATGAGGCAAAAATGTGATTCTTTATTAAACTAATTTGCATATGCCCACCCAGAATCCTTTGCGGTTGTAACATCACTGCAGATTTGGGATTTCTGTGGGAAAAGCAAGTCTTATGGCTTGACTGGTGTGCAGAGTTTTGTTTAACATTGTATTAACTATATACATATATATATATATATATATATATATATATTCAGTATATCCCCAAATATTTTATTTGTGTATCAATTTATTTTCTTTGTATGAATTTATGTATTGCCTTTAGTTACAGTTTTACAAGAAATTGGTTTATTTCAATTAATTTAATGTAGAATGTTTTAGCATTTTAATCTGATGAAAATGCTGAATGTTTTTTTCTGGTGCTCTCACAATTGCAGAATGGCTTTTTGACCTTGGTTGAATCATGGATGGTATTATGCAATCAGCTAGTGATCTCAGGGGGATGATAGAAAGCAATTTCATGGACCTTGAATTGTTTCCTATGTTCATAAATTTTAGATCCATAAAATACTTGCAAAAGTAATAAATATGGCTTAGAAATTGTGTGGTATACCATTAACCCCTTATTGACCGCGGATGTATTAGGTACGTCCCACAAAAACTGGTCGTTAACAACCTCGGACATACCTGATACGTCTGCGGCACATTTGAGTGCTGGAAGCGATCATGATTGCTACCAGCCGCTCTGATGGTTTTGCAACAATATCTCGATGTCGAGGCATCCTGCAATACCCCCCCACCCTTCACTGCTGGGCCGCCAGGTGATCGCTCCCCTGCAGCGATCACTTCCGGGTTGCCCCATGTGACTCCAGGCAGTGAGACAGAGCTTCGGAAGCCAATAGGCAGGCTTCCGATGCTCTGCCTGTCTGCTGAGTGCCTCGAGGGGTCGAGGCACTCAGTGAAGATAAATTAAATAAATAAAATAAATAAAATAAAAAATAACTAACCCCCCCCCTCCCCCAGTAATCCTCTATACTTACCCAATTGCTGCCAATTCCTCCCAGCGATCGGTGTTCCTCTCCACTGGGGGTACTGTATGACAGCCCAGAGAGTCCCCCTTCTGCAAATTAGGCCTCCGCACGCCATGTGATCGCTCTGAAATAGGCGTCCAGGCATCTGCCTGCAGGGGGACTGCCTCAACTGGCATGAGGATGTCTAGCATCTTCATATTCAGTGCTTTCCTATGGGGAAGGCCTAATGTGCGAGGCGTGTTAGGTTCCCCCATCGATGTGACGTCGGAGGAGGAGGAGAGCAAGCCAGTGCTGGGTGACCTTGGCACTTGAAAGAGGTAAGTGAATAAAATATTTATTTATTTTTTATTCTTTATTTTTCGCTCTGCCATTCAAGCGTGGTTACAATAGTTCAAACAGATGTGAATACATGACCGCTCAAGTGTTATTGATTTACAGTATACAATACAGGGTGACAAAATCGGTACAAGCATCTGTCACAAACTGTTCACCTTTGGTGCGTCTCTGCCAGAGATTTCATTTACGTTGGTAATCAGATAAAGAGAAGGAATGAGAAAAGAGAAAAGTAGCCGAAGAAAGAAAAAAAAGAAAATAATAACTATGTACAACTGTAGACTTATTGAGGAGTGTGCTGTGCCCTAAACTCTCGAGATGGCTGCAAATGAGTATATGGCTGCGAATGAGTGTATTGCGTTGCCTTGGCCTAGGCGTATGTGTGTGGTATCCCGAGCTTGCTCAGGTAGTTCAGGCCTTGTGCCCTCTCCGTCTGCTCTGTCCCTGCCCCCCCCCGTGATCTGTCATTCCGTCATGCACGTAATCCGGCAGGGTCAGACAGTGTTAAAGGTGTCCCCTCCTCGTGTTTGATAGCATTGTCTGAAGTACTTACAAAAGATAAGAACAGGTGGATAGAGAAAAGGTAGAGATAGGTAAGTATACTGTTCAGTATGTTGAAGTACAGAAAGTTGGTGATCTCCTGTGAAGCAAGAGAACCCGTGCCGCCCGCCCTAGTGGGCTACGGCCCTCGCTCCGGCTTTAGCCAGTCCCCCGTCCCGTTGTGGAGCCGCTTCCACCTGTCCGGGTTATGGTGTGCCAGTGACCGCCGGGTGGGCCCCCGCCGCCACTGCTGAAATGTGCCGCACAGATGCCGCCCCGCGCCCCGAGTCTACGTGTCGTATTGCTCCCATGGACCCCATACCTTGTGAAATGCGGTCAGCGTTTTCCGCACTTGGGCCGTGAGTTTATCCATCAAATAATTATCGCGGAGTTTCACCCTAACCAATGATAGCTGCGGGAGGTCCGGGCAGGACCAGTGTTGTGCCATGGCCCTGCGGGCCGCTAGGTAAATCATGTTAAGGAGTTTTTGTTCGTGCCGTGGTAGGCCCTCCGTGGGTCTGGATAAAAGGCATGCCCACGGATCCAGTGTCATTCGTTTTTGCAAGATTTGGGAGCTGAAGTTCACTATGCTGCGCCAATAGGTTGCTACTTTTGGACATTCCCACCACATGTGGATGTAGGTGCCCCTCCCCCCACATAGGTGCCAGCAATCATCCGTAGGACACAATTTCATGTGTTTTTGCTTCACCGTTGTCATGTACCAACGGAATAGCGTTTTGTATGATTGTTCTTGGAGTGTTACGCAGATAGTGGTTTTGGTGCATGCCTCCCATATGTCCTGCCACTCCGTTCCCTCTAGGGCCTCCCCCAGGTCGGCCTCCCACTGGTCAGTGTATCGGAGTGCGTCTGTCGTGTCTGGCGCCGTGCTGAGATGGTTGTACAGTAATGTAATTAGCTTGGATTGTGTAGTCTCCGTAAAGCATAGTTTCTCAAAAAAGGTTAGAGGTGTCAGGGCTGCCTTTTTTACGTCAGGGCTCTGGGCAAAGTCTCGAATTTGCAGGTACCTAAAATAGTCTCTAGTGTGCAGTGGAGCTTTGGTGTTCAGGTGTGCGTATGTGACTATTTCCTGGTTTATGAACAGGTGGACGTATCTCTGGAGCCCAGTGGCTTCTATCCCCTTGTAGTCCCAGGCCCTCATTCCCGGTGGGAATGCCCTATTCCAGAAGACTGGTGCCATGGGAGACAGAGGGGGGCTCAAGGAGTGTTTTAGTTTAGTTTGGTCCCATATCCGTATGGAGTTCAATATAGCCGGATTCGTGGTTCTCAGTATGGCCCTCTGTGTTTTTGGTGCCCGAATAAAATATTTTTTAACCATTTAATTGCCAGTGGGTGGGAGGATCTTTTGTTAAATGTGATAATGTTCCTTTAAAATAAATACCTTACAGCATGCAAAGATGCCTGATTAAAAGTGAAAAAAATACTATGTATACACTATCATTTTTTAAATTAAGCTATTATGGTCCTCCATGGACAAATTAAAGTATACCTGTCATGACAAATGAGAGCTGTATGCCTAAAACTGATAACAGCCGGCATGGCTACTATCATTTTACAGAGCAGTTCTACTTATCTTATGTTATGAACGAAACTGCCTTGTGGATAAATTAAAATTAATAATACCTATTTTTTGCTGAATGGAAGTATCTATTCTTGATCAGGAAGGGTTTGCTTGTAACCGCAGGCAGTCTCACTAAACAGTGCATCTGCAAGGAACTTTAAACATTTGTTTTACAAGTGATGGTCTGATTTATATGGTATTTCTTACTGATATGAGAGTGGCTGAAGGTACACCCCGGTGTCATATGACTGCAATGACGCAGCCTAGGCATCTGATGCTTCCCCTCGTCTGTGTCCTCTGTGTCCTGTGTTCCCCAGGTCTGTGTCCTGTTCATAACTTTGTGCAGGGTCCGTCTTGACCAATAAATCCCATAAATATTTGTTGCATTTATAACATATCAGGGGTCTCTCTTTAAAAACCTTGGGTAAGTTGGTGTATTGTGCGTGTCTCACCATGTTTGTAAAGTGTATGGCTGATTCATTATAGGTCAAAAGACCAATCTCATGCCAGTATCGGCTCTGTCTTTACGTTTAGTATTTTTCGCTTCCTGCAGTGTTTTTTCTATTATGCTTTGTTTATATCCCCTGTTGATAATTTTTTGTACCATTTGTTGAAGTTGATTTTCTCTTACATGTTCATCTGTATTGTTATGTATTGAAACAATCCTTACCCAAAGCACAATTCCTCAGAACAATACATAACAATACAGATAAACATGTAAGAAAAGAACAACTTCAACAAATGGTACAAAAATGTATTGATAAAGGCCGAGAGGTCGAAATGTTGATCTTTTTTTGAAAATTAGAAACACGGTTGGATATTTTGGAATACAGTAAGTGCGTTCATTCTTTCATTGGAATATACTTTTCGTGCTGAGCAGAACCTTGGTATTTTTTGATTTTATAAGTTTTTTAGGTAGAGTGCCAGACTGACTGTATTTTTGATATATATAAACCAAGAAAGTTATGGGGGGGAAATCTTGTGATTGAAAACCCCTTCCACATGAAGTCAGTGGATAGTTAAATACATTGTTAAACACAGATCTGCACACTCGATCTGTCCACTGACTTCAGGTGTAAGAGGTTTTCAATCACAATTTTTCCCCACCATAACTTTATTGGTTTTTGCTCCGCAAGTGGTGAATGGTTCACTGGCTTTGCATCTCTTCCTGAGTTGTGTTTTAAAGCTGTTGTTTATAGAAAACAAACTCCAAGGAATCCATGTTTAAAATGGAATAATGCGTTAAAAATGTGATTCTTTGTTGAACTAATTTGCATATGCCCACCCAGAATTCCTTGCAGTAGTAACATCACTGTACATTTTATATTTACAGTGATGTACACCATCTCCAAGATAAATTCCATGCTTTATTCATGGGCTTAAAAAGAAGGCAAAACCAAAGACGTATTTTCAAATGGTAGAACACATGTAAGTTTTGTAGAAACATATTCAGTCATTCTAGGTCAGTGTTGCTCAGGATCAGCCTTCTAGCTATCTTGGGCTACACAGATGTCATAATTCTTTGCTAGCCTAAAATAACAAAACAGGATCAATGTTTCTCTATCACTGATTTAAATTTATTAAAAGACTAAATTTGACTCATATAGTTACAGTACAACTGTGTACAGTACTAGATCAGAATACATTTTTTTTTTTTTTTTTACACAAAATTTGTGTTGGGGTAGCACCACCATTCATCATGTGTGCATACCCGAAATGCTGGCAAACCGAGCAGCGGAATGGTGGTTGGTGGTGATGAGATTTTGTCACTGGCTCTTCCCAAAGGGTGGTAGACACATCCAGAATTACTGGCAGGTCAGTCTGGTATGAATGCACAGCAGGCTGCCTGCCAATCAAGTGGGCCAGCCCTCTAAGCGCTGGACATGCAGGGAGCACTGTTTAGTGCTCTCTATATGGTCCAAGTGCCCTGAGAGCAGTGTGAAAGCATTAAATGATGCTCTTGCACCACACTATATGGGGACAGTCCCCTACTCTCCCCAAAAGTGGTACACCATGGGAACAAATCCAGGGACATATATGTGGTCTGGACAACCAGTGGTTTGTAGAAAGTCTTGATTTAATATTTTTGGATTAGCTTTTCAAATGACTTTATATTTTTAGATAAACTTTTCAAATGATTTGCTCAACATATTAAACTATTAAAAAAAACTATCATAAAAATATCAATATAGCAAAACATATCAAAATATTATGGTTAAAATATTTTTCATAATGCTATATAATTATAAAAGTTTATCCAAAAATATGAAATAATTTAGAAAGTTCATCCAATTTGTCTCTGTTCCCTCAATAATTGTGACAAGTTTTAATCTACAACTTGTCTTTACCAGTAAAGATTAATACTCAGCATTCATCTGATTATCTCCACAATTCAATAAGCAAGCATATCTAGGTTTGAACAATTACACCATACTAAAACAATAATTGCACAAATTTTCATGTATTTATTTATTTTTGTGTATCTGTCTTCTTACTCACTTACCTCTCACCCAAAGTTTATTTGCAGTGCTCTTCTAAAAAAGACTACCACTAGGAATGGTCAATATTGGTTCTTATCAAGCACATAGTCCAAGGAAAAAGGGAGATAAAACATAAAGCAAATATTGTGAATACTAATCATATCTTAGTTCAGTGAGGCATGAAAGTGAGATATCATGAAATGGGCTGAATCATGGGATGTTTATACCAAACACACAGAAGTATAATAAAACAGCAATATCATATAGACTACTTTTCAGGGATACATAAAACATAAAGATTGGACATTAGACAATGTCCATTATTTTATAATATTTCAGCCAAGACCGTCATCAGGGCATGACAATCATGATGGTTGTCACAGGCCCAGCGTCCTGGGGGGCCCATGCCCCATATTCCAAATGTGCACATATATATAGCAATTATTGCTATATATGTGCCCTGTGCAGTGGCGGAATTACCACCACAGGGCCTGCACTCTAAGGGGTCCCATCAGGTGGCCCGTGCACTTAGCATCATCCAATGGGCATATGACCCAGCCAGCAGGTGCCACTCTCCTGCACCCAAAAGGTAAGTAACAGGAGGGTGGCTAAAAATTACTGTGTGTCAGTATGTACCTGAGTGTATTTGTATATCTGTGCATATATGTTAGTGTGTGTAAATGGGTCAGTGTGTGCATTTGTGTGTATAACTGTGTATCTGTGTGTGTATCTGTCTGTCTGTGTATCTGTATGGGTGTCAGTGTGTTTACGTGTGTGTGGCAGTGTAGACACTGCACACAAACGTACACCTGCATTCAAACACTAACGTTCACACACATACTCCATACAAAAACATACATTCAAACACACAAACACTGCTCAGTGCTAAATACAACCTTGCAAGGATGGGCAGATTGTAGATTGACAGCTGACAAAGCACACTTGGACTTGTAGACAGATGGGGATCTTCATTTTGGCCACCCAGAGGGTGTCCAAAAATAATTATTGCACCAGTGCCCTCTCTACGTTCCCCTGTATAGTAAAGAAGAGACCCAGCACACAATATTCAGCTTTCAGAAGCTATCTCCAACTCTTGCAAGCCCCCAGCTACTACACACATCATCCAATACACCCACTCTGTGTTCACTACACACACAAACTCTGCATCGACTACATACACTGCATCCACTAAACATGCACTACACACATCACATCCACTTTACACACACTGTATCCACTATAAAAACACACTGAATCCTTGTGGGCAGACTCAAGGGCAGGCTCTGTGGATGGACTAAGGGATGGGCCCCAGGGGCCCAGACCTGAAGCTGTGTCAGGTGCTGCATTTTGTTTTGTTGGCAGCCCTGAATACAGCAGAGAAGCTGGAATGTCAGTTTTGTCACATACAGTGCTTGTGACTAAATAGGTGCAAATAATTGGTCAAATACCCTGTTTATCAGAACTGTCTGTAGAAGGACATTCTCAACCACATACCCACTGCAACAGGTGCTAGTAGTCTATGGACACTGTCCCCTGGTTCTGTGTTAAACTATTTCAAGCTGCTTAAAGTAGTTAAAAAAACTCTATTTTAACAAGTTGTGTTCCATAGCTACTAGAGTTGAGCGAACCCGATCTGAAAAGTTCAGGTTCGTACCAAACATTAAGTTTTTTGGACCCCGGACCCGAACACGGACATATCACTGTATGTTCGGTTCGGAGTTCGGCGATTTAATGACGCATTATGAAAGCCTGCAGGGCAGCCAATCAACAAGCGTTTGACTCATGTGCCCTTAGAAGCCATCACAGCCATGCCTAATAATGGCATGGCTGTGATTGGCCAGTGCAGCAAGTGACCCAGCCTCTATAGAAGCTGGTCACTTAGTATTAGTAAATTTTGCCCCTACTCGCTATACCGCGAGTAGGGGCGTATCTATTAAACAGTGAGCAGCCTGTGGCTGTTCACTGTTTTAAAAAAAAAAAATCCCCCCCTCCTGAGCTTCTAAACTGAAGGGGGGGCCTATTGCCCCCCCGGCTCCCACCCCTGAGCGGCGGGTGGGGGCCCTAAATACCAATAAGGGGGGGGACCTATTGTCGTCCCCCTGGCCCCACCCCTGTGCGGCGGGTGGGGCCCCTAAATAACAATAAGGGGGGACCTATTGTCCTCCCCCCTCTGGCCCCCACCCCTGAGCGGTGGGTGGGGGCCATAAATAATCTTTACTTAGTAAAGACCAATGGCTGAAAGACCAATTTAGGTGACCAATTTAGGTCTTTCAGCCTTTTGGTATATAGCTCCCTAATACTGTGTGAATTAGGGAGTTATCTACTAAGCGCTGCTTATTTTATGTTATTTTTAAGTGATTTCACTATCCACATTTGTTTGCAAGGCACTTGTCCTAGTCTTACCCCCATTTTAATTCCTTTTGCAGCCCTCTAGCCCTTTCCAGGAGTTTTTTAGAGACATTTTTGTGGCCAAAAGTTCGAGTCCCCATTGACTTCAATGGGGTTCGGGATCAAGTTCGAGCCCGAACCCGTACTTTTTTTCAAAGTTCAGCAGAACCCGCCGGACATGAACATCCAGGTGTCCACTCAACTCTAGTAGCTACAGATAACTAAACAACCAATTGCATTTCCACTTCATGATAAAAAAAGTAAAAAACTTACAGGGTAATTCACTAAAGTCCAAATGGCCCTTTCCTAAATGGGCAAAACCATTTGGTTGCGTACAGGGACATTCAGACTGAAAAGCCCAGACATTGTTCATTAAATTCAGCTGGACCACATGCTGCTGAATGGCTGCGATCTGGACAGAATGCCAGCCCGAAATTTTTTTTTAAAAACCAAGCTCTCAGGAGCACAAGGGTTGTGCCAAATGTAAAAAAAAAATATTCATTAATTAATAAAATTTCTGAGGGCGTCAATAAGACATCAATATTGCTATAATGGATGATATAAAAGTAATCATTCTTTACCCATAGCTTATTGCACTCAGGGCCATATTTAATATTGATTGGACTCTGGCAAGCATTTGCTAGAGCCCCCTGGCTCCTGTCCTCCCCCTCCCTGGCATGTAATCACACCTCCACCCCAACACAAAAAAAATAATGCAAAAAAGCACACATAGATTGTAAACTTTAATAATGTAAACATAAATAACTGGTTCACAAATAAGTCCTTAGCTTGACCTACTTTCCATGTGTAGCTTCTTTTAACCTCTGTTTCATAGTGTATTTTTTTAGTAACAGTTATATGTTGACACAGTGGAAATCAACTTTATTTTGTTTCAAGTGTAAAACAAATAGCTATGTTGACTAGTAATGCCTTTTCCGGCGGAACTAACTCTAACACAAACCCACAGAGTTCTTCGTGAATCCACTACATGTATCATGACAAGATTAGAAGTACTCTTTACCATCTGGGCTAAACTAGAGGATCAATGTACTGCTTCATCTCTCTCCTGCGAGCATGTGTGCTGGCGAGATGACACATGAAGGCCGGGTGAGCACCCTTTGGGTGTGTCGGGCTCACAGACCCTGGCTGGGTCCCTGGGCAGCCAAGTTCCCATGCAGCTCCCACAGCAACTCATGAGCACTTCATGGGTGGTAAAGAGCAGACGACAGGACCTTCGACTGACAAGACCTCCCAGGCAGCCAGCCCCAAGACCTGACACTGTTCTACTGCTCAGCACTTCGGAGGGGGTCATATTACTAAGTGCAATTGGCTCTGTTAGGGGGTTCCGGCTCAGCAAGGCCTAGGGCATGCATTGAGGCAATCATGGAGCCCTATCTCTGAAGCAGAATGCTTCATTGAGGCGTGAAGTGAGAGTCCCGCAACCCAGAGAGCGTGTGGAGAGCACGTTTGTGCTTTGATGAACTCCTGCTCCTATGGAGTACATGCCTTGCATTTACTGGCATTGGCTGAAGGGGCTTAGGATAACACAGAAGATTCCTCATAGCCATGTGTATTCTTTAGTTTATTTTAGTGTTGCATTGTCTGTTAATTATACACTAGGTCTGTCTCTTATATACACACACTTAACGTAATCTACTTGAGCCTCAGTCATAGTTAACTCCTAATTGTCTAGTGGTATCTTTTTCATGTTAACTACTACAGTTAAAGCATAACTAATTATTTCTCTGTCCACCCTCACAGAATTGTGTTCATGATGTCTTTACTTATTTTCTCACGAATGCGGTGCTCCTTGTGATGCATTACCCTACAGCTGTTGAAGAACTTTACCGCACATGTTTATGTTCCACTGTTTTCTCATGTCATATTTTCAAAAAATGTGCAGTTCCTTCACTTGCAATGCTACTGTTTCAAAATATATGACAAGAAGAAGCTTGTTAATGCAAGCTCGTTTGTCATCATTTGCACAAAAACAAAGAATTAAAATAAATAAAGTGCACATACCCCACTCTAATATGGAGAATAGGGAATCAGGATGGTCTTCCTTATTATTAAAATACCTGTTAGGCGCCAACTGCTGCAGTAGCACACTATTATGAAAGAATAGTTTGTCAACCATTAACGTGAAGTGCAGATAACTTTTACATAAAAAAATAAAGAAACAATTCAAACAATGAATCTATGTTCTTTCTGAGCAGCAAAGGTATTTGTAATGTTGGTAAAGTCCAGACCGCAAAGTATATCTAAGTCAGCAGAGATTATAGACAGTTTGATGAGAGGATTTGTGCTGATGGTTGTGCCTGGTAAGTTTTTCATCAATTTCATTTTTGAAAAAGATTGTTCACCTGAACAGTTAGTGATAATTAAAGTAAGGTACATTTTTAAAGCAAATTCCATGTTAGGAAAAGGTATCTCTTACATCCTTGTCATAAATTGTGTTGCATATGAATTGCTCTATACTGCAGTTGTCTGGTTTTTCACCCAGAAAAACTGAAATAATGACTGAAATTGAATTAGTTTATCAAATGTTGTACCCAGATCATGCTTGTAGAAAGCAGACAACTTTTCTGCTTCAATTTAAACAAATTCACAGTCCATCACTGGAAAGTTTATAAAGAAACCAAATAAATTGCACACTTCACTGTATGCTCCTAGGCGATGTTCCAGACACATTAAAAGTTTGTCAACAAATGTAAGAAAGGACTTAGCATAAAAGCCCTCCTTTGGTGTGAATTGTGCTTCTTCACTGTGTCCATAGTCAAGTGGCTGCTGACGGACATTCTGACATTAAAGCCGACAGTCTTCCACAATATCCTCTTCAGTATCTGAGAGATGCTTGCCAGATTCTTCAAATTCAGTATGCTGTTCATTAATAATATCTTTTAATGATTTCAAAACGCCAAGTGCTGAATCTAGGTTGAGCTGAGTTTTGCTGCTGCTGTTGAAGGGCTGAAAAACTGCGTTCTCATGTCTGCTCATCTGATCAAATAATCCTTTTGCTGTAGTACGGCACTCTGGCTTTTCTTCTCAGTCAGCGGAAAAGTAAAACAAAATGTTCATTATATTTTCATAGCCATGGACTATTGCCTGACAAGCACAGCATGATGAAAGTGTGTCACATAACTTTTTCGGCATGGACACAGAGAGGCCTTTTTCATCAAGTTTGCCTTTAAGCTTCTTGTAGTGCCGAGTTGAGCCACTAAAGAATGTATAAAGAACTTATAAAGCCTTCCCACTCTGTGCAATTTGGCTTAAGCCATCTAATCAGAATGCTATGACAGGTACATTTTGATACTGACAGGTACAAAACACATTAAGATTAAAAAATATGTGTAACATAAACAGGACTATGCAAAAAATCAAATTTATCCATAAAAAACAAGGACACATTCTTAATCCTATATAAAGGGGCAGACCACCCAATTGAAACCATCGCCTCCAAAGAAATAATTACCACAAACAATTAACATCACAGAGAAAACATACAGACCATACAAACAATCCCTTAGCCAAATAAGAATGATTTCCTCCTGAAGACAATACCACAACAATCAAATGTACACACTACATCCACGAAAACATGCACAAACACCACACCCTCAAAAAAAAGATACGCAAATACACACATAGTTGTACCAATAAAGTGTACCCGGTGGAACACACCACCAAAAGTCTACTCAGTGGAGCACTAAAATTGAATACACTTACCCCACTAAAATCTGGGGGAGGTATATAAGGACAACATTTTATGGTATAGAGCCCTATAAGGAAAGGCTCAGATTTCATAGGCAGGGGTATATTTGGTAATACTAAACCCTCTCCGAATTCTTGACCCAGTCATTCTCAATATGAAGACAAAAGAGAGACAAAATATCCTAGTGCAATATTGTTGAGATAGAGTAAATAACCAAAGTGCAGATGCAAGTGACTGATCTCCTTTAATGGAGCCTTCTCAGCACAACTCGGGCGGCTTAGTACATGCAGTGCAAGCTAGGGATAGGCCTCTGCTACGCATTTTTAAGTGTATTTCATTTTAGTGCTCCACTGAGTAGACTTTTGGTGGTGTGTTCCACTATTGCACATGTGATAGACAAAATTAATTTATATATATATATATATATGTATATAAAAATAGTGGAACCCTGCGGTTTCCAACATGGGTACTCTCCCTCAAAACCCACAGAACGTTCTCCTTGCTTCTTTCACAGGCATAAAATATGCACAAGAGACTCTGGTTTGGGAAGTCCCAAGCAGCCATTGCACAAGCGCTAGAAATCCAATTTCTTCTATCCATAAAATATGCACAGAATTGACATTTGGTAGTCTGTAACAGGCTGCCAAAGTCACGTGTTTCAAGAGTGTAAATAGTCCTCAGCACACAACTGTAAAACAAATCTGGATGTGTAGTGTTTCAAGCAGAAACATTGCACATCCAGATTCCTTCCTCCATGACCATTTCAAAGAGCAGAAGTGGTCATGATGTTGGAATAACCCTTTAATGAATGCTAGATGTTTTGAGAATTTTCTTATTTGTGCTGATGCACAGGGGCTGCTGTGGACTGGGATGAGCCCCCTTGTTTCCATTGTAGCATTATTGTGGTAAATTTTATTTCTTAGGCTTGATGTATCAAATTATATATATTGATTACAGACTTTTTAGTTGCCTCAGTGAAATGTTTAAAAATGCGTAGCAGAGGCCTCTCCCATTCTTGCACTGCACATACTAAACCACACCCTGAGTTGTGCTGAGAAGGCTTGCTTATCTACTCCTAACATACAAAATTGTGCGTGATGTTAGAACTGCTTGGTTTGCAAAGTAAACGGTGCCAACTTCGATTGGCTGAATAATGTATATCACCCTAGATTGACTGAAAAACCTATATATCCTCTCTGCTGTGAGGAATTGAATGAAAGGCTTGATCAAAATAAATTGCGTTGTCCTGTGTGTGTTATTTCTGATGGGCCTAGATCTGAGAGAGATAAGAGAAAAGCAGAAACTTGGTAACAAGTCCATGGCAGTGTCAGAGACATGAGAAATATCCAGCCTTACAAGCATATTACCAGTTAATAGCTTGTATTTGGAGGGAGAACCCTCCCTCTCCAAGATGATCATGTTATTTCAAATCTCACTTATTATATCCATGGAAATATGCATAAAAGAATGGGTTTCAAGATTGAACTTGATGGATTTTAGATTATTTATTTATTTATAAAATATTTTATTTATTTATAAAATATTTTACCAGGAAAGATACATTGAGATGTCCTGGGTCCACAAAACATTGCATTGATACAACAGGGTACAATAAAATACAAAAACAATATTAATATACAATATATACAACATTTAACATAGAACAGGTAGGAAATATATAATCAACCATGACACGTGCATTCTGTTTTGAGGTATATAGAGAGGGATCTCTTAAAGGACTTTAGAAGATTTGAAAGTGTGCGGGAGGTCCTTCCATAATTGCGGTGCTTTGTAGGAAAAGGAGGATAGGGCTGCTTTCTTTTTGTATTGAGGTAGACTAAATAAAGTGCTGGTACTGGATTGGAGGTTATAGGAGTTGGGAACATCGGAGGAGAGCATGCTGCTCAGGTAAGAGAGGAGCTTCCCAGAAAAGCTCTTAAACACAAGGCTGGAAAGATGAAGGATGCGTCTTGATTCCAGCGACAACCAGTTTAGTTCTTTTAGCATGTCACAATGCTGGATCCTATAATTACATTGTAGCACAAATTGACAGAACGAGTTATACAATGTATTGAGTTTATTTTGGTGGGATTGCAGTGCAGGTGCATATACTACATCCCCATAATCAATGATTGGCATCAGCATTTGCTGTACAATCTTTTCCTTTACTGTAGGGCTTAGCAGGGGAGGGCTGGCAGCCTTAGGCCTGGGGGCAAAACCAGTCAAGTGGCCCATTGCACCACCAAATCAGTTCACCATCCATGCCCACCTTTTCCTGGTTTTATAACGGATATTGATGTTATGCTAATCAGTAGCTCTTTGCCATACCCGCTCCTTCACGGCTCCAGGCACTGCTTGTTGTGAGTGTGAGCCACTGTAAATTAAGGGCAGAGGGCACTTGCACTGCGGTAAAGACGGGGCTGGGCAGGAGGAGAGTGCAGTGCAATCAGTGCACTCCACTCCTGTGGGTCACCAGTAGACTGGTGCACCTGCCCAGGATCAGAGCCGGTGCAAGGATTTTTGCCGCCCTAGACAAAATAAAAATTTGCTGCCCCCACATGTCACATCACAATGCCCCACCCATATGATCTGCCATATGAACTAACGCCAGTGCTGCACACAGTGTGTGTTTACATTAAAAAGCCTGCAGGGACCAGCTATAGACACCAGAACCACTTCATTAAGCTATAGTGTCCCTTAATGTGAGGTAAATTATAGATTAGTGTCACTAATAATATACTAGATTGCCTACTTACAAGCAGATGAGGATGATGATGGGCTGCAGTTTGGCTCCACTGGTCTGGTGTAGAACAGGATCTCTGGAGGCTGTTTGCAACTGTGGTCACAAAATTCAATGTTCTGGGAGAATTGGAAGCAGCTCCATTTTTTTGGGGCCCCTTACACAGCTCAAGGTCTGGGCCCCAGGGCCTGACGGTGAGTATGCCCATAAGGCCCACTCATAAGTTCCACCCACCCATGAGTTTGCTCACAGGGAGTGGAGTGTGTAGGGGATGTGTTATGTGTTATTGTAGAGGATCTAATATGTGTGCTTATGGTATGTAGTGTATAGGGTTACCAGTTTGTGCAGGTGATGCAGTGTGTTTGTGTGTAGTGGAAGCAGTGTGTATTTGTGTATAAGGGATGTATTATGTGTTTCTGGTTGTGTGTAAGGGATGCATTGTGTGAATCTGTGTTTGTATGCATAAGGGATGCAAGGTGTGTGTCTGTATGAGTGTGCATTGAGTGTAAGAGATGCATTGTGTTTCTGTGTGTATGTAAGAAAAGAAGTGTGCATGTGTGTGTACGGGTTTGCATTGTCTGTTTCTGTGTATGTGTGCAAAGGATGCATTGTCTTTGTGTGTAAGGGTTGCATTGTGTGTGTGTGTGTAATGGATGCATTGTGTGTTTCTCTGTGTGTAAAGGAAGCATGTTGTGTTTCTGTGTATGTATA
The DNA here is from genome assembly GCA_933207985.1 of Pelobates cultripes. Lineage (NCBI taxonomy): Eukaryota > Metazoa > Chordata > Amphibia > Anura > Pelobatidae > Pelobates > Pelobates cultripes. The sequence continues at coordinate 351,634,604 of OW240912.1, forward strand.
GGGATGCATTGTGTGTGTGTGTGTGCGCGTAGTGTGAAAGAGCTCCCTGTCTTGGCTGTCCTATAGAGCTGCCCCTTCTGTCCCGTAGAGCTCTCCCCTGCACCTTAGTGGTCTCTCCTCTCCCCCACCCTCCCCTAGCGGTCTCTTCTCACACTCACCCACCCTCCCTGTGCTCTTCTCATCCCCCCCCTCCACCCTCCCTGTGTTCTTCTCACTCCTCCCTCTATGTGTTCTCCTCACACCCCCTGTGTTCGTCTTACCCCCCTCCTCCCTGTGTTCTTCATACTTCCCCCCTTGGTCGTCTTACTCTCCCACCTGTTCTTCTTAACCCCCCTTCTTCTTATTGCTCCCCCTTCTTCTTCTTACCCCCCCTTCTTCTTCTTCCTCTTCCTCCCCCTTCTTCTTCTTACTCCCCCCATTTCTTCATACTCACTCTTCTTCTTACCCCCTCTTCTTCTTCTTACTCCCCACTCTTCTTCTTCTTACTCCC
>OW240912.1:351635193-351685371 GCA_933207985.1 Pelobates cultripes
CCCTCCTCCCTCTCTTCTTTCCCCCTCCCCTGTAGCGTGGCCGAGCTGCACTCCGGTCCGCGGTGGCCGGCCGGAGTGATAGGAAGGTGCACACTGAGTGTGCACTTCCTGTCAGTCCGGCCGGTTACAGGAAACAGAAACTCAGCGCGGCTGGCCACCGGCTGGCCACCGGCTGGCCACCGCGGAACGGAGTGCAGCTCGGCCACGCTACAGGGAGAAGCAGCCGCCTGAGGCTCTTAACAGAGCGCTCAGGCGGCTGCAGTATTCAAAGGGCCGGCCCGCCGCGGCCGGTCTTACAAGAATTTAGGGCGGCCTGGGGGGCAATTGCCTCCCTGCACCCCGGCCCAGCCCGCCCCTGGGGCTTAGGCAGGATTTGTTTCTGTACGATGTAATATGGACGCATTGTTTATACACAGTGTAATCTGCTGTGGCCTGTTTTATCAGTGCCTTTTCATTTCTCTTTTTTTATTTCACTACTTTTTTCCCTATACCTACATCCTCCAGTGCAATTCATATCTACTGTTTTTTGCTTTATCAGTGTCTCAGGCGATGTTTTCGCCTTTTGTTTTATGTTCCTTTTAGGTTTCGGTCTTCTTTCATTACGCGCATGCATGTACATTACACGCATGCGCGGCATAATACGGAACTGTTCTCTTGAACTATGGAGCATTTCGCGCCTTTATGCGTTCCACGGATGGAACGCACGCTGCAAAACAGATGGACGCAATCAAGTACAGATCTGCTGCAGTATTTAAACCGGAAAATAGAAGTACAGAAATATCCCTGAAGAAGTCCTACACCCCTACAGGACGAAACGCGTTGGATTCTCTATATATGGACCCATACTATATATTATTGTTTTAATTATTGTTTATTATTTTTTATTTATATGTATTTGGGCTGTTTTCCTATAACTACTCCTGTTGGATCCTATTCTGGACCGCTGACCACACTGGATGGAGTTCCAGGTTATAAGGAGACACGCTTTTTATGATTTACACATATGTAAGTGTGACCAATAAATGTGATTTTGTATTTTTATAACAAACTTCACTATCTCTGATTTCTTTTATCTACATATATCTGATGAGGTGATTCTCCAGTTCGTTCATCATACTTCATATTACCCAGAGAGGGTGAAAAGCCTTATTTCACGTGCGTTTGTGAGTGTATCTATATTCACTTATATTTATATATTTTTTCTTTTTTACTGTATTACGCTATGTCAGCATTCTGATTTTTACACAGAATTTATTATATGGACCTTATCCTACATCAGGTTGTTGTTTAATTCATATATTCACTTATACGTATTCTGGGGTTTTTCCGTTTACTTTTTCTATATTGAAGAATACAATTTTAAATAAAAAGTATACAAACATAGCCAGGATTCAGCTGTAAGCATTTGCAACACTTATAACAATCAAGTAACATACATTCATATAAAATGTAATGACAGGAATGAATAAGAAGATAACTTCCTAATTCCCACGGTATTAGGGAGCTATCTACTAAAAGGCTGAAAGACCTAAATTGGTCTTTCAGCCAAATTTACTAATACTAAGTAAAGATTACTTAATATTAGTAAATTATGCCCCTACTCACTATACTGCGAGTAGGGGCATGTCTACTAAACAGTGAGCAGCCTAGGTTAGAAGCCCCCACGTGCTGTGCAAGTGGGTGCTTCTAACCTGATGGGGGGACCTATTGCCCCCTCGCCCCCTATACTGCGAGTAGGGGCATGTCTATTAAACAGTGAGCAGCCTAGGTTAGAAGCCCCCACGTGCTGCGTGAGTGGGGGCTTCTAACCTGAAGGGGGGACCTATTGCTCCCCCGGCCTACAGTAAAATAAGGGGGGACCTAATGTCCTCCCCCTGGCCCCCACCCCTGAGCGGAGGGTGGGGACCCTAAATTGGAATAAGGGGGGGACCTAATGTCCTCCCCCCAGGCCCCCACCCCTGAGCGGCGGGTGGGGGCCCTAAATACTAATAAGGAGGGGACCTAATGTCCTCCCCCATGGCCCCCACCCCTGAGTGGCGGATGAGGGCCCTAAATACCAATAGGGGTGGACCTATTGTCCTCCCCCAGTCCCCCACCCCTGAGCGGCGGGTGGGGACCCTAAAGAAAAATGTTACCCCCAGGTGACTAGGGGTCCCCAAATCCCTAGTCACCCCCTCCCCACCCCAAAAAAATTAACCCCTACCTACCTCCCTCATCTTAAAAATAATGAGGGGGGGACCTTGTAAAAAAAATAAATAAAACTTACCATTTGATGTCTTCTTTCTTATAAAATCTTATTTTTTCAGCCACGAAAAAGGCCAAATAAAAAATCCATAATAACCGACGCACTTTAAAAAAAAAAAAAAGAGCGCAAAAAAATAATCCATCTTCGCCCATGGAGGGCTCCGTGCAGACTGAGCTCTGCAGGGCGGGGAAGGCCTATAAAGTCTTGCCCCGCCCTGCAATTAGGCTCAGAGTGCTTTGATTGGTGGGTTTAGGCCATCCAATCAGAGTGCTCTGACAGGTAAATGAAGAGACTGACAGGTAAGTCTCTACATTTACCTGTCACAGCACTCTGATTGGTTGGCTTGAAATCCACCAATCAGAGTGCTCTGTGTCATTTTACACAGCGTGGGAAAGTTCTTTGGAATTTTCCCACGCTGTGTAATTTGACTCATAACACTCTGATTGGTTACTTAATTAGGTTACTGATTGATTACTGACTGGACATTAGGTCCCCCCCCCTTATTTTACTGTAGGGCCCCCACCCACCACTCAGGGGTGGGGGCCAGGAGGGAGGACATTAGGTCCCCCCCTAATGACATTAGGTCCCCCCTTATTTTAATGTAGGGCCCCCAACCACCGCTCAGGGGTGGGGGCCGGGGGGAGGAAAATAGGTCCCCCCCATCATTTTACTTTAGTGCCCCCACCCGCCCCTACTTGCGGTAAAGCGATTAGTGGCAAAATTTACTAATATCTACTAGGCGGCTGCAAGAGAAGTCCCGAAGTGCCGAAGTCCTGAAATTCCGAAATTCCGAAGTGTTGAAGTGCCAAAGTTGCCGAATTTTCAAAGTGTCAAAGTGCCGAAGTTCTGAAGTGCTGAAGTGCCGAAGTTGCCGAAGTTCCGAAGTGTCAAAGTGTCGAATTGCGGAAGTCCCGAATTTTGGAATGCCGAACCCAAAATTTTCCCCATGCACATGCCTAGTTTTAAGCAATGATTTATGCCACATTTGCTGCTTCAGTGAACAAAAAACTCCCCAATGTCCTTACTCAATTCCCAGCTGAGTGTGGATCACACAAGTCAGCTTTGAAAACATGGCACAATGTTCGAATCTTATGCTTCCATTCAAGAGCAAACCAAGTTGCCTAAGAAACACTGGAAAGGTTGCACACCAGCTCCCCGCAGTATGAAAGGCAAGACCTCAGTCAAACATTCCAGATGTTTGGAAAATTAAGACATGACTGCCTTCCTGGTTCATTTAATTTATCCTCCTTTATCTGTCGTTAATGAATGGCAAGCTGAGCACTTTGCACCAGTGGGACATGAGAAGTGGAATGATGTACCTCATGGGGAATTGCAATATATAGGAGAATCGGTAGTAAGTGAGCCCCACACCACTGAATGATCACAAGTTTCCCTCTCTCACACAGAGGATGGAGTATTTTTGGATGCTAGCTGCAACACACTGTTTGATCCAAGATACATCAGACTTTGTCATGCCTTTTAAAAGGGTACTAATTTGCAGGATCCTTACATTTTAGGTTACACAAACTTCTGGACCATGAGGTGTGCAATTGCCTGAGGATGGAGTTCCCTAGACCCACTTTACTGGAAAAAGTTACTCTAACGCCAAAGTTTATTGAACAGGTCTTATCTTCTTGTCCAGAACTAGGCTTAACAGAAGGAAAGGAATTAAAGGAGGCTTGAAGTTTGCTCAAGATAAGCTCCTCTACATCAGAGAGCCTATGGCTTATCCTCTTTATGGATGACCAATCTCTGTGCTCCCTCTTCCTCTTAGGATATGCAGATGTTGCACTAAGCACTGAAAAGTGAAAGGCTGCTCTTTTGTGAATTAAAAGCTCTCTTGTCTCCTATTGCCTCCTATTTAACAAACTCTTTGTAAGAGCTGCATTTAAAACCTCTTCACAACCCTTAACAAGGTGCAGACATCACTCAGGAAGCTGTGTAAGTCCACTCCATCCCAGGGTATTTTTGCATGGGCTCGTCAGCAGTGGGGCCGTGTTACAAGCCACTTCTGACCTATTGGTCCTAGAGAATGTTAATCTACTGCCTTCTTAGTGTGGCTCAGACTGGGGTAGAGAAACTAGAGGCAGAGCAAACTTTCCTACAGATACAATCTCCTCTACCACAATCTTTTTACCACAGAGAGACTTTCATTTTTTTCTCAATTTCATTGGATGCTGCACAACAGGATCTCATAGATTTGGTGTGGATCAATGCTCACCAGATTACATCAGTTTCTTCAACAACATCTTTCTGGTGAGTCGGGTTTTCACCGGGTCATAAATCTTGAATGCCTTGTTCTATAGACACTTTAGGATCTACCACAAAAAGGAAACTGGTTCAGTTTAAAGATCACTTACCTCTCTGTTCTGATAATATCATCACTTTCTCCTTTTTATTTGGCAAAAAGAAATCAGGTGGGTACACTGACATGATCATATTCCCTCTATCTGTTGGCATATCTTGTCCAACTTCTGTCTTCCTCCATTCAAATGATCTACCTGGGACCCTTGAACTACCCAGTAATGCAACTCCTGAAGGCCCACATATGATGCTATGATCCTATCAGATGGTATCCCTCAGTAGGCCTCAATGGTGGATCCCACATATTCAAGCCTGGAATGATAAGGCTATCTTCGGACCTTCACCAGACTTCATTGTGAGATCAGATGCCAGTCTTTGGGTTGGGGCATGACGTGCATGAATGGCTCCATAGGAAGAACTTTGTTGGAGATGGAATCAGGCCTACATATCAGTTGTTAAGAATTGAGGCTCATTTGCTGTTGCAGTTTAGCCAAACGTCTTTCTGATTATGGCATTCTATTGCAGATGGACAATGTGTCCGCAGTGCAATATATTGATCGTCTCAGAGGAGTGAGAATCCAAGCACTATTGGAAGTTTTCGAAGGACATCTTTCATTTCTGATTCAAATGCAATATTACTCTCAGGGTTAAATATTTTCCTGGAACAATACATTTTAGCACAGATTGGTTCTGCAGACATTGGAGGGACAGCAGCGATTGGAAATTGGATGAGTTGATCTTTCACTAGTTAAGAAATCTGCAACGTAATGTCAAAAGGTTGAAAGGATCTTTGCCTCCTGAATTATCTGCCAGTTTTCAATGTTCTTCAGTTGGTTGCCAGATCTAGATTGGTCAGCCATGGATGCGGTCCTACAGGTTTGGCCTTAACAGTGAGCATACACCTTTCCTTCATTTGAAGTGATTGGGAGATTTGCCATCAGATTTGCATCCAAGAAGTGTCAGTCCTGTTGATAATCCCGATGTGGCAGAGCCTGGCCTGGTTCCTGAATATCCTGGAAATGACCTACTCGGACACATTGTAGATTCGATCATTTCCATTCTCCTTACTGATCTTCTGGGAAATCCCTATCCTCTTATCCACCAGGACCATTCACATCTTGTGACTTGGACACTTTATGGGGATGTTGGCATGTGGACTGTCACATCATGCCTTGTTCTGCAGATCAGTCTGGTGATGGCTTCTGGTATCCAGTACTCTTTTTACAATCCTTGCTGCAGAGCCTCCCTATTCAGCTCCTGGGATGGCTGCTTAATTCCTGCTCCTAGTTCCTGGGATCCGCATAGCTGATTCAGGGTTCTGGTATGTAGCCGCACAAACGCTGGTGCTCAACACCAGAGGGCGTGTGGTTGCCCTGATAATCCACTTCCACGCTGAAGACTCCTAACTTCTCATCAGGCCTTCAGGGGTCCCGGTCTTCGGACTGCCACCCCTGACAGTATGGCCGTAGGCCCTTGGAGTTCATGGAGTGGACTTTGCAGCTTTCCTGTTCTGTTTGTGTAGTGTCTTGCCTGGTTCTTCTGCATGCAAGAGATCCTGTATCTGGGCCAGTCTGCTGGAGATGGCTTCCTTATTTTTGTCGTGGAGGAGGTGGATCTGCTAAGTGGTACGGTGGTCGCTTCAGGTGTTCTCTTGTGATGCTTGGTTCCTGGTTCCTTGTTCTAGTTGCTGTTGGTTATTTGGTATGCAAGAGTTCCTGTAACTGGACCAGTCTGCTGGAGATGGCTTCCTTATTTTTGTTTTGGAGGAGGTCGATTTGCTAAGCTGTATGGTGGTCGCTTCAGGTGTTCTCTTGTGATGCTTGGTTCCTGTTTTGTGGCAGTGATCCTACTCTGGAGTGGATCTCGGTCCTGGCTGGTGGTTCCTTTGCAGGAGACCTTTTACAAAGGAATTAAAGTAGTTCAGAATGGCATTGTGAGCCGCAAACTACTTTCCTGCTGTGTAGGGGTATCCTTGCCTCTGGTAAGTCTGGAGGACTTAGTTGCTGGATCCTCGCTTCTTTCCTGGTCTCTGCCTGAGAGCTGCTTGTCGCACCCGGAGGTCACTCCTTAAGAGGGGAGTTATGTCACATCATGCCTTGTTCTGCGGATCAGTCTGGTGATGGCTTCTGGCATCCAGTACTCTTTTTACAATCTTTGCTGCAGAGCCTCCCTATTCAGCTCCTGGGAGGTCTGCTTAATTCCTGCTCCTAGTTCCTGGGATCTGCATAGCTGATTCAGGGTTCTGGTATGTAGCCGCACAAACACTGGTGCTTAACACCAGACGGCATGTTGGTTGCCCTGATAATCCACTTCCACACTGAAGACTCCTAACTTCTCATCAGGCACTCAGAGATCCCGGTCTTCGGACTGCCACCCCTGACAGTTGACAATCTATCGCAGATCACTAAAGACCTCCTCTGGGATTCCTGGGCTCCTGGCACAAGACGGTGCTATCTTTCCACGTAGAATTCATGGAGTGGTTGGTGCATGGAAATGGACCTCAATCCCTTTAGAGAACTTTTCCAGCCATTTGAAATGATCTGTCCCATTTGTTTCATTTAGGGAGAACTTATTGCTTCATCAATGTTACATAGTTACATAGTTACATAGCTGAAAAGAGACTTGCGTCCATCAAGTTCAGCCTTCCTCACATTTGTTTTTTTGCGGTTGATCCAAAAGAAGGCAAGAAACCCTGTTTGAAGCACTTCTTACTTTGCAACAAACTAGGAAAAAAAATTCCTTCTTGACCCCAGAATGGCAGTCAGATTTTTCCTTGGATCAAGAAGCTATTACCCTACATTGAAAATTATATCCTTAAATATTCTGTTTTTGTAAGTATGCATTTAGTTGTTGTTTGAACATCTGTATGGACTCTGATAAAACCACATCCTTATTGTTATTACAGTAAAAAAACTGTAAAAAAAACCTCTTCTATGCCTTAGACGAAATCTTCTTTCTTCCAGTCTAAATGCATGAATACATTTCCACACAATAGTTTGTATTGGCCCCAAATATATTTGTATAATGTTATTATATCCCCTCTCAGGCAATGTTTTTCTAAACTGAAAAGGTTTACATTTGTTAACCTTTCTTCATAGCTGATATGTTCCATTCCTTTGATTAATTTTGTAGACTGCCTTTGCACTTTTTCTAGTGCTATAATATTCTTCTTTAGAGCAGGTGCCCAAAATTGCACAGCATATTCAATATGTGGTCTTACCAGTTATTTATAAAGAGTCAAAATGATATTCTCATCGTGAGAATGAATGCCCTTTTTCATGCATGACAATACCTTACTGGCTTTAGCCACTGCTGATTGACATTGCACATTGTTGCATAGTTTGTTGAAAGCCACTTCGCCACGGTGGTTTGGAGGGGACTACTTGCCAGCCTTTTACCCTGTGACTATAGCCCCTTTAATTTATTATGGTTAAAAAACCCTATTTGTACCTATTAGGACATTGGACAATAATTCTTTGAACTTTCGAAGTGGCTCGAAGTACGACTCGAACAGCCGGACAACACACAAGTGGAGTGTGCAGCCTATTTACCTCCCAGGCTGGTAGTTAACCTCAGCCAAATTGACGAATGGCTGGGTGGTCGCCATTTGTATAGTCGAACACGTGGCGGCAGCCATCTTGTTTAGTCAAACATGTTCAGCTGTGTTTTGTCGTTAAGTTCATGGAACTCAAATTGGACACGCGACAGCACGAACACCGCTTAACAGTTACTTTCCATGGAACTTCGGCTATTCGAATGGGAGTCGAATGGCGTTCAGCGGGCAGAAGCCCATGAATAAGGGACATATACTGACTACATTCATGAACGGCTACGTTCGTTAATTCGAACGCTATTTCGACTATTTGAAATAGACCGGTCGCACAGCCTGATTCTCTGGAACGGCTTTGGGCATGAAGCCATGCGTGCGGTCGGTCAAAAAGAGACTTCCAGGAATTTCCTGAACCCCTGCTCTGTTCTGGGTGATTTTTGGATATGTTGTTCACCCAGATCAGAGCTATGATGGGATGTAACATGTTGTGTTTTGGGTTACTTATGGGACTCTATAAAATATGTGTTTTTTCTGCCTGGAGATAATTGAGTTACATATAGTACTTTACTCAATTATCTCCCACGCAGAGGGGAGGGATTGTGTCCTGGGTGTGGGAGTGTCAGGCATTGTAACACTGTCTTTATTGGTTTGTCAACTTTGTAACCCTGTGCCCCATCAGCTCCAGGTGGGTGTTCCCGTGCATTAGGACTTGCATATAAGGCCAGCTGTGGCACCATTAAAATTGAGTCCTGCTTAACCCTCAACACGTAGCTTGGTCTTTTGATTGGAGGGGAACTGCTATACTGCTATATCACTAACTCTTATAAGAGCTATACAGCTATACTCTCCTGGAGGAGAGGTCTTTCCCACACGGTCCTGGATATCAGAGGTTGGTGCTGGGTGGTAGGAAGACGTTGAAATCCTAGCTAAGCTAAGGCGGTTGTGGAGTCTGCGGTGCTTGTGGTGTCTGGTGCGGTGCTTACGGTCCTTAGTGTCAGCTAGGAAGCATCTGGTGGCGGAGGTGCCCAGTCGGGGTGCCAGGTGATCCGTCACAGTTGTCTATAACAATTCCCAAGTCCTTTTCGTGTGTTGTTATCCCTAATTCGCTTCCATTAAGGGTATACATTGCTTGTGCATTCTCTATGCCAAAGTGCATAACTTTGCATTTTACAACATTAAATTTCATCTGCCATTGCTCACATTGTATTACTTTACAGAGTTTTGTGTTATCTGAAAACATTGAAACATGACTTTGAATGCTTTTTTCAAGATCATTTATAATAAACATGTTAAATAGAAGGGGTCCCAGAACAGAACCTTGAGGGACACCACTTGCCACCTCTGTCCAGCTTGAAAATTTACCATTAATGACAACTCTTTGTACTATATTTTTAAGCCAATGTTCTACCCAAGAACAAGCATTTTCATCTAAACTGATTTCTTTGAGTTTGAACACTAATCTATTGTGTGGAACTGTATCAAATGCCTTGGCAAAATCCAAATAGATCACATCCACTGCAACACCCTGATCTAAACTTCTACTTACTTCTTTGTAGAATGCAATCAAGTTAGTTTGACATGACATGTGCTTCATAAAACCATGCTGATTTTTGCTGATAACTATGTTCTTCTTAAGGAATTCTTGAATATTATCCCTTAATAAACCTTCAAATACTTTTCCAGCCACAGAAGTTAAGCTCACAGGTCTATAATTTCCAGGCAAGTGTTTTGAACACTTTTTGAATAAAGGGAACCACATCTGCCTTCCTCCAATACTCCGGAACACTTCCTAAAGTCGCTCTTGGAAAGGGAAAGGGGTTAAAACATACCTTTTTCCAGCGCTGGACGGGGAGCTCTCTGCCTCCGATCCTCCTTCTCTCCTCCCCGTCGGCTGAATGCGCACGCACGGCAAGAGCTGCGCGCGCATTCAGCCGGTCGCATAGGAAAGCATTCATAATGCTTTCCTATGGATGCTGGTGTGCTCTCACTGTGAAAATCACAGTGAGAAGCACGCAAGCGCCTTAGCGGCTGTCAATGAGACAGCCGCTAGAGGAAATAGGTGAAGGCTTAACCCATTCATAAACATAGCAGTTTCTCTGAAACTGCTATGTTTATGAAAAAATGGGTTAACCCTAGCTGGACCTGGCACCCAGACCACTTCTTTAAGTACTCGTGAATGAATACCGTCAGGCCCTGGACCTTTGTTTATATTAACGTTCTTTAGTTGCTGCAGCACCTTGTCTTGAGTTAACCAATTAAATTTTTTTTGCAAGTTTTTAGCAGCAATCATTTGCACATGTATTGCCATGGGTTCTTCCTTAATATATACAGGAGGAGAAATAGTTATTTAAAATTTCTGCCTTTTTCCGGTCTTCATTAACTAACACCCCCATTCCAGTTTTTAGTGCACCTACACTTTCATGTTTTGTTTTTTTAGAATTTATGTACTTAAAGAATGCTTTTGGGTTGTTTTTTCTCTCTTTGGCTATCATTTTTTTCATTTTGAAGTTTAGCTAATCTAATCGCCCTTTTTGCACGCATTATTTGCTTCCTTGTATCTTTTATAGGATGCATCTGATTTGTCCGATTTAAATGCTTTAAATGCCCTTTTCTTATTTTTAATCTCTTGTTTTACTTCTCTACTAAGCCACATTGGTTTTAATTTGTTTCTTTTATACTTATTACCCAAAGGTACATACTGAGAAATGTACCTTACTAATATTTGTTGGAAGATGTTCCATTTTTCCTCAGTGTTCTTTTAACTAAAGAGTTTATGCCAGTCAATATATTGTAAAGGCAGCGATAACTGGAACCCGTGGGAAGCTACTCACAAGGTATGAGAGCAGGAGGGAGGCTAAAATATGGATGTTGTAATTTATTTCTGTGTGTGTCAGTGTATGTTCCTGTGTGTGTGTCATTATGTGTATGTATGAATACACTACCTCAAATGTACCTCTACATTCAAACATCATCACCACACACACTGATATTCAAACTTAAACATCTAACTCACCCCCTACATTAACACACACACTCCCTACAAAAACACATATATATTTAGCAACACAGACACTGTACACAAATATAGCCATGCCCTCAAAATCCTCTGTTCCTGGGCATCCACCTTGACTTCTTGCAAAAACATGTCTGTTAGTCCACTTATAGTACAGCTCTATGGAATTTGTTGGCGCTTTATTAATAATAAAAATAAGGCAAATAGCATTTCCTTAGGTGGCAAAGCATCTTGGAAGTTTACGACAGTTGTGGATCTACAATTTTCGATCCCTGGGCTATATGCAGGGCCCTCTCTTAATTAGTTTTGCCATTGGTAAGGTGTACTATTCAATGTGTACTATTCAATAAGAACAAGCCAAAGTGAAATCAATTTATTTGATATGATTTTTGCATCAAGCTTCTCCCCTGTACTTGTCTGTATAACCTCACTTATCTGCTTTTTGCAATGTATTATTCACTTTTCTAGAGCAATTATGAACAGAGTGACTGAAACATACTTTATCTCAAGATATTTGATGGAATACAACGGGTGACTATTTACCTGGATTCCTGGATTTAAGCAATCCTGGCTTATTAAATAGAGTACTTTTTATTGAATTACTAAATGAAAATTGTAACAATGCGACCATAGAAAAATCTCTCATACTTACTGAAATATTTAGCAATTTTCTATAGAAATTGAAGAAAAAAGGAAGCAAAAAGGATACACTCATAGAAGGGATTAACCCTATATAAACTACAGCAGTAGTGAAAGTAGAGAAGGAGAACAAGTGAGTGCCCTCAAGTTAAAATGTAACTTTTAATATAAGAATAAATTAAAACAAATTATATGGTATGTCGAAAGAATTGTCCAGAGTGATAAATATGATAAATAGATCATAAAGATCAAAACAAATATATATAATAAAATAAAATACTGTAGGATCAATTATATTATTTTGAAAAGCGTAATTAACGATAGTAAACCAAGGAGGTCCTGTTCAAAAGTTTTCAGGACAAATCTCCAAAAAGTGTGCAGAAAACCATATAGGTTTTCAAATGCATACAAGTGTGTATCTCAATAGGTTAACTCAGCGGAAATGCACAGTCCATACAGTATTAAATAGAAATAGTTACATACATAGTGCTTGTTGGATACAAAACCTGCACTAGATAAAATTTAGTGTAAGAAAAATTGTTATTCCTCACTAAATAGCCAACTCATACAGAGGGAGTAGGGATAATACGAAAATATAACAAGAACATGTGCTCTAAAAACCCCCCACTGGTATAGCTGGAATAGGGCTAAATATCGAAATATAAAGTATATGAAGTCTAATGCCTGTCTGAACAGACAGCAATACTGTGGTCAATGTTTATCGAAAGAGCCCTTTCCCCTGACGCGCGCGTTTCGCCCACAGCTCATCAGAAGGGAACTGATGTGCGGGAAAGAACCGATATAAAAAGGTGAGTGTGAACATATAATTGGTCTAATTCAAAACTTGTAATACGTAATTAACCAATAGAAGCAGAGCCGGTGAGTGATGTCAGTGAGGGCCACAGATGGGTCCTAACTACTAAGGTGTATAAGTTTTAACCTCTTAGAAACCCTCGCATGGAAAGAGTGAAATCCAAAAGAAATGACAGATTAATTGCAACTATCAAGATATTTCATAATGTACCTGAAATCATAAAATGTGTAAAGACATTGCTCATTTTTAAAAAGGGGGGCTTAATGTTAGTGCCCGACTGACACCAGTGTCTTATCGTATGATTCTAAATGTTATATTGCAAATTTTAATGATGTCAATTAATCAGCACCACCCACTTTTTACTGGAGACATGATAGTGTGAACAGTCAATGACTTGAGACGTGATTCTGGGAGCACCAAGATATATCAATATTAATAATCACAATTCAGGCACACCGCATACCTTTACAGAAACATGATGGTATGTTAATAGGGGCAGTAAAGCGGACATAATACAAAGTCCGATTTATAGGAGGACATTATTAAATAGTTTGGCATTAAGACCCAAAAATATGCTTAGATGGAGAAAGTAGAATAATTAAACAGACTGAACGAAGAAGCAGAAAAAGATTTTTGCTTTCACAATAATTTAGAAGATGATAATGTTGCAAAATCGACATATTCATGAGAGAATTGTACAAGATGTGTATCATTCTAAGGGGTGGTAACAATTGTTGCGGTATTAGAATAATTCTCGCCACTCAATGCAAATTATGATGTAAAAGGTTGTTATCAAGAAACCATACCCAAACATAGATAACGTTATATGTTGGACGATGTAGATAACAGCTGATAAACCTAAATTGATTTGCTAGATAAAGGAACTGCAAAATTGTTATACCTAGGCTGAACCTGTGGGGCATAGCGAATAAGAAATTGTAACAATCTCAGAAAACTGTGAAAAAATGAAAAAATAGATAAAGTAAATTAAATTAAAAATAACCTCATTGAGAGAAATGATATTGAGATACACACTTGTATGCATTTGAAAACCTATATGGTTTTCTGCACACTTTTTGGAGATTTGTCCTGAAAACTTTTGAACAGGACCTCCTTGGTTTACTATCGTTAATTACGCTTTTCAAAATAATATAATTGATCCTACAGTATTTTATTTTATTATATATATTTGTTTTGATCTTTATGATCTATTTATCATATTTATCACTCTGGACAATTCTTTCGACATACCATATTATTTGTTTTAATTTATTCTTATATTAAAAGTTACATTTTAACTTGAGGGCACTCACTTGTTCTCCTTCTCTATTTAGCAATTTTATTTTACTTTACATGTTGTAAACAGCCTATAATGCTGTTTTAATAGTTGGATTTGTTTGGCACAAATAAAAGATTGCAAAATGAAATGAGGAAATGAAAATAGTGCACAGATCTAGGTTCTGACCAAAACAGTGATATAACTTGACATGCCAAGATATTTATTGTTATATACTTTTAGGATATTACATTTATAAACAATTATTTTTACTTACTATTTATTTTTTTGTGTGGCATATTAAACTTTAGCAGAGATGTAGCTCTGTTTATATGATTTATATGGTTATATCATTAATATAATTGTCAAACTGTCTAGACAAGTTCTATTGCAGCTATATAATTATGCAGCTAAATGATGTTAGGCAAAAATAAAATACTGCAAGTTTATATTGACTAATGTGTCATGCAGGAATAAAATAATATAGTAACTCTATATGTAACACTGGTAGCATTAAATGGCCCAGGCTCCTCGAGCACACTAACAAATATAGCAATACAAACAAAGGAAATTTACATACTTAAAGGAACTCTATGGGCACCAACACAACAAATGCCTATTTGCAAGGAAAGTGCTGCCAGAAAGACACATGATGAGTATTAATACTACATTACTAAAAAAGAACAAGTGAATATTAAGGCGCTCATAATAATTGTCCTCTAATTAAAGTTCTGGACGTGACAAAATATAAAAAAAAAAAAGCAGCACCCTAAACAGTGTAACAGCTCATACAAATACGCAATAAATACAAAAAATCTATATAGGTTTGCTGTGTCTTTAAGGCAAAATTATTTTAAAGTGCAACAAGTGATTTAATGTGCAAAAAATGGGATTTGTATTATAGTGCATAAAATTTCTTAACACATATATTGTGCACATATGTGCAAAACTGTGATAAAAATACACAAAACACTCACTTAAAAATGCATATGCTGGTCATCTCCATGTATCATAAAAAAGGAGGAAAATAGTGTAAATCTATATAACAAACAGCAAAATATAATAGATAAAATACACACAAAATCACAAAAGTAGAGCAGAAGAGCCTGCTCTGACTATGACAACTCCAAATATCACTCCCTCCTGGGGTAAAAAATGGCAGAGACAGTCGATCCACTTCACAGATTTATTGCACAGAATACCATGTAGCAGCTTCGTCCAAAATCGCCCCCTATGACACAGCACATCTATATAGATTTCTTGTATTAAAACTACATGTCTGGCTGTATGTCTGTTTTATTTTATTATGCTTTATTTTTCAAATCCTGTGAGTCAGCTCAAGGCAATAGACCATAAGCTACTAGCGCACACTTTAGCAAAGGGTGCTGGAAGGACCCTCTATACTTTGTAAGTGCCTGGCAGTTGCTCCATTTAGCTTTTGCATTTGACTTTCCCTAGTGCATCTCGTTAAAATACATGACCCAGCAAAGATGCACTGGGTGTCCTAACATATGTCTGCGTGTTTGACTGTTTTTCCTACTTCCTCCAAAGTACTAACTGACATGATTGGAACTATCAACTGGGCAGACCTATATTTATTACTCCATATACACAGTTCTAATATAGAACTAAATAATCAGGATACATCCAATCATACTCCATTTGTGTGTGACATAATACCACTTATTGTTTTAAATATTAAGGGGACCAATCCTCAAATTTAGAAGGACCAATCCAGCAGGGGAGAGCATTCTTTGTTTTTAATCAACATATACAAGATGGGTATCCTGAACTGTATCTACATATTCAATACTTCAGGTGTGTTCTCCTTCATGAAGATCATGTCTGTATAATTAAGACTATGTAGAAAATGGATGGACTCATATATTTACGTCATGCCCATGGCTCTACTATAGAATTGAGTGATTGAAGTACTTACATTGGTGCATGTTGTATGTGTAATTTAGTGCCATTTACTGTTTAAGACATTTTCAAGATGCAAATCCCCTTTTTGGAATCATGCATCAGCAGGCAAAGAAGATGTGCATAGAACTAAGTCATGTGAAGGGCAGGCTGCTCTTCCTCAAAGGCTAAATAAATATACCAATCACTATTCTCATTTATACAAAGAGTTAAACAAGATGGTGATGTACCCCTTTCCACATCAGGTGGAAGGCAATTAACCCTGCACTTGGAATGAACCATTAACCAGGATATAATTATGTAGTGTGAGGTTTGCCTATGTTACAAGGTTGCTCAATATTTATAAAATACGTAAAGCAATTGGGACGGAACACTCATTCCGCAAATTCCGCAAATGTAAACAAAACCATATGTCAAAAAGATACCCGATGGCTCATATTGCTTTTATAGTGATATTAATTTGGTACAAATATATAGTTAGAAGGAGGTAAGATAAATCTATCTATAATCCCTACCAGTGGAATTACCGCCTAAACTGTAAATAAATACAAATGCAAACTTATGTGCCAAACTTAGTGCCCCTTTGGGCAGTTCTGATTACATGATTCGCGTCAGTAGCCCACCCTTTTATCCCGAGTACCGTAATATTGCTTTAGCAGACACTGCTTTTAGGGGGTATGGATTTACTAGAAAGATGAAAACGAGACATTAGCATAGGGTATGTGTTTTCTGATAGTTATATCCTGTGAGTTTTCCTCCAGCACCACCTACACCAGATACATGACGATTTTGATGTATCATTGTTTTTTCCATACTATGCTTTTTATTGGTTTTCAAAGCATGTTTATGGGTTACAGAAAAAGAAAAGGGAGGAAACAGTAGCAGATAGTACAGTATAATCAGTCAGTACCTTTATGGCATTCACCATGACATCTCACAATTCAGAGGATAACAATCTGTATTATTTCAATAACCATCTGTCTTCTCCGAGTACACCCCTACATTCTTAGGTAAAGGAGGAGACTATATTTAAAAGAAGAAAAACTACCACAACAAGAGGACATCATCTTAAATTAGAGGGGCAAAGGTTTAAAAATAATATCAGGAAGTATTACTTTACTGAGAGGGTAGTGGATGCATGGAATAGCCTTCCAGCTGAAGTGGTAGAGGTTAACACAGTAAAGGAGTTTAAGCATGCGTGAGGTAGACATAAGGCTATCTTAACCAGGGGCTGCCATCAGAAATTTTGGGGCCCCTGACAAAGCACAAGGTCTGCCCCCCCGCCCCCCGGCCCACCCACGAGTCCACCCACAGGACTCCATCCTAGTCCGCTGACAATGATGCAGGACTGAATGTGGTGTGTATAGTGGAAGTGAATTAGAATGTGTGTAATGGATGTAGTGTTTGTGTGTATTAGATACTGTTTGTACAGTGAATGCTGAGTGTGTGTGTGTGTAGCGGATGCAGTGTGTATAGTGAACACAGATTGTTTTTGTGTAGTGGATGTAGTGTGTGTACAGTAATATAGTGTATGTTTGTGTAGTGGATGTAGTGTTTGTGTGTACTAGATGCAATGTGTTTAGTTGATGCAGTGTCTGCAGTGCATGTAGTGTGTGTATTAGAGGCAGTGTCTGTGTACAGTGAATGCAGAGTGTTTGAATGTGTGGTGGATGTAGTGTGTGTACAGTGAATTCAGGATGTTTGTGTAGTGGATGCTGTGTGTATAGTTAATGCAGAGTGTATGTTAGTGTAGTGAATGCAGAGTATATGTCAGTGTAGTAAATGCAGAGTGTGTGCATAGTGTAGTGAATTCAGAGTGTGTGTTAGTGTGTAATGAATACAGTGTGTGTTAGTGTAATCAAAGCAGAGTGTGTGTCAGTGTAATGAATGCAGAGTGTGTGTTAGTGTAATGAATGCAGAGTGTGTGTCAGTGTAGTGAATGCACAGTGTGTTAGTGTAGTGAATGCAGAGTGTGTGTTAGTGTGCAATGAATGCAGAGTGTGTGTTAGTGTAATGAATGCAGAGCGTGTGTCAGTGTAATGAATGCTGTGTGTGTTAGTGTAGTGAATGCAGAGTGTGTGTTAGTGTGTAGTGCTTGCAGAGTGTGTGTTAGTGTGCAATGAATGCAGAGTGTATGTTAGTGTGTAGTGAATGTAGAGTGTGTGTCAGTTTAATGAATGCAGTTTGTGCTAGTATAGTGAATGCAGAGTGTGTGTTAGTGTTATGAATGCAGAGTTTGTGTCAGTGTAATGAGTGCAGAGTGTGTTAGTGTAATGAATGTAGAGTGTGTTAGTGTGTAATGAATGCAGAGTGTGTTAGTGTGTAGTGAATGCAGAGTGTGTGTTAGTGTGTAATGAATGTAGAGTGTGTTAGTGTGTAGTGAATGCAGAGTGTGTGTGTTAGTGTAGTGAATGCAGAGTGTGTTAGTGTAATTAATGCAGAGTGTGTGTTAGTGTACTGAATGGGGTGCCGTGGCAACCCATGACAGCGCTCTGACGGCCGTGGGTCTCGCAGAAGTTAGAAGGAGCAAAGAGCTGTAATATACAGATGCAGTCTGCTGGGCCCCATCTGTAAGTATAGGGAGGCGAGGACCCTCAGCTGCAAATATATATAGAGATCATATATGTGCAGAGAGGGAATGTGGGGCCCGGGACGGCCAAAGCAGTTCAGGACCCCCAGGACCGCCGGGGTCGTGACAACCGTCATGGTTGTCACCCCCTGATGGTGGCCCTGATCCTAACTATAAGATAAGGCAGGGACTAATGAAAGTATTTAGAAAATTGGGCAAACTAGATGGGCCGCATGGTTCTTATCTGCCGTCACATTCTATGTTTCTATAATTTATAAATATTTTAAATAGGAGTAGTCCCAGAACAGAACCCTTGCCACCTCTGCCCAGCTTGAAAATGTACCATTAATAACAACTGTCTGTACTCCATCTTTAAGCCAATGTTCTACCCAAGAACACAAATTTTCATCTAGACCAATTTCTTTTACCAATTTATGGTGCTTTGAATTCCATTTTAATAACCTATATATTCTCTGCTAGAAGTCAATGCCCATGAATTGTCATTCTTTTGAAAAAGGCACATAGCCACTCTACTAAAAAAGTAATGTTCACAACTAATAGTTAGTTTTATAAAATGGTTCACAGAACTCTGTCCTTCTGCAAACCTATCCACTTGAACATTGTGAAAGTCTAATTGTTATCTCTGATCAAGCATAATGTTCTATTGATATATTGGCTGGCTAGAGCAGCGGTAACATGCTTTAAATCTGGGAGGCCCAGGTTCAAATCCTGGTCAGACAACCTCATTTGGGCAAGACACCAAACACCTATCCACCTACCTCAAATCCTCATAGTATGTAAGCTCATTTGAGCAGTACCTCTTCATAATTGTAGAGCACTGCAGAATATGTTGGCATTATATAAATAATAATATAATTAAAGAGCACAGAAAAATTGCTTAATATCTGGATGTGGATGAATATCCCTGACACCCACGTGGGCTAATTTTTATGCAGGTGATATGTAAATAAACTGGAAATAAAATTACATGATAGAATGCTGCAGTTTTTATGAGGTGCAATAAATTATTTTTTATTATTTTATCTAAATAGATCACATTGATTTTTAAAAGAGGAAACATCTATTTAAATGAGGCTACAATGTTTAGTAACCAGAAGATAACGTAAGAATAATATGTATATTATATTTAAAAAGCTAGAATTAGAAAAAGATAATCATGTGATTAGTTTTGCTATAAAAAGGAATTTTGGTTTCGTTGCTCACTTTATTTCTAAGTCATGTAATTTATGTTGGCAGCGATCAGTATAATTTACTAACTTTAAGGTTAGTGTTTGTTCCAAATATTTTTAAAAAACAACAACTAAAAGCTGGTCATAAGATATTTTGAACAAGATGTTCTAGTTCAAAAGTGATGTTTAGGGATTAGTTTATTTAGCCTGGTTTTATATCCAGTTTTTATATGTATATATTAGGAAACTAGAGTATGCTAAACATATATTTATACAGCATGAAAGTGTGTGTTTGATGGAAAAAAAAAACAAGTTTTGGAAACCAAACATCAGCTCTCTTCGACCGTATCTGCTTGAAAACTACATTTTGTCAAAGCAGTTTATTGAATTTTGCATCATTGTAATCAGTAAACTCAAGACATTCTAATTTGCAAGATAATAAGTAATGTAAACCAAAAACAAATGACAAATTCAAAGGAAAAATACACATAAAAATTACTAGATGGATATCAAACTCATGAAAGATGTACCAACTGATGAAACGATTTTGAGGACCTTGGAAGGTTGAGAAAAGCATGACAAGCATCCCTTGTCTATATTTGCATCAGTCATTGTGGGAACATAAAATACCCTTTATATTGTACTGTTTGGAGATGTCAAGCGATTGTAGTGAGAGTGGATGTAATATATATATATATATATATATATATATATACAAAAATGAACAGAGGTGCACTCACAGGTCTGACCTGTGAGTGCACCTCTGTTCATTTTTGTATATATTCAAACGCCAAGGTTTGCACCCAGGCTTTACTCATTGCATCTTCAATATAGGGTGAGTGCCAAGGTTCATCTCTTTATATATATATATATATAGATAGATAGATAGATAGATAGATATAAAAAGTATAAAAATAGTGAATAGTTAGAAATAACCCTGGACGGGGACTGATCGTTATTTCTTCAATTAAGTCTGGAATTTCTTATTAAGAGACCAGGAGTGCAGTCTAGCTAATCACAATTTATTTGTACATGGAAGCCTCTGGACTGGCACACGGAAAATATTTCACAGCCTGATAGCCTGAGTGCAAGGTACCACAGCTTTTTATATATATATATATATATATATATATATATATGTTCCAGTAGCCCTGCACTCCAATCATACAGACACATTACTCAGAGCTTGGCCACATTAGAAACATAGAATGTGACGGCAGATAAGAACCATTCGGCCCATCTAGTCTGCCCAATAATTTTGAAATGCTTTTAATTAGTCCCTGGCCTTATCTTAAGTCTAGGATAGCCTTATGCCTATCCCATGCGTGCTTAAACTCCCTCGCTGTGTTACCACTGCAGCTGGAAGGCTATTCCATGCATCCACTACCTTCTCAGTAAAGTAATACTTCCTGATATTATTTTTAAGCCTTTGCCCCTCTAATTTAAGACTATATCCTCTTGTTGTGGTAGTTTTTCTTCTTTTAAATATAGTCTCCCCCTTTACTGTGTTGATTCCCTTTATGTATTTAAATGTTTCTATCATATTCTCCCCGTCTATGATAGAAGCATTTAAATACATAAAGGGAATCAACACAGTTTTTACATACAATTCCAATATCAATCAACACTCAAAGGTTTTCTCTAGAAATTAGTAATCCAACAAAGTATTTACATGACAAGGTCGACGTTTCAGTTCTCTAAGAGAACTTTCATAAGGGTATATATATGTTTATAATACCGAATAAACTATTATGGGAAAGTAAAACCACAAGGACTTCTGGGGACATCATAATAAATCATGAAACAAAAGGTCAACATGGCATTATTTTCCTCTAAAACAAGCTTTGCCATTATGTATATTTAAGGTTTAAGTGGAAGTTAGAAAAAGAGTAAGGATTGAAATAAGGGTAGTGAGGGTGTTAAAGTAGCCTACGGGTTAAATGTTAGGTGTGGTGTAGTGGTTAAGAGTTAGTACTGAGATGTTGTAGGGTTTAATGCAGGGGTTCTCAACCCAGTCCTCAAGGACTCCCTACCAGTCCATGATTTAGGTATCTACGGTGTTTAGAAAAGGAAGAAAAAAAAGGGGGTCCTTGAGGACTGGGTTGAGAACCCCTGGTTTAATGGTTAGCCCAATACTATATTGCACTCACAGAAGTAATTATATATGCCTACAAATCATCACTATCATACTGGTCCTTCTAATAGATGTTTTGTACAGAAATATAATTCTAATAACCAGGTCAACACTTCTACTGGGGTATAATACACATGCAGGGAACAAAATGGCAAAAATAGTGTAATTACTTTATGTGTAGGAAAACATTTTAACATTGCACTCACAAACATTGAATTAAATAGCATACAACAAAGTCCAGTGATCAAGGTCTCACCCATCCCATCAATGAAGCATTAACTAGAATACAGAAGAAAACATCCTCTACATTTTGTTCACTTGCAAGTTTCTTCATGGACAAATCACATAGCTTCTGTGGCATGAAACTTCCTCATTCCTACTGGATGCTTTATTATTTAGTTCTCGTTTGCTCCTCCCACTCATAGTATTGAACAGCCAATCCTGAAATTGTAAAATGATATATTTAGCTACCTGGGGCGGATGGGAGTTAGTAGAAAATTGAGGAATTTACTGTTAAGCTAGTTAGGGTTTAACAGTAAAAAAAAAAATTAAAAGCGTAAAAAAAGTTTGAAGAAAGTTTAAACAAGTTTAAATTTTTTTTATAAGTAATAAAAAGTTTTAAAAAGTTTTAAAAAGTAAAAAAAAGTAATAAAATACAAAATGCTCATTACCACTACACCTGGAACAAACTAGCGAAAAAATGATTCCACGCTAAGGTTCAAAATATGCCTTTTGAAATACACCAGGGTGTATTGTTTAAAAAATGGTATGTGTTTGTGGGGTAGTGTGAATAATCATCCAACTAAGCTACTCTAAAATGAACATGGACACAGCGTAAAAATTCAAAGTTAGAGAAAAAAAAAATTGCTATGTCTCAAATGTTCCCCTTCAACATCCAGATATACCTGGCAAAGGTATATACTGGGGTATTGCTGTACTCAGACGACATAGCTGAGAAACCTATGAAGTATTATACTGCCATAGCACAAATAGAGTTTGCAGAATATACCGTGAAAACTCACTTTGTGTGTCAAAAATGCAGAAAAAATGCTTATTACCACTACACATGGTACAAAATAGCAAACTAATTATCCCACGTAAAGGTTCAACATATGCCTTTTTAAATACCCCAGGGTGTATTCTTTAGGAAGTGGTATGCATTTGTGTGGTAGTGGTAGAGGTGAATAACCAACCGTCTCAACTACTCCAAAATGGGACATGGACCAAGCATAAAAAATCAGTTTGAAAAAAACTGAATGGCTGTGTCTCAAATGTGCCTCTTCAACATCCACATATACCTGGCAAAGGTACATACCGGGTTATTCCTGTACTCATAGCTGAGCAACCGATAAAGTGTTATACTGCCAAAGCACATATAGGGTTTGTGAAATATACAGTAGAAGCTCACTGTGTGGGTCAGAAAGGCAGAAAAAATGCTTATTACCACTACACTTGGTACACAATAGCGAAACAATAATCCCACGCTAGGTTCAAAATATGCCTCTTGAATTACCCCGGGGTGTATTCTTCAAGAAATAGTATGCCTTTCTGGTGTTGTTGGAATATGTTGCCTGCTAAAGTACTCCAAAATGGGACAGAGACATAGTGTAAAAATTCAAAGTTTAAAAAAAAACAAACCTGGAAAGGCTGTGTCTCAAATGTGCCCCTTCAGCATCCACATATACCTGGCAAAGGTACATACGGGGGTATGCCTGTACTCAGACGACATAGCTAAGCAACATACAAAATATTATACAGCCCTAGCACACTTAAGGTTTGTAAAATATACTGCGCATCAAAAAAGCTGAAAAAATGCTTACTACCACTGCACTTGGTACAAGCTAGCGGAAAAATGATCCCACGCTAAGGTTCAAAATATACCTTTTGAAATTGCCTGGGATGTCCTCTTTAAGAAATGGTATGCCTTTAGTATGTAGTTTGAACATGGACCCATCAACACCATCTATGAAAATTCACACTTAAAAACCTGAACTTGTCACGTCTCTTTTACAACACTGTAACTTCACAAAATAGTGTCTGGATCATACATTGGGAATATTGTTTTACGCAGAAGATGTAACTGAGCATAATTTGAGCATAATCCCATAATTGGGGATTTTATGACAGTGGTACGTATCAAGAAATACCCTGCAAAAATGCAACATGTATGTAAAAAATGCCATTTTTTTTTCTCACCACAAACATTGACATAACTTGGTGAAAACATAGTGACATATTAAGGCACAATTTACACAATATAAAATACCCTGGATGCTTTCTCAAATGGAAGCCCTTTGTGGGGTTATTTGAACAGTCAAACTGCTATAATACCCTAAAATGCGACATAAAATCCATCTATGAAAATTCTAACTATAGCAACTGAAATAGTCTTGTCTCTTACATGGTATTGTTGCTTCACAGAATAGTGCCAAAGGCATATAAAGGGGGTATCGTTATACTCAGTAGATGTAGCTGAACACAATATGGGATTTTGTATAGGGCTAGCACACACCAGCTTAACAAAATACACAATAGAAAAACCTTGTTATATGTGTATATGCCAAAATAGAGAAAAAAACAAACACAATTTTATTAAAGACCCGGAGGCTCCTATTATGCTGCACTCTTTCTTTAATTCCCTCAGCAGCAAAGAAAAAACAAATTGAAAACATCATATTGACAATATCTGTCTAGTAACATGAACATCCAATCAGCAACATCCTTATCCTATAGTAGGCGGAACATCGATGACCACTTCCTCTTTCTTTGCTGCTCCCTCAGTTAAGTAGAACTCTCACAGTTTTCTGACTGTGAGATCTTCTTTATTATGATTATTGTATGTTAATTGTATTTGTCTCATTAATTGTGATTACTGGTACCTCTGGGTGCTGGTGTTATTAATAGTGTTATATATATTTTTTATACCACTTTTTATTGGTTTATACCACACTGTATTTCCCCCTTTAAAAAATATTATTTTACTTTCCCAATTGGGATTGGGAAGTCCTGGAGAGGTTTTTCTCGACCTCTATGCTCTATTTGTTTTCCCTGCTGTTTTCAGAGCTCTCTGGGTCCTTTCCCGCAGAGCCGCACGTGCGCGTCCCGTCAGGGGTGCCTCTGGCAGCCATTTTGTGGTTTGGCTGTTTTTTCGCATCTGGATAAATTCCAAGCGTGCATTCAGCCACATTTGGTCCCAGGTTTGGCAGACTTGCGTTCACATAGCGCTGTTCACGGTGGTACTCTGTTCGGTCCCAGAACCATATGCTTCACAGACTTTTACATAGCTGCGGTGGCGATCTTTTTGGTGTCTCCACCTCGCGGCAGCCATTTTCCTTACGCGCTTTTCCCACCCCTTTACTCTGGACCGCCCCCTCAATCCCGTGATTGGAGTTAGTGTTCAGGATTAGTAAGTGGGGGACGGTTCCCTGTTTTCTACGCTCCCACTCCTTTTTATTAAGTGACTGTGAGTACTTGGCAATAATGTTCTTGTGGGTTTCTTAATCCTGTTCTCATTTTCTTCTAATAAATTGTCCTTGCAATTTTGCTTCTACATTATTAATAAACATGCAATCATCTAACAGTTTGCCTGGGCCCTCTGGGGAACAAAATGATCCCCAAGCCCCCCCCCCCCTTTTTTTCTCCCATGGTTTCTGCTGATGAAGCTGATTTCCCAATGTCTGAGGAAATTTAGGCTATTATGGACACTACTGTCTCTAAATCTGTGTCAAAAGCCCTGGCATCTGCCATGGACATTATGTCCTCATCTTTTTCAAAGTCCTTTACACAGGCTTTGTTGCAAGCCAATTGTAGGTCCCTCCGGCCTCTATACTGGCCGTGATACGTCCTGCCTCTCATCCCCCACGCCCTGGCCGCAATCAAAGCACTCCTCCAAAATGGTTATGAACAGTTCAAAACCTGTCAAAGATGGCACGACTATACATTCACCGTGCAAGAGAGCCTCTAGCCAGGCAAAAGCGGCTAGACACTGGAAATGGACAAAAGCCCAAACTCTGAGTCAGATCTCAGTACAGAAGAGGATAGCGCCCTTAACTTAGATTCAGACCAATCTAATAATTTATCTGACCTGGATTCAGATTATAGATTCAAAGAGGATCATAAACCCTCTACTGATGTTATTGCCACTCGCACTTCTGGCTCTGATTTGGCTAAAGATGGTAAAATACTTGAGCTATTCGCTCAAGCGAAAGGTTTCCTTTTTGGTGAGTCTTTTGTGAAAGACCTGGGCTCCTATGTCCAAACATTTACAGCCTTAGACAAAGCACAGTCAAATATGAAGAGGTGAGAGTGTTTCACCCAAAGGTTTTTACTGGGGTCGGCAGAGCAAGGGGCAGTCTGTCCGGCAGAGTTAATAGAGGTTCACGCCCAACAGGGTGAGCCTTTATTTGAGCCTGATGACCTACGTCATCCCCGCTCAGCTGAATGGTCATTGGTCGAGCACGTGGCACATTAATTTGCATCCCAGGTCCACAGGCCTCTTGATAAGGCAGCCCTAAATAAATTGCTGGCTGAATGCCCCACTGTACCACACGATGTCTGCAAGACTCCCCATGTAGACCCCAAAATTATACAATTCTTGGGCAAAACTGGGTGGAAACCAAAAAAGGGTTTGGATTTTTCCCTTTACAATTGCCAAGATAAGGTCTTAGATATTTTGGGTCCAGTGACCAAGATCTTTGAGGCTGTGGCAGAATCCTTGGCTTAAGACGATGTACTGGATCAACTCACAATTACAGGCTGGATCCAGAGGGTGATATGCTTGATCATCAATGCAAACACTGCACTTGCCACAGAGCGCCGTAAGTCAATCTTCTTAAAGATAGAGCCAAAGCTCGTTAATATGGTGTTTACAGAGCTATTTGCTCAAGTGAAAGGTTTCCTTTTTGGTGAGTCTCTTGTGAAAGACCTGGGCTCCTATGTCCAAACATTTACAGCCTTAGACAAAGCACAGTCAAATATGAAGAGGTGAGAGTGTTTCACCCAAAGGTTTTTACTGGGGTCGGCAGAGCAAGGGGCAGTCTGTCCGGCAGAGTTAATAGAGGTTCACGCCCGAACCGAGGCTCCTGCATGGGGAGAACCCCTTTTCCTGAGCAGAGGTCCGCTCCAACCTTCTTCCCTCAACGAGGCAGATCCTGGGTGTCAAGAGGCGCATGAGGTGCTTCTTCGGGATGATGTCCTTACGGTAAGCTATTTAACTCAATTTTCTTCCCCGTTGGTAGTAGGGGGCAAACTTATACATTTTTCCCATATCTGGGCACTCATTACATCAGATGCTTGGGTACTCAGGGCTGTCAATGGGTATCCAATAGATTGTGTGTCCCTTCCTACACAACTTTCCCCACCCAAGGAGATTGATTTTTCCCCACTAGACATGACCCTCGTTTCCGAGGAAGTACGAGAATTGGCACTCAAAGGTGCTATCCAAGAAGTCCCTATGCATACCCTGGGTTTCGTGAGCAATTTGTTTATTGTCCCCAAGAAAGGTGGTGGAATCTGCCCTGTTATCAGTCTGAAACAACTAAATACTTATGTAACTTACCATCATTTCAAGATGGAAGGCATTCATTGCCTAAGAGATTTACTCCAACCAGCAGATTGGATGGTCAAACTTGACCTAAGGGACACCTATCTCACAGTGCCCATTGCAGATGTTCATAAAGATTTCCTGCAATTCACGTGGCAAGGAGGGAAATGGCGGTTTCGCTGCCTTCCCTTCGGTCTCTCTTCTGTGCCTTGCTGCTTCACCAAGCTCATCAAGTCCGTTATCACTCTCCTCCGCGGTCGTGGGATCTGTCTAATCATTTACTTAGACGACATCCTGCTGTTATCCCAATCGGTCCCTCTACTTCATACTCATCTCGGTTGGACCACAACCTTATTGCAAAATCTGGGCTTTATTATAAATTAGGAAAAGTCCATACTCATTCCCACTCAACGGATAGAGTTTCTGGGCCTCCTAGTGGATTTGTCCCTGCAAACTCTATACCTACCAATGTCAAAACTGAAAAACATCAAAAAGAAGATACGGTGCATTCTTGCCACTTCACAATTCTCTCTCAACCATCTGGCCCGCGTGATCGGGCTCCTGACTGCCTGCATACAAGCCATATTTCCGGACCCCCTTCACTACAGAGCACTCCAACACCTACAGGTGTCAAACCTCAGGGGCGGCGCATCATTCGAAGATATCGTGACACTAGATGCAGAGGCGAAGGAGGAACACCACTGGTGGCTCCTACAGATGGAGGCGTGGGATGGCAGAGCTATTTTTGGCTCGGCTCCAGATTTAGTCACAGAGTCAGACTCAAGTTCTTACAGATGGGGTGGGTGTTGTGGAGATGTCTGCACAGGCGGACGATGGTCAGAACTGGAGACAACATTGCATATAAATTGGTGATGTAAGGTAGAAAACCCAGGCTTCTCACCCCATTAGGGGTTAAATGGATGGAAAGGATGGTGGCTCTCAGATGATAGGAATCCTTTCACTTTGCTTCCTTGAGCTTCTGGCAAAGCCAGAGCCACCATCCTCTCCATCCATTTATCCCCTGGTGGGGTGAGAAGCCTGATTCATCTTTCGTTTGTGAGTTTTCTACCTTACAGCAACAATTTTGTATTTTAATACTATATTACGCTATGTTATGTTTATCATTATTGTAGATCTGGCAAGGATCTGTTTTCCCTGGATTATATTTTCCAGGTTGTTTTAAGAATTTTTTTTACGTTTACTGGGTGTTTTTCCACTTTCCTTTTTGTCATTGTTTGTTAGGTGTCAGTGAGGTACACCTGGGAACACTCTAAGTTAAACGTACATTACTTTTGTCTTTAGTGTGTATACTTCCTTCTTTTTCACTGCATATAAATCATCTCGGAGGCATGAAATCCAAAGTCTTGGCAAATTTGGCCCAAGACTTTTGGCAGTTCTGTCTTCAGCACAGTATTGCTATCAGAGCGGAATATATACCGGGGTTGTCCAACATTACGGTGCATTGGCACTCCCGCCATCTGTGAGATTCCAGCAACTGGCACCACGATCCCCAAATCTTCCACTGCATTTGGGATCTGTGGGGTCCTCTGGCAATAGCCAGCCTCTCGCTTGAATGCCCAACTTCCGAAATTTTTCAGTTGGAGGCCGGACTCTACAGCATCGGCTACGAATGCATTCTCCCAGGACTGGTCCATTGCCAGAAATTCTGCATTCCCTCCATTTTCCCTCATCCCTCGTTGCCTCCTCTGCAGTGCCAATCGGGTTGCCTAGTGATAATATAGGCAACCCGATTGGCGGCCCTTTGGCCGTCGCAACCTTGGTTCTCTCCTCTACTGGAGATGGCCATGCATTGATATTCATGTCACACTAGAAGAAGATACTTAGACTATATCAAATTAAGATTTGATTGGGAGAAGAACACATTGGGATGTGAAGTACATTTAAATGTCTAAATTCAGTCCCACCTTCAATATAAGTGGGAATATAAAGATTACCTCATAGATTTTACGTGATTCATGGAAGCTCTTTTTGTGCCAGGGATCCGTTTCTAACGTGATTTAAGTCAAGGCTGTCACATTTATATTGCATAAATACATGACATGCCTAAATGTCACTATTTTGTAAATGAGAAAGTAATGAAAGTGATTGTTTACAAAGTTTGCTGTATAATGTTTTATATTGTATTTTAATGTGATGTAATTCATGTTATTTTTATTGCAATTTATGTTAACCTTATCCTCATCCATATTTCAAAATGGGATATTTTCTCTATCAGGTTTATGTATATGATAAGAAGTCAAGGTAAGAATATAGCCTTAAGATATCATCTATGCCGCTTGATAGGCAGAGTATATAACTGCATGGTAGCGGCCACGGCACCTATCTTGAGAAAGCCCTCTTGAGAGGGGTGAAACGCGTTGAAGGTGCTGGACGTGTTCTGCAGCATCTGGTAATCACACACGAGGCATCAGCATCCAGCGGGACTTACCTTAAGCGTTTGTAGCTGATGGCATTGGGCTGTCCTCAAAGGTTGTGTTAAAAATGTAATTTGTGTGTTTATTCTCCTGTATAGATAGATTGTATGTAGCATTCGTATGATTGTTCGGTAGTTTCCATTCATATTCCATACGAATGAAAACTACCGAACCATTAGACCACCCCAGAGAAAAGTGTGCACCTTATTAGGTTTTCACACTTCTCTAACCGCACGTTAATTGATGCAATCGGTATTTTGTATACGTATCTGGGTGGCCGCCGTTCGTCATACGAACACGTGGCGGCGGCCATCTTACGCACGAAAAACTCAGCAGTGTTTGGTCGTCGAGTGTCTGGAACTCAAATCGGACACTCAATCACCCGAACACCGCTGAGACCTCTAGAGTTCCGTAACTCCCAAACGGAGGGGCCAATCAGCCCCTCGTTAGGTGAATTAAAAGTACCGAACAAGGGTATTCATACGAATACTGATTTAACAGTGGATGACAAGTATTTCTATGTATTTTATCTCCCGAATGGAGACCGACCGCAGGGCCAAAACACATGGAGCCCTTTTCGGATACCACCTCATGTGCGGTCGGTCAAATTGTCTCTTCCACCTAACTCCCGAACCCCTGGTCCGATCTGGGTGAATTTTGAATATGTAGGTCACCCAGATCAAGGCTACCAGTGGGTACCACTTAGATAATTGTACCTGACTGTTTTGGGGTACATATAGAAACCAGGTAAAACTGTAGCATGTATAAGTGGATTATGTGTCACACTGAGGGGAGGAGATATATGGGAGGTAACTATTATACTATTGGTTACTGTACAAATTAATGGAAATCCCTCCCTTGCATGAGAGAATGCTTTAAAAGAAAGTTGTGTGATTAAAAGTTCAGTTCTGCTCCTGATGCTGTGTGTTGTCCAGTCATTGGGATTGATGTGGGGATATTATTGGATTGTTTTGCCTGCTGGAATTATTGCCTTATGGACTTTTAATACTTGTTCCTGAGCCTTTAGTGGAGATAACCTGTGGAGTAGCAGCTCTCCGCTACAGCGTTCCTCCGAATTTAGATCGTGGATGGTCTCCTTCAGTGCATGAGGCAGACGCTGTCTCCTCTGGAGGATCTGGTAACCCATCTGTATATCTGGCTGACCCAATTGCTTACTATGCTGTTTGAGTGGTCCTTAAGTGGATTGTATTGTTATTTCAGAATTTCAGAAAAGTTCTTTATGTGTTTTAGCAGCTGGTACTTATATTATGCCTATAGTATTTTGGTTTTTTATTTAATTCTATTTATATAGTTAGTTATGCAGATGTAGGTCTGATATGATTTAACCATACTGCACATCTTAATTTATATATTATTGCTATATTCTGCACTCTCTTTCTAGTAATCGCTTCACGTATGCTTCTAAATATGCTGCCATTCCATGATTTCAAGAATATTTTCTTGTTTCTTTTAGCGTGAATTTGTTTGCAATGCCTCTCTGGATCACATGCCCTATTCCGGTGCGTTTGGTTCTGGCTTGTTTGGTTTTCCTGCTCCTAGTTTTGAGTTCTTCTTTGGGATTCACAAGAAAGAGGGAGTGGTCATCGATGTTCCGCCTACTATAGGATAAGGATGTCCCTGATTGGATGTTCCTGTTACTAGGCGGATATTGTCATTATGATGTTTATACCTGTTTTCAATTAGTTTTTTCTTTGCTGCTGAGGGAATTAAAGAAGGGTGCAGCATAATACTCACCTCCGTGTACTTCTGGAATAAAAGGGAATCATGACATGTCACACATGTCATGTGTCCTTAAGAGGTTAATATAATTATGACTTTCCATCATGATAATAGTAAAATCCTGGAATTTTACTCCAATATTTAGATTGGCAATGAAATGGTATGTAAAAAGTGTCAAAATAACCTTAGGTAAATAGCCTGTGATGTCTACTCCTTTTGTGTGGCAATTTTGTTTTTTTGTGATGGCTACTAAACTTACAAGACAAACATACCAACCTCTAAAATTGTTTCACTTTTAAATTTTATTTTAGTCCTTGTATTTTGTGACCTGCAACTTTCAAAATAAGAGGAAATCCTCTACATATAATGTACTCCATAAATCAAGACACGTAAATTAATTTATTTTGAATTACTTTTCCTAAGGTGGGCATATTGTGCACACACTGCATAAACTGTGAAAATTTTTATTTTTTTTCCCCATTTTGTGGCTTTCTTTTTTTATAATTAATGAGAATTTATATCTGTATATGTGACATTGAATTAAAGACTTTTTTATCCTCTTAAAAGCATTATATAATATGTGCTGGTGCAATAAATGAGAGAGATGCAAATTGCGGTTGAACACAAACAGCAATAAATGCAAAAATTGCTTGTGTCCTTAAAGGTAAGACAAGGTTCTGAAGCTGTGTCCTTAAGGGGTTAATAGAAGCTTAGTAGAGGCTTACTGCCCAAGCTGTAGGACATACTCCTTAAAACAATAACAATGCTATGGGCCATACACACAGACATCTGGCGCCCTCAGATCCATTGCTCCAGTGAGCCGTGATCGATGTTCACTGGGGGCCCCTGTGGCGTTCCACGTGCAGGCGGACCATTCTCCAGGGTGTAGGGCTGCGATGAAGAGATCTTCTCTCCACTTGGCTCGAGGCTTGGGTAAGGGAAGGCAGGAACCAGTCGTGGACGTCGGATGTGCAGTGAATCATTGCCGGCAGCTTCCACTCCTAAGCTGATGCTGGGTAGTGTCTGGGTAGTGTCTGTGAGGGCCCTAACAGAGCTTAGGAGTCGCTGTGGGACTGCATAAAGGAGCCCTTCCACAAGCTTGGTGGGGGATCCAATCCCATAGGGGCTGCTGTAGTGGCCATCTTAAAATCTCAGCAGCAAAGCTTCAGCAGGATGCCTCATCGGTGCCTTCTGCAAAGCCTTCCATTGGTGATTGGGATAGCATCCCCCGGTCCAAAGGGGTCAGAGGAAAGATACATCATACATTTTATTGCACTCTCTACTGCTATTTAAATACACATCCTGGGGATATGATTATACTGACACTTCTCCTGCATATATAAAGAGTTCCGGTTAAGCACTATCATTCCCCTCTGAAAACACGATGTAGCCATATGAATGTGACGTGATTATAACACTCTTGAATATATATAGGGTATACTCAAATTAAAATTAGTCCAACACAGAATGGACACATACCATTCATATATATATAGAAACCTGTTATTTACATATTTATTTTGTATACAAGCAATCTCTGTAAAAGATATGCAGGATTGAGCAGTATGCTTTATACGAATAGTGTTTTTACTTTTATTCTTGAGTTTTTACTTTATAATATTTTTATTGAACAATATTAGTATGGAGATAATTTCCATCTACATTGTTTAAAACACACCAGAGATACTCAAAAGGCTATCTGATCGGGACATTCACATATCTTTGTGTAGTTTTGGACCAAACGAGCACCCACACCACTGCCCTCCGGCACTACAGAGACCACAAATCGAAGAGGCGCCAAAGTGGGTAGACTGCAACAACCCAACACGGACTAAGCCGACTATCAGAAGCTTGGGTTCTCACTACTTTAATAATTCCAAATGTTCACACACACAGTATTAAAATTTCTAATTTACCTGCACCTCCAGCTACCTTACAAACAAGGGAAATTTCGTGCATCACTATGTCATGCCAATCCTTGAGAGTTGGTTATCATCTGGGAACACTTTCCACCCCAATTTTTTAAATCATAAATGTACCAGTGTATGTTTTAATTTATGAATGTACCAGTGTATGGTTTATTTATAGATGCTTCAATTATTTGAATAAAGGGACAATCAGTATAGTATAGTAGTCTTATTTTCCTTTTGTGCTCTTGAGGCCATATGTACTAAGCTAGCATTAGGCAGGGGAGTCTTGGTCCCTGTGAATATCCTGAATTCTAGATCTTCAGCCCTCACTACCACAACCTCAAGTTCAGATGGCTTGCAATCAGTAGAAAGAAATAGTGGTCTCAATACTCTACTCATTTCATACAATATAAATTTGCAGGCTGTAGCTATGTTTGTTTGGCATGTCCCTTTTACAGATATATATCAAAATGTCCATTTATTGATTATTGAATAGAATCATCAGAGTTTGCAATTTGCAGGGGCATTGCTAGGTTACATGAAGACCAAGATCTTAAACTGGAGAATAGATGTTATGATACCTTATCCAAATATTGACTTAAACCCCTCTCAAAATTATATTATTTACCATGCCCTATGTCTAATCCTAGACCCTAACATGTTCTGTAAATCACATATTTTTTACCGAAGTTTTGAATTAATACAAAACCTACAATTATATTAACCCTGTACCCACAGCATTAACCTCAAACTTGCAGCATTAAAGGACCACTATAGGCACCCAGACCACTTCAGCTCAATGAAGTGGTCTGGGTGCCAGGTCCCTCTAGTTTTAACCCTGCAGCTAAAAACATAGCAGTTTCAGAGAAACAGCTATGTTGCACTGAGCGTTAATCCAGCCTCTAGTGGCTGTCTCACTGACAGCCGCTAGAGACGCTTCCGCGATTCTCACTGTGAAAATCACAATGAGAAGACACTGGACATCCATAGGAAAGTCATTCGAATGCGCATTAAGAGCTGAAGTTGACAGGGGGAGGAGAAGTCACCAGTGCCGAGGGAGCCCAGTGCTGGAGAAAGGTAAGTGGCTGAAGGGGTCTTGAAGGTGGGGGGGGTGGAGGGAACCTGAGGGTGGGGGGGGGGGAGACCTAATGAGCCAATAGTGCCAGGAACAAAGTATAAAGGTTTTACTTTTAAGTATTTTGCAGAATGAAATTTGGTCCATAAAACCTCATTTACCCACATTGTAGAGGAACTAATTTCTCTGCCAGACACCACTAGTCACTCATTTAATGCCTTAAGTTTACTGAAAATGCCTGATCTTCCTCCTACCAAACATTACAGGAAGTTTCAATGAGTCTGTCACAATTTAGTTTATTCTCAGTCTGGTGCAGTACCACACAGTGCCACTACATGTCTGTGGTGCTTTTCCAGGCTGCTGCACCCTGAGATCTCTCTCTATTCCCAGCTGGCCTTAGTTTGTGATTAACTTCAACCTATTTAGTTGAGCCTCACCCTTTTTTTTTTTTTGTTATTCTTTATTTTATTCGTGCAAATAATTAACAGGCAAGTTTGCTCTGCCACAATAGCTGAAGCAAACCAGATGATACACAGAAAGAAACAACACTATGGCATTGAAAGCATTGCACATTTTTTGGGTTAAGTGAACAAGATAAACATATAATATAGCTTGACATTGTAATCTGCATGGTTATTGCTTGGATCAGTTAGTGATTAATCATGCATTGCAGACATCATTAAAGGACGGAGTCAATAGTGCACGTTCTGATCAAAACAAAACGTAAACAAAAACTGGAATTTGCGCTTTATGTCTGTTCACCCGTAATTCACAAGTGTCACATTAAGTGCCCCCACACTTATTATATATAATTTTGTTCAGGAGAAACAGGGCTTTAATTTATCATTAACTATTCATATATAGAACATAATTTATTATGAATAAAATTTAAATAAAATTTAAAAAATAAGATTTTTTTTTAAATTTGTATTTCCGTCTGACATTTTAGCTGTTAATGTCATAATATTGTTAGGTTTTACTGCAAAAAAATGCACATATTTGTAATCAGCGATGTCTCACGAGTACAACAGTACCCCCCATTAACAGGTTTTATGGTGTTTTGGAAAGTTACAGTGTCAAATATAGAACGTTCCATTTTCAAATTGAAATTTGCCTGATTAGTAATGTTACCTTTGAGATGGTGTGGTAGCCCAGGAATGAGAATTACCGCCATAATGGCATACCATTTGAAAAAGTAGACAACCCAAGGTATTGAAAGTGGGGTATGTTTAGTCTTTTTTAGTAGCCACTTAGTCACAAACACTGGCCAGAGTTAGCGTTCATATTTGTTTTTGTGTGAAAAATGCAAAAAACTAATATTTGGCCAGTGTTTGTGACTAAGTGGCTAATAAGAAAGACTAGACATACCCCACTTGCAATACCTTGGGTTGTCTACTTTTGCAAATGGCATGCCATCATGGGGGTAATTCTCATTCCTGGGCTACCATACGCTCTCAAAGGCAACATAACCAATCTGGCAAATTTCAATGTCAAAAAAACGAAATGCAAGCCTTATATGTGACTCTCTAACTTTCCAAAACACCATGAAACCTGTACATGGGGGGGTGGGGGTAGGGGGGCGGTATACTGTTATTCTCAGGAGACTTCACTAAACACAAATATTAGTGTTTTAAAACAGTAAAACATATTACAACAATAATATAGTCCATAAAAGTGCCGTTCCTTTGTAAAAAATGCAAAAAACGTCACGTTTACTTAAAATATCGTTGTAATACAATTTACCAGTTTTAAACATTAATATTTGAGTTCAGCAAAGTCTCCTGAGTAAAAGAGTGCCCCCTATGTACAGGTTTTATGGTGTCTTGGAGAGTTACAGGGTCAAATATAGTGCTTGCGAATTAAATTCTCTGCACTTTCTCCCTGTGTTGTCAGGCATGTCAATCAAATTTTAATCATATCACATAATTATGTTAAAAGATTACTTAAATATACACATAGAATTTTAATATATATGCATTTATAGGTATTTAAATTCTACGTGTATACTAATGTAATCTTTTATGTAATTATATGTATTTATCTATTTATATATATTTGCGGTTATTTGTATTTTATATATATATAGATATATATAGAATGTCATTCTAAGTGTATTTTGTTACCAATATATATATATATATCAATAACAAAATACAGTTAGAATGAAATGATATATGTATATATGATTTATATTAAATTTTGTTTCAATATTTAATTTATTTTATTATTTAATTTATTTATTATTGTAATTATACGTAAATATATATAATATATGTGTATATATCTATTATATATGTAATATATATACATATTATATATATGTAACGTCATACAAAGTGTATTTTAATATTAATATATGTACTAATATTAGTATTAAAATACACTTAAAATACACTATGTATGACGTTATATATATATATATATAATATGTATTAGAAAAAGAAGGAGAGATAGGGAGAGAGTGTTGGGTTGCTAATAGAAGTGGGGGGTAACCCCTAATACAAAATAGATACAAAAAGAGAGAAGGAGATACAAGGGAGCCCACCGGGAATAATATCCCAGTCCCGTGGGTCTCAAATGTATCAAAAGCAACCCAAAGTAAATTAAAATAATAAAATCTAACTTTTAATGACTATAGTTAAAAAGTAATAATATACAAAGTATATAGGAGAAAAACACCAAATACACCAGCCAAATGGCTGTGTGTAAAAACAAGGGGGGGGGCAGTAGAGCTAATGGAATCCTAATTACAACTAAACAAATATCTCTTTTTTTTTTTTTTTGGATAGACATATATAGAGATATATTTGTTTAGTTGTAATTAGGATTCCATTAGCTCTACTATCTTCTCTGGGGGGTTTTGGTGCTTGGTGAGTGTCCCATTTGTTAGAGTGGTCGTTTGGGTCGCTCCTTGCGACCTTTGCTTGTTCCAGAGGGCCATAGGCAGGTCTGTAATGGGAGCTCTTGTATTGGCCGTGTCCAGCTGCCCTCCACCGCTTCTCTGTTGTCTTCAGCTTTGAGTAACATCGCTTTGTGGGTGGCCATGTGGCCGTGCCTTGCACCACGTATACCTGGGTTTTGGAGCCCTGGGGCTTGCGGGGAGCCCTCTGGGTGTTTGCGCGGCGAAGCGGGTGTACCTCTGTATGGATCCCGTGCTCGGAGTGGATCTGACGTGCAGCCTCTGGTGCGTGCCCCTGCTTTTCATGTGGGGTTTGAGAGAAAGGTTTGCGCTGTAGTCGCGTCCAGAAGGCCCTGCAGAGTTGGTCAAACCGGGCTTCAAAGCACTGCCTCCATTGCTGGAGCCCTGGGTCATCTGCAGCGTGTTCAGGACATGGCTTGGCGGCCATCTTAGATGCCACATGCGATTTGCCGCCGGACTGCAGTTCCCCCTGTGGTGGGTAAATCTGTGTCTCCAGCGGGGACTAAGTGGCTACTAAAAAAGACTGGACATACCCCAGTTGTATTACCTTGGGTTGTCTACCTTTGCAAATAGTATGCCATCATGGGGATAATTCTCATTCCTGAGCTACCATGCGGTCTCAAAGGCAACATTACCAAACTGGCAAATTGTAATGTGAAAAAAATGAAATACAAGCCTTATATATGACTCTCTAACTTAAAAAAAAACTAAGAAACCTGTACATGGGGGGTACTGTTATACTTGGGAGACTTCACTAACAACAAACATTAGTGTTTCAAAACAGTAAAACGGATTACAACAATATCCTCAGTAAAAGTTCGGTTCGTGTGTGAAAAATGCAAAAAACTTTACTTTTACTATTAAAATATCATCATTGTAATACAATTTACCATTTGAAACACTAATATTTGTGTTCATTGAAGTCTCTCGAGTAAAACGGTATGCTCCATGTACAGGTTTTATGGTGTCTTGGAAAAGGTGAAATATAGTGCTTGCAAATTAAATTCTCTGCACTTTCTGCCTGGGTTGTCAGGCACATCAATCAAATTTTAATTAATAAAATCACATAATTATGTTAAAAGATTACTTAAATAGAGCCTGGCACTGAACCGGACTGGACTCCATTTCCCCCAGCTCCGAAAATTAAATAAGCAATCTAAGTGTTATCTTGGCGATTAGCTACCATCCGACCCTGCAAACACCAGACACAGAATTTTAATATATATACATATATATATTTATTTAAATTCAACGTGTATACTTATTGAATCATTTATATATA
The DNA here is from genome assembly GCA_933207985.1 of Pelobates cultripes. NCBI lineage: Eukaryota > Metazoa > Chordata > Amphibia > Anura > Pelobatidae > Pelobates > Pelobates cultripes. The sequence goes on from OW240912.1 coordinate 351,673,755, forward strand.
TATATATATATATATATATATATATATATATATACAAAAGTAGATAGCTTGGCACTCACCCTTTCTCTCATTAAATAAATATCTTGATGCCTTGGTGCAATCCCACGTTATAGAATATATGGAGAAATAAGAGATGCACTCTCAGGTCTTTTACAATAAATCCGTTGGTATTTATTAAATAAATTAAAAAGTTACATCATCTGACCGATGTTTCAACCCTACAGGGTCTTCATCAAGATCAATGTACCCAAATATATACAATCAATATATAGTAAATCTAATAATGTACTCACCAATAGTGAGCAAACTCCCTCAATCCATCCCTCTTATTTCTCTCTCTTTTTGTATTTTATATATAGGTAGATGTCATTCTAAGTGTATTTTGTTACCAATATATATATATATATATATATATATATAAATATTGAAGGATAGCACTCCAAGGACTTAATATAAAATGTAACTTTTATTACCTTCTAAATAAAAACGGTCAACGTTTCAGCTTGATCCCCTCAAGCTTTCCTCAGGACACACTGTGCACAAAAAATATCCCAACATATAAAGCATAAAACTTAAGACTTACTCACCCCCACCTGTGTAACATCCGACTCACAGGACGCCCGGACCAAGACTGCCGCGGGCTGTCTGACGTAAGTCTGCAGCCATGTGGTGTCACGCTCGATAATGCGGCCAGGGGTCGTTGCCATAGAAACTTGGGTATACAAACAATTATAAATATAAAACTGCATTAAAGCAACCAAACTAGCTGCTTCACGGCAGGAGAACAAAAGCTGTATTTATACTTTCTGTTAATTTCAATCGGCATAATGACAAACAGAATTATAAACATACTTTCAACATAGCATTCTATTTAAATTGGAAACAAACCTGAACACAACTTGTATATTGAACATTAGCTTTACAATGATCTGGTTATAAATCTAGACACCTGATAACAAAATACATCATGTTTAGTCTTCCCTACAGATATAGACAGAACTCCAACTCCTATTTCTATCATCCATCAACTCTCCAAAACGATAGAGTACTCTGTATTTATGTATTAGTATATTAAGACAACAACCAAGCCAAATCATACTGTAACCACAGACCTAAACAAAAATAGGTAGAATATGAATCTCAATCCTGCATACGAAATTACCAGGGGATATACACTAGACCTCAACTCCCAATTCCATGATCCATCCACTTAAAAATAATGGAGTGTTGCTATGGCAATGCTTAAAACTAATCTTACTAAGCAACCTGACAAATAAAAATAGAGAGATGCTACTGAAACCGGGCATTAGATATAGTAAATATCTTACAAATTACATGAATACCATTAGAATGGTGAATAATGTGAACCCTATTCTATTCTCAATATGCGTCTAGTGTAATTAAATTTGTAGGTTTACCCAAATCAATTTACGTTATTAAGTGAATCAAAAACGGAGCCTAAACTCACAAAGAACTGTTGGTCACATAATCTCACTATACAAAGGACTTAACTAGTCCAAAAACAATTATATCCCAATGCTCAAAAAAAAAAAATATTTTTTTTTTACAAAGGAACGCCTAACATTACTTTGGATCAACCTTACTCCTTACTTGTTTTTCCCTCTTAAAACGATTGAGGTCAGTTTGATATATTTTTACACTGTTCTCCAACTTCAACAGTGTTAGAGTTGACTCAGGTGTTGCTAATAATATAGCTTGTCGAGTCTCAAGTTCAGTGATCCTCCAGGAAGGCCAATTGTATCGGCAGTTGGGGGCATTTTGGAACCTCTGGCAAGATGGCTGGATTTCCTGTTTAAGGAAACGATTTAAAGTTTACCCACGTACATTAAAGATACCCTGAATTTTATACATCTTATTTCCACTGTGAATTTACCAATGGAACCAGTATCATTGGTCACCTGCGACGTAAGGAGTCTCTATACAATCATACCTCATGCAGGAGGGGTACAAGCCATGAGATGGATTCTCCTTGACTCTAAGAAATATGAAGGTCCATCCATTGATTATGTGATGGAAATCTTGGAATTGGTTCTTGCACAGAACTGTTTCAGTTTTGAACTAGATTGGTATAGACAGATAGCGGGTACATCCAATGGCTACATGTTTGGATTTGAATCACAACACATATTGGAGCCATTTAAGGATACCATCATGATATACGGTCGTTATATCGATGAAATCTTTATGATTATTAAGGGTGATACCAGTGCTGCAGAGGCCGTGGTGCGGAACATCAATTCGTGTACTCTAAATGTGGAATTGACAATGACTATGGATCCATTGACCATAGATTTTCTTGATGTACGAATTTTCAGAGAAGGCAATAAGCTAACCTACACATTATACTCTAAACCGACCGATAGGAATACTCTCTTACAAGCTAATAGTTTTCATCCTAATGCTTTAAAAGAGTCCTTACCTTATTCACAATTCCTCAGGGTCCTGAGGAATAATTCGAATAAGGATAAGGCTAATGAACAATTAAGATACATGTGGGACAAATTCCAACAACGTGGTTACAGCAATTATACACTACAGAAAGCATTGGATAGATGCCATCAAACCCGTACCACACCGGAGAAGTCCCCTATAGAGAGATTGGTTTTTCCAACAACCTATACTACAGCTTCGTCACAATTTAAAGAAATTATTGACAAAAATTGGAGAATCTTGAAAAATGATGTCACATTACCGGAACAGTTTCGCCATTCGCCAATGATGTGCTATAAGAGAAACAAGAGTCTCAAGGACTTATTGGTCAGGACGGACCCCACACATTGTTATTCAAAGGAACAAATGTCTACTAATTTAGGCTGTTATAGGTGTTTAGGATGTGTTACCACCCACATACAGGAAAAAGGTAGAATATCAAACACTGATTAACTTGTACTACTGATTATGTAGTATATAAATTAAGTTGTCCCTGTGGGCTAACCAGAAATCAGACCTCCCCGTGGCCAAACATTTCTTGGAACAAGGACATACGCTACCAACCCTAAAACTGATGGCTATTGATCACATACCAGTCCCACGAAGAGGAGGGGACAGGAAAAAAATGTTACTACAACGAGAACTTCATTGGATTAGAACCTTGAGAACCGTTTATCCAAATGGTCTCAATGAGAAATACACTCTTTCAGCATTTTTATAATGTGTGGATGAAATGCGATGCCCACCCTGGGGGATAGGCATGCATTTTTACATCATTCCGCTACATTATTTCAAGTTGTATATAGTTTCATTTTGTCACTTATGTGGTGTGATTGTGAGCCCACACTGGGGATAGGCTAACCAATCGTTTACCTATAGTGACTATTAATTGATGTAATTATTTGTATGTTGTTTTTCACCTACAACTGTTGTTGCCAATTCATTTGTAATTTCTTTTGTTATAGGCATGATCCTATTGAATATGATATTAGAGTAACGTTGATCCAAAGTAATGTTAGGTGTTCCTTTGTAAAAAAGAACCAACAGTTCTTTGTGAGTTTAGGCTCTGTTTTTGATTCACTTAATAACGTAAATTGATTTGGGTAAACCTACAAATTTAATTACACTAGATGCATATTGAGAATAGAATAGGGTTCACATTATTCACCATTCTAATGGTATTCATGTAATTTGTAAGATATTTACTATATCTAATGCCCGGTTTCAGTAGCATCTCTCTATTTTTATTTGTTAGGTTGCTCAGTAAGATTAGTTTTAAGCATTGCCATAGCAACACTCCATTATTTTTAAGTGGATGGATCATGGGATTGGGAGTTGAGGTCTAGTGTATATCCCCTGGTAATTTTGTATGCAGGATTGAGATTCATATTCTACCTAGTTTTGTTTAGGTCTATGGTTACAGTATGATTTGGCTTGGTTGTTGTCTTAATATACTAATACATAAATACAGAGTACTCTATCGTTTTGGAGAGTTGATGGATGATAGAAATAGGAGTTGGAGTTCTGTCTATACCTGTAGGGAAGTCTAAACATGATGTATTTTGTTATCAGGTGTCTAGATTTATAACCAGATCATTGTAAAGCTAATGTTCAATATACAAGTTGTGTTCAGGTTTGTTTCCAATTTAAATAGAATGCTATGTTGAAAGTATGTTTATAATTCTGTTTGTCATTATGCCGATTGAAATGAACAGAAAGTATATATACAGCTTTTGTTCTCCTGCCGTGAAGCTGCTAGTTTGGTAGCTTTTATGCAGTTTTATATTTATAATTGTTTGTATACCCAGGTTTCTATGGCAATGACCCCTGGCCGCGTTATCAAGCATGACACCACATGGCTGCAGACTTAAGTCAGACATCCCGCGGCAGTCTCGGACCGGGCGTCCTGGGAGTCGGATGTTACACAGGTGGGGGTGAGTAAGTCTTAAGATTTGCCGGGGGGCTGCCTGGGCTGTCAGATAACCCTCCCAAAGCGGATCACGGTGGAGGTAAGTACCACGGAGCACCTGGGGTAGAAAGCCATTACGGGGTTATATACCGCCGCAACGGCTTTAAAGCCCATTATAATTTGGACGGCATAGAATGTCGTAACGACGTCAAGGGGTTAAATATCAATACACTTTTTTGTTGCCTTGATTTGTGTGTATATTGGATCCTGTGCATTCTGGGTTCCACCCTATAGAGGTTGCTGCACTGGTCAGCACCCCTTCTTGACCAAACCCTTGACAGAGTCCTCTTATTCCTACAGTCAGGGAAGGGGGAAGAGTACATAATGCCAACTACCATTTCACTGTTGGCATTATTTTAGTATTCCATACAGTGATAAAGATAGTTATAGCAGTTTTAAATACCTTTAATTTTAGAACATCTATTATTAAACTGTGTTTACTGTATGTGGGCATTATGTATAGGTGCAAACATTACTTTTACATTTTGTTGCAATTTTTAGTAAGTTGTACTGCGAGTAATTTATGAATTCAGAGTCCCCACAAATACCTATAAGCAATTTTTATTTACCTATTTTTGTCACACCTATGTATATATAAAAAAGTCTAATCCAAATAAAATGTAACTTGTATATATGATGACTATCATAAAAAGTGACATAGCTCAAAATCGTCATTAAGTCCATATGGTTGCATAGTGTTTAAATTAAAAATCCATTGCATCTCTGTATAGGACAAACAGAGATGCAATGGATTTTTAATTTAAACACTATGCAACCATATGGACTTAATGACGATTTTGAGCTATGTCACTTTTTATGATAGTCATCATATATACAAGTTACATTTTATTTGGATTAGACTTTTTTATATATATTTTTTAATGTTATACTATAAATATATATATATATATACTTTTTTTTTTTTTTGTCATTTTAAGACATTATGGATATTACATATCGTCATTAAGACATATTAGTAAAGCAGATTGCATTTTTTATATTTGATGTATTTTTATATTTCATAGTTGGTGTATTTTTAAGATTGATGGAATTCTGATTCTTGTATATATTTTCTTTTTATGTGTATACTCCTTTTTGAGTATGGCTGTATAGGGTGAATTGGTGTGTAACACAGTCTAATAAGAATGGAAGCTCTTCATTCAATTGTGCCCATACTCTGCCCTGAACTGAAATGGTGGAAATAAAACGGGGCGGATCTAAGAAAATATACACGGACTATGGGAAACATTAATGAGGACGGCATTTCGTGGAACCGGAAGTGACGTCACACGCACGTTACATCGTGCGCGATGACGTCACGAAAGGTTAGAATACGTAGTACTACGCATGCGCCTAACGCCGTCCGTGGTTGGTAGTATCACGGATGACGCAGCCCTAACTCCTCCTATCCAGGAAGTAAAAAAGAAGACCGGCGGCATGGACGGCACCGATTGAGAAAGCTGAGGATCAGCGAAACGCGTCTCGGACAACAAGACTTTATATTTGGTCTGTTATTTTATATATTTTTATTTATAATAAATATTTGTTAATTTTTTAATTTTCAAGAATTGTCCATGCTGCTATAAAGAAGGGTAGTGACACCCTATATTGTCACATCTACTATTTTAACTCAGAGCCTAGTTCAAGGCTCTGGACAAGGTGAGAAGCCTTAATTTATTTCACTTATATACATTCTGTTTGGGATTTCTGCACCAAAGAAGCTTCTCTCTTTTCTCTGTTTGAGGTCTGCATTTGATATGGATGCTATAGGTGTGTGTCACCTTTAAGTACACACAAGTGGAAGAGATCAGAGCCGGTCCTCAATTGGCTCTGTATCATGTGAGTGGATCCATTATTGGGATTATTTACACCACTATCTCTCTAATATACTACACTATATATTGTTTATTTTATTCCCCTGTAGGGAATTCATTGTATAACGTTGTTAACCCTTAGGGGTAAGTGATAATTTTATTCAGCGCTACACACTTTGCTTTGTACACCGGTTGGTTTTATAGATGACATTGTGATCATATGGACAGGCACAGTTGAACTATTTTTCCATTTTGTACAGATACTCAATACCAATGATTTAAATCTCAGATTTACAACAGAGGTGGGAACTCCCACCTTGACCTTTCTAGATCTCACTCTAGTCCCGAATTCCAATGGGACATTAAAGACCAATTTATTTAGGAAAAGTACGGCCACAAATAGCCTACTTAATTGGAGGAGTCACCATCCGATCCCCCCAAAAAAGGGGATTCCCATTGGCCAATATTTACGCCTTCGGCGTAACTGTACAGATATTGAGGACTTTAAAATAAAGGCTAGAGATCTGCGTACTATGTTTAGATCAAAGGAATATCCCCACAAATGTCTGAAGAGGGCCTATCATAGAGCCCTCCTCATAGACAGGGAGAGTCTTATAAGAGAAGAACCACTTGCGTATAGGAGAGTGAAGGAGACAGATAGCAAACAACTCAGATGTGTAGCCACCTATGATGCAGGTTGGGACTATGTAAGATCTATCATGCATAGATTTTGGCTCTTACTGAGACAGGACGAACAACTAAGGGATATCATCCCATCACAAGTATCTTTAATAGCAAGGAGAGGTAAGAACCTCAAAGACTCCCTTGTACATAGCCATTTCCAGAGAATTGCAGCACCTACTCACTGGCTATCTAACAATCTTAAAGGCACTTACAAATGTGGCATATGCAAGGCCTGTGACTATATAAAAAAAGACTCTAAAAACTTTACCAACAGCTCATGAAGTCTACATTTTGACACCCCCTCCTTCTTCAATTGTAGCTCTAAGGGCTTGGTCTATCTGATTACCTGCCAATGTCCGATGTTATATGTGGGAAAAACATTTCGTCCCTTTAGAAGAAGAATATTAGAACATGTCAACTCAGTTAAAACAACAAGACATATTGAGACTCCGGTCTCCAGACATGTCAAAAATATGCATCGGGGAGATCCCACGGTTTTGAAGTTCCAAGGTATAGAACTTATAAGACAGGACCAAAGAAAAGGTAACTTGGATCAACACATTAGGAGGAGGGAGTGCTACTGGATCTATCGATTACAGACCCTGTCCCCAAATGGACTGAATGAGGGATTTACCTATTCCCCATTTATTACATGATCTCTTTATGTAAATATTGACAACTAGCTAATCAATGGAACGTATTGTAAATAATTATTTTCTATACATATTAAACACTTGACACACTGAGCACTTTCACACATTCCAAATAAATAACAAATTCAACTTTATAATAGGATGAATGATAGACCTGCATTATGGAATATTTGATTTAGCTTCTGAATCTAGGAGACTCTCTTCCATAGATTCACAGCTTTGATAGTCCAATTTTCCAGTCATGTATTAAGTTGTGGATACATGCCTGTAAGGACTATAGCATGCATTATTCTAAGTTTGAGCAACCATAGGCTGAATAAAAAAGATTTCATCTCATGAATTATATCCCGCTTCTCCTCACCATCATTAGAAATACCCCTATATAATGTATGGAGGCAATATCAATTGCATTAAGTGTATGATCATATGGTCACATTAACTGCCCCAGAGTTGGCAACAAAATATGTTATCTTAAAATTGTATATATCTCTTTAATTCATATTGACAATTCTAAAATATTTGACACAAATTCATATAATGAACGGAGGTAATTTTAATTCATTGACTATATCATCACTTTAAATTAGTACAAAAATAACTCCAACTATTGATTAATTCATTACAGGGAGTGCAGAATTATTAGGCAAGTTGTATTTTTGAGGATTAATTTTATTATTGAACAACAACCATGTTCTCAATGAACCCAAAAAACTAATTAATATCAAAGCTGAATATTTTTGGAAGTAGTTTTTAGTTTGTTTTTAGTTTTAGCTATGTTAGGGGGATATCTGTGTGTGCAGGTGACTATTACTGTGCATAATTATTAGGCAACTTAACAAAAAACAAATATATACCCATTTCAATTATTTATTATTACCAGTGAAACCAATATAACATCTCAACATTCACAAATATACATTTCTGACATTCAAAACAAAACAAAAACAAATCAGTGACCAATATAGCCACCTTTCTTTGCAAGGACACTCAAAAGCCTGCCATCCATGGATTCTGTGTCAGTGTTTTGATCTGTTCACCATCAACATTGCGTGCAGCAGCAACCACAGCCTCCCAGACACTGTTCAGAGAGGTGTACTGTTTTCCCTCCTTGTAAATCTCACATTTGATGATGGACCACAGGCTCTCAATAGGGTTCAGATCAGGTGAACAAGGAGGCCGCCGCGATTTCTTCTTCTTTATACCTTTCTTGCCACACGCTTGTGAAAATTTGGACGCTGTAACGGACCGCTTTCAAAACATAGGGGCAAAACCATGAAAGCGATCGGCCCCTTCCAGAGATCCAGGCACAGCTACTGCAGAACACCAAAACTCACGAACTGGATACAAAATAGCACTCCAACTCCCGAACTGGAACCTCCCAAATAGCTGCTAGCAGACGAACAGGAAAAGCAGACAATCAGCTTACACTCCTGGCAATCAGTCTCCAACAGCATACAGTGAATCCCCCCAAGAACGAGACAAGGCTCCGTGTTGAGGGTCAAGCAGTGGTCTGAGGTGCTGGCACACCCAGCCTGGTTTTTTATTACAGTCTTGCAAATACAGGACAGCCCACAGGGAGGTATAAAACAACCAATCACATCACAGTTACATCCCACATATTCCCTCCCCTTATCCTGAGAGGAAACTCAATTACACATACAGTTAAAACATACTTTCTACCCAACTTTCATAACCTAAAACCACATACATCACATTCACATAAAATTACATATGCACAATCAATCCATTCCTAGGAACAACATATTCAAAAATGGCAATAAATCAGACAAGGTTCGTGTTAGTAAAAAGTCCTTTAGACTAAATGAAAGCATGCAGTTTCTGCCCAAACCAGTTTCAGAGTTTCATCCGACAAGTAATTCAATTATCTCCCAGGATACTGACTCATTAAGCACATGGTTGCAAAAGAGACACAAAACAATTACTTTAAAATACATAAAGTCACATTCATTACATAAAACACAGACATGTAACATATCCCCAGATAGCTCAGGTCTGAGCGCACATTATTAAGTGAATGGCGCTCAGACCACACAAATACAGTTTAATCACCATGGAGCTAAAGTCTTTACAGTCAGTTTCATATGAATGGGCTCCATGGGATTCCTATCTGGGGTATAACACATTCAAACAGATCTACCGAACCCCAGGCAGAAAAGCACGAATACAGCTTTTCTGCAGGCAAAAATAAAGTCTTTTAAAAGGGGGCCATAGTCCAAAGGCAGCAGGCGAGCAACCAGGCTTCTCCAATGCAATGTGGCGAGATTGGTCTCGTCACATCTCTCCCCTTTCCAAACAGACTAACAGGGTATCTGACCTCCTGCCGGTCAGTGCCCTTGTTAGTCCAGCAGCCCACCCACAACACATAATCAACAGCACAGCCCACCCACAATAAAGGGTTACTACACCTGGGTAAAGGAGAAGTTTGTCCATGTCCAGGTGCCTCACCACGGCTGTGCTGGGTACGGGTACGCTGACTTGGTGGGTTGCTGCGTGGGCAGAGACCAGCGGCACTCTGCCCTGTTGCCAGCGCTACTGGGAGGGTAGCCTGGTTGAAGCCTGGTTGTTGGAGGGGGAGACCGATTGTCTCCCCTTTAAATACACCGCTCTGCTGCAGGAGACTGACTGTCTCCCCTTTAGATGCACAGTCCTGCCGCTGGAGACCGACTGTCTCCCCTTTGGTTACCCATCTCTGCTGCTGGAGGGGGAGACCGACTGTCTCCCCTTTGGCTAAACAGCCCTGTTGCTGCGGAGAGGGGGTAACATGCTCCTCTCTCATACATACTTCCAGCTGCGGGGAAGGGAGACCGACTGTCTCTGCTCCCAATACAGAGTCCTGCTGCTGGGGAAAGGAGACTGGGCTCTCTATTCCCGGTAGGACACTCTGCCACTGGGGAATGGAGACGGGGCTCCCAATTCCCAATAATCTGTGCTTCCGCTGGGGAATGGAGACTGGGCTCCCAATTCCCAAAACATCATACTGCCGCTGGGGAATGGAGACTGGGCTCCCAATTTCCAAAAAATCACGCTGCCACTGGGGAGGGAGGACACTGCTCTCCTCTCCCTGGACTTCACACTGCCTTCCCGGCATATCACTTGGCTGCTGGGGGGCAGGAACAACTACCTCTGCCCCCTGTAACTCAGTTTGTCGCTGGGGAGGGAGGACACTGCTCTCCTCTCCCTGCACTTCACACTGCCTTCCCGGCATATCACTCTGCTGCTGGGGGGCAGGAACAACTACCTCTGCCCCTGTAACTCAGCCTGCCGCTGCGGAGGGAGGACGCTGCTCCCTCCCTACCTTACACTGCCGCTTGGGGAATGGAGATCAGTTCCACCCCGCATATCACACTGCCGCTGGGGAATGAAGACTGGGCTCCCAATTCCCGGCATATCACACTGCCGCTGGGGAATGGAGACTGGCCCTGGGTTCTCCGCATATCACATTCGCCGCTGGGAATGGAGACTGGGCTCCCAATTCCTGCATATCATACTGCTCGCTGGGGAATGGAGACTGGGCTCCCAATTCCCCTGCAGTACCTGTCGCTGGAGTTCCTCTCCCAACGCCAGCTGACCTTCTCTTTCTGCCCGGTGTTGCAGATTCATGAACACTAGTTTCTCATGGACTGCACGCGATTTCTCAGCTGGATTAGTCCAGCAGTTCAGCCGAACCACATCATACTATCATACTCTCTCTCATATCTGGTACTTCACTGCTGGTTCCATCCTGGTGCTGTCAGGGTCGCTGTACTGGGACATGCGCTGTCTCTTAAATTGTAATCCACGGAATGGTGTCGCCTGTAGCGTCCTGCCAGTCTGTGGAATCATCCCACTGCGTTACAACCAATTGTAACGGACCGTTTTGCACACAGGGGGTAAAAACCGTTTAGGCGATCGGCCCCCTTCCAGAGATCCAGGCACAGCTACTGCAGAACACCAAAACTCACGAACTGGATACAAAATAGCACTCCAACTCCCGAACTGGAACCTCCCAAATAGCTGCCAGCAGACGAACAGGAAAAGCAGACAAT
>OW240912.1:351685471-351697335 GCA_933207985.1 Pelobates cultripes
TTCAGACTAGGTTTATTGCCTTCTTTTGGATCAACAGCAAAAACATATGTGACAAAGGCTGAACTTGATGGTCGCAAGTCTCTTTTCAGCTATGTAACTATGTAAACATTTATTTCTGATAAAACTTTTAACTAAATGTTGATATTTCTTTAGTACTGTATATAAGATGGAAGTGGCAGAGGTATGGTACAGAGTTGATATAAAATAATAAGGCAAATAGACATTTTGAAGGAATTGATCCTACTTACCCAAAAGAGTAAAATTTTCCCATATAGGACTAGTAGAATACAGTTAAGCTAACAATTTTGCATTGTAATGCTGAATCATAGTGTGTTTTATCTTACTTAATTGTATACCCAAGTAGGAGATGTAGTTAGGTATCCAGTTAAAAAGGTAACTATTTTTATGATATTCCACCGCAGAATGATATAAAACAATAAGCATTGCATGCATTTTGCCAGGATTGTTTTTTGTAAAACAAAAAACAAAAAACATTCTGTAGTATTCCAGGAGGTGAAGAAATCCTGGCAAGGGGCATTGAGGATTTAACAGATAAAAGATGTTATCATTTTCAAACAATGCTAAATTTGTTTTCATCTGAGGGTCTTGTTTGATTTTATGATTAAGATCTTGTGTATGATAAAATAAAATTAAAAGGAGAAAGAGGGCTTGTCTGGTTCCATTAAAAATCAGAAAGGCCTATAACTGTCAGGATTACAGAATGATCCAGCACGTAGAATTGTATAACACAGAGGACAGATAGGTAACGTATACCGGACCTTAGCATGGCCGGACTAACGTATCAAAGAATAGTCAGGAATAGCCGAGGTCAAGGGATACAGAAAGAGACAACGAAAAGCCAGGAGTCAGGGATGCCAGAAAACAGGGAAGTCAAAAACAATGCCAAAGTCAAATAACCAGAATAACCAGAATCAATAACGCGCTCTCAGACAACCACAAGGGAAACCACGACAGGGCACTGAGAAGGATGAGAACTGGGCCCAAATACCCCTCCTCTAGATCTGATAGGCTGTAACCGGCCTTTGACCCCAAAGGCAGTTACCAGGTTCCAATTTGCATAATTGCTGCTCAGCATTAACTCTTCTGTGGATTTGGTTGCTGCTCGGCACAACTTTTCCTGTGTGGACAGTAAATTCCATTAACCACATTTTTATAAGTGGATGAATACGTGACATTACCCCTCACCTGAAGAACGCCCACCGGGCGGGCACGACCAGGTTTGAGAGGAAATTTGCCGTGAAAATAGCGAATCTTGCGGCCAGCATGTATATCAGATGCTGGAACCCAAGAACGATCGGCTGGTCCATAACCTTTCCAATCCACCAAGTACTGTAAAGTGCCCCGAGAAAACCTGAAATCAATTATGGAGGAGACCTCATACTCTTCCTGTCCAGAAACAACTAAGGGAGGAGGAGGGACACTTGAGACAGTATATTTATTGCAAACAAGAGGTTTGAGCAAGGACACATGAAAGGTATTAGGAATTTTCAAGGAGGCCGGAAGGGCCAGAGAGTACGCAACAGGATTGATCCTATGAAGGACACGAAAAGGTCCAAGGAACCTAGGAGCAAATTTCATGCTAGGGACTTTGAGCCTGATGTTACGAGAAGATAACCAAACCCTCTCACCCACTTGGTAAACAGGGTTGGCACCTCAACGTGTATCAGCATAATGCTTGAAACGGTCAGCAGCAATACCCTGAGTAGATTGAACTTTAACCCAGGTATCACGGATGGAAGCCAGACGGTCATCCAAAGCAGGAATAGCTGTATCAGAAAAAAACAGCCGGTAGGACAGTAGGATGCCGGCCATTATTAAAACAAAAAATGGACTATGCCCAGAGGAGTCATGGTCAGCATTGTTCCTAGCAAACTCGGCCCATGGTAGTAATTCGGACCAATTGTCTTGAGTGCTATTAACTAAACAACGCAAATATAATTCCAAGGACTGGTTAGCCCTCTCAGCTGTACCATTGGTCTGGGGGTGGTAAGAGGATGAAAAAGACAATTCAATCCCTAATTGTTTATTGAAGGCCCTCCAAAACCGAGACACAAACTGAGAACCTCTGTCAGATACTATATTGTGAGGAATGCCGTGCAGATGGACAATTTCTTGTATAAAGATTAGTACCAGGTCTTGAGATGACGGCAATTTCTTGAGAGGAATAAAATGAGCCATTTTAGAAAAATGGTCCACAACCATGAGAATGGTGGTGTTACAAACCGCCATTTGTAACTGGCCCTTTAAATGACAAATTGCCCTGCTGCCCTGGGTTTTGGAGAAGCCTATTTGCCAGCCTCCTTCTTCATGACTATGGTCCCTGGGAGATTGTGCCCCTGAAAACTTATGGACTTTTATTGGGTGTGTATGGCCCTTTAAGAACCATCTGGGGACATATTGTGACTTTGGTGAACAATGTCCCTTTAAGACTATGTCCACCGAACCTGTAAAATAACTTGTTTCTGGCTTTCTCCCACTTGGTTCAGTAAATGGGGCTTACTGAACCAAGTACCACACAGGCAGACCACCCAGAAGTGGAAGTGTGCAGGCAATTTACCTCCCAGGCTGGGAGCCTGCTGTAGGTAAATTGCCGACTGCTGGGTGGCCACAGTTCGTGCAAACCAACACGTGGCGGCGGCCATCTTTGTTCATTCGAACGAGGTCAGCGGTATGTGTAGCCAAATTAATGGACCCTTACCGTCTCCTACACCTTCTCCTACACTGAATTTTCAGCTGCAGAGACTAAGTCCCGTTCGGCAATTCGAACGCATGTTCGAATGGGACTTCGTAATTTTTCTGCATAAAATTGACCGGCTGCACAGCCCAAATCTATGGAACTGTTTTGGGCAGGAAAATGTGCTTGCGGTCGGTCATAAAGGACTTCCATCTAACTTTTTATCCACTGGAGGAATTTTTGGTTATGTTTATATTTAAATTGTGCTGATTCTGAATATGTAATTTTTATGAAGATTGGACTTTTTTTTTTAAGTTACAGTGTATGTGTAAAAACTGTATTTTTCCTGCCTGTGATAATTATGTTAAGCATTGCGTACCATAATTATATCACAGGCAGAGAGGGAGGATTTTTTGTATAATTGCTGGCAGTGTTTTCTGTAATGTATGTGTGTTATTGGTTGTTCTGTAAAACCCTGTGGGTGGTTCTATGTAAGGGAAACCTGCATAAAAGAAAGTTCTTTTGGTGCCAATAAAACAGAATTACTTGACCCTCTAACTTGCAGCCTTGACTCAAGTTTGTAGGGGAGAGCTGTAATCAATATAGGGATTGCTATGCTCTTCATACTCCCTTAGCTACTGAGCTCTTGTAAGAGCTCTTGTTCCTGATCCTGCTTCGCTCTACAGAAGGAAGAGGTTCACCTACTGGAACCTGGAGCCTGGTCGTAGGCCCAGGGTGAATAGCAGACGGCGAGATCCGAGCCCAGCAGCGGCGGTTCGTGGAGTCTGCAGTACTTATGGTGTCTACGCAGTAGTTATGGTGTCTACGGTGCTGATGGTCCTTTGGTGAGCTTTACGAGCATCCTTTCTACGGTCCAACTTCCAGCCAGCCTGGAGGCAACCGTAACAGGTGGTATAACCGTTAGAACCATTAGAACTAGGAAGCTCAACAATGAAGTCCATGGACAAGTGGGACCATGGGACCTTTAGGAATAGGAAGAGATTGTAACAAGCCACAAGGGAGTTTATGAGGCACTTTGGAAACCGCACAAACAGAACAAGCCTGCACATATTCCTTAACATCCTTCCTGAGGGAATCCCACCAGAATGACGTCATGATAGCAGAAGTGGATTTATTAATACCTGGGTGACCAGCTGACACATTGTCGTGAAACACCTTCATCATATTAACCCTTTCCCCCAATGGAACAAACAGTTTGTCCTGAGGTTTACCGCAGGGCACCTGAGACGGAGCCTCCATGATGGAGCCAAGCAGTGGAGAGGACAATGAAAGGACAGTAGACGCAATGATACATTCCGGGGGAATGATATGGGACGTTTCTTGCTCTAGTATAGCCTCAGTATCAAACTGCCTAGACAAGGCGTCGGCCTTGACATTTTTAGAACCAAGTCTGTAGGTGATAAGAAAATTAAAGCGAGAAAGCACCTAGCTTGTCTAGAAGATAATCGCTTAGCATCTCCTATGTAAGCCAGGTTTTTGTGATCTTTGAGAGCTAGAATAATGGCCAACAATTCTCTATTGCCAATATCGTAATTGCGCTCAGCAGGAGACAACTTTCTAGAAAAGTAACCACAAGGATGTAACGGAGTTTCCGGGCTCTCCCTCTGGGAGAGAACTGCCCCTACTCCTGTCTCTGAAGCATCAACCTCCAGTATGAAAGGCTTACTGGTGTCAGAATGTATCAATATGTTGGCGGAGGCAAACCGCTGTTTGAGAGTTTCAAAGGCTTCAATTGCCTCCTTAGACCATATCGTACTACTAGCCCCAGGGCCAGATTAAGAGCCCAGTGGGCCTGGTGCTGACAATTACGATGGGGCCTAATTACAGAATTTATCGACCAAAAACACTAAAACAGTCATAACCTCATAACTCAAAGGATGCAGCTATAAGAAAACACATACTCTATGCTTATCTCTCTCTAATTTATGCTTTCATCTTTCAATAAATCCATACCCCCTAACAGCAGTGTCCAGTGAAGAAGTAAGTCAATGGGCTGGGTAAAAGGGTGGGACACTGAGGTGAATCACGTGACCAGAACTGCCAAAAGTGGCCAGCCTGGCATCAGTGTCCCTATGTACCACAGTGTCAGTGTCCCCATGTCGCCCAGTCCCTTAGTCTCCCAGTGTCTGTGTCCCCATTTCTCCCAGTGTCCCTATGTCTCAGTGTGTCCCATGTCACTAAGATATTAGGGGACACTGAGAGACATGGGGACACAGTAAGACATGGGGTCACTGAGAGACCCGGGGACACAGACACTTGGGGACACTAGGAGACATGGGGGCACTGAGAGCAATTGTGGATACAGACATGGGGACACTGGAAACATGGGGACACTGAGACATTTGGGGACACTGGGAGAAATGGGATCACAAACACTAGGGACACAGAGACATGGGGACACAGACATTTGGGGAAACTAAGACACTGAGAGACTAGAGACACTGAGAGACATGGTGACACAGACAATAGGGACACTGGCTGGGATGCATGGGGACACAGACACTTGTGGACACTGGGAGATATGAGGGCACTTGTGGACATAGACATGTGTCCCCTAGTGTCTCAGTGTCCCCTAGTGTCTCAGTGTCCCCATGTCTCCCTTTCCCCCATCCGTCACTTTCCTGAGCTGTAGTCTGTCTCTGCAGGCTGGGTGCTGCTGTCTGGACTCTCTGTGCTGTGTAGCTGCTCCCCCGCGGATCAGTGAGTAGAGAGGCAGGGAGATGATGTAACTTTCTATCCCTGCCTCTCTCCATACACAGTGACCCCTACTGGCCGGTGCTGGTATTGCAGAGTAATCTCCTTTTATACAGAGAAAAATATTTGCATTTGTATTGCTGGTATTACAGCAATACCGGCACGGCCAGGCAGCCTCAAATATCGGCTGTGCCTTAAAATACCAAGAGTAGTGTGTGTAACGGAAAAAAAAAAAGTTAACATTTTTTTTTTTTTTTAAATGGGCCTATTCCATGGGCCTGGGCCTGGAGCTGCAGCTCCATCAGCCCCTATGTTAATCCGGCCCTGACTAGCCCCCTTTTGTGTCATATTGGTGATGGGGGCTATTACTGAAGAAAATCCCTTTATAAATCTTCTGTAATAATTGGCGAAACCAATGAACCTTTGAATGGCTTTCAACCAAGTGGGTAAAGGCCACTGTAGAACAGACTCTAGTTTTTTAGGATCCAACTGAAACCCCGAGGCAGAAATATTATATCCTAAAAACTGTACTTCAGACTGGTCAAAGATACATTTTTCCAATTTACAATAAAGTTGTTTTTTTAACAAGGTTTGCAGAACTTGTTTAACGTGATCGTTGTGAGACTGGAGGTCAGGAGAATAAATAAGGATATCATCCAGATAGACCAAGACAAACGAGTAAATGTAATCCCTGAGTACATCATTAATGAAATCTTGGAAAACCGCTGGAGCATTGCACAACCCGAATGGCATCATCTTTAGCGCCTTCAAGTCTATCAAATAATTCAGCAATAAGAGGAATAGGGTAGGCGTACTTAATGGTGATTTTGTTCAATGCCCTGTAATCGATACATGGGAGCAACTCACCATCCTTTTTAAATACAAAAAAGAATCCTGCACCAGCAGACGAGGATGATTTTCGTATATGGCCTTTATTCAATGAATCTTTAATATATTCCTCCATTACACTACTCTCCTGAGGAGATGGAGCATAGACTGCTCCCTTAGGTGGCATAGCACCTGGTAGTAAGTTAATGGAACAGTCATATGGTCTGTGAGAAGGTAGAGTATTAGACTGAGTCATGCTGAATACTTATTTAATGTCTTGGTATTGTCGAGGGATTTTGAGGTAATTCAATAGTGCCCCCTCTTTTGGTGACATGCAATATGCACCTTTCATTACAATCCTTACCCCATTCTAATATTTCCCCATTAGCCCAGTCAATATGAGGGTTATGCTTGCTAAGCCATGGGAATCCTAATATAATAGGGCAAGAAGGAGATGCAATCACCTGAAATGTAATCTCTTCCTTATGTAATGCAACAATGGAAATATTAATTGGTAAGGTTTCATGAGTTATCAATGGTTGTGAGAGTGGTCTCCCATCAATAGCTTCAACAGCTAGGGGTGATAGTCTCTCTTTGATAGGTATAGTATTACCTTTGACAAATTGAACTTCTATGAAGTTTCCAGCAGCACCTGAATCCATCAGGGCTTTGCATGAAAAGGTATTTTTGTCAGAGGTGATAGAAATGTCAAGGAGAAACCTATTTTTATTCTTTTTCAGAGGACGTTTCCATTACACCTAAGACCTGTCCCCTTAATGTGCTTAGGTGTGGTGGTTTTCGTATGGGACAATTGTTTCTCATATGTCCCTTCCTACCGCAGTATAGACATAGGTCTTCTTTTCTCCTAGATTGTCTTTCTGCTTCCGACAGTCTAGTGACCCCCAACTGCATGGGTTCGGGTACGGACTGTACAGGAATTTCAGGGACAATAGGTCTGGAGAAACGGGGTGCTAAATGCATACTCATGCGTCTGGTCTTGTTTCTAGTAGCTTCTCTGGTTCTTAATCTATTATCAATCTGCATGACAAAAGTGATAAATTCTTTTTGGGTGTCTTTGGCGGCAATCTCATCTAGCACAGTTTCAGATAATCCATTTTTAAATGCAGAGATTAACCCACTATTAGTCCAGTCTACCTCGGAAGCTAGGGTACGAAATTCTATGGCATATTCCGAGATAGACCGGTTCCCTTGAATGATATGCATCAGGGCAGTAGAGGCGTCATCCTCTCTGCCTAAAGGTTCAAAGGTAAGTTTGAATTCCGCAAGGAACTCCTGGTAATTGTGTGCCACACTCCTATTATTCTCCCATAATGGACTGGCCCAAGCTAAAGCTTTACCTTTTAATTGATTCATTAGGTAACCAATTTTAGCTCTGTCTGTGGGAAAAGATCCTGGTGAGGCCTCAAAATGATACTCCATTTGGTTAATAAATCCCTGGGATTCTTGAATATTACCATCAAAATGCAGGGGAGGAGATAGGGAGATAGTAGGTGCCATGTGTACTATAGCTGGAGGTACACAAGGTGGAGGTGAGGCCGCAGGTTGCAGATGCGCTGTTCGGGTAAGAAGCGTACTGAAGGCCTGGGCAAATTGATCCATGCGGTGATCATTATCCTCCAGTTTTCTTTCACAAGCAGCTATGTGCTTACACAATTCTACAGGATCTATGGCCATTTCTTAATGTCAGGATTACAGAATGATCCAGCACGGCGAATTGTATAACACAGAGGACTGATAGGTAACATATACCGGACCTTAGAATGGCCGGACTAACGTACCAAAGAATAGTCAGGAATAGCCGAGGTCAAGGGATACAGAAAGAGACACAACGATAAGGAAAAGCCAGGAGTCAGGGATGCCAGAAAACAGGGATTCAAAAACAATGCCAAAGTCAAATAACCAGAATAACCAGAATCAATAACGTGCTCTGGGAGAACCACAAGGGAAACCACGACAGGGCACTGAGCAGGATGAGAACTGGGCCTAAATACCCCTCGTCTAGATCTGATAGGCTGTAACCGGCCTTTGACCCCAAAGGCAGTTACCAGGTTCCAATTTGCATAATTGCTGCTCAGCATTAACCCTTCTGTGGATTTGGTTGCTGCTCGGCACAACTTTTCCTGTGTGGACAGTAAATGCTATTAAAGGAACAATAAAGTCACCTAAATTACTTTAGCTAAATAAAGCAGTTTTAGTGTATAGATCATTCCCCTGCAATTTCACTGCTCAATTCACTGTCATTTAGGAGTTAAATCACTTTGTTTCTGTTTATGCAGCCCTAGCCACACCTCCCCTGGCTATGATTGACAGAGCCTGCATGAAAGAAAAACTGGTTTCACTTTCAAACAGATGTAATTTACCTTAAATAATTGTATCTCAATCTCTAAATTGAACTTTAATCACATACAGGAGGCTCTTGCAGGGTCTAGCAAGCTATTAACATAGCAGGGGATAAGAAACTCTTAATTAAACAGAACTTGCAATAAAGAAAGCCTAAATAGGGCTCTCTTTACAGGAAGTGTTTATGGAAGGCTGTGCAAGTCACATGCAGGGAGGTGTGACTAGGGTTCACAAACAAAGGGATTTAACTCTTAAATGGCAGAGGATTGAGCAGTGAGGCTGCAGGGGCATGTTCTTTACACCAAAACTGCTTCATTAAGCTAAAGTTGTTCAGATGACTATAGTGTCCCTTTAACCACATTTTTATAAGCGGATGAATATGTGACAATAACATAGCCTAGAATCCTTTTTTTTTTTTCAAAGAACAGCTCAGGTGGTCAAATGTTTTTTGGATGGGTATAGGTTTCATTTCTGAGATTATTCTCTCTCAAAGAGTATGAAGAGCTTTTAAAGGGACACTATGTCACTAGAACAACTACAGCTTATTGCATTTGTTCTGGTAAGTATAATTATTCACTTCAGGCTTTTTGCAGTAAACACTGTCTTTTCAGAGAAAATATAGTGTATACATTACAACCCAAGTATACCTATACTGGCCACTCCTCATGATGGCTGCTAGAGATGCTTCCTGGGGCAGTTCTGCACAGTGTGCATCACTACTATTCAGTGTCTCCAACCTTAGGGAGACACTGAACTTTCCTCATAGAGATGCATTGATTCAATACCAAGGAGATGCTGATTGTCCAGTGCTGTGTTTGGCTCTGCTCCTGATCTGCCTCCTTGACAGTCTTAGCCAATCCTATAGGAAAGCATTCTGCTTAGCTCAGAACAACACTTCTGATGATGTCAGCCAAGCAGGCAGATCAGAGGTAGAGCCAGAAGCTGCAGAGTTGAACAAAAGTAAGATTTTAATATATTTAGGGGGAGGCAAAGGGGTTTAGATGGTGGTTTTAGCACTATAGGGTCAGGAATACATGTTTGTGTTCCTGACCCTATAGTGTTCCTTTAATGTCAAACCCATCTTGTTCAGCAGACACGATCAAAGGGAGCACAAAATTTAATCTGGTAGCGGGTAGCCATTAAAGTGATGTATATTTTCAAACCTGCATTTAAAAGAGATGTGGGTTTTAGGAAACTTATATGCATAGCATACTCTGACATCCCTAATAAGTCCTCACTCAATACCTTATTATTTTATATTAATTTTGCTACATGCAATTTTGCAGCCTAGCATTCTCTCCCATCATTCAACAAGTAGGCACATCACCAATTACCCATTTTGAACAAGATTTCACGAATTTGCCAGCTAGAAAAGGTCAGATATCAGACATTTATTCACTAGTGACACACTCAACCCACATCTCTTTACCATACATCTCTGCATAAGAATCAAGCCACGTCTATCCGATTCCTCTTACCACGGAACTATTCGATAGACTTAAGGGTGCCACTGTATTTACCAAATTGGACCACAGGAGTGCATATAATCTGGTCAAAATAAAAGAAAACCATGAATGGAAAACTGCATTTAATACAAAGAGTGGACATTACGAATATCTCGTAATGCCTTTTGGATTGTGCAAAGCTCCGGAGGTTTTCCAAGACCTAATTAATAGTGTCTTAAGGGAATATATATATATATATATATATACATACATACTTGTGTTCTAGTCTATCTAGACAACATCCTCGTTTATTCCCCAGACATTACTACCCACTACGTTCATGTATCTCAAGTACTTACAACACTGTTACGTAATGATTTATATTGTAAATTAGAGAAATGTTTATTTCACCAGACAGAGGTACAATTCTTGGGCTATATTATTTCAGCCAAGGGTTTTGAAATGGATCCCAAAAAAATTGAGGCGGTCTTGTAATGGTCCAGACCTAAAGGCCTTAAAGCCATTCAAAGGTTCATCGGCTTTGCGAACTCTTATCGCCGGTTTATAAAGAGATTCTCCTCGGTCATATTCCCCATTACTAGTCTCACATGTAAAGGGGCTGAAACCCATGTCTGGTGTGCTGCAGCTCTGTCTGCCTTTGAGCAACTGAAGTCTCTTTTCAACTTTTCAACTGCCCCGGTGCTCATTCATCCTGACCCTTCCAAGCCTTTTGTATTAGAGGTTGATGCTTCGAAGAAAGGTGTTGGAGCTGTCCTCTCTCAACGTGAGTCCCAAGACACTCCACTCCATCCTTGTGGTTTCTGCTCCAAAAACCTATCCCCGGCAGAGGTTAATTATGATATAGGGAACAGGGAATTATTAGCGATAATCCTGGCTTTGAAAGAGTGGAGACACTTATAGAAACATATAATGTGATGGCAGATAAGAACCATTCGGCCCATCTAGTCTGCCCAATTTTTTCAAATACTTTTATTAGTCCCTGGCCTTATCTTATAGTTAGGATAGCCTTATGCATATCCCCCACATGCTTAAACTCCTTTACTGTGTTAACCTCTACCACTTCAGCTGGAAGCCTATTCCATGCATCCACTACCCTCTCAGTAAAGTAATACTTCCGGATATTATTTTTAAACCTAAACCTTGTTAGAGGGAGCTAAGGTTCCAGTTATGATTATAACGGACCACAAGAATTTGGCCTATATAAGTGAGGCTAAACACCTCTTGTCTAGACAGGTTAGATGGTCCTTGTTCCTTTCTCGTTTTAATTTTATTATCACGTATAGGCCTGGTTCTCGTAATACTAAGGCTGATGCCTTATCACGACCGTTCGAAACCGACTCAGATCGGGATCTAGAGGTTGTTCCTATCATACCACCAGAACGCATAGTGGCTACCACTATATTAACCATGTCCTCCACATTGATGGACAAGGTGCATAATACCCAAACCTAGGTTCCTGATGACAAACCTAACGATAAATTGTTTGTGTCACCTAGTCTACAGAGAGGACAGAAATACTCTCCTTGTACCATGATACCAAGTCAGCCAGCCATCCAGAAATTCGAAAAACATTGTCCTCCATATCTAGACAGTTCTGGTGGCCTTCTTTACAGATGTCACTGATTATGTCCAAGCATGTACCGTTTGCGCTATGACCAAAACTCCACTTTCTGTTCCTGAAAAACCTTGGTCCCACATCACAATGGATTTCATCATAGATCTACCACCATCCAAGGGACATACCACCACTTTAACAGTGGTAGATTGTTTTCTCGAAAATGGTCCATTTAATTCCTCTC
>OW240912.1:351697694-351710256 GCA_933207985.1 Pelobates cultripes
TTCTGTATGTGAGGAATGCCTATATAACAACACCTTTGACTCTGTACTATCAACCTTTTCTCCAATTATTAATGAAGAGATGGATATGTTAATTCATCTTCTTGCCTTTTTACATATTGCCAGCCTCTGGGTGAAGGTGAAGGCAAATAAGGCAGGGAGTCAGAATAATTATCTATTTGGATGACATTGTAATAATGTGACTGTAAGGTTATAACAGAAATGTTGGAACTGAACAGCAGAAATGTTGTTGTATGTACCTCTTTAAGAAAATTCCACAAAATAAATATTTGTATGCAGATTACTTTCAGCAGAATAAGCAGGTAATTAGGAACAGTTTAGTAAAGAATAGCCAGGGTAATTGAAATAATTCAGGGTAGTAGATACAGAACATGCAAAGGAATTGAGTCTTTAAGCAGATTGTCAGAAGTTCACACAGGAAGTGAAAACTCAGTTTAGCAAGCAGCTTAGGTTAGTAGCAGGATAGAGTCTCTTAATAGTTTCCAGTTATGGTTATAGTTGGGTTTGATTACCGTAATAGGACTGAACAATCCCTTTTAATGTTGCTTTATGATGGATGAGGGAATTCCTTTAAGAGTAGTCGGTTTCCAATAGGCAGGAGAAGTCGGCAAAATTGGAGAGTCAAGCAGAGGTCGGTACACAGAGTTTCAAAGGAGTTTGGAGCTAAACTGTCACTTGTAAGGTAAGTAACAAAATAACTCAGCGTCTAACACGTGGCGCGACTTCCCTATAAGGCAAGAGAAGATCGCGTCACAAAGGGGGTGGAGATTCCAGTCGGCAAAACCCAGATGTTACTCAGAGGGATCGCCGATCGCTAAGTCCTGACAGTGGCTTTGTTATGCCACTAAATGACTTGTATATAGAGTTTATTCTAAACTATAATCTATTTATAAGCTCTAAAAATTTGCTACTATTTTCCAATCAAACCAGAAAGTTCTTGGATTTTCTGGTGGGTTCTCCCAAGACAACAATTAGTTTGCAAGAGAGTATATTAAAAATATAAATAATAAAAGAAAGTAATCAGAAGTGTGTTAAACAAAAAAAATTATTTACAGACTTAACGAAGTATAACTAAACTGCTTAAATCCAAGCTATATTTCTGGCACCACTTCCTTACATAGCTCTCCAACTACTGAAAAATAGACCTTTAAGGTCGGGTTGGAGTTATACCAACAATATTTTGTTGTTGGATTCTGCTCAAAAAGAGCTACTGTGGTAGCTAAAATACATTGAAGCATAGAAAGGAAGAGTGATATTTAGTTCACTGCTGGAAGTAGTGAAGGCGTCTGACATGCTTTTGGAGAGCTTGCTGTAAATGTAAATGAAAGAAAAGAAATGGTCCAAAGAAGAAGTAATTTTTAAAAAATATTTTAGTTTTTTTGTATTTTAGTGGTAGGATCATTTTCATTAAATTCTGCTGGTGTATTCTGCTAAAAATGGGCAACTGAATAGAGAAAATTAAGATAGGAAAATGTTGCTATATTTTTGGCACGTTTGGAATTACAGCAAAGGCGGAATACCTTCTGCATGTATTAAATGTAGTGATGGGTTTGAATCAATCAAATCTATTAAATTTAGTTGTCTATAAATAGATGCATTTGCAGGTTCAAGGACCTTTTATGTTTACCATGATTTAGAAAGTTCTCCTCTATATATTCTCTTAAAAGGTGATGGAATAACTGAAGTTTGGTCAACTAGGCAATGATTTCCACATCTTCCCGAGATGAGTTTAGATTTTCCAGTGATTCAAGTGATGCTATAATCAGACAAAATATTAAAGAATCCTTAATGGAACCTTACTCATTGCATACTGTTGAACTACAGTATATACTCGAGTATAAGTCTAGTTTTTCAGCACATTTTTTGTGCTTAAAAACACCCACTCGACTTATACTCGAGTCACTGTCTGTATTATGGCAACTTAGAGAGCCGCGGCCGTCAGAGCCAGACCGCGAGACTTACAGTGGAGCTGACAGGAACGGAGGAGAAGGGAGCTGACAGGAGCTGCAGGAAAGGTAAGTAAATGCTTCCTGCCGGCCCCCCCACTTCACAGCCCATGCCACTGGACCACCAGGGATTAAGATAGCCCCCCTCCCTGACCGGTTAACAAGCAGGGAGGGGCGGCAAAAAATAAATAAAATAATTAAAAAATAATATTAAAATAAAAAAAAATTTAAATAATAAAAATGCCCTCCCCCCACACCAAGTACACACACTCTTCATTATATACACACTCTGCATTATATACACAGAGTCTGTGTATATAATGCAGAGTGTGTGTTTGTATGAGTGTGTGTGTGTGTATATAATGCAGAATGTGTGTTTCTATGAGTGTGTGTGTATATATAATGTAGAGTGTGTGTTTGTATGAGTGTGTGTATATATAATGCAGAGTGTGTGTTTGTATGAGTGTGTGTATATATAATGCAGAGTGTGTGTTTGTATGAGTGTGTGTATATATAATAATAAAAATCACAGAATTTCATAGCCCCAAGTTTTACCCTCGACTTATCCACGAGGCATAGCATATTTCACATTTGTTGGTCACAAAACTGCACTCGACTTATACATGAGATCGACTTATACACGAGTATATACGGTAAGTTTGGTGGCTTGTTAAATTTTCCAAAACTGAAAGGGACTTTTGGAGTTATTGTGATTTTATTAGAAGTCTGCTTGCTAGGATAGTTACCACAGCTAATTTCAGATCAGCCTGATTATATATATATAAATCTATATATATATATATATATGTGAGTGCGCTGGATCGTGTGTATTGTATAAATTGCCACCCCCCTCCCCCCCAGCACCCCATTTATGCATGTTCAGGTGAGTGCAGCCCCTGGTTTCATATATATAGAAGGCGTATGCCTGTAGTTGTGGGAGGGATTTAGGCCTATTTAAACCCAAGGAACCCTAACTTACCTGTCTTCGTCGATTCCGGAAATCCGTCTCCTCGCTTCCGGTACGCGCAGACCTCTGACGTCACTTTCCCGCGTCGCTCGGAGAGAACGCCCAGCGTCTCAGTGAATGCTTCTCACGAACGGCTCCATTCGGCGATTTCCCTCGTAACTGTAAGTCCTCATAAACTGTTCATGAGCAACTTGTTCGCATGGGTATTCAACAGGGGGGGGTTGCCGTTCGTTTCCTTGCAGCATACAAATCAGCAGGTATTTAATTCAAGCAGTCCTCTATTCCTTACTCTAATTGCACTTTAGCACTTAAGTGTTAAACACACTTAAGTGTCTTGGTTTTCCCACAGACACAGTAAGGCTGTGCAAGGCAGGGGGGTTTTATGTTCACCAGTACTGTCCATATCCTGTTCAGTTCTACCAATGCTCGCCCCTTTCTGGTGGGGTTAATTCATCAAAAGTTTTATTTCATAGTGACAGGGCAGAGTTGCTTGTGAGATATTAAATCGGTATCCTTTTAGTTAGACCTGGTAACTGAATTTAGTATCAATTTTTTTTTTCTCTCTCCCCAAATATTTCGTATCACGTATTTATATATAATTGGGGTAATACAATACAGATAAGGAATTAATGCCTTAGGGTGTCCTTTCCAAGCCAGTGCATTCAGGGCTATTAAAGGTAATGTGGATATTGTTAACTCTTGCCTTGTCTTTGAACATAAGAAACAGGGGGCTGTAATTCTAAACAAGGGGGACTCAAATTTTTTTTTTTTTCCTTCCCTCTCTCCCTTCTTCCCTTCCCGTCTTTTTCGCTTACTTCAAAAAAAAAACAAAAAAAAAAAACTCCATTGTACTATGAGAGTCACAGTCTCCCGCTGACACATACTCATTGGTTGTACTAAGCACTGTTTTTTGTGGCCATATGAGGGCAGACGGTACCCTGGCATTACTCAGAGCTCAGTTCGCTTGCTCATTAATTCGATCATACAGCTACCCAGTCATTCATCTTACTATGAATTTGGTATCACGTACGCTATTTATTTTATATACAATTATTTACTTTCTAGGAATTCAATTTCGTCATTCGGTACTACCAATTACGCAGGTTTTCACGTTCACGGTCCGGTTAGTAAATTCAAAAAAAAAAAAAAATTCTGCTAGCAAATTTCGCCTAGTTTACTTCTCCCATTTTTTTTTTCTGCAATAGGTGATTCAACTCGAGTAAAAAAAAAAAAAAAAAAAAATATACCACCCGACCAAACAAACTCTTTAATGCATCTCGAGTACGTACCAAGTTCGCATACAGGTAAGGATAACGAACGTTTAATTTATTTCTTTTTCGTACGTATCATCCCTCATAGTTTAGGTGGCTGGCTGTTAAGGTCATAGCATCCCAGTAGTGTTAAATCTCATCCCGGCTCTCTCGCCTTAAAATAGTGGTCCCGCAAGGCCAACACCCATCCTCAATTCAGAGGTACTACGTCCCTCGGGCCAATCCATAGGTAGCCGCCTCGCACGTGGCATAGAGAGGGCCTCACCTGTCACTCCCATTCTATCTTATGACTACTACTCATCGAGAGGCCAACACCCCGCCACAACGTTCGGTGGCCACGAAATTCCCTCGCGCCAACTCATAGATAGAGCCTCTCAAGCCGCTTGGCACTTAGCAGGGCCTCACCAGTCACCAACTTAGTGTAATTGCTTCGCCGCAGAGCAGCACTAGCTAGTCAGCCAGCACACTCACTCACACATAAAAAAAAAAAAAGTTTTTTTTTTTCTCTCCTAACATTACGTCTCCTTTCACGCCCATAGCATGTCTAACGATTCAGTTCAAGAAGAAGACCTATCACTTGCCAGCACTCCCTCCAGACCTGGCAATCAGCCAAGACAGTCCAGTACGATGTCCAACTACAGATCCTGGACTGTCCCAAAAATCACTGCTGAACTGAATAAAAGAAACATTCCTTTTCCGGCTACAGCCAGAAAAGCTGAACTTTTCCGCTTATTAAACTCGCAAGACATGGAGTTACCAGGCCCTAGTTCCGATTCTATGATCCAAAATAGCTTGTCAGAATTACGTAATATGATGACCTCCCTGGTGGCTTCAGTGGCTACCATAAATAACAGATTAGATAATCTGGAAACCTCTTGTCAAGCTAGCATTCCGGAAGTACAAATCCCACTAGGACAACCAGAAACAAGCTCAGGAGGTAACTCCAATCCATTCCCTGCTAAAGCATCTAATATAATCAACCCAGTACATTTGATACCACAAAACTTAAAAAGAGATATACTAGAAGGGAAAGATGTTAATCTAGCCTCTCTCCTCATTGCCTCACAGGATATAATCGAAAACAGAGCCTATACTTTCGGCGATATATCCATGGTAATGAAAGCTAGAGATCCTAGGCTCAACAAAAAACTTAATATTCCTGAGTTTGTGCTAGCCTTTGGCTTATATAGAGACGTAATTTGCACTGCCTTCCCACACCGTAGAGAAGAGCTGGATCTATATCTGCACAAACTGGTGGAATTAGCCTATAAATACGGGGGGTACGCGTTTTACGACTACCATAAGTCCTTTGCTGCCAAGTCAGCCGCATCATTGGCCCAGTTCAACACCCCCACCGATTGGAGTCAATTAGATACAGAATTATTCTGTAGACATTTTGCTGGGCTTAAAACACCAGCATGTGCAATATGTGCCTCAGCATCTCATACGGCAAACTTTTGTCCAAGTAATATAAGTGGTCCGTCTAATAGCAATACCAGTCCGGATT
The DNA here is from genome assembly GCA_933207985.1 of Pelobates cultripes. Classification (NCBI taxonomy): domain Eukaryota; kingdom Metazoa; phylum Chordata; class Amphibia; order Anura; family Pelobatidae; genus Pelobates; species Pelobates cultripes. The sequence goes on from OW240912.1 coordinate 351,703,404, forward strand.
ATTTCCCTAATCAAAGGGAAATGAAAGATAAGTTGGGGAGACCTATAGTATTTCTCGGGAAAGCTCAAGTTTGTAACAACTTTAACGCGGGAGGCTGTAGTTACAGCGCTTGTAGATTACTTCATGTTTGCTCAATCTGCTTCAGAGCACATGCGAAAACTATGTGTCCAAACAAACTGTTCCCTAAAAAAGCTATGACCCCAATAAACGTAAACAATTTACAACGTTACTTGACTGTACATCCTTCTTCTCACTTGGCAGACTTTCTCGTATCAGGTTTCAAGACAGGCTTTCACACAGGTTTGGTAGCACTCCCTTCAGGCATACTAGAATGCCCCAACCTACAATCAGCTGTTACAGACCCAGTCAGTTTAACGGATCTCCTCAACAAAGAAATTGAACTTGGTTTTATGATAGGTCCCTTTACTACTCCACCCTTCACCTCCTGGAGAACTAGTCCACTCGGTATAGCCACGGGCAAGTTTAACAATAAAAAGAGGTTAATAATCGACTTTTCAGCACCTCACACTTCCACATCCCCAAGCTTAAATTCTCTCATACCGTCAGAAGACTTTTCACTGCAGTACGCAAAAATAGACGATGCCATACAAGCTATCGTCAACTCGGGCGAGGAAGCCTGGTTGAGCAAAACAGATATTTCAAACGCTTTCAAACTCCTACCAATTAAACAGTCACTCTGGCATCTACATGGTGTTAAGTGGGAAGGGAAATACTATTTTGCAACCAGGCTGACCTTCGGCTCCAAAAGTAGCCCGAAAATCTTCGATATATTCGCAGAAACCTTAAACTGGCTACTACTAAACAATTCCAGGTGCCCAGTAGTAATTCACTACCTCGATGACTTTTTATATATCGAGCCTAACTACTACACGCCACATAGTCTAAGATAATGCACTATCCCTATTTAATGACTTAGGAGTCCCGGTAGCTCCAAACAAAACAGAGGGTCCCAGTACAGAAATAACTTTCTTAGGCATCACTCTTAATTCCGCGACTATGCAAGCTAGCCTCCCTCAGACGAAAGTAGACAGAATTCTTACTAACATTCACAACTGCACCAACCAAGGGTCTTGTACCAGGAAAGAGTTACAGTCGCTTTTGGGTTCCCTTAACTTTGCCATGAGAATTGTCCCTCAAGGCAGGTCTTTCATCTCTAGGCTTCTGTCTCTCCTACACGGCCTCCCTGACGACGACACTAGAATAAATCTAGACAATCCTGCGAGGGCCGACCTAAAAATGTGGGAACTGTTTTTAACAACATGGAACGGTAGGTCACTTTTTATTCCCCCCATATCAGATGAGTCCCCGGTTATCTGGACAGACGCAGCAGCTACCACCGGGTACGCTGCAATATTTGAGGACGAATGGGTATACGACAGTTGGCCACCCGAAACAGTTACCCTAGAGAAATTCGACAAAACCTCTGCATTCTTCGAAATTTTCCCAATAGTAGCAGCAGCTCTCATCTGGGGAAATCATTGGAGGGGGAAAGCAGTGAAATGTTACTCTGATAACCAAGCAGCATGCGACATAATTAACAAGGGCCGTTCTCAGTCCCTGCCAATCATGAGTCTTGTAAGGAAACTTACATGGTTGGCTGCAAATTTACAGTTCTATATGCATTGTATCCATGTTCCTGGTGTCTTAAATAACGCTGCTGATGCTTTGTCTCGTTTTAATTTGCAGGAATTCTTCAAACTACACCCTACAGCAAACAAACACTCCATAAATCCCCCACAATTCAAAGACCTAATCATGCTCTAAATCAGTTGCTAAAACACAGTAGAATTCTTGCACAGGCAGCCTTGTCGGAAAACACAAAAAAAGCTTACGATAGGGCATTTGACCTGTTCAAAAAGTTTGTACGAGATTTCAATATAATAAACTGTTTTTCTGTAGAAACTATGGTTGCATTCTCAACTTTTTGCCACCTCTCATTAAAACTAGCCTACAATACCATTAAACTTTACTTAACAGGAGTACAACATTTCATGCTAATTCTTTACCCGAACAAGTCCCCTTTCTTGTCCACATACCCTATAAAAAGTATACTAAAAGGTATCCAGAGGCAAAAGTCACATGTAGTCCTAAAAAGACTCCCCATAGACAGTAACATCTTTAAAGATATCTCCAATCTATTAGATAAAAATCCTTTTGAAAATAACACTAACCTAGTAATTAAGACAGCAGCGTATCTAGCCTTTTTTGGGTTCCTCAGACCTAAAGAATTTTCAGTGGAGAAAATATCCGACACAAAAAATTGTCTCAAACAAGGAAACCTAACTAGAGTACATGATCATTTCATACTATCGATTCCCCGCACAAAAACTAACCAATCAGGTCCCCCAGTAGACATCAAATACTTTCCTACCGGTTCCATATGGTGCCCAGTACAAGTGCTGGATAATTTCATACTGAATCAACGAATTAAAAGTCCAGATTTGCCTCTGTTGGCCCTACAAGGTAAGCCTCTCACCACTAAACAATTCATGCTATACATCCGCGCTTTACTCCTTAGACTAGGCCTCAATCCTAATTCCTTCACGGGACACTCATTCCGCATCGGAGCAGCCACAGCAGCCTCAAGTAGTCAAGTACCAACACATATTATAAAGAAAATGGGCCGTTGGAAATCCTCTGCGTATAACCAGTACATTCCAAACCCGGAGAAAGAGATCAGACTTGCATTTTGTAACATGTCTAAATAATGTTGTGATAATAAATGTTGTTTCTCTTACTTTTGCCCTCTTTTTTACAGGCCTAACCTCTCGTCGGTTTCGGCACACCTCAACCGACTCTCATTTTCAAAATATAACTCTCCATTTTAAGTATACGCCCCTTTTATAATCCCGTACACAAATAGAAGGCGTATGCCTGTAGTTGTGGGAGGGATTTAGGCCTATTTAAACCCAAGGAACCCTAACTTACCTGTCTTCGTCGATTCCGGAAATCCCCTCCCTCCACACCCTCTTTTAATATCAATAATTCAGGGTGGGCCCTCTTTTTTACAGGCCTAACCTCTCGTCGGTTTCGGCACACCTCAACCGACTCTCATTTTCAAAATATAACTCTCCATTTTAAGTATACGCCCCTTTTATAATCCCGTACACAAATATACATATATTTGGGAGTCTAGCCAACTCCTTAGTTTTGCACCCCTCCCTGTCACAGGTGCCTCACCCCAGGGCCCTATTTAGCCTTGTACTGCAGAGAGCCCCAGATGGATTCCCACCCCTCCAAGTAAGTAGGTAAATCTCATAAGAGCAGTCATTAGGCTGGTAGAGTAGGACCTGCCAAAGATGGGGTACATTGACGTTGTGGCAGGCCTATGCAATGTATGATCATATAATGTAACTAAACCCCCATTATTTTTGCCTAGATTAGGTTTGTTTTTTTTTTTAAAAACTAATAAAATCTGTCAACAATGAAGTTGCTTCTCTTGTGTATATATATATATATATATATATATATATATACACACACACACACACTTTTTAAATGGATTGAATAAAAGTTAAATTTTATTTGAAAATCTCTATAAAGTCCTTGGAGTGCGGTCATTTCTGCTATGTCTATATATATATATATATATATATGTCATATATATATAGGCATAGCAGAAATGACCGCACTCCAAGGACTTTATAGAGATTTTCAAATAAAATTTAACTTTTATTCAATCCATTTAAAAAGTCAACGTTTCAGCTCCCACATGGAGCTTTCATCAGGACAAAACATAACTTACAAGTGCAGACACAAAGAAATATATACCCTCAAAATAATTTACCTTAATTGTGTACTCACCTAGCCATGAGACAGCTTGCCCTGCATTAGAGAGTAATGTATCTGAGTGTGGTGGCCATGTGTGCAAGGCCCAGAAAAGGGGCGGGGCTACAGGTTACTTAGTAACAATCCAAGGAGACTGATTGCTTTTCACCTTGTGGCCTATTAGCTAGAATCATGATTGAGCTCAGGATAAAGTAGAAGTGGATACAGAGTCTAGAATGTTGCAAAAATTAATCTGTCGGTGTTCATATATTTTAAACAGGATAACAGGCTGGAAGGGCCATCAGGAATCCAAAATCTGTTATAGAAACATAGAAACATGGAATGTGACGGCAGATAAGAACCATTCGGCCCATATAGTCTGCCCAATTTTCTAAATACTTTCATTAGTCCCTAGCCTTATTTTATAGTTAGGATAGCCTTATGCCTATCCCACGCATGCTTAAACTCATTTACTGTGTTAACCTCTACCACTTCAGCTGGAAGGCTATTCCATGCATACACTACCCTCTCAGTAAAGTAATACTTCCTGATATTATTTTTAAACCTTTGTCCCTCTAATTTAAGACTATGTCCTCTTGTTGTGGTAGTTTTTCTTCTTTTAAATATAGTCTCCTCCTTTACTGTTTTGATTCCCTTTATATATTTAAACGTTTCTATCATATCCCCCCGTCTCGTCTTTCCTCCAAGCTATACATGTTAAGATCCTTTAACCTTTCCTGGTAAGTTTTATCCCGCAATCCATGAACCAGTTTAGTAGCCCTTCTCTGAATCCTCTCTAAGGTATCAATATCCTTCTGAAGATACGGTCTCCAGGACTGTGTACAATACTCCAAGTGAGGTCTCACCAGTGTTCTGTACAATGGCATGACCACTTCCCTCTTTCTACTGCTAATACCTCTCCCTATACAACCAAGCATTTTGCTAGCATTTCCTGCTGCTCTATTACATTGTCTGCCTACCTTTAAGACATCAGAAATAATCACCCCTAAATCTCTTTCCTCAATTGTTGAGGTTAGGACACTATCAAATATTCTGTACTCTGCCCTTGGGTTTTTACGTCCAAGATGCATTATCTTGCACTTATCCACATTAAATGTCAGTTGCCACAATTCTGACCATTTTCTAGTTTACCTAAATCATTTGTCATTTGGCTTATCCCTCCTGGAACATCAACCCTGTTACATATCTTGGTATCATCAGCAAAAAGACATACCTTACCATCAAGACCTTCTGCAATATCACTAATAAAAATATTAAAGAGAATGGGTCCAAGTTCAGATCCCTGAGGTACCCCACTGGTGACAAGTCCAAGCTTCGAATATATTCCATTAACTACAACCCTCTGTTGCCTGTCACTCAGCCACTGCCTTACCCATTCAACAATATTGGAATCTAAACTTAAAGATTGCAGTTTATTGATAAGCCTTCTATGTGCAACAGTATCATACTGTAAATTCACTCTTTGAGTGCTGGAGCAATTCATCCAATGCAGCACTGAAAGGGTGTATCTGTTCCTTCGTAACTGAGGAAAGAGCTGAACTATAAGTCTACTCTTAAACTCTCTATGCTTATAGCAAATAGGGTGGGCATATCTCATGGTTCGGATCTAAAAAACACATTTAATATAGACATACATGATTTTTTTGAAATAAATAAAAACAACAGCTCAAAGCAGGAGAGATGTTACCATGTTAATACATTTATTATGCATAGGGCACTAAAGCTTAATAAATAATATGGACAAACAAAGTGACCAGTGTTGAATTGCATAGTGTCCCCTGCATAGTTATTTATGATTATATACAAGGTGTGACCTGAGTAGTGTTATCTCTTGGGCAGGGCTGCCATCAGAAATTTTGGGGCCCCTGACACAGCTCAAGGTCTGGGCCCCCCGGTGCCTGCACCCGAGTCCGCCCAAAGTGCTGCAGCATCCCCTCCACCCTCCCCAAGTCCGCCCACAGGAATGCAGTGTCTGCAGGGCCGGTGCAAGGATTTTTGCCGCCCTAGGCAAAAGTAAAGTTTGCCGCCCCCCATGTGACATCACAATGCCCCACCCATATGATCTGCCATGTTAAGTAACACCAGTGCTGCAGTGCCGCCGTGTTTACATTAAAAGGCTTGCAGGGACAGGCTAGACACCAGAACCACTACATTAAGCTGTAGTGGTTCTGGGGACTATAGTGTCCCTTTAATGTGAGGTAAATTAGAGATTAGTGCCACAAATAATATACTAGATAGCCTACTTACAACCAGATGAGGATGATGATGGGCTCTAGCTCCCGTCTGGCTCCACTGGTCTGGTGTAGAACAGGCTCTCTGGAGGCGGTTTGTAACTGTGGTCACAAAAATCAATGTTCTGGGATCAACGGGAAGCAGCTCCATTTTTTTGAGGGCCCTTTACACAGCTCAATGTCTGGGTCCCAGGATCCACCTTCATGTTCCACCAATGAGTTTGTTCACAGGGGGTGGAGTGTGTGTGTGGGGGATGTCCTGATGTGTGTAAGGAATGCATTGTGTGAATCTGTGTTTGTATGTGTAAGGGCTGCAAGGTGAGTTTGTGTATGTATGGGATGCAGTGTGTGCATCTGTAAGGGATGCATTGAGTGTGTGTAAGGGGTGCATTGTGTGTTGCTGTGTGTAAGGGATGCATTGCTTGTGTATGTGTGTCTGTGTGTAATGCATTGTTTGTTTTTCTGTGTGCAAGGGGTGCATTGTGTGTGTGATGGATGTCAATCTCTCCCCCTCCCCCCCTCCAATTTCCTTCTCCCCCCTCCAATTTCCTTCTTCTCCCCCTCCCTCTCTCCAATTTCCTTCTTCTCCCCCTCTCTCCAATTTCTTTATTCTCCCCTCCTCTCCTTCTTCTCCCCCTCCAATTTCCTTCTACTCCCCCCCTCCAGTTTCCTTCTTCTCCCCCTCCCTCTCCAACTTCCTTCTTCTGCCCCTCCCTCTCCAACTTCCTTCTTCTCCCCCTCCAATTTCCTTCTTCTCCCCCTCCCTCTCCAATGTCCTTCTCCCCTTCCCTCTCATTGCCTTCTCCCCCCTC
>OW240912.1:351710356-351754272 GCA_933207985.1 Pelobates cultripes
TTTCAATGGCAGTGAATCTACTTCGCTATGCAAAAGTTTACTGCTTAGATAAAAATCAATGCCGTGTACACGTCCACTGATAGGAGACGCTGAAGGTATTAAACTGATAAAAATAGTACTAAACACACCACTCCTATCTGGTGTCACATTAGCTTGACCGCGCAGTGCCCCAAATTTGCAGTAAGAGGACCGACCAAGCCTCTTCTTCCATCTCCCCGTTACAAAAATCAATGCCGTGTACACGTCCACTGATAGGAGACGCGGAAGGTATTAAACTGAACAGTCTCTATTCTGCTCTTGCATTTCTATTTCTTCATAGAAAACTAAAAAATTCTGAGAAGACGTTGGCAGGGCTATTCACTTGTGTGATCTGTCATGAATTGTCATTTGAATGTTATTTTGAACTGTGGGGTACAAGAACTTGAATCTGACAAAATGGCTGCCATATACACGTCCACTGATAGGAGACGCTGGAAGGTATTAAACTGATCAGAACAATACTAAACACACCACTCTTTTTTGGTGAGGCTTTACAGGACAGAGTGCTTCTCCACGGGACATGTTAACTCACGGGCAGCTGGCTTATCAAGGAACCACAGCAGCTTTCCATGTACAGGTAAGACACGTGCAGCCGGTAAGGGTTCAGGCTCTTCTTCCTGGAGGATACGCTGCAAGCCTGATGAACGAGGTGACCTTGCTCGGGTCCCAGGTGTACGGTTCCTAAAATGGCTGCCATATACACGTCCACTGATAGGAGACGCGGAAGGTATTAAACTGATCAGAACAATACTAAACACACCACAAATAAGGTTTCTCTCCTGTATGGCTCCTCAAATGATGCTTAAGATTAGAAGCGGCTGAAAAGCATTTCTCACACTCCGAACAAAAATATATTTTTTTAACATTCTCTCCACTTTGAACGAAATGACGTTTGGGAAGAGATTAACATAATTAAACACAGGTAGTAAAAATACAGTTTTTAGCCATACCCTGTAACTTTAAAACTACACATCCCATCTTCATAATTACATATTTGGAATCAGCACACTTAAAACATAAACATAACCAAAAATCAGCCAAATCCATCCAGGGGTTAAAAAGTTAGCTGGAGGTCCCTTTATGACCGACCGCAAGCACATTTTCCTGCCCAAAACAGTTCCATAGATTTGGGCTGTGAGGTCGGTCTATTTCAGGCTGAAAAAACGACTAAGTCCCATCGCGAATGGGACTTAGTCTCTGCAGCTGAAATAAGGCTGAAAAAAACGGCTGAAAAAAAAAGACTAAGTCCCATCGCCGAATGGGACTTAGTCTCTGCAGCTGTAAAACCAGTAGGGGAGAAGGTGAGTCAGCGGTACCGCGAAATGTGTAGCCGATTTTAGTTCCATGAATTTGGCTACACATACCGCTGACCTCGTCGAATGATCAAAGATGGCCGCCACACGTGTTCGGCAAACGAACAAAGACCTCCCAGCATAGTCAATTAAGCTGCGGTTAACCGCAGCTTCTGGGAGGTAAATTGCCTGCACACTTCCACTTCTGGGTGGTCTGCCTGTGTGGTACTTGGTTCAGTAAGCCCCATTTACTGAACCAAGTGGGAATTAGCCAGGCAGGCACAAAGGGTTTGCACCAGGTCTGGGGACACAGGGGACACCGTCTTAAAGGGGCCGTGTCCCCAACAAGTCTGGGGACACGGCCTTAAAGGGGCAGTGTCCCAATCTTCCTGATGTCCCAAAAAAGGTGTTTAAAGGGCCAGCACCAGTCACATAAAGAGTCCATAAGCCCCAATATGCCCACCGACAGTCTTAAAGGGCCATACACACCAAATAAAAGTGCATACATTTTCACAATCTCCCAGGGGCCATAGTCATGCGGGAGGAGGCTGGCAAGTAGGCTTCTCCACAACCCAGGGAAGCAGGGCAATTTGCCATTTAAAGGGCCCGTTACAAATAGCAGTTTGTAACAAGGTGTCAATCCATATCTGCCAAGTGACCCGATGTAGGGGGACCAGTCCCTATTCTGCTCTGTGTCAGTGTGTATCAGGGAACCTTAGGACAGGTGTCAATCCATATCTGCCAAGTGACCCGATGTAGGGGGAACAGTCCCTATTCTGCTCTGTGTCAGTGTGTATCAGGGATCCTTAGGACAGGTGTCAATCCATATCTGCCAAGTGACCCTATGTAGGGGGACCAGTCTCTATTCTGCTCTGTGTCCGTGTGCATCAGGGGCTCTGAGGACAGGTGTCAATATGTCATATGTCAGGTGTCAATCCATATTGATTGTGATTTAGGAATGTTAGGTAATTTCTGCCCTTTATGGATTAAAACCAGACTCTGTATCAACTGTGTAATTTTCCATGGGAGTTTTGCCATGGATCCCCCTCCGGCATGCCACAGTCCAGGTGTTAGTCCCCCTGAAACAACTTTTCCATCCCTATTGTGGCCAGAAAGAGTCCCTGTGTGTTTTAAAATTCGCCTGCCCATTGAAGTCAATGGCGTTTCGGGCGGTTCGCCGGTTCGCGAACATTTGCAGAAGTTCGCGTTCGCCGTTCGCGAACCGAAAATTTCGGGTTCGCGACATCACTACTATGTTTATGTTAGGGATAATCCAGCCTCCAAATCCTCTAGTGGCTGTCTCATTGACTGCCGCTAGTGGCGCTTGTGTGATTCTCACTGTGAAAATCATGTGTGATTGTGTGATTCTCACTGTGAATGCAAATAGCATTATGAATGCTTTCCTATGAGACCGGCTGAATGCGCGCGCAGCTCTTGCCACGCGTGCGCATTCAGCTGAAAGGGGGGAGAGGAGGCGGAGAGCTCCCCACCCAGCACTGGAAAAAAGGTAAGTTTTAATCCCTTCCTCTCCCCAGAGCCGGGCGGGAGGGGGACTCTGAGAGTGGGGGCACCCTCAGGGCCCTATAGTGCCAGGAAAACGAGTATGTTTTCCTGGCAGTATAGTGGTCCTTTAACTCTGATCAATGGGAGGGCAAGTCTGGTGCAGAGAGACTGACCCGTGCGTGATGCAGCTGAAACTCCACTATCGCCTGCTGCTACTCGCACATTCTCTCCAGCATGTGCAAGATGGAGTTCCACCTTGTGGGCACGTCGCATATAAGGCGGTGAGCGGGAAGGCCAAAGTTCCGCTGCATCGCAGACAGGCAAGCAGCAGCGTGAGAACACCGAAAGCGCGCACAGCCGCTACAGTGAATGTCACATCCTGTTCCAAGTTGCGGATCAGTCTGGTGATGGCTTCTGGTATCCAGTACTCTTTTTACTGAAGCTGCATCAGGGTCCTAGTATGTGGCTGCATAAACGCTGGTACTCATCACCAGGGGGCGTGCGGTTACCCTGCACCAGACCCTGCTAATCCATTGCACACTGTGACTCCTAACTTCAACATCAGGCATACTGGGTCCCGGTTGTCCGACCGCTGCCCAGACAGTGTCTGGGTCCCGGTCACCGGACTGCGAAACTGCGAATGGCTTGTTAAATCTGTTATGTTTCTTTTTATCGCTTCAACTGTTACTTGGATAACTCTGGGAATTCTAAAGATAATACATGCCGACGAGCGCTAGGGGATGGCTGCTCCGCTTTTGCACCCTCTTATGCTGTGCTGGTGCCTCTGTGCAACCAGCGCCTCTTCCTCCAAACTGCACACGTCATTCGCATGACCTTGATTCCATGTGGGGTCTAGGACCTCATCATCCTCCACATCATCTTCCACCCACTCCTCAACCCTGCCCTCCTTGCCGGTCTGCACTCTGCAGAAAGCAACAGCAGTTGGCACCTGTGTTTTTCCAGCATGTAAAGTCTGCAGAGGACATATGGAAATTGCTTTAAAATTGCATCCAGGCAACAGTTTTCCCTATAAAATGACCTCTCAGTTTGACTTGTGAGGCTATTGCCCCCGAATTACAATATTGTTATATTGGTATTTGACGGTTCTATTTGACTATCAGATATGAAGTGTAGGCCGCAAATGTACTATTTAGCACCCCAAAAAAATGAGAATTTTTCAAAGTGCGCTGAAAGCACAGTATTTGATGCTTCTGTTTGACTCTCAGATATGAAGAGCATGCCCCAAATTTACTATTTAGCAGTTTAGCACCAAAACAATTAGAATGTTTACAATTGCGCTGTAACCACACTATGTGACGCTTCTATTTGACTCTCAGATATGAAGAGCACGCCCCAATTTTACTATTTAGCAGATTAGCACCCAGAAAATAAAAATGTTTCAAACTGCGCTGTAAGTGCAGTATTTGACGCTTCTATTTGACTCTCAGATATGAAGAACACGCTCAAAATTTACTATTTAGCAGATTAGCACCCAGAAAATAAGAATGTTTCAAACTGCGCTGTAAGCGCAGTATTTGACACTTCTATTTGACTCTCAGATATGAAGTGCACCCCACTAATGTACTTTTTAGCACCCAAACATTTTTACGTTTTAAAACTGCAATGTGACAGCAGTATTTGACGCTTCTATTTGACTCTCAAATATGAAGAGCACGGCCCCAAATTTACTATTTATCAGACTAGCACCCAGAAAATAAGATTGTTTCAAACTGCACTGTAAGCACAGTATTTGAAACTTCTATTTGACTCTCAGATATGAAGAGCACGCCCCAAATTTACTATTTAGCAGATTAGCACCCAGAAAATAAGAATGTTTACAATTGCGCTGGAACCGCACTATTTGACGCTTCTATTTGACTCTCAGATATGAAGTGCACCCCACTAATGTACTTTTTAGCACCCAAACATTTTTTACATTTTAAAACTGCAATGTGACAGCAGTATTTGACGCTTCTATTTGACTCTCAGATATAAGGTGCACCCCACTAATGTACTTTTTAGCACCCAAAAAAATTGAAGTTTTAAAACTGCAACGTGACAGCAGTATTTGACGCTTCTATTTGACTCTTAGATATGAAGAGCACACCCCAAATTTACTATTTAGCAGATTAGCACCCAGAAAATAGGAATGTTTCAAACTGTGTTGTAAGCACAGTATTTTACGCTTCTATTTGACCCTCAAAAATGAAGAGCATGCCCTAATTTTACTATTTAGCAGATTAGCACACAGAAAATAAGAATGTTTCAAACTGCGCTGTAAGCGCAGTATTTGACGTTTCTATTTGACTCTCAGATATGAAGTGCACCCCACTAATGTACTTTTTAGCACCCAAAAATTTTTACATTTAAAAACTGCAATGTGACAGCAGTACTTGACGCCTCTATTTGACTCTCAGATATGAAGAGCACGGCCCCAAATTTACTATTTAGCAGAAGAGCACCCAGAAAATAAGAATGTTTCAAACTGCACTGTAAGCGCAGTATTTGACACTTCTATTTGACTCTCAGATATGAAGAGCACGCCCCAATTTTACTATTTAGCAGATTAGCACCCAGAAAATAAGAATGTTTCAAACTGCGCTTTAAGCGCAGTATTTGACGCTTCTATTTGACTCTCAGATATGAAGAGCATGCCCCAAATTTACTATTTATTAGATTAGCACCCAGAAAATAAGAATGTTTCAAACTGCGTTGTAAGCGCGGTATTTGACGCTTCTATTTGACTCTTAGATATGAAGAGCACGCCCCAATTTTACTATTTAGCAGATTAGCACCCAGAAAATAAGAATGTTTCAAACTGCACTTATTTGACGCTTCTATTTGACTCTCAGATATGAAGAGCACGCCCCAAATGTACTATTTAGCAGATTAGTACCCAGAAAATAAGAATGTTTACAATTGCGCTGTAACCGCACTATTTGACGCTTCTATTTGACTCTCAGATATGAAGTGCACCTCACTAATGTACTTTTTAGCACCCAAAAAATGTTACGTTTTAAAACTCAGATGTAACCGCAGTATTTGACGCTTCTATTTGACTCTCAGATATGAAGTGCACCCCACTAATGTACTAGTTTGCAGAATTCTTTCCTAATCTGTCCCTAACAGCTGCAGCATCCTCTCCCTACACTAATAAGAGCTCATGTGCGTGCGGCGCTACGCGACTCCAGCTTATATAGAGCCTGTGTCACATGCTGCACTGGCCAATCACAGCCATGCTATTAGTAGGCATGGCTGTGATGGCTTCCAAGGGCAAACGAGTCAAACGCTTGTTGATTGGCTGCCCTGCAGTCTTTCAAAACGCACCATTAAATCGCCGAACACCAAACTCCAACCCGAACATACAGTGATATGTCCATGTTCGGTTCCGGGGTCCAAAAAACTTAATGTTCGGTACAAACCCGAACTTTGCGGTTCGGGTTGGCTCAACTCTACCTATGGGCAAAACCTAGTAAAACATTTGCTTAATGTCATCACTTTTCTTGCTGATAGGGGATTTGCTTTTAGAGGTGATGATTGGACTATTGGATCCCCACACAATGGCAGCTATCTCCGTATTTTGTAATTACTGGTAGAGTATGATGCTTTCCTAGCACAACACATTCAAACAAAGGCAAAGGATTTACAAGTTATTTATCATCAAATCTCTGTGAGGAAGTCATACAAATTACTGGGGATAAGATTTTAGAAGTTATCAACCGTGTTAAAATGGTAAAGTACTACTCCATTTCTGAGGATTTAGCGGAAGATTCTTCTCATACTGACCAGCTCACAGTGATTTTTCGATACTTAGAAGGAAATCAACCTGTGGAGTATTTTGTAACTTTTTTACCATCAATGGGGCATAAAGAGATGAAATGGCATGTGTGCTACTATCATTTCTTAATAGTGTTGGACTTATCATGCAAAAGTGGACAAAGTTACGACAATGCAAGCAACATGTCTGACCACTACAAGGGTATGCAAGCAAGAATTGTTAACCTTAATAAATATGCTAAGTACATACCTTATTTTGGACACTCGTTAAACCTTGTCAGAAAGGATGCTGCAAATTCGTGTAGTAAAGCTGTAAGGTTTTTTAATTTTGCACAAGCTCTTTATGCACTCTTTAGTGGCTCAACTCGATGCTACAAGAAGCTTAAAGACATGCTTCACGAAAAAGGCCTCTCTGTGTCCATGCCTAAAAAGCTAAGTGGCACACATTGGTCATGTTGTGCAGATGCTTGTCAGGCACTAGTCCATGGCTATGAAAATTTAATGGCCATTTTGATTGAATTTCAGCTGACTGTGAAGAAAAGTCAGAGTGCCATAATACCGAAAAAAAGACTATTTGATCAGATGAGCAAATGTAAAACAAGGATTTTTGTAGAATTCTGTAACACAATTTTGCAGAGCTTCAACAGCAACTGCAAAACTCTGCAGTCTGTTTAGCTCAACCTAAATTCTGCTGTTTTTGTTTTGAAATCGTTAAGATGGTATTAATGAATAGCATACTGAATTTGAAGAATCTGGTAAGCATCTCTCAGATACTGAAGAGTATATTGTGGAAGACTGTTGGCTTTAACGTCAGAATGTCCGTCAGCAGCCACTTGACAATGGTCACAATGAGGAAGCACAATTAAGACCAAATGAGGCCTTTTATGCCAAGTCCTTTCTTCCATTTGTTGACAAACTTTTAGTATGTCTAGAAAATTGCGGCGCGTAAATTGAAGTGTTGATTTATTTTTTTGATGTCTTTGTAAACTTTCCAGCATTGGACTGTGAATCCGTTAAAATTGCAGCAGAAAAGTTGTCTGCTTTCTAAAACAATGCTTTGGGCACCACATTTGATGGCGACCTAATTCACTCATTTCATTTAGTTTTTATGGATGAAATACCTGTCAAATGCTGTATAGAGCAATTCATGTACAATACAATTGATGATAAGGATGTAAGAGATACCTTTCCAAGCATGGAAATTACTTTAACAATTTAATGATGTGGGGTAGCGCCTGACTTCCGACGTGAATGGCGGCTTTCTGTTAGAGCTCCGACCTGACAGGCAAAGAAACGGCTACCTTAAGCTACCTAACCCAAAATTTGGCGACTCTCACTCAGTCACCCATCACGGAGCCCATCCGAGCTGAAATGGGAGGCGGTCGAAAATACAAACAGGGAGTGGAGGTGGCGCCGATATTCCGGACCCTCAAGGACGGAGGCTCCACACGTGTTGAAGAAGGCCGCGATTACGACTCAGACTCAGCGGCAAGCGACACGAGCCGAGCAGCCACTTCAACCCCCTTCACAAGAGACGACCTCCAACGCCTACCGGGAGATAAAACTAAACATGACAGCGGAGATCGATAAACACCTAACGCCCATAACAGAAGGCCTAAAGGACCTGACACACAGAACTACCGAGCAATTAGACTGGACCTCCATGCGAACCACAGCAAACTAAAACGCCATAGCTGCCCTACAAGACTAACTACACCAACTAGAAGAGGCCCAGGAAGATATGAATAACTGCTCCCGCCGCAACAATATCAGAATCCGTGGCGCGCCAGAAACTGTGGAAATGGACGCCCTGGGCCCAACCCTGCGTGAACTCTTCTGCGGCCTGCTCCCAGAGGCCTCACCGGCGGAGCACCTGCTAGACAGAGCACACAGGGCCTTGAGAGCACCAATCCCCAACACGACCCAACCAAGGGACATTTATATTAGAATGCACTACTTTCATATAAGCACTCATGCGAGCAGCAAAAGACACTCCACTGCAAATAGAAGGGCACCAAATTTCCTTCTATCAGGATTTGGCACCAAGCACCCTCCGCAAACGAAGAGAGCTGAGACCCCTCACCCAAGAACTTACCAGACTGAATATCCGATATTCGTGGGGGCACACCTTCAAGCTGCAGGTGCGGAGGAACGACCGCACATACACCTTGCACAACATCGCCAACGTAGTTGAATTTGCAGAACGACTGGGCCTACCCAGCGCCAATCTCACCGCTGACCTGCCTCCCAGAAGAACGGATAGAAGGCCTGCACCAAGAAGCATGCCTTCATCAGCTAAGAACAATCCGGCATCCAGCGGACCACGTCCCACGCCGGATAACTAAAAGAGAAGAATTACATCTCACCTCTCCCAAATGATCATCGGACGGGACATTAAACACCACGATGCCATGGAACTACCCCCAATAAAAACAACCTGGACAGTCCACCCACGAGACACCACTAAAACAAGTACAGCAAGCGCAACCGAGGCCTACATCAGGGTCACTCGGCCTCCCTAAAATATAAACCAACCGAGCACACAAGCATTGATAGCGGACTTACCACCACAGAAAAGACCAACGACTTCAGACTACAGATAAGATATTGATCACCACCATTCTTAATGTTTCATATCTACTGTTTATTAATAATTGCTTGATGACACTGCTGGGGTCACTAAGGGGACCATAGAGGTAATGAACACATACTAGATAGGCCTTGACCCAACCCACATATAACCCCCCCCGGACCCCTCCGGTCAAGGACACTCGGGTCTCATCCAACAGTTAGAGACAACAACCACATAGCATCCACTAGATCATGTAACATACAGGGATAGCTGAGAAGAGCAGCGCGATGGTCACTGCAGAGGCTGCCCAACACTCCAAAGAGAAGGAAAGGGAGGAAGCAGGGGAGGGGGGGTGAAAGAAAAAAAAAAGAACCAAAGGAGACAACGGAGAGGGAGGGGAGGAGGGTGGGAGAAGGATTGAGGGGAGGGAAGGGAAGAAATAGAGGGGGGGAGGAAAAAAAAAAAGGGCACCACAACCCTGCCCATTATTAACTACCAGAGAAACTGTACACAACCACCCCCAACCAACAGTAAACATTAACGGGCCGCAGTTAACAGCCCGACTCTGAGCAACCACACACGCACCAACTCCAGAGGGAAGGACTGGGACTCTATGGTATTTAGATACTGAAATGCTATGATGTTAATATTGATGTTCTGAAATTGAAATGTTAAGAAATACCTCGCACCGAATGCCACAACCCACCAGATACCTCAAAGGGAGACCCGCTGATGGCATACAGCAAGACGTATGCAGCCTTACCCCGCCAATTGACCGAGCACACGCCCACCCAACGCCCAGACCGACACCCCACTGGACTGTCAGGTATAGCTCTACAGACATGCAGCATGATACACTGGGGGATAACCCCACTGATAACTGAGACAAGAACCACACTTTGGGAGTAGGGAGATGATGACCAACCACTGACAACAACTAGAACTTTAAACCAAAAACTGCCTGTTGGCGGCTCAGACCGGACAGTCACCAACCCCAGACACACATAGAACCGTACTCCAAGAGAACACCTACGGAGCGGTTAGATGCCTTACCCCATAAACTACTGGCCATCTGATAAGCCCAGTAGCCTACTCCACCCTTATCCTACTACCCTCAGATTCCCACGACACTGCCCCTTACCCTCTCCCCACAGTAGGGTAACCCACACACCCTCTCCTCACCCCCCCTCCTTTTCATGACGGCCCGCGGCCATCCGGAGGCATACCCTACACGAACCAACACCGCAAACCCTAAAGGAACGACACCCTACCATCAAAGCAATGCCAACATCCATACGCTGCGTTTCCATCAACGCAAAAGGACTAAACTCCCCCAACAAGAGACACAGCGTTCTTAGATGGGCGCGCAAACAGAATGCTGACATACTCATTATACAAGAAACCCACTTCACAACGCACCGAACATTCCCCCTCATATAAAGATATTACACGCAAAGCTTCATGGTCCCATCTCCGGACACTAAATCTAAAGGGGTAGCAATCATATTGAAAGCAAATAGCCCACTCACAGGCATCACCTGCAGAAAGGACCCACAGGGCCGATATATCACGATACAGGGGAATATAGTCACAACAACTTATACCTTCTCATCGGTATACGCACCCACAACACCAGACGCATCATTTTGGCAACAACTAGCGATCCACCTTGGCACCTACTCCAACACACGCTCCATAATAGGAGGGGACTGTAACGCAGTACACACACCTGCCATCGACAGAACACAACTCACCAACACACTTACCCGTCCATCCCAAAACGACACCCTCTTCGCCCAATTCTTAGCCACGCAAAACCTAATTGACATCTGGAGAGCGCAACACCCATCAACCAAAGACTATACATTCTATTCGCACCCACGTGGATCATACTCACGTATAGCTCACTTCCTAATCTCTCCAACCCTAGTATCCCAGATCACTAACTTGGACATTGGCCCAATCTCCTGGTCCGACCATGTGGAGATAACAATCACCTTAAATCTGCCAACAATCCATAAATATTGGACATGGCGACTAAACCCACTACTGCTACACGATACACTGATTAATCCCTTCAGACCGGAGGGCGTACTATTACACCCTATTTTAGGCGGCTCTAAACGCTGCCGGGCGTAATAGTACACCCTCCGGTCTTTCATTACTTACCCGGTCGCCGGTGATGTTTAGGGAGCCCCCCCGCGGCAGATCTTCCTCCTGGCAGTCCCCCCGGCCATGTGAGAGTGAGGTCCTTGCGAGGACCTCACAATCACATGGCCGGGATAGCTGCCTTCTGTATTGCCAGCAGGGGGGCTGCCTGTAATAACAGGTAGTCCCCCTGCTGGCTGGAAATTAAATTAAATAAAAGTTAAAAAGTGTAAAAAAAAATATATATATACTTAGATCATATATATATATTATAAATATATGATCTAAGTATATATATATACACATATACATACACATATACATACACACACATACACTGTCTAGGTGTATTTTACTATTGATATATAATTTTATATATATATATATATATATATATATATATATATATTAATATCAAATTACATGTAGACTGATATTGATTATATATATATATAATTATTGTTATATATATATATATAATATAAAAAATTAAATATGTAAATACGTTAAAAAAAAAATTTAAAAAATTATAAAAAAAAAAATTAAAAAATATATAGATGTGTGTTATTTCGTTCTAACTGTATTGTGATATTAATATATTATATATATTTATATCAAAATACACGTAGAACAAAATAATATATATATCTATATACATAAATATATACGTATATATCACTATATATATACCTATATATAAATAAAAATATAAAAAAAATTTATATATATACACATATATATTCACATACGTATATATATATATATATATATATATATATATATATACATATATTAATTCTACATATATATTTATGTAATATTTTTACATAATTAGGTATCTTAATTAATTACAATTAGCGGGACCTGCCTGACAACCCATGCCGAAAGTAAACGGAATTTAATTTGCTAGCACTATATTTAACCCTATAAACCCTTTCCAATACACCATAAAACCTATACATGGGGGGTACTGTTCTACTCGGGAGACTTCGCTTAACACAAATATTAGTGTTTTTAAAACAGTAAAATGTATTACAATGATATCGCCAGTAAAAGTGAAGTTTTTTGCCTTTTTCGCGCACAAACAGCACTTACACGGACGATATTATTGCTGCAATACTTTTACTGTTTTGAAACACAAATATTTGTGTTCAGCGAAGTCTCCCGAGTACAACAGTACCCCTCATGTACAGGTTTTATGGTGTTTTCAAAAGTTACAGCGTCAAATATAAGGCTTGTGTTTCATTTTTTTCACATTAAAATTCGCCAGATTGGTTACGTTGCCTTTGAGACCCTATGGTAGCCCAAGAATGAAAATTACCCTATGATGGCATACCATTTGCAATAGTAGACAACCCAAGGTATTGCAAACGGGGTATGTCCAGTCTTTTTTAGTAGCCACTTAGTCACAAACACTGGCCAAAATTGGCGTTTTTTGCATTTTTCACACACAAACAAATACTAACGCTAACTTTGGCCAGTGTTTGTGACCAAATGGCTACTAAAAAAGACTGGACATACCCCATTTGCAATACCTTGGGTTGTCTACTATTGCAAATGGTATGCCATTATGGGTGTAAATTTCATTCCTGGGCTACTATACAGTCTCAAAGGCAACGTAACCAATCTGGCGAATTTCAATTTCAAATGTAACGTGCTATATTTGACCCTGTAACTTCCCAAAACGCCATAAAACCTGTACATAGGGGGTACTGTTTTACACGTGAGACTTTGCTGAATACAAATGTGTGTATTTTATTGCAGTAAAAGCAAACAGTATTATGACATTGACAGTTAAAATGTCATGTAGAACTAAAAAAATAAAAAAATCTTATTTTCTCCCATTTTTTTCATATTAAATTATGTTTCATAGCTAAATATTTGATATTAAATGAAAGCCCTGTTTCCCCTGAATAAAATGATATATAATAAGGGTGGGTGCATTTAATATGAAATAGGTGAATTACGGTTGGACAGACATGTAGCACAAATGCCAGGTTTTGTTTACATTTTGTTTAGTTCACAACGTGTACATTTGGCTCAGTCCTTAAGGGGTTAAGGATAAAACGGCCAGACCAATCAAATATTACTTCGAACTAAACTCTCCCACAGCACCCTCACCCATGACCCTGTGGGCCGCACACAAAGCGGTCGTCGGGGCACCCTCATTAGTCTAGCCACCCACAAAAAAACCCAAACACAACAACACATTACCAAAGCAATGATGGAACTACGCTGCCTGGAAACCGAACACAAAAGGCACCCTGACCCCATCACACTGAAAGAACTGACAGCAACTAGGGACCTCCTTAAAAACCTTACACAGGCTGACATAGCCAAAGCACTGATGTGGCTAAAACAAAAATACTACGAGAAAGGAAACAAAGCGGACACCATGCTTGCTCGCTGACTTAAAAAACGAATGGAAGCTAAACGGATCGCCTCACTCCGCACGAATGACGGCACCCTCAGCGACTGCCCTGCCCAAATAGGCAAAATCTTCCAAGACTATTACACGGATCTCTATAACCACGACCACCAACCCCAAGACAACAGGGACACACTTAACGCTCGCATAGAAACAGTCCTTCAAAACACAGCGCTTCCCACAATGTCCCAGGCGGCCAAAACCGCAATAAGTCAGGAGGTCACAACAGAGGAAATGGCACAAGCGGTAGGATCACTTAAACCCAATAAAAGCCCTGGACCAGACGGCTATACGGCCTTATATTATAAAGAATTTGGCCCTTTACACATCTCTGTGCTGTCTTTAATGATGCACTCAGAGTAGAGACTCTCCCACCTGAGATGACCAACGCCAACGTGTGCCTCCTCCCCAAACCGGGAAAGGACCACTTGGAACCCGCTCACTACAGGCCAATATCGCTTCTAAATGTAGATCTCAAAATCATGACCAAAATTATGGCCAACAGACTAAATCCCTACCTGGGATCTCTTATACACCCAGACCAAGTGAGATTTATCCCGCACAGATAAGCGGTAGATAACACCGGAAGGGCCATTGACCTCATATGGCTAGCCAACCACAGACACATACCAACAGCGGTCATCTCACTAGATGCGGAGAAGGCCTTCGAGCGCCTGCTATGGCCATTCCTACACCACACCCTAATACACATAGGGCTCCCATCCGAAGTAACACATTTCTTACAAACCATCTACAACTCCGCTCGAGGCGCACTTCTGCTGCCCAATATACCCACGCCGCACTTCCCCATAATGAACGGCACGCAACAGGGATGTCCTTTATCCCCCATACTTTTTGCATTCTCACTAGAACCTCTGCTACAGGCAGTGCGCGCCAGTCACGGGGTCGAGGGAATCACATTAAGAGGGGAAACATTCAAAATATCAGCCTATGTGGACGATATTCTACTAACACTGACTAACCTGGAAGGCTCCCTTAGCTCCCTCCTCGCTATTATACAAGACTACTCCGAACTCTCGGGCTACAAAATCAACCTCAATAAATCAAAACTCCTCCCGATAAGAATAGATCCCTCAAGCTTAACCAGAATACGTCAAACATTCCCACTGAGAATATGCCACACTTCCATATCGTATCTAGGGATCCAACTCCCAGCGGACACCACCACTCTATATACGAAAAACTACACACCGCTACTATTAAAAAACATATGAGGACCTGAACAAATGGAGGCCCTTGGGGATCTCCTGGCTGGGGCGCATCGTCTCGATCAAATTTAACCTCCTCCCTAGATTTCTATACCTCTACCAAACCCTCCCAATACCAATCCGCAAACAAGATTTCAGAGCTCTGCAAACAGCTATAGACACATTCATATGGAATGGACACAAGCCGAGAGTACACCGGAGCACTCTATACGTACCCAAGACACACGGGGGCCGAGGCCTCACGAACTTTACACACTATCATTCCGCAGCACAGCTGGCACAAATACAACAATGGCACGTCTCACCTGGGAAAAAACGATGGGTGGCCTTAGAACACCTAATCTTTGGCTGGGACCACCCATCCCTGTACATGTGGACACCCAAACCTTATAGCCCCTACCCACACCAACTGCGCCCGCAATCACCCATGCAATCGACCTATGGGACAAAATTAGGGACAAATTCGAACTATCCTCCTTCCTCTCCCCATGACCCCCATCTGGAGGAATAAAATGTTCCCCCCAGGACTTACTCCCAAGCACTTTGCCCAATTCGAACACAGAGACATTTCTCGAATAGGGCACTTATACCAAAACAACGAAATGATACAATTCCCAGATATCAAAGAATCATCCTCCGTCACGACCTTTGATCATTTTAGATACATACAAATACGAAAATTCACAGCAACCCCAAGCATAAAACAGGCCGGCACGGCCCAACTCAATCGCTTCGAGTGGGACTGCGCAAACCATCCCAATAGACAAGGACAAATCTCTGACTTATATGTGACAATTGCCACCCATCACACACAACTTTCCCTCACATATATAGCAGCATGGGAGGCTGGTCTTGGTCCTGCGGAGGACGCAGCCATCATTGCTTGAATTGTTTATTTTTAATGTAAAAGTTATCTGCACTTCACGTTAATGGTTGACAAACTATTCTTTCATAATAGTGTTCTACTGCAGCAGTTGGCGCCTAACTGGTATTTTAATGATAAGGAAGACCGTCCTGATTCCCTATTCTCCATATTAGAGTGGGGTATGTGCACTTTATTTATTTTAAAGCACCACTATAGGCACCCAGACCACTTCAGCCTAATGAGGTGGTCTGGGTGTCTGGTCCATCTAGGGTTAACCCTTTTTTCTATAAACATAGCAGTTTCAGAGAAACTGCTATGTTTATGTTAGGGTTAATCCAGCCTCTAATGGCTGTCTCATTGACTGTCTAATGGCTGTCTCATTGTGAATGCTTTCCTATGGACTGGCTGAATGCACACGTGGCTCCTGACGCGCATGCGCATTCAGCCGAAGAGGAGGAGAAGAGGGAGGAGAAGAGGAGAGCTCCCCGCCCGGCGCTGGAGAAAGAGGTAAGTTTAACCCCTTCCTCTCCATCCAGCCTGACGGGAGGGGGACCCTGAGGATGGGGGCACCCTCAGGGCACTATAGTGCCAGGAAAACGAGTATGTTTTCCTGGCACTATAGTGGTCCTTTAATTCTTTGTTTTTGTTGTGCAAATGATGACAAACGAGCTTGCATTAACAAGCTTCTTGTTGTCATATATTTTGAAACAGTAGCGTGAAGGAACTGCACATTTTTTGAAAATATGACATGAGAAAACAGTGGAACATAAACATGTGCGGTAAAGTTCTTCAAAGTATTTTCTTCAAAGTATTTCTTTATTTTTTATGTAAAAGTTATCTGCACGTTACGATAATGGTTGACAAACTATTCTTTCATAATAGTCTGCTACTACAGCAGTCGGTGCCAAATAGGTAATTTCCCTATTCACCATATTTGAGAAGGGTAGGTGCACTTTATTTTTAATGTTTGATTTTGAATTCTACAAATTGTAAGGTTTAATATTGTTTATTTGATTGCTACTCATTGTTCATTGTTATATTTTATTTAATAATATTTAATTTTGTGTTACTACTATATAAAAAGAAAATAGATACCTGCACACTACCCCACAGGTGTCATTATACCTTACAGAGATAAAATATTTTCAAACAGTTTAACACTGAAGTTCTGTCCCTGGGTACCTGTCACATTGCTTTATCTTTCCTCGCATTGACTGCTCAGCCAACAGGAGACATTGGCTTGGGTGACCAGTAGATAGGCTGGGAGCATCATCAATCTCAGGCTATCACAGGAGCAATGAAAAATAGTATGTATTACTTTCAATGGCCAGCCAACGATAGGCTGACGAGCACAAGCTGATGCCATGGCAAGGAGAAATGTTATTGAATTAAAATGTACTGAAGAAACTACTGAAAAATATATTCTGCAGAAAACCTAAGGAAATTAACCTGTGATTATGTTTTCAGCCAGAGCAGTAAAAGGTATAACCCTTCAGAGGATGATCGCTAAGACAGAGGTCAACATGACATGCACTTAACCACAAATGCTAAATATCTAGCAAGTACAGATTTACCACAGTCAGTAATCAACACAGGTATGGATGCAGAAAACTCACAACATTCTGCAAACAAGCAAGCACCTTTCAAAAACATACTCACATCACTTCTATCAAGACTAATGGAAATAGAGATTCATTGGTGAATACACTTCCCTTTAATATTTAATCCCTTTTACCAAAACATTGCATGACTGCTGAACACCCGTTACCCCAAAACCACTCCTTTCAAATAAACAGACCACACTAAATTTCTAGTACAAAGGACAAAGCTTTATTTAACTTAAATTGCCAGCATCTTTAAGTTGTTCTTCAAAAGAGGGCCCCATAACTCCACTGCTATCGCTATGGGGTACATGTATAGACATAGCGGGGATTGTGATGCGAATAAGAATAACCCCAAATAACCCCCCTAAAACGTCAGACACCAAATTTTGGGATGAAACGGGCCACAGCATCTATTAAAAGACTGTAGGATTTATTCAACATTTATTAAACTTTATCATTTAATTATAACTAGAGATAAATACGAACATAATCCATAACTTAACATATAATCATTAACACCTATTGCCCTAAGGACTTAAGCTTACATAAACATCCTTGCCTATGACAGAGACAGAAACAGGGGAGGTTGATCCCAGACCTTGTTCATATCCTGACACTCATCGTTAACAGCCCCCCAAAACCTATTTGCAAGGAAACGTGCCCCCCCCTCGTGCCCCCCAGCTGTGACATGAACGAACCACAAACATACAAGAGGGGGGGTGGGAGGGTGGGAAGTTGTTTGCTGGCCCTTTAAGGGCCATCCGTGGACATATTATGACTGTTAGGAACAATGCCCTTTAAGACTGTGTAGCAGATTGCATTCAGGCTGTATTTAATATTATGTGTTCGGTAAACGGTGTTATGTGTATGCAGCATTCACTGATTGTTCGGTAGAATCACTCCATTCCTTATATTGGGTGAAACTACCGAACAACCAGACCACCCTGGAGTAAGTGTGCCTCCAATAACTGTTTGCAACAATGTTGCAAACGGTAATTGGCAATCTATGTAATGTGTTCTTTGTCCTCTGGGTGGCCGCCATTCGGGAAACGAACACGTGGCGGCAGCCATCTTAAACTCCCGAACAGCGGTGTTTTGCCGTCGAGTGTCTGGAACTAAAATCGGACACTCGACTAGGCAAACACCGCTGAGACCTCCAGACTTCCATGAATTCGTGTGGAAACTACCGAATGACCCGCCGTTCGGTAGAAAGAACCCCACGAACAAGCCTCCCCAGGCTCTATAACCCAGGCAATTTGTGTGTTTCATTCCCTTTTCTGTGACCGACTGCAGGGCCAAAATACATGGAACTATTTTCGGATACTTTTGCCATGCAGTCGGTCAAAACTTTAACCCTCCATAACTCCCAAACCCCTGGTCCGATCTGGGTGATTTTTGGATATGTGTATCACCCAGATCAGGGCTACCAGGGGATGTAACATTTAAAAGGGTAACCCTATGTTTAGGGGTACATCCAGTATCCCAGGGAATTTGTGTCTGGACTAATGGGATTATGTGTCACACTAAGGGGAGGAGATGTGTGGGAGGTAACTGGTACATTATTGGCTGGAGTACTAATTGTTGTGGATCCCTCCCTTGCATGGGAGAATGTCTTAAAAGGAGGTTGTGTGAATAAATCTTGAGATTCTGCTTAACCCTCAAAACGAAGTGTCATCTCGTTATTGGGGGAATTGGATTGTATGCTGACTGCCAGGAGTGTAACCCTTTCGTATGGTTTTCCTGTTCGGATATTTCCAGTGTTAATGTGTTTCCAGTTCGGGAGATCGGTGCTTACAGTAGCTGTCGGTGTATCCGGAAAGGGGAATATCGCCTAAATGGTTTTTAACCTCTGGTGAGTAAAACGGTCCGTTACCCTCTGTATTGGGTGCTTCCTCCTCCTGCCAACAAGAATGCTCATTATAGGCTGATAAGAAAGAACTCCAAATAAGCAAATCTGCTTTAATCCGTCTAGCAGACCCGGACTTGCCATCAGGCAAACACTCCTCTTGCGCAGTTGGAGCATTGCAGTGGTTACCAAGATAACGCTCTGGATCTCGCAAGAGTGAACTCAAGCCCCAGGAGCTGCTGGCCAGAGTTTACTCATCACTAGGACCACCATGAATTCACCACCAGACTACCAGGGATTACAAGCAAAGTCCCCCCTCCCAGGTTAAAGGTAAGTAGGGAGGGAGATATAACCATTTACTTGTTAAAAAAAAATAAAAATGAAATACATATTTTAAAATGTATCTATTTATTTGTTGAAAATTAATATAAAGGCACCCCGCACACATTCACACTCACACAGCACCCCTAACACACTTGCACAGCACCCCTCACAAACATGGCACCCCTCATACACACTGCACCACTCAAGCACACACTGCACTTCTCTCACATACTGCACCTCTCACACACGCATACAACACTCTTTACACACCACCTCTCACACACA
The DNA here is from genome assembly GCA_933207985.1 of Pelobates cultripes. NCBI lineage: Eukaryota > Metazoa > Chordata > Amphibia > Anura > Pelobatidae > Pelobates > Pelobates cultripes. Next base: position 351,730,269 of record OW240912.1, read on the forward strand.
CGGCACCTCTCAAACACTGCACCTCTCACACATACCCCTCGCACACACACACACTGCACTCCTCACACACACTGCACCTCTCACACACACTATACCCCTCACCCACACTGCACAACTCACACACACATCACTCCAAACACACACTGCACCTCTCACACACACTGAACCCCTCACACACTGCACCCCTCACACACAACACATCTCACACACACACTGCATCATTCACACAATGTACCCCTCACACACATGTACAGAGCACCCCTCACACACACACACAGCACCCCTCACACACACTGCACCCCTCACAGTCACTGCACCTGTTACACACACGTACAGCACAACCTTACACATACACACAGCACCTCACACACACACTGCACCTCTCACACACAGAGATCTCCTCACACACTGCACCTCTCACACACTCACATTGCACCCCTTACACAAACACATTGAACCTCTACACCTACACATTGAACTCCTCACACACACTGCACCCCTACACACACTACATATATACACTACACCACTTACATACACAACATTTCAGACACACACTACATCTCTTGCAAACACTCTGAATCCACCAACACACAATCTGAATCCTCTACACACACACACTAGATCCCCTATACACATTTGATTCTCTATACAAATACACACACACACACTAGATCTCCTGTATACACTCTGGATTCTCTACACACAGAATACATCCCATATAGACACATATTGCACCGCCTAATCACACTACATCCTGGTCATATTCACTCTGGATCCCCTATACACACACTAGAACCCCTGCATGCAAACATAAACACACTACATTACCTAAACACACACACTCTACAGCCCCTACACACACTTCATCACCTAAACACACATATACTACAGCCCCTCTGAACACACATGCTACATCCACTATCCACACTATGGCACTACACACACACTATCTCACTCTCTTCACATCCTAGCCACACATATCACACCACAAACACAACACAACTAACCTATTTACACAAAACACCACTCCACAATCAGCTCACTATACACACACACACACACACACACGCACAAGAAGCCTCGAAACACATGCACAATACGCTTTGCTGGCCCTTTTGTCCTCTTGTATGCAACTCATGGAGACACCAGCGACAAGTCACAAGAAAATACAGAGCAATCATGTCATTAGCTTTGTTGCTTACTGACTAAGAATGTGTAATGGCTTAGCTCAGGATAGCTAACACAAGCTCTCCAGCCAATTAGATAAGCCCTGCAGTGAGTCATGGGTTGCTGCAGCACTAACATAATTGCTAGCTCCTTACTTAACAAGAAATAGGATTACAAAAGGACAAGACATATATGGACATGGAGGCCATGCTACATCTTTCCACCATTATAATTGACATTTCAAGGGAATCTTATTGAAAATAAAAACCACATAGTATCTACAGTAAAATGAAAGACAAAATATATAGAGTAGTACTGTATGAATAATACTAGCAGTGAATATAACAAACTCACAAACCAATGTTTGATTGAAGGCACATCTATATAATCTTAGGACCAGATATCACATCTTATAGTACAGAGCTGTTATATATGGGAACAAACTTTAATAACAATTGCACTTACACGATTAATAGAAACTCAGGCGGGGCCTGACCTTCATGATGGAAAGACATGCTTCACAGGAGCTCCTCTCCTATGCTGACCAAAACTGCAGTTTTTACACTCATTTCAGCCCCAGTGCGAGATACCCATTTTACCAACCCAACTGTTACTCACTGTAGGGTTTAAGAGCTTGTAAAACTATCCTACTGCACAGCTTCAATTATGCGGCCTGGTGCGCACTGGCCAGGGGAAGGTGGGCCGATGGCATTTGACAAGAAGTAAAACTCCTGTTAAACCAAAAACAAAATCTCCTTTTGGGAGAAAGTGTGTTACAAAAAAGTGTTTATAGTCAAAACAGTGTTTAGCAGCTCTATGCACTAGTGTGGATTACCCTTTCCTCCTCACACAATTATACAGAAAAACAGCAAATGGTATACGAAAACGAAGTGGAGCCCTATGAAATATTTAGGGTAACTTGCCCCTAGAGATCTTGATTGGAACGTGCAAGTCAAATATATATAAAAAAAAAAAATACAATATGGTGTAGATTGTAATACACTGTGACAATTCAATTATATGGCAGAATGGGTCACTCACATTTCAAAGAGCCTATAGAATTGGCTCAGTAAACGGGCTTGTATGCTTTTTAGGGCAGCATCCCACCACTATTCCTTGTTGATGTTCCCTTCAAAAAGATAGAAATGGTAGAAAAATCCAATGTATGGTATAATTAATAAAATACCATAAAATTATAACAGTAGGTATTGTGTTCCATAGCCTTAAAGTACTGGCTCTGAGGGTAACAGGCTTTGTGCCAATATAGAGGGGATGACACTTCCCCCAATGAAGATTCCTGAGGCTTCAGTGGACTTGTTAAAGTGCTAATATATTTATTATACAAGAAATATTAACATAAATTATTAAATAGACAAATAGAATTTACACTTATAAAACAAAAATGTCCTGGTGGCCGAAACACATTTCACTCCTTCTGGAGCTTCCTCAGTCAGCTGTGGTCTGATCCCTTGAATCTTTTGTCTTTTAACTGTTTTTTAGGTCTTCCCTTGGGGTCACATGTGAGGTTCAATTGTCCAATTATCGGGTTGTATGGTTCATTATCCTACCTGTCATTCTGTACACCTGTGTTTCACTTTTGTTATTGTTAACTCCCACACCCCACCTCCACGGACCGTGGGTAATTCCGGTCCACCCTCTGAAGGCTACCTCGACCTACTTTGATCTCGAGACGACACCACATCATGTCCAGGCTGGATAGGATCTTCAACGATTAATGGCGAATGTTATGAGTCAACCCTGTGACCACCCACTGAAAGCGCTGCCCCCATGGCGACAGCAGAACTTCACAGCTCCAGCAGCAGATCAAGCCCCAACATAATGGTGAGGAACGAAAAGCATCCCATTACAATGTGGAGTGACACAAATGAAGGCACTAATGTGTAAATGATCTCAGTGACTCCCCAGCAGCCAGAGATACTGAGGGAAGTCTACATCCAGTCATATGGCTCAGCAAGCCGGATCCCGTTGATGCTCAGAGGTCTGACTTTCACCCCTCAGCTGTGCGACTCTGCTCTACCCCTAGTTGGTATAGGCTAGATTGGGCTCTGGAACTGCCTCAGGAAGAGGGCTTTATTAGATTATTTCCCCATTGTTTATATGGGGGACTGCCTACTTATTTCTCCAGCACCTTGGGTTTCATCTCATTTTGGCTATCTCATCTCATCTTATTCATTGTTCCATCTCTGACCTTGCATCTGTTTGTTTTTATTGCCATACCACCTGCCTGAGGCCTCCAGGGGAATTCCTCTTAACCTGTCTTGTTTATATAAACATGTTATTCTTTTTTAAAAACATTTTTTAAAAATGTGCAGAGCACTTGTCATATATACTGCAACTTTTCTGATATGCTCACATGCCTGTCAATCTGGTGTTATTTTACATGCACAACAAAAATAAAGAATTAAAATAAAAAAGAAGCAGGCATAACAGAATGCAAATAAAAAAGATGAATTCAGGTGGTTTTCCTCTCTTTCATAAACATATTAACAGCCAATAAACAAAATGTAAAATAAGTTTGGAATAACTGCAGAACCGCTACTTCCAGTTCTTCACCTTACTCACAGGCAGGGGCGGACTGAGCACTCGGGCAAATCGGTCATGGACCAAGGGCACGGGGTTCTGGGAGGTCGCCCTCTGTGCAGGAAAGTAACAGCTCGGCTGGGGAGTTAAACAATCTCCCCAACCAGCCTGCAGTCAGTCAGGGGCCCGCACAGCACTCCGCGGGCCCCTGCTACAAAATGAATTTCCCCTTGTTTGTCCCCAGCATGGCACAGTCAGAAACAGCTAATGGAGCCCTGCCAAAGACCCACTAGTTTGCCTCACAGTGTGCCTGACTGATGAGCACAGCAGAAGAGCTGTCTGTCACACAAATCAGGCAGCTCTGTGCGGCTCGTTATAGAGGAAATGACATAGTGTGTCAAAAGTTCAGGGAACCATGCGGAGCTGCCTGATCACTGTTAGAGGCAGCACTTCAGGGAGAGACAGCATGCTTCAGTGAGAAGGATTTTCCTCCTCTGGCCAAAAGCAGGGATGTATTTACCACAAGGCAAACAAGGCATTTAACAAAGAAAATAAGTAGTGTGTAGGCGCTTCACAAGATGGAAAAGTTATGAACTTGTGTGTAAATACAGTACGGTGGTTGATATAGCAGTGTTTCCCAAACACTAAAGGTGAAACTTTTTTTCTTTTTTGAAAACAGCCATAAAATATAACACAGATGGATCGCGCCTATGTTTATCGGCAAAATGTGCCGAAACACTATGTTTCATATACCCCCTCTGGATATTACCCACGTGTTCCGCAACCCTGGTCTTTAAAGCTCTGGTGGTCATTCCAATAACACGTTTGCTGCTATTACTTGCTTGTTATTTTATTGTATTTTTATATTACTCTCTCGGTTACTTTGTTTAGGGTAAGTGGAAATCCCTTTTTTCTATGTTTTGCTATAGGGTTCCACCCCCTTAGTACCTTGAGTTTGTGGATTATTTTATCCTCAATAAAACCCTTTTTTACACATTGCGAAAGCTTCTCCATCTACTCTCTGGGAATTCGCTAGGCTGTATTGGCACCTTTGAGCCTGCTATACAGAGCCTGGTGTGGTAGTTGTATTGTTTTATATTTATTTTTCTGTGTTACAGTTTACACTATGTTGTGTTATGTATTTATTTCTTAGATTGTATCTTGCTACCCCGCTATTTTCAGGTTATATTCGTATTTTATTTTATTGTATTATTTTTTTACTACCACTTCACTTTTGGGGTTTTCTCCTAAAATGTGGTTTTGATATATACTTTCTATTTATTTTTAAACAAGGCATTTGCCTAGGGCGGCACATTCGGGGAGGGGGGGGTGCCAAAAAATGCCCAAGCTCCCAGACAAATGCCTTGCTTGCCTCGTGTTCTGGGGTTGTCCACCTTACTGTGAGTGAGTGAGTGTATCTGTCAGTGTGTGTCTGTGAGTGAGTGAAAGTGTGTGTGTCTTTCCGTGAGAATGGGTGTGTCTGTGAGTGTGTGTCAGTGTGTGTATGTCATTGAAAGTGTGTTTTGGTTAAACAGTGTGTACTTATGAATATATGTGTGTGCCATAGGTCCTCCATATTATTGCAACATCCAAAAGACATCTGTCAGTGAGTGTATATCAGTGAATGTATCAATGAGGGCATGTGTCTGTCAGTTACAAAGTGGCCTTGACACGAATTGAGGGGTCAAATTTAGATTTTGGGGGTGCCCGAATTTAGTCGTGCCTAGGGCAGCACAAATCCAAAATACACCACTGGCCAAAGGTAAGGCTCAGGGAGGGGGGGAATATTTTGTTTAATTATAAATGTATATAATGGCCCCCCCACAATAGCCCCTCTATCCACTGCAGCCCTTCTACCCCTCTACACCCTGCAGCTTCTCCACCCAGTATAGCCCCTCTACCCACTACAGTCCCTACACCCACCACAGCCCTTACCCCTACAGCCCCTCTACCTTCAACCCACTACAACCCCTACACCCCCCTACGCCCACCAAAGCCCCTACCCCAGTTCATGTACAGTCCTGTCCTGCCCTGTTCATGTTTCCCTCATGTCTTGTGTACATGTTCTGGGTTCTGTTTTCTGTCCTGCACCGGTTCTGTGTTCTTCTAGTTTTGCCTTGTTTTCCTGTTTGGTGTCTATTCTAGTGTTGCCTTGTTTTTGTACTGGATACATATCTGCTCCCTATTCAGTTCCAGGGAAGTCTGCTTATCTAGATCCTCTGTGACATATTCTCCTGTTCTGCTGAGATGTCTGGCCTTGGCTTCTGGTATCCAGTACTCTTTTTACAATTCTTGTTTAGTTTTTCTTGGTTTTTCTGGTTTTCTATTCCATGTCTGTTTTTTTTTTATTTTGTTCTGTTCCTGGAATTCCCAGTCTTTTGGATTCCTTTAAATGTTTGTTTTATGTTGCCACACCCGTTCCTTTTCCATGAATCCTTTTGTTTCAATTGGTTCCTGCAGGAAGTTGCTACAGGTCCTCTGCCCTTTTCTTGCAGGTGAGTGCTTTGTATGTTTTATTATTGTTTATTTAGTCATGCATATCTAGGTAGATAGGACCCACCTTAATTGGAGTACTTTGACACAGTGGTGGGCTGCATACATCTTGGCCATTTATGTATGTCTAAATCTCCAATGTTTATTGCAGATATTAGTACTTAGTTATGTCTCCTATTGTTTTACCTTGCATATCTTGTCTTGTTTTATTTTGTTTTTCCAGTTCATGTACAGTCCTGTCCTGCCCTGTTCATGTTTCCCTCATGTCTTGTGTACATGTTCTGGGTTCTGCTTTCTGTCCTGCTCCAGTTCTGGGTTCTTCTAGTTTTGCCTTGTTTTCCTGTTTGGTGTCTATTCTAGTCTTGCCGTGTTTTTGTACTGGATACATATCTGCTCCCTATCCAGTTCCTGGGAAGTCTGCTTATCTAGATCCTAGCTCTTGCGATCCACAGTAGTTGCATCAGGGCCTTGGTATGTGACCGCACAAACGCTGGTGCTCAACACCAGGGGGGTGTGGTTACCCTGCACCAGGCCCTGATGGTCCATTACCACTCTGAGACTCCTCACATCATCAGGCACTCAGGAGTCCCGGTCTTTGGACCGCCACCTGTGACAGATGGCTGTAGGCACTTGGAGTTCGTGGAGTGGACTTTGCAGCTTTCCTGACCTGCTCTGTCTGTGTCGTGTCCTGCCTGGTCGGCATGCAATAGATCCTGTATCTGGACCAGTCTGCTGGAGATGGCTTCCTTATTTTTGTCTTGGAGGAGGTCGATCTGCTAAGCGGTACGGTGGTCGCTTCAGGTGTTATCCTGTGATCCTTGTTATGGTTCCTGTTTCGTGGCAGTGCCCCTATTCTGGAGTGGATCTCGCTCCTGGCTGGTGGTTCCTTTGCAGGAGACCGTTCTAAAGGAATTAAAGTGGTTCGGAATGGCATTGTGAGCCGCAAACTACTTTCCTGCTGTGTTGGGGAATCCTTGCCTCCGGTAAGTCTTGAGGACTTAGTTGCTGGATCCTCACTTCTTTCCTGGTCTCTGCCTGAGGTCACTCCTTAAGATGGGAGTTATGTCACATCCTCTCCTGTTCTGCAGAGATGTCTGGCCTTGGCTTCTGGTATCCAGTAATCTTTTTACAATTCTTGTTTAGCTTTTCTTGGTTTTTCTGGTTTTCTATTCCATGTCTGGTTTTCTGGGTTCATTCCTGCATTCCGTTCCTGGAATTCCCAGTCTCTTGGATTCCTTTAAATGTTTGTTTTATGTTGCCACACCTGTTCCTTTTCTATGAATCATTTTGTTTCAGTTGGTGACTGTTTTAAAGGAACGCTATTACACAATTACACTTATAGTCCTAATAAATAGTCTTGGTGAAATTACCACTTGGTTGATAATCCAACAACGGACTTGAAAAATATCAGAGCACTTGCAATTACGATGTCCTGTTAGAAATAGTAGGTCCTCCATATTATTGCAAAAGACACATCAATAAAACTAAAATGCACAATGTTTATTCCACCACTTAGGGGCTACATTAAATGTAGTAATGCATAAAATCTCATTTATTTAGGTGCCATTTATGATACACTTGTATGCTGTATACATTGAAATGTGCAATATATATAATAGATATCACAATGTCTTATTAAACCCTTCACTACTAAATGGTTTGCAGATAAACCACCCCAGAATCCGTGTATTTTGGTTGTCTTGAAAGGTAATGTTTAAATGTATTTTCCGTTTCAGTATATCTAGGTGAGGTTACAGATCGGAAAACAAACAAAATTTTCAATATGTAACAGAATGTTTTCCTCACATATGCTATAATTTTCTCACATGTACACAGTGGTGTATTTTGGATCTGTGCTGCCCTAGGCATGACAGAACTCGGGCAACCCCTAACTTAAATTTGACCCACGCCTTCCTGTCAAGGCCACGCCTCTTCCTGTTAAAGACTAACACACATTGTGACTAACAGACTCACAGACACTCTCTGATTTGACACAATCTGACAGATATACACAATCACTGACTCACTCACAGACACACACTGACACGTGCACACTCACTGACATACACACAATGACACATACACACACTCACTCACTGACAGATACACACTCACTCACAAACACACTGACAGACATACACATTCACTCAGAAACACATACACAGTCACACACACAATCACTCAGACATGCAGGCTTCCTCACAGACACCCACTGACAGATATACACACTGACAGACACACACAATTACTCAGACACGCAGGCTCCCTCACAGACACACACTGACAGACCTACACAATCACTCAGACACACAGACCCCCTCACAGACACAGACACACTCACAATCACTCACCCACACACACACACACATTCACTGACAGACACACAAACTGACAAATATACACACACAGATTCACTGACAGATATACACACACAAACTTTCCCCCAACACTCAGAGATTGTTATTTTTTTAATTTAAATCCATCCAGCCTCCCTACCTTTTGGAAAGCTGGGTGGATTTTCTACCTGGGGTCCAGTGGGGCTGCTGGCCGGGCTGTTTGGGCAGGCAGGCAGGCGGCTAGTTGATTTCCAGGCAGGCGGCTAGTTGATCTCCAGGCATGCGGCGAGGGAGCACTGATTTGTGAGCTCCCACTGCTCAGCTTCCTCACGCACCGCAGAGTGATGCCGTGAGCTGAAATAAGACGTCACTCTTGCTCCCGGCATCACTCTGTGGCGTGCGGGGGAGCTGAGCAGGGAGAGCTCACAAATCAGCGCTCCCTCGGCACCATCCTAGAGATCAACTAGCCACCTGCCAGGGAAGATGGGGGGGCAAAGGTGGGCAGCCAGCCAGCTCATGGGCCCCTAGGCAGGACAAAACTCAGGCGCCCCCCTCCCCCGCACCACTCCCACCCAACCCTTCCCCTTCCCCCCCGCCCCACCTTCTAAATACACACACACACAGTCAGACACACACAAACACACAGTCAGACACACACACACAGTCAGACACAAACACACACACACAGTCAGACACAAACACACACACAGTCAGACACAAACACACACACACACACAGTCAGACACATACACACAGTCAGACACATACACAGACACAAACACACACACACACAGTCACAAACACACACACACACACACACAGTCAGACACAAACACACACACACACACACACAGTCAGACACAAACACAGACACAAACACACACACATAGTCACAAACACACACACACACACAGTCAGACACAAACACACACAGTCAGACACACACACACACAGTCAGACACATTAACACTTTTTTTTTAAATTTACCCCCCCCCCCAGCCTCCTTACCTTTGGGAATGCTGGGGGGGGGAAGGGGTTCATTATCTCCCTGCTGGTCCAGTGGCTGCCGAGCGGGCAGGCGGCGCTGGCAGGCGGCTGTCGAGGGAGCACTTCCTCTGAGCTGACTGCTCAGGTCCCTCGCGCGCCGCTGAGTGAGGCTGGGAGCCGGGTTGATGACGTCATATTCCGGCTCCCAGCCTCACTCTGCGGCGCGCGAGGGAGCTGAGCAGTCAGCTCAGAGGAAGTGCTCCCTCAACAGCCGCCTGCCAGCGCCGCCCGCCCGCTCGGCATGTCTGTTAAATCAATGGGCCTATAAGGATTATAGCATTTTTATGAGAGGTTATTTAAGAGAATATACAGTGTGTATATGTTTATATATATACACATATATATATATATATATATATATATATACACACACAGGGACGTATTAGCCGCGAGGCAAACAAGGCATTTGCCATGGGCGGCATTTTTCAGGGGACGGCAAAAAACGCCGCCCCCCCCAAATGCCCAGGGCAAATGTCTTGTTCAGACATTTGCCCTGGGCATGTGTATATGTGTGTTTTTCAGGGGGTGGCAAAAAACGCCACCACCCCCCCCAATGCCCAGGGCAAATGTCTTGGTTTTTGCCACCCCCTGAAAAATGCCGCCCATGGCAAATGCCTTGTTTGCCTCGCGGCTAATGCGTCCCTGTGTGTGTATATATATATATATATATTATATATATATATATATATATATATATATATGTAAACATATACACACTGTATATTCTCTTAAATAACCTCTCATAAAAATGCTATAATCCTTATAGGCCCATTGATTTAAAAAAACAAAAAAATTAATTATATCTTTTTTTTTTACTACTCTTCACGTGCTCTTGCCTAAGTATGGAAATTAAGAGGGATGTAAGGGAACAAAACTTGTGTGGGCTAGCTGACAATGAAATTAATTAAGGTAAAGCTGACTTTGCGCACTATGCAAATGCTCTTGCTGGTTCAGTCTCAGTGTGGCATGTTCCCTTTCTGCTACACTCACTACATACATTTTTTCTCTGTCCCAGACGGTATAACAGCGGCTTCTGACTGCTAGTAAGAAGGTTAGGAGAGGAGTGGATCAGCGAGTGCTAGGCAGTGGCTGTCCTTAGAAAGCATAGAGCTAATGCATAATTAGACGCATTCATGCCAAGATCAGGGTCTGCACTACAGTGCCAGGAGCCAACATCACTGCTGTTTTTGCAGGATCCTCCATAGATAGAACCACATCTCTGCAGCTGTAACTGGTGACAGCTGGGGGAATTGACACTTCTTGATGGCGATAGCTCCACCCAGTGTCCAGAAGTGTCAGGGGTAGGAGAAATGCTGAGACAAAGTAGTCCCTACTTTGTCTCAGTATATGTATTGACTGTGTTGGAATTTCAGTAAAATTCCAACACAATAAAACTCAGTATATCAGAAAGATCTTCATGAAATACTCATTTTTTTCAGGGGGGAATGTGGGGGGTTACAGTGCTGCTTTAAATAAGGAAATAATTTCCATTCCAGCTATTTAGTGGTAAATATTTAGTCTAATACAAGATTATAGTTTTTTTTTTCTAGCACATCATTTTGGTGTCTGCTGACAGATTCATTTTAAAAAGACTCCAAATATATTTGTTCCCACTTTAACCCATGCCCGTCATTACCACTGTGATAATAAATAGTATTTTGCTGCAACCTAGAAAGTTCCATTCCACAATGGATCCTTTTTCTTTTCACCAAAATATCACAAAATTACTTGTGTGTTTTAAAGTCAGGCCAGGTTGTAAAATCTCCTTACACGGGAACTGTCACTATTAAATAAAACAATAAAAATCACCTATAATGTGTGTTTACCTATTTTAATTTGATGTTGCATTTTCTTTTAAATACATGTTAAATACTTAGTAACTGACATCGCAATTCTCTTTAGTCAAGGCATATCTAGGGCAGACATTATATTTGAGGAGGAGAAACAGAAACTACTGGAAAGATGTATGTGATAATTGCAGAAAAAAAAATAATACTCTTGGTGTTGGTTAAAAACAAAAAAATAAAAAAAAAATTAAATATTAATAAATGAAATGCAGTACACAAAAAAGTAATCAAAAAGGAAAATAAATTACAGAAAAGGCATAAAAGCAATAAATAGCGGAAATAAAAAGACCATCAGAACTCATAATCCAAGCCAGAAAAAAATAAAAACAAGGTGCTAATAATTTAGTGACACTTTAGTAAATCTCTCCTCATTGTTCTTGTTTCTCCTCTCTTTTTGCTCTATATCCTTGGAGGGGGTGGGGCACTGACCCAGCGCTGAAGGAGATCGGCGCTGGAATTAAGTATGCACTATAAGAAAAGCATTTTGGCTTTCCAATTGTCTTCTACATATTGCCACATTCCCCTTTTTGTCTCAATTCTGGTGCTTGCTTACAAGTCCCTACATAATGCTGCTCCAACCTACCTATCCTCACAAGTATGTCCCATCGAGGCCCCTATGCTCTGCCAAAGACCTACGTATATCCTCTGTCCGCACTCCCACCTCTAACGCTCGCCTCCAAGACTTTTTCAGGGCTGCACCTCTTCTATTCTATTCTCCATAAGAATTTCACCCAGTCTCCACTCATTCAAAAAATCATTGAAAACTCACTTCTTCAAGAAAGCATATCAATTAAACTGTTAGCAGGTTTTTATCCTCCACCCTCCATGACTCCTCTACTGCAACTGTCAAATATTACCGACTAAGCCCTCAGCGTATATTTTTCTAACAATTTACTTCATACCCCTACTTTTACCCTTTGTGTCACTATACCCCACTCCCTCTAGAATGTAAGCTCATTGAGCAGGGCCCTCCACCTCTTGGTTCCTGAACGTCGAGTTGTCTGGTTACAATTAAATGTCTGTTAGTCCACCCTTTGTACAGCGCTACGGAATATCATGGCGCTATATAAATAATAAAATAATAATAATAATTCTCCCCTACAGTAATCATATAACCTACCTCTTTTTTGGGGGGGGGTATGCGAGAAAAGAAATCAATTTACATCATGTGCATAAAGGAACGACATGTAATAATTACAAGTAAGGTAGTCATTGTTTAACATAGAACCGCGTAGACAATAAGCATGGTGTGCCCTGCTGGAAGATGTTAGGGTTGTATGCTCTACATAGGTTAATGCACGGGAGGTTGGGAGAGCGTATATATTATGGCCATTGGTTGCCCATGGCTATGTGCCGGCCTTGTGTGTGGTAATTTGCCGACCATGTGATGAGGAGCTTAAAACTAGAGGGCTGGGACCCAACACGTTCTGGGTAGGTAAGGGGGGGGGGGAGATATGCTTGGACGGTGTCGTTGGCTGTCCGCTTAGGGAGCCAGGTTAGAGGGTACATATACGTATATATACTGAGAACTTTAGAAAGTAAAAAAACAAAAAAACAGGCATATACAATAGGAATATATAACAGGCATATAGAGCCCAAAACTGAGAACTTTGGTGTGAACCATATAATACATTATTAAGTAGTACAGGAATATACAACAGTCCATCTCAGGTTAAGGAGTCTGCCGCCCTTGGCACCGTTCCTCTGGGCGCAAAGGGAGTTATTTCAGCGATGTTCCAGGATGAGCGGGCATCCATTGTTGTCACCAGTGCTGAGAGACCCAACGAATGAAGGAAAGTTGGCATCTTGGATTTGTGAGTCAGGAGGAGCGTCTTGCGGGCGTGTTCTGCCATCAAACGGTGAGGACCCCATTTATAAGGAATAGAGTTCTCTCAAAACTGCTGGGTAACTAGATGAAAGGTCCTGCGCCACGTAAGGGTTTGTCTGGAAAAGTCCCTGTATAATATCAGGCTTGTTCCTTCAAAGGTGATCGTGGGAGAGCCCCTTGCGGCTCCCATAAGGACCACCCGGTCTGAGTCCCAGACAAATTTAATTAGCACATCCGATGGTGCATTCTGGGGAGACGGAAGCAGGAGTCAATTCCTACCTGCTTAGCTTGTTTTGATATCAATAAAGTGGCTATGAGCCTTCTGCAGTAATGCGGTAGTTCCATGTTAGTAACCGTTTTGGGTACCCCCCGAATCCGCACATTCCTTGCCTTGGCTTTGTCTACTATTCGGGCTAGCTGGGCTGTCAGTGTGGCACACTGTTTTTGTAGGGATCCCAAGGCTGCATCTGTGGCTGTTTGCACCACTTTGCTTCTGCAGGATTCCTCCACAGATACCACACGGTCAGTGAGCTTAGTAATTTCTCCTTGGACGAGTGCCATGTCGGCATCAAACATTGCCTTACTATTCTGCATCAGTGCCTTTATGTCGGCTTTTGTGAAAGGGAGCTGCATCTCCTAGCTATTCTGGCTGCTGGGGCATAGTTTGTACTTTGGAGGGTGCAGGCATGGAATCAGGTAAGCTGTCTTCATCTGACAACTGTGAGGTGTGGGCCTCAACCGGCGCCATCTTGGCAAGATCATGCCGCTGGGTTGGGCGCATAAAAGTGCCAATTTCTTATGATCCAGAGCCGGGATCTGTCCTGTGCCCTCAATCTCTCTAAAACTGAGCTCCTTTTCTTTCCTTCTCCTAATACTGATGCTCCTCTTTAGCTCTCCCTATAAGTTAGTGGCACCCACATCAGTCCATCCTTGCAAGTGTGCTGTCTTGGTGTTTACTAGATTCTGGCCTCACCTTGGAGCCTCACATCCGGTCTGTTACCAAATCCTGTAGATTCCATCTTAAAAACATAGCCCGCATCCATCTTTCTTACGCAAGATGCTACTAAGGACCTTGTCCATGCTCTAGTAATTTCTTGCATAGATTATTGTAACTCTCTCCTAATTGCCCTTCCCATCAGCCGTATTGCCCTGCTACAGTCTTTATTGATTTCTGCCACCAGACAGATTTTCCTCTCACACTTCACCCCTCTGTAATTCCTTACATTGGCTTCCTGTATCCTATAGGAGTCAATTCAAAGTACTAATCCATTCCTATAGATCATTGAACAATTCCATCCCCTACTACATCTCTTCACTGATCCATATGCTCTGCCTAGGACCTTCTCCTGTCCGCTGCTCGCACACGTATGGCCAACTCACGCTTGCAGGACTTCTTGCGAGTTGCTCCCTTCCTTTGGAATAGCCTGCCTACCACCATCAGACTCACCCCTAGTCTTCATTTATTTAAGAAGTGCATTAAAGGCACACTGCAGGCACCCAGACCACTTCTGCTCATTGAAGTGGTCTGGGTGCCAACTCCCACCACCCTTTACCCTGCAAGTGTAATTATTGCAATTTTTATAAACTGCAATAATTACCTTGCAGGGTTAAGTCCTCCTCTAGTGGCTGTCTATCAGACAGCCACTAGAGGGACTTCCGTGTTCTTAGAACACGAAAAGTGTTTGAAACGACGCTGGACGTCCTCACTCTGTGAGGACCTTCAGTATCACCGAAATCCCCATAGGGATTTCGTCGGTGGGGGAGCAGAGTAGGTGGAGCCTGACCCAGCACCGAGGGACATTGGCGCTGGACTCAGGTAAGTCACTGAAGGGGTTTTAGCAACATGGGATGGGGGGTAGGAGAGAGAGGGGCACTACAGAGTCCTGCAGTGCCAGGAAAACTAATATGTTTTCCTGGCACTGAGGAGTCCCATAAAAACCCATCTCTTCAGGAAAGTTTATTGCCTCCCAGAGTAACCTCTACCTCACATACCTGTCCTTTGCTCTCTCTTAAAGGGCAGCACTCTCTCCTCCAGATCTGCTTCACTCCAACCTTTTTTGATTGCTATCTCCTTGTGTTTTATCCCCCACTGTCAGGGATCCGCGGGCGGCTAGGAGGGGAGGCTGCACGCCACTTACAGCACTCACCCTCAGTCCATCGCCGCCCGCGGTCTCCCCTCCGCTTTCCTGTCGGCGAGCGGCGTCTCCTCTCTGCCGCTCGCCGCTCGCGTCCTCCACGCCCCCCAGCGGCAGCATGTATAACGCTGCACGCTGGGAGGTCACTGAATTATGCAAACGCCGGGGTCACGTAAGTGACCCGGCGTTAAAGGAACAGTACCACAATCACAGTGGGAGGTATAGATATCCCCCACGTGTGATTGTTAATTCTGATTGGAAGTTATCCAATCAGAATTAAACCAAGGGTATTTATACTTACCTTTCCTGTCCTTCAGTGCCCTGTTGTGGTCTTGTGATACCTGTAGTGCTGTTCTCTCGTGTTGCTCTCTGGTTTCCGATTATTTGGCTCATTATTCCGATTATCCTGTCTTCTCCACTCCTTTGACCTCGGCTTGTTTCTCGTTCTCCCGTTTTCTGGCTCCCTTTACTTGGCTTGTCTCCTGACCATTCTTAGCGTGCTTAGCCCGGCCACTCTAAGGACCGGTATAGCATCTTTCCTCTCTGTGTCCTGTTAGCGTGTTAGGTTCCGGAATCGTGACACCCACCTCCTATAGACTGTAAGCTCGTTTGAGCAGGATCCTCTTCAACCTATTGTTCCTGGAAGTTTTTTATTATTGTCTGTAATTGAGGCTGCTTAGGCCAAAAGGAGAACAATCTATCGTATCTTACTAGTGGTTACCAGCACTTGCCAAAAAAAGTGGACGTCAATGGTTATCTAAATGCCATTCATGACCACCATCCTCAGTGGGTCTAAAATGGTACTTTGGGACATTATGTTAGAATTATGAAAAATTGTATGTACACAATTTTTAGAGAAGGGTATGATGCATCGGTTTTATATAGCGGTTTTATGTAGCGCATAGAGTCAAGTCAGAGATATGAAAAGAGTGGGGAAGATAATGGGCACCAAGCAAGGTTGTAAAGCAGGAGCAGGTTTTTGAAACTTTGATGGATCCTATGGTCTCACCTACAGATTACTATGTACTATTG
Organism: Pelobates cultripes; assembly: GCA_933207985.1. Classification (NCBI taxonomy): domain Eukaryota; kingdom Metazoa; phylum Chordata; class Amphibia; order Anura; family Pelobatidae; genus Pelobates; species Pelobates cultripes. Next base: position 351,746,698 of record OW240912.1, read on the forward strand.
TTAATACCGCCTCTAATTTAATCAAACAGGTGGGTGAAGCTGTGAAACATCATCAGTTGAGGGGCAAATGTATAGATGCAAGAGGAGGTCCTGTCTTTGTGACTTCCAGGGTTATTCACTAAAGTGAAAATTGAGTGAATTCAAAGTGAATTTCAAATATAAGGTTAAAGTAGCCAACTATGGAAGCAAAGCTGACTTAGAGATTCTTTCCGGTTTTACTATTTTGATTTTAAATTTGACATTCACTTTGTATTCATACCTTAGTAAATAAACCTGTAAGTTTAACCAGATATCGTGTGAATCAATGAGAAATATTGGTGCTTGCTGGGGCAGAATCCTTGCTTAAAAGTTACTTTACCTTGATGCCAAAGAGTCATCTAAACTTGGGTCGCAACTTGAAAGATTTTAATGGTTCCATCTAACACCTCTATTACATTCTCACTAATATGTAATATTGAAAGCATAGTGGCTCCCAATAAGCTTTTTATCGGTTCAGATCAATTTAAATGCTGTTATCGAAATCCAATAAATATTGGTTGATTATCAAATCTGATATCTATATTTTACAAATAAAATATTGGATACGGTTATTCAATGCCATTTTTCTTAAGATGTGATCCTTGGTAAATGGCGTTGAAAATTTAGACAGCAAAAAACTGTTTTAAATGATTTTTTTTTTACTACATGTTAACTTGTGGCGTGGTGAAAGGCACCTCTACAGACTACTTTTAACTATTTGCCTACTGGCTGCTAGTCACGGCATGGGAGTAGGAACCGGGGGGATAGGAGGGACGCACCCCCCCAGCAAATCATGCGGGGGGGGACAGGTTATGGAGAAATCCCCCCAGCTCCGCCGGCCGCGGGTGGCTCCATCAGGGAATGCACTGCAGACTGGGAAGGGGAGCACCACGGGTGGGGGAGAGGGGTAGGTAGCAAAATAATTGGAAAGGGTTAAGGGGGCTACTAATAATGATAGGTGGAGAGGGGTAGGTAGAAAAAAATTGGAAGGGTTTAGGGGGGCTACTAATATGGATGGGAGGAGGGGGAAGGTAGAAAAATAATTGGAAGGGGTTAGGGGAGTACTAATATGAATGGAAGGGGTAGGGTGGGTTCTAATATGCATGGAAGGGGCTAGGGGGGTACTAATATGCATGGAAGGAGTAGGGGGGTTAATATGCATGGAAGGGGTAGGTGGGGTTCTTATGTGCATGGAAGGGGTAGGGGTGGTTCTAATATTCATGGAAGGGGTAGGTGGAGTTCTAATATAAATGGAAGGGGTAGAGATGGGTAGTAAAATGTATGGAATGCACTTCTGAAAGTGTCACTGAATGGCAGTTAGGAAATGTGGTCACCCTAAGTCAGGGGCAGTATTACACAATCTGTATATGTATAAAAAAATATAAAAAGTAATCTGCAAAGTACAGAGTGCTTGTGTCATATGTCGTGCTAAAAATTAAGCTAAGCTATTTTTTAGAATAATGATACAGACATTTTATTTCTTACATACGCGATGATTCTTATTCCCCCTCTATTTTCAAGGGACACTATAGTCACCAGAACCACAACATCTAAACGTAGTAGTTCTGGTGTCTATAGAATGTCTTTGCAGGCTTTGTAATGTAAGCACTGCCATTTCGTAAAAAGGCAGTATTTACATTACTGCTGAGGAATACCTCTAGTGGACACTCAGGTGGCCACTAGAGGTGCTTTCTAGTCGAGACATAGATGCCGCCCTATGAAGTATCTGAGCATGTGCGGCAAAGCTGCGCATGCACACCAGGGAGCAATGACGCTTCTGAATAGAAGTGTTTTATTACTCCCTGCTCGCACCCTCCTATTTTGTCATTCTGACGAAATAGGGGGCACGGTATCAGGAGGATCCCGCCGCTGTATCCGGGTAAGTAAAACCCCTTTCCTGTAGTGACCCTTTAATGTTATTATTTTATCATTTATATAGCGCCAGCAAATTCCGTAGCGCTGTACAATGGAGTAAACAACTCCTAGTTTACGGAATAAGAATATACTCGGCGAGTAAAATGAATTATTCTGTAATTAGGCCCATCATAATTGTCAGCACCAGGCCCAATGGGCTCTTAACCTGGCCCTGCTGCTAGTGTTTCAATGAACTGGTCACAACATCCCCAAAGTACTAATTATTCTATCCTTATCCTTAACCCTAGAATTACATTCTAGACCCCACTATACATAGCCCACATAGAAAGATCCAACAGGCACAAATATATAGGGAAGCATCCCGCACTAGATGAACTCGTAAGTGATAGGTGAGAAATATATCTATATGTCTTTAGAATTACTTTCACAAGAAAAATGGCTGTGGCAAATATCCATATTTATGTAACACTTAAATGCAAACCAGTATAATCCAGCTGACATTGAATAAATCTGCAAAGTGGCAACAGAAGGGTTAATATAAAAAAGTGTATGATCAGCAATAAATGTATGTTTTGTAGTGAGATTTTCACTTGTGGTACCTATGTTAGTTTCCACTCGGTCAATAGATGTTACTACTCACCCTCCCTCACACTCCTTGCAAGATAAGTGCTAACAAAGGGTATGTGTTTTATATTGTGAGAAACAGTAGAAATGGAAGGGTAACTAACATCCCTTTGTTTGTAACTGATGACTTGTATGTATGCAACATTTCAAACTCTGTGTCTCTCAAAACCAGTGATTGACTGCTTCTCTCTGTTGAAATAAAGATTCTATACTTCCATTAGTCCGGCCTCTGGCTGGTTAATTGGAAAATAAGTTTTAAGAGGATGTTGGCTACTTGACTAACAAATCTGGCGACTCTGGAGGAACACCAGTATCCTGATATCTTGGAAGAACGGGAAGACCAGTAGGTGGAAACGAGAATGCCGGCTTGTGGATCTTTTGTGTCCAACTTGTATTTTGCCTACACTGATTTTGCATGGAATACCTAACCTCAGGTGACAGGTTCTCTTAGTACCAGTGGACTCATAGGATCAGAACAATGTGACTGACTTGCTTTCAAGACTACCAGGTGATGTGAACTATCTTTAATTATATTGAGTTATGATATAAAGGAGTACGAATTATACTTTTGAGATAACTCTTCAGGAAGGGGTACAAGCTGGACTTGTGCTGCAACTCTTCCAAGTTAAAGAAGGGATACGAGTTATGCTTGCATGCTGACTCTTCAAGAAGGGGTACAAATTAGACTTGTGTAGTAACTCTTCCAGGTAAAAGAATGGGGTACGAGTTCTGCTTGTGCGATAACTCTTCAGGAAGAGGTACAAATAAGACTTGTGCGGTAACTGTTTAGGAAGAAGTACAAGCTGGATTTGTGGGGTAACTCTTCCAGGTAAAAGAAGGGGTACAACTTATGCTTGTTCAGTAACTCTTTAGGAAGAGGTACAAGCTGGATTTGTGTGGTAGCTCTTCCAGGTTAAAGAAGGGGTACAAGTTATATTTGTGAGGCAACTCTTTCAGGTTAAGAAAAGGGGTACAAATACTTGGTTTCCACTGCAGTTAAAGCAATGTTCTGGTAATACAAGGTTCTGACTAGTGATGCACCGAACGGTTCGCTGGCGAATAGTTCCCGGCGAACATAGCATGTTCGCGTCCGCCCCCTATTCGTCATCATTGAGTAAACTTTGACCCTGTACCTCACAGTCAGCAGACACATTCCAGCCAATTAGCAGCACAACCTCCCTAGCAGACCCTCCCACCTACTGGAAGGCATCCATTTTACATTCATTCTCAAGATGCATGCTTAGTGAGAGGAGGGAAAGTGTAGCTGCTGTTGATTAGATAGGAAAATGCATAGTTAGGTTAGGGTATACAGAACATCTAGAACATCAGTCTGCTTTTTTTTTTTTGTAATGTAATTGCAGTTGCCTGCCTGCCTGCCTGCCTGCCAGCTTCTGTGTCAGGCTCACAGTGGATACTGTGCCCAGTGCCACCACTCACTCACTGGTGTCACAATAGCTTGCATTTAAAACCAAAAAACTTTTTTCACTGTTATAGATTGAATAGCAGTTAGTTGTCTGCCAGCGTCTGTGTCAGGCTCACAGTGGATACTGTGCACAGTGCCACCACTCACTCACTGGTGTCACAATAGCTTGCATTTAAAACCAAAAAACTTTTTTCACTGTTATAGATTGAATAGCAGTTAGTTTTCTGCCAGCATCTGTGTCAGGCTCACAGTGGATACTGTGCCCAGTGCCACCACTCACTCACTGGTGTCACAATAGCGTGCATTTAAAAACCAAAAAATGTTTTCACTGTTATAGATTGAATAGCAGTTAGTTGTCTCAAAGCGGGTGTGTCAGGCTCACAGTGGATACTGTGCCCAGTGCTACCACTCACTCACTGGTGTCACAATAGCTTGCATTTAAAACCAAAAAACTTTTTTCACTGTTATAGATTGAATAGCAGTTAGTTGTCTCAAAGTGGGTGTGCCAGGCTCACAGTGGATACTGTGCCCAGTGCCACCATTCACTCACTGGTGTCACAATAGCTTGCATTTAAAACCAAACAACTTTTTACACTGTTATAGATTGAATAGCAGTTGTCTGCCAGCGTCTGTGTCAGGCTCACAGTGGATACTGTGCCCAGTGCCACCACTCACTCACTGGTGTCACAATAGCTTGCATTTAAAACCCAAAAACTTTTTTCACTGTTATAGATTGAATAGCAGTTAGTTTTCTGCCAGCGTCTGTGTCAGGCTCACAGTGGATACTGTGCCCAGTGCCACCACTCACTCACTGGTGTCACAATAGCATGCATTTAAAAGCCAAAAAACTTTTTTCACTGTTATAGATTGAATAGCAGTTAGTTGTCTGCCAGCGTCTGTGTCAGGCTCACAGTGGATACTGTGCCCAGTGCCACCACCCACTCACTGGTGTCACAATAGCGTGCATTTAAAACCCAAAAACGTTTTTCACTGTTATAGATTGAATAGCAGTTAGTTGTCTCAAAGCGGGTGTGTCAGGCTCACAGTGGATACTGTGCCCAGTGCCACCACTCACTCACTGGTGTCACAATAGCTTGCATTTAAAACCAAATGTTTTTTCACTGTTATAGATTGAATAGCAGTTAGTTGTCTGCCAGCATCTGTGTCAGGCTCACAGTGGATACTGTGCCCAGTGCCACCACTCACTCACTGGTGTCACAATAGCTTGCATTTAAAAACAAAAAACTTTTTCACTGTTATAGATTGAATAGCAGTTAGTTGTCAGTGGGTGTGTCAGGCTCACGTGGATACTGTGCCCAGTGCCACCACTCACTCACTGGTGTCACAATAGCTTGCATTTAAAACCAAAAAACTTTTTTCACTGTTATAGATTGCATAGCAGTTAGTTGTCTCAAAGCGGGTGTGTCAGGCTCACAGTGGATACTGTGCCCAGTGCCACCACTCACTCACTGGTGTCACAATAGCTTGCATTTAAAAACAAAAAACTTTTTTCACTGTTATAGATTGAATAGCAGTTAGTTGTCTTCAAGCGGGTGTGTCAGGCCTACAGCGTGTACTCTGCCAACCTCTGCCAGTTCACAGTACCACTCATATCTGGTGTCACAGTAGCTTGCACGCATAGTACCACTAATCGAAAAAAAAATGACAGGCAGAGGCAGGCCACCCCTACACTGCACATTGGGTAAACCTGCTGACGGCTGCCAAGCATGGAATGCGTGGCTCTGCAGAGGAGTTGGTGACACCGCCACGACTTGCAGGCAGGCCTGCTACCACCTCCTCTACTCCTCCTACTCCATCCTCTTCCATAACCTCCTCGGCTGAGTCCTCTTCTGCTGCTGCGTCTTGCTCCACATCAACGGATAGGGGACGTAACAGGGATTAAACTGATAAGAATAGTACTACTTAACACACCACTCCTATCTGGTGGCACATTAGATTGCACGTGCAGTGCCCCAAATTTGAAGTAGGAGGACCGACCAAGCATCTTTTTCCCATCTCCCGGTTCCTAAAATCAATGCCATATACACGTCCCCTGATAGGGGACGTAACAGGGATTAAACTGATAGGAATAATAACGCAGAGAGAGGCAATGCAGAGAGAGGAGTCTGAAGAAGAGGAGTCAGAGGAGGAAGGTGGCTCTGAGGAGGTGGAAGACCAAACACAACAGGCGTCCCAGGGGGCTTGTTGTCACCTTTCGGGGACCCTTGGTGTTGTACGTGGCTGGGTGGAGGAAGAGACCTTCAATGACATCAGTGAGGAGAAGGAACGGGACATGGCTAGCTTGGTATCCAACCTTGTGCAAATGGGGAGTTTGCGGTTGTGCAAATGAACTGTTTGTGGTTGTTTGCGGTGTGTTAAACGGGGAGTTTGGTCTGTCACTGTGAAGCGAGCGTAACCCTTACACTACCTGATCGATACAACATCATACAGTAGGTCCCCCCCTCATTATTTTTATGGCCCCCACCCACCGCTCACGGGTGGGGGCGGGCGGGAGGACAGTAGGTCCCCCCCCATTGAGATTTATGGCCCCCACCCACCGTGCAGGGGTGGGGCTGGGGGGGAGGACAGTAGGTCCCCCCTTATCCTTATTTACTGAATATTCCCCTGTATAACAATGTTTGGCATTTAGTGAATATTCCCTATTCTGCTCTGTGTCAGTGTGTATCATGGTCTCTGAGGACAGGTGTCAATCCATATCTGCCAAGTGACCCTGTGTAGGAGAACAGTCTCTATTCTGCTCTGTGTCAGTGTGTATCATGATCTCTGAAGACAGGTGTCAATCCATATCTGCCAAGTGACCCTATGTAGGAGGAATAGTCTCTATTCTGCTCTGTGTCAGTGTGTATCAGGGGCTCTGAGGACAGGTGTCAATCCATATCTGCCAAGTGACCCTATATAGGAGGAACAGTCTCTATTCTGCTCTGTGTCAGTGTGTATCATGGTCTCTGAGGATGGGTGTCAATCCATATCTGCCAAGTGACCCTATGTAGCAGGAACAGTCCCTATTCTGCTCTGTGTCAGTGTGTATCAGGGATCCTTAGGACAGGTGTCAATCCATATCTGCCAAGTGACCCGATGTTGGGGTAACATTCCCTATTCTGATCTGTGGCACTGTGTATCAGGGGCTCGAGGGACAGGTGTCAATCCATATCTGTAAGTGACCCTATGTAGGGGGAACAGTCTCTATTCTGCTCTGTGTCAGTGTGTATCAGGGGCTCTGAGGACAGGTGTAAATCCATATCTGCCAAGTGCCCCTATGTAGGAGAACAGTCTCTATTCTGCTGTGTCAGTGTGTATCATGGTCTCTGAGGACAGGTGTCAATCCATATCTGCTAAGTGACCCTATGTAGGAGGAACAGTCTCTATTCTGCTCTGTGTCAGTGTGTCAGGGGCTCTGAGGACAGGTGTCAATCCATATCTGCCAAGTGACCCTATGTAGGAGGAACAGTCTCTATTCTGCTCTGTGTCAGTGTGTATCAGGGGCTCTGAGGACAGGTGTCAATCCATGTCTGCCAAGTGACCCTATGTAGGAGAACAGTCTCTATTCTGCTCTGTGTCAGTGTGTATCATGGTCTCTGAGGACAGGTGTCAATCCATATCTGCCAAGTGACCCT
>OW240912.1:351754372-351795450 GCA_933207985.1 Pelobates cultripes
CCCCCCACCACTCTCAGCATGGTGGTGAGGCTGGTGGGGGGAGGCTGGGGGTGGTGAGGCTGGTGGGGGAGGCTGGTGTGGGGAGGCTGAGGGTGGTGGGGCTGTTGGGGGGGAGGCTGAGGGTTGTGAGGCTGGTGGGGGGGGTGGGGAGGCTGGTGGGGGGAGGCTGAGGGTGGTGAGGGAGCCTACCTTCTCTTTCCTGGTGGTCCAGTGGCCACTTCTTCCGGTCTGCAGCTCCGCAGAGCTGCAGACTGTGTAATATCGCAAGAACATCAGAGCGTTGCCGTGGTAACCCGCGGCAACGCTCTGATTGGCCAATTCTCGCGAGACACATGGTCTGCAGCTCTGCTCACTGTGGAGCTGCAGACCTGTGTCTGCAATGGTGGCCGGGCAGCCAGGAGGGGCCTCGCACCCGGCGGTATACCGGGCAAGCCGCCGGGCCCCCTCCTGGTGTCAGGTCCTCGGTCACTGACCGAGGACCTAACACAGTCTGCCATAAGGTGGTTTAGGCGGCCGCGAGGCCCCAGCCAGCACGAGGCCTTAGGTGGCCGCCTAAACCGCCTAATTAGAGAGCTGCCTCTGTTTGTAGTTGTTTGCGGTGCGTTAAACGGGGAGTTTGGTCTGTCACTGTGAAGTGGGCGTAACCCTTACACTACCTGATCGATACAACATCATACCTGATGTTTTAAAGCACGTTATTCCAAACAATTTAGGAATGTTAGGTGATTATGCCCTTTATGGATTAAAACCAGACTCTGCATCAACTATGTAATTTTCCATGGGAGTTTTGCCATGGATCCCCCTCCGGCATGCCACAGTCCAGGTGTTAGTCCCCTTGAAACAACTTTTCCATCACTATTGTGGCCAGAAAGAGTCCCTGTTGGTTTTAAAATCCGCCTGCCTATTGAAGTCTATGGCGGTTCGCCCGGTTCGCCGTTCGCGAACATTTGCGGAAGTTTGCGTTTGCCGTTCGCGAACCGAAAATTTTATGTTCGCGACATCACTAATAAACAACCTACAAAATAAAATCAGAAAGGACCACAAATGGTGCAGACCAAAAAACACCAGATAATAGCTAGTGTAAAAATGCACTCACAATCATAAATTTAAACACCAAAAAGAACACTTTATTTTATGCACTCACAAGATAATTAAAAAGTAAAAGCCCATCACAGTTTCTTAACTCTCAGGTGAAATTCTGTATACAACCTCCAGGACCCAGAAATCTGTTGTGAAGGCAATCAGTAAAACACAGGAAAAACTGTGTTCTTTAACCCTACACATTTTGTATATAAATAGACTTCCTCAGGGGTATTCAGCATGTGTCTGAAAATTCTACCAAGTCCTGGGTTTAAATACCCTGGTTTGCTCCTCCCAAATTGACTCACAGTCAATTGGGATGGAGCTGGTCCACCTGATGTCGATAATTCTTATTTGCAGGTCATGCTTCATTGTGAATCCTTCTGGTTTTCAACCGTCCATCAAATCAACACATCCAAGGTGTTAGACGTCTTTCTATTCTGCAGTGGAAAGCATATGTGTTCCATCTTCATGTAAGTTTGAATCCACTCAAAAGTCTCTTCACAAAGTCAATTCTTCAAGTCCATAAATAAGAAAATGTAGCATACATGAAACAGGTATTAATAAAATCTGATATGAATATTTAAAAATCTTATAATAACCAATCATTAATTATGTTATTCAATAAACTATGTGGATAGTGGTACATGTTATATTGTGTTTAATCGTAAAGGACTCATTAGTTATGTTACTTTTAAACTTATAAGTCCTCTTCAAAGAATACTGACAACTTTTACAGGATCCACAAGTGTAGAAACCTATATCAGGAGATTCTATTTTAGAAGAATTCTTGTAGGTTCCAGGGAGGCTAAAATATTTTTTAAATTCCTTCCTTTTCTAAAAATAACTTGTGGGACTTGGGGGGAGTTCATGTTTCAAAATATCATCCTCTGATAGAAGCGGCCAATGTTTGTGGTCCTTTCTGATTTTATTTTGTAGATAGTTTATTTCTCTATGTATATGTATATTCAGAAGATCCGAGGAACCTTCTAAACATCTACTATTTTATAGGGTAACTTATTTTCATAATTACCCCTTTTTTAACCACTGCTGTTATACATTGCATAAGGGGTTTTCATGCTTTTTGCTTACTTCCTGGGGCAGAACTGCACACTGTACAGCACTGACATTCAGTGACTCCACCCTCTGCAGTAACTTTCCTCATAGAGATACATTAATCGGGAGCTGGGTCAGAGGTTTTTAAATTCAGTCCGAGGGGATACAAATAATCAAAGTCCAGTATCCAAGCAGAGGTCGAAAGCCAGTAGTCAATCAAAGATTTAGGAGAGATTATGTGAGGATCCGGATGGAGGTTGTTGAGTAGAGATGGGGCCCTTAGTTAAGGAACCTGGAAACATGGGTTAAGCATGTGTTCTCAGTTAAGAATTTAGACATATTTACAGACAATAAATGTGTGTGTCTAAATAGTCTTACACAACGCCCATCAGTGTCTCCCTTAAAGTGATAGGAGATCAACAGCTTGCAGAGCTCTTAAACCAATATACCCAAATAACATGATGAAACATGATACCCACTGTTAAAGAAATGGATTTGAAGTGAACAGGTGAAATTAATCATTTGTTCAAGAGGAGGGATTGTGGCATAAATATCCATATACTTATGTAATCCATATACTAAAATACAAACCAGTATAATCCAACTGATAATGAATAAGTCTGCTAAGAGGCAGTAGAAGGGTTAATATGAAAACATGTATGATCAGCAATATAATTGTATTGCAGTGAGACTTTCACTTGTTGTAACTATGCTTGTTTCCACTCAAGGCCAATAGATGTTACTGATCAACCTCCCTCACGCTCCTTGCAAGATAAGTGCTAACAAAGTGTATGTGTGTTATATTGTGAGAAATTATAGAAAGGGAAGCGTAACTAACATTCCTTTGTTTGCAACTGATAACTAATATATATGAAAAATGCCAAACTCTATGCCTATCAGAACCAATTTTTGACTGCTTCTCTCTCTGTTGCAATAAAGACGTGATCCTATACTTCCACTACTCTGGCCTCTGGTTAATTGGAAAAGGCTTTTCCATAGGGTATTGGCTATTTGGCTAACACTGTCTCATCAATATAATTATCCTCACTAGTCAATACTCCTAACCTCCATTAAAAGGCATTCAAAACATTTAAATCAGAGGGGTCAAGAGGAGGAGGAGCCTGACCTTGCAAGTGAATGGCAGCATAACCCACAAGCTCTGCCAAAACTTCGTAACTATAGCCATCAACAGTACCTGAGCCTCCAAAACCCCCCTAATTCTCACCTGAACCTTAACATACCCATACATGCCCTCTCACCAAATGGGTGGTGGAAGGAAATCCTGCAATTCTGTGGTAGCACCGATCTTCTGTGCTAGGCCCGACAAGGCGCCATCTTTGGAGCACTCCCAATCTGAGTTGGACTCTGAAATGAGCAGCATTGCAGCTTCAGACAGACCGAAGGACACAGAAATATAGGACCTCAGAGAACAGCTATGCGTCCTGGAAGAATCCAACGAGGGCTTAAGCAACAGGACACGTCGGAATAACGGCTGGGTAAGAGGATTACCTGAAACGACACTACCTTAGTGGATCTTCTAATGGGCCGCGCCCATTGTGCCTTGAGGGCCCCCAGAGCATACTCTGCCACCCCATGCGATGGGAGTGAAAATGCACTATTAACACATGAAGGAGAGACTGATGCGCGCTGCCAGGGACACTCATGTGGAGGCGGAAGGGGTACAAATTCAACTATACCAAGACCTGGCACCCAACACCCTAAAGAGGGGGAAAGACCTATGCTCGCTCACACAGCACATCCCGAATCACGGTCTCAGATACACCTGGGGACACCCCTTTAAACTCATAGCAAGGACAACAAGTTCTTCACGATAACACAACAGTCCGAGGTGGTCGCACTCCTGGACAGATTGGACCTACTACAATTTCCACTGCCGACACAGCATCGCAACTATACAAGCATATATACAAGACACTACATAAGAGAGAATACATATAAGATTAAAAAAACAAAAAGAGTTCAAAATATAGATAATGAATAATAATCAGGAGTCCAAAAAGTAAGTCCAATAGAGTCTATGCCTGATAAATACAGCAAAAAGTCCAAATAAAACCTTTTATAAGAAGTCAATCACAATCTTGTTACGGGAAGTATTCCTCAGTAAGGTATGGGCATGGGATATTCATGAGATCCGTATGAAAAAAATAAAAGACAGCAAATAATGGTGCAGTATATCCCAACAGGTACTAAGTACTATTTTGTAAGAGGTCTATATGGTCCTACTCACGTTTTCCAGAGCTATAAAACTAGCTCTAGTGTGGATGGGTACAATCCCCACTTATGGGATATGTGAAGTTTTGTACTAGATGGATATCTTGTTGGTATAAGGACCATATGAAATATAAAATAAACAATAATAGTGCTTATTGTATAAAAGCCAGAGGTGAAATAATAAAATAGCATTTTATTGAGCAGGCAGACTGCTCAATGAATAAAGCTTTCAGTGGTATAATCCCCACCAAGGATTCTTTGGAGTAAAATTATCACTGGAATAATAAAAACTCTGGTGCCAGGTAAAAATAAAGGTAAAAATAAATAAATAAATAAATAAAAGAGTAACATGGCTGACTCACAAGTTGAAAGTGGCCAAAATACCTTTAATAAAATACAGCAATTAAAATACCACAATGCGTTTTTCCCCTTAGGGCTTTCCCAAGAGGATAAAAACATATACCTGAAACCACTGGCTTTATATAGGCCTCAGATTACTTGATTTTGGCTCCAAAATGGCGTCATGGTCTCGTGACCACTTTTTTTTTATTTATTTTTTTATAACTTTATTATAGAACATGTTTCAGCCATATTAGGAAGGGCAATGAAACATGTGTCAGCCACATTAGGGAGGGCAATGAAAGAAAGTGGAAGGAGGGAATGAATGTATAAAACATATATGTGACAAGTAGCAAATATGCTTACTCAGACCAGGGTTTTTTAGCATACATTTTATTTGAATGTAATTTGATAGAAAATTATAATAAATATAAAAAGGTTACAGTAAATTGCAAATGTCACAGAAAAGTTGCAGAAATGTATGATAACAAATATAAAATAATGGAAATAACAGAAAATAATAAATAAAATAAAATAGAAGATACAAACTGTAAAAAAATGAATATGAAGAAACAGAATATTACAGAAAATTTAAAATAGATAGAAATATGGGCAGGCAGAGGCAATAATAATAATAAATAGGGGTAAAAGAGAATGAAAAAAAAAGGATATGTGTCACATGATGCCCTTTTCTTGTAAAATTGTATAAAAATATATGCCTATATTTTTTTTAAAACCATATATGAAGATTTAAAAGAGCATATATAAATATAGGGTAAGAATAAATTAAAATAAAATAACATTAGTATACTTGTATCACATTATAAACAAAACAGAAAATGCAAATTTATAAAAAGTTAAAAAGATCAAAATCAACGTTTAAACCTTCAGGGGCAAGCATTTTTTTAACAGGAACAACAAATACATTTCTTTCTGACCCTCCACGGTGTTTTACATTTTTGAATTCCAATACATTTTAGATGTTTGGGGTTTTTACATAATGTTTGATAAAGTGCTTTGAGACTGAGTGGTTAGGGTAACATTTGATGATGTTCCGACAGTGCCCAGTTAAAAACGACTGGCACATAGGGTGGATCTTTTTTATTCTTTGTTTTATATTCTAAAAGATTCTTCCTGTCTTTTTGTTTTACAGCATTTAGTATTTTATTCAGGTTTTCTGGTGAATAATTTTTGCTGGTGAATTGTTCTTTGAGGGTTTTAGACTGTTCTTCAAATTCTTTATTGCGGGAGCAGTTCCTGCGAAGGTGCAGGAACTGACTCTTGGGGAGCCCATCTAGCCAAGACTGGTGATGGCAACTAGATTTTTCAATAACTGTGTTGGTACATACTTATTCAAAATAAGTTTTAGTTTTAATAGTACCTTTATGGATAAAAATCTGAATGTCTAAAATGTTAATCAGTTCTTTACTGTACTCTGAAGATAAAATTATGCCACTATTATTGATGTTTAAATAAATAATTAAGAAATAGTTTAAGAGAATCTTCAGGACCCTTCCAAATACAAAAACAGATCAGATATGTATCTAAAATAGGTAACTAGGTTTGCTTTCCAAGGGTGGTCACCCCAAGTAGCCTTTGATTACCAGCCATCCATAAAAAGATTTGCATAGCTGGGGGCAAACCTAGTTCCCAAAGCTGTACCTTGTCTTTGTATATAAAAAGAGTCTAATAACCAAACATAGTTGTATAATAATAATGTTTATACCTTCTATAAAGTTAAAGTTGATTTGTTTCTCTGGGACATTATTATCTCCTGTTAGTCGATTAAAAACTGCTTCACACCCTTTAGCATGGGGAATAGAGACTGTACATCACAAGTAACTAAAATAAAATCTGGATGCCATATAAAATTTTCTAAAAAGCGAAGTAGTGTCATTGAGTCTTTGAGGTATGACCTCATGAGTTTGACAGATGGTTGTAGTAAAATGTATATATATTCGGATGGATTAGATAATATAGAATTAATTCCAGAGACAATAGATCTACCTGGAGGATCCGTTTCATCTTTATGTATTTTGGGTAAAAAGTAGATTACTGGGATTTTGGGATGGGTATGTTTAAATATTCAAACTCTTTTTTGGCGAGAATTTTTTGTTCCAGACCCTTAGATAAAAATAGTGATAATGAGTTTTTTATAGTTTGGGTGGGGTCTGAAGATAGTTTGCCATATACATTCGGATCGTTTAATTGTCTTAGTGCTTCATTGATATACTTGGTTTTAGAAAGCACAACTAAACCTCCGCTTTAATCAGCTGGTTTGATAATGATATTATTGTCTTTTTGTAGTTCTATCAGTGCTTTCTGTTCTTGGTGTGTTAGATTATGATATTTGTATTTCTGTTTTTATTGTTCCTTTTGTTTGATTTTGTCTAAATCGTGTAGTACTAACGTCTCAAATACCTCTATAGGGCCTGACTTAAAACTGGATGGGTAAAAATTTGAACTTTTTTCAAGCAAGGTACTTATTACTTGAGGTTCGTTTGTAGTGCATGGGTCTGAGGTAGAGTTGTTTAGGGTGTTGTTGGGGGTGTCCGATATATCTGATTTGCTAATAAAAAATCTTTTTAAAGTTGCTTTTCTCAAAAACTTGTTAATATCTAAAAATGCCTGGAATGGTTTAAAAGGATTCGTAAGTGCAAATTTTAGACCTTTACTTAAAACTGAAATTTGGGTTGAAGTTAAATTTTTTTGTGATAAATGAAAAATTCAGTGTCTGTTATCGTTAGAATTGGTTCTTGTCTCTTTAGCTTTTCTCTCTTGAAATCTTCTTCCACTTCTCCTTCCTCTATACTTAAATTCCTCTTTCTTCCTCTTTCAACCCATTTGTCCAAACACCTTACCCATCAAGAGTAAGAAAGAGGAATTTAAGTATAGAGGAAGGAGAAGTCGAAGAAGATTTAAAGAGAGAAAAGCAAGAGAGATTATCAACAGGATAACAGATACCAAGCACTAAGCATTGCTACCGCAGTGCAGAGATGGGGCGCAAGAGTAAACTGTATACAGCTTTACCAGTCACGACATGTTATGAAAATAGGTTAGGTTCCTCCACAATAAGGGACCGTAGCAAGGAATGTTTGATGACTCATTTGTTTTAATGTTGTTATAATATACTATATAAGTCTAGGCAAGTTGTACATCCGCACAAGCTGTGCATGTGCTCCACTGACACTCACCAAGGCGCACAACTGCGCCACAACCAAAGGCAATCTGAAATACATACCCTACACCCTCCACATCCACCAAAAGGCACCACCGGCCCTTAAACTTCAGTTCACCTCCATAAATGCGAAAGGCCTTAATACCCCTGGCAAACGACAACAGTATACTGTGTTGGGGAAACCGCACAGGCGCAGATATCATTATGCTCCAAGAAACGCATTTCACAGACGGGAAACACTTCCCCTTTATCAACAGACACTTCAAATGATGCTACATAGTCAACTCGCCGGAACCAAAGATGAAAGGAGTAGCGATTTTTGCTTCGCAACTCGTGATCAATAGACGACATTCAGACCATCAAAGACCCTGTTGGCAGATTTCTCTTCCTCACGGGACACATAGGTACATCCAAACTGTCCCTATGCTCCCTGTATGCCCCGACCATCCCAAAGACACATTATGGGAGCTCTTTAGAACTCACCTCCTCAGCTTACCAAGTAAAAACCTGATAATCGGGGGAGATTTTAACACAACACAAACACCCACAATTGACCGAAAAGAACACAAGACAGCCTACAAAGACCAGGAATGACAAACTCTTTGCCAAATTTTTGGACACCACATCCTTGCTAGATGCAGGGCGAGTCCAGCACCAATCTACGCTCGATTACAGCTTCTATTCGCACACGCTCATACTCCAGAATCGACAGATTTTTTACCTCGGCATGGTCCAGCCCCGTGTTTCCCAAATGCACAATGTCAATATCACATTGTCGGACCATCAGACTACGTGGAGGTCTCCATGGCAAAAAAATACTCAACCTAACCCAACCTTTGGTCCTGGCGTCTCAATCTAGCGATTCTCTGTGACAAAGCGCCGATCCACACTCTGACAACCAACAATTGGTACTACTTTGACATCAATGCCACCAGAGACACCCTCCCAGCAATGGTATGGGCAGCTCACAAGGTGACGATCAGAGGCCAACTAATATCACTGGCTACCACCCTTTAAAAACAATGTTTACAAGACCTAACAAATACCCTAGCAGAACTCAGGAGACTCGAAATGCTCCACAAACAACAGCCGTCTGGCCAATGCTGTCTCAATTGACAGCCACATGAGACCTACTAAAATCTCTATCATCAGCAGAAGTATCAAGGAACCTAATGTGGACCAAACAAAAGTTCTATGAGAAGAGCAATAAGACGGATTCCCTCCTACCACACTGCCTGAAAAACTGGCAGGAGGAAAAGAGAATCTCCCAAATTCTCACTCAACAAAGAGAAATGATTAATCAAACTGATAAAATAGCAAGAACCTTCCTCCACTATTACACCACTCTATACAACCACTCCTCAACACCTCACACCCAAGAACCGGAACACCAGGCTCGAATCTCAGCCTTTCTTGAACCTCTCGAGCTACCCTCCCTTCCCACCAAGGCCAAGGACCAGCTAGCTACCCCCAGAGAATCAGAGGAGATCACGCTTGTACTCAAGACACTGAAACCCCGGCCTGGATGGCTTCACGGCCCTTTATTACAAAACCTTTCAGGACCTGCTAATCTCACACCTATGCAAGGTTTTTAACTCACTCCTACAAGGGAACCCCCTCCCACTGGATATGCTCATGGCTAACATTTGCCTCCTCCCAAAACCAAGCAAAGAACAGCTGAACCCTGGCCACTACAGGCAAATCTCTCTCATAAACACAGACCTGAAAATAATGACCAAAGTACTGGCCAATCACATCAATCCATATCTCAAGAAATGTATCCATCTGGGCCAGGTAGGTTTCATCCCAAGACGACAGGCAGCAGACAACAAAAGAAGAGCATTCGACATGATATGGCACTCTGAACACCAGCAAATTCCTTCAGTAATGCTTTCGCTGGACGCTGAGAAGGCATTTGATCGCCTCTGTTCAGAGTGCTCACGCATATCGGATTCCCTGACAAATTTTTAAATATTCTTACCTTGCTCTACGATCACCCCAGGGACCGACTTCTACTTCCCAACATCGAAGCCCAGGCTTTCACAATCTCCAATGGTACCAGGCAGGGATGCCCCCTCTCCTTTTTGCCATGTCATTAGAACCCCTCCTGCAGGCCACACACAAACACCCCGATATATGAGGCATCCAGATCCTTCAAGACACATACACAGTGGTGGCATATGTAGATGATATCCTCCTGACATTAGCAGACCCCGTACAATCCTTGCAGGCAACACTTACACTAATCAACCTGACAAAATACACACTCATGCCTATAGTAATGGATACGAACCAACTACGCACAATTCGGACCCTATTCCCCTTCAAACTTCCATCAGCTTCCATCACTTATCTGGGCGTTCGCTTATCACCTCAACTCAAAGACCTCTATGACCTCAACTATACACCGCTACTCACAACCTTCCTAACAGACCTACAATGATGGGACACACTAGGGGTCTCCTGGCTGGGCCACGTGGCCACCATTAAAATTAATTTACTCCCCCGATTCCTGTACCTCTTCAAGACCCTACCAACCCTGATATTGAGAACAGATATAAAAAAACTTACAAGCGGCTATAGACAAATTCATATGGAAATCAAACAAACCTAGAATTTTCAGATCAACGTACATCCCGAAACCACAAGGAGGCCTTGGGCTAATCAACTTTCTTCACTATTACCACATGGCATAATTGGCACACCTCCAGCACCACCCATGACCAAGAGGTGGGTAGACCCAAAGCACAACATTCTGGGCTGGGACCAACCATCCTGATATATGTGGGTGCCTCCGGCCCACAGACCGTTCCCACCTCCCACTTCACCAGCAATTACCCACACTTTGGCCTTATGGGACAAACTGAACCCCAAATATGACCTATCCTCATTCCTCTCACCAGTCACACCTACCTACCACAATAAACTGTTCCCACCCGGAATGACCCCGAAACACTTCATCAACTTCAACCAGAGAGACATCTCCAGACTGCTACAGTTAAAATAATAAGGCAAGGTATTCGCATACTCTGCTCTCCCTAATCCAGAATCCCTATATGCTTCGGACTACTTCTGATACATACAACTAAGAGACCTAGCACACATGCCCATGATCAAACAAACTGGCACGGCACCTCCGACACTATTCGAGCGACAATGCTTTTACGCACCCATACATGCTGGGCAGGTTTCCAACATCTACAAAACGTTGACAATACACACCTCCCAAATCAACCTCACATACTTGGCAGCATAGGAGTGGGATCTTGGACCACCAGAAGACCCGAGCGACTGGTCGGAGATCTGGGAAGTGATAGGCTCCCTAACAGTATATGTCACCCACAAATAGCAGGGATACAAAACATTATTCCCCTGGTATATGACACCATACTGACTCCATAAGATGGGCCGACTCCCCAACGGCTTATGCTGGAAATGTGCAGGGAAACTGACTCCTACCTCCATTTCTGGTGGCACTGCTACAAACTCAAACCCTTCTGGACGGCAGTTCACCAACTCAAAGAAAAAATCATTGAGAACCCAATCTCAGTGGACCCCTTGTCAATGCTACTAACCAAACCTACAGACTCCCTCACAAGGAGTGAAAACAAACTCACCATCAGAATAACCTTAGCGGCAAGACGGGCGATCACGGAACTATGGGCAGACCAACGCATCCCCACAATGAAAACAGTCATACGCAAAATAAAACAGACTTGTGACCTTGACAAACTCACAGCACAAATACACAACTCATACAAGTAATTTCATAAGACATGGGACCTATGGAAAGCCAACAACACAGGACAAGGCTAGCGTGCACCACAGCTCTTAGAATCACCCACACATCCTCCTTAATCATCTTCTTACAAGACAGATGAACCAGAACCCCGAATCAGGGTTCAGACAAGCCAATGAAACCCGACCCGACAATTGGGCCCACTAGAAGCCTGAGACATGCATGTTAGAAAATCTCAAACTGTACGAGCCTGGACTCACCACCGAAACAGCTCAACCCGCACTCCATCTCTCAACTTTTTTCCTCCCTCTCTTGCCCTCCTCTCCACCTTCTCTTCTTCTCTTTAGTCCCTCCTCTACTCTTTCCCTCCCCTCCCCTGTGGCACTTCCCACTATTGCTACCCTGAGTTATTCTTCTCCCCCCCCCTCCTCCCCAGCTTGAGGCTAAGGAGGGGAACCAGAGGGGCTGAACCTGAACCCACACATCACTCCCCTCCTGACCCCTGGTGGGGATGTCGGAAGGTAAACAATCCCTGCATCAGGAAAGCATGGTGAAATTAAGCTCCATACAGACCACATTAAAACCCACTCAATCAGGGGGAACACAGCGCAATGGGACCCCTAACATAACGGCTGCACTAGGCTCTGAACCGCACCTTTAGCACGCCCCTCTCTTCCCACAAAGAGACCCTGAAAAACAGAACCCGGCCATTCTCTCCGCATAGGGACCAAATGCCCCACCTGTAACCCACCCACTGCTTTTTCTCCAGTCAACACTAATGATCACACGCACGAGATCATGGGATACCCAAACTAACACACCACCTAGGGGGCCCCAGGCTTACTTCCCTGCAGAGACCTCTCCACCATGCACCTCTCAACTGGACCCACTGTGGGATGGAACGCTATCTCCTGGTGATACCTGATCACTCACAATGCCCAAGTGTTGCCACAACCACACCCGGATGCCTTTAAGGGGTGGCTTCCTTTCTGTAAAAGGCAAAAACCCTTTTAAATAAAGAATAAAAAAAAAAATAATCAGATGGGTCAATAGCATCAATAGCATCATATGACAATTATAAGCATGCCACTAGAGAATGGACTTGAACATGAAAAGCTCATAGCCAAAGAGACAAAAACCAACCCCAAAGAGTCTTTAAGTACATTAATGTCAAAAAGGATAAGAGTGAAAATGTTGTTTCATTGGAATCTGAGATAGGTTAATCAAGTAGGATCAGGACAAGGTAGACATTTTAAATATTTTGTTTCAGTATATAGGGAAAAAAAACTCTAAGGCTGTATATTTGTGAATCCCTGTTACAAAAGGCCTTACAAAATCAGATGATTTGTTAACGCAGGATAAGATGCTACAGAAATTTAAAAATTGTTCATGTAAACAAAGCCCACGGCCAGATGTTAGTCAAGAAGCATTTCCCCTTTTTGTGGCATATTTGGAAATGGCAACAATTGGGGTTTTGCCTTATTTTGGATCATCAGCATAAAAGAAAGGTTGAACTTGCTGGACTTGCTGGACAGTCTTTTCAACCTAGATTACTTACAACTATGTAACTGATGCTGCTTGATGATGAAAAAAAAGTGTGAAGACCAAGTAAATATTGAACTGGTTCCTAACTAGAACCTCCAAAATACACAATAGGTATGGCAAGGCTAGCTAAAGGCAAGGTGTTCATGTCCTACTCCCGACGTGTGCTAACTTAAGTGTGATGTGTAACTAAAGTTATCAAATATTTGGCCAACCATATGAATCACAACATAAAAAGACAAATGAAATAAGAAAATGTTATTATTTAATAAAAATATAAACATCCCACTCCATATTTAAACCATTAGGCATTCTTGTCTTGAGTATCAACATCCAACCTAACCCTTTCTATCCCTTGTAGTTTAAAATAGAGTTAAACTTGCTAGTGTCTAGCTACATCTGATTTCACATTCCTATTCTCGATACTATTCAAATGTCCCCTTATCCTTTCTTTTAGTGTTGGTTCTGTCTTACCTACATATTACATTTTAGAATGAGTACCAGAAAGCAAGAAAATTACTGATTTGATATTGCAATTAATAAAAGGATACATTGTATAAAATGTTGCCCTTATTAAATGACATGAAGTTAGCACAATTCTTACATGGATTCAAGCCACATATTTAACTGCCCATATATCTAAGCTGGGTAGATGTTTCTACACTATCACCAACAGAAAGACTGGGGCAGAACTGTTCCAAATTAAGGGCCTTTTTCACTAGAAGCTTAAAGTCATTCTGTAGAAAGGTTTTTAACATGTTATCAGAATAGAGGAGAAGAAAGTTATTCTCCACATTTTTTATAATCACTCCAAACTCAAGGGGTGATGAAGCTAACCTTACCTCTTACCCTTGCCTATGTCTTTTTATTAGAAATCTTTTTACACATAGCAGGTCTGATATATGTTTTTAAGCTACTATGTTAAATCATCTTTCCAAGATACAACATGAATAACCATTTAAAAAAATCTGTTATTCATTTTCCTTGATTGTTAATAAAAAAATGTAATCAGACAAACTATTCCATCGTAACCTCAAGGACAGACTCACAGGGTTATTTTTGATTAAACACTATGGCTTGTGGCATTTACACACCATTGACATGCATACTCTTTCTACAGATTTGGGACTGTATCTTATTATCATCAGCAATGATTGTCACATCAATATAATTGAAAACCCTTTGCTTATTTACCACAGATAAACCTCAGATTGAGATGATTGTTTTTGAGAAAAAAACAAAAAAAAACCTGAATGTCCTACCTTGAACAGCTCACACAAACAGCAGGTCATCAATATGACACCTGCAAAAATTAATACATTGACGAAAAAGATTCTGGTCTTCAAAAACGTGGGCAACTCCCACCATCCCATGTAGAGTTTGGCATAGGAGAAAGTACAATTTGCCCCATCAAATTCTCACATTATGTCTAAAAAGATATTCTGTTGACTCCAAATTAAAAGACTAGTTCTTCTGCATAGCCACTACACTGCTTAAGGTGCTATTTAAAAAAAAAAAAAATCTTTAATTTTGAAGTGCAATGATACAATGTGTAGGCAAGCATCTATAACAGAATAAATCCATTTAGAGCCC
This sequence comes from Pelobates cultripes, assembly GCA_933207985.1. NCBI lineage: Eukaryota > Metazoa > Chordata > Amphibia > Anura > Pelobatidae > Pelobates > Pelobates cultripes. Next base: position 351,769,132 of record OW240912.1, read on the forward strand.
TCCATACTAATGACAGATTGCACATTTTCAGTTATTAAAAGATATATGAGTACAGTTCTATCAGATTAAACAGTTAGAGAGAGGGAGAGACGTTATAAGTTAGAATCGTAGAAATTATCAAGAGGAAAACACAACTGAATGGTATAGAATTAATCACTGCAGCAGATTAGTTTAAGCACAATTACAGAAGAAAACATAATAGTCATGTCAAACATTATGCACTATGTTAACATTAATAATACAGCCTTGCTGCAGATAGGGTCAGTGGCTCACTTAGTCAATGTGTGTAGAGTCCCATTCTCTGCCACTTCTAGCCATTCCAATGGGGCCTTTTCATGTGGCCCAAGCCTCAATGCATTCCAGCTTGCTCTTCCGCAGGATTCAATTACGATCCTCTGGTGCCATGCACCTGTGTCGTGCTTCCTGACCAGACAAGGGGTTTTGAGAATGGAGGGATTTTAGTTTGGCAATTATGCACACACTGTCTCTGCATCTTGTGCCCCCCCCCCTTTTTTAATTTGCATATTTATTACGTTTTTTCATAACACAAAGTATTCAAACAGATAAATACATACAATACAATACATACTTGGTAACATACAATTACAAAAAGACAAAATAATATTCTCTTTATTGTTTATATTGGTCTACGGCATAGGTTTCCTCATCTATAATGTGAAAGGTTTCTATACACCCTGTTCCAAATTATTATGCAAATGATATATTTCTCATTTACCTAAATAATTGATGTAAATAACAGTCAGCATAATTATCATGTTATCAACTATTAAGAGTACAATTCAAATTTTATTGAACAAACCTCCTAATGATAACAGTATTTTTTTAAACATAAACTTACAATGCACTGTTCCAAATTATTACACACAGTAAGTTTCAAAACACTTTATAGGTTGTAAAAAACTGAAAATTGTCATTTGTTGTGTTTGCAGCATATTTACTGAAATCAAAAGCTATTTCAATCAAACTTATAACAACATTTTAACGTTTTAAACATTTTAACAGGTCACATTACATTTTAACATAGGACCCCTTATTTGATAGCAGCTTCACAAGTCTTACATCCATTGAACTTATGAGTTTTTGGACAGTTTCTGCTTGAATTAGTTTGCAAGATGTCAGAATAGCCTCCCAGAGCTGCTGTTTGGATATAAGCTGCCTCCCACCCTCATAGATCTTTTGCTTGAGGATGCTCCAAAGGTTCTTAATAGGGTTGAGGTCAGGGTAGGATGGAAGCCACACCATGACTTTCTCTCCTTTTATCCCCATAGCAGCCATTGATGCAGAGGTATTCTTTGCAGCATGAGATGGTGCATTGTCATGCATGAAGATGATTTTATTACGGAGAGCATAGTTCTTCCTTCTGTACCAGGGAAGAAAGTGGTCAGTCAGAAACTCCACATACTTTGCAGAGGTCATCTTTACACCTTCGGGGATCCTAAAGGGGCCGACCAGCTCTCTTCCCATGATTCCGGCCCAAAACATGACTCCATCACCGCCTTGCTGACATCGCAGCCTTGTTGGAACATGGTGGCTGTCCACCAACCATCCACTACTCCATACATCTGGACCATCCAGGGTTGCACGGCACTCGTCAGTGAACAGGACTGTTTGAAAATTAGTCTTCATGTATTTTTCTGCCCAATGCTGCCTTTTCTGCTTGTGAGCATTGGTTAGTGGTAGCCGAATAGAAGGTTTATGCACAGTTGCAAGACTCTGGAGGACTTTACACCTTGATGTCTGTGGGACTCCAGAGGCACCAGCAGCTTCAAATATCTGTTTGCTGCTATGTAATGGTATTTTCGCAGCTGCTCTCTTGATCCGATGCATGGATCTGGCAGAAATCTTCCTCAATGTGCCTTTATCTGCACAAACCCATCTGTGCTCTGAATCAGCCACAAATCTCTTAATAGTGCGATGATCACGCTTAAGTTTTCATGAAATATCTAATGTTTTCATACCTCGTCCAAGGCATTGAACTATTTCACTCTTTTCAGCAGCAGAGATATCCTTGTTCTTCCCCATATTGCATGAAAATGGTGCTCTGCGTAATAATGTGGAACACTCTCCCAAGATTGTTTTCAGTGATCAAAAGAGCCCTGAGACACAATGCCATCCATGAGTTAAACTGAAAAACAAAATATTTAATCTTTGTGACACTTAAATAGAATTTGCATAATAATTTGGAACAGGGTATATACTCTACTAAGAGTCAGACGTTATAGGGGCACATTAGAAATGTCCTCTAGAATGTAAGCTCATTGAGCAGGGCCCTCCACCTCTCTGTTCCTGTACGTCCAATTGTCTGGTTAAAATTACATTCCCAATGTACAGCACTACGGAATGTGATGGCGCTATATAAATAATAAAATAATAATAATAATTAGAGATATAGTTTACATTAAAGATTAAATCGTTGTGGTGTAAGGGCAGGGGGAGGAAGGGGTAGAGAGGTCAATGGTGACGATGGAGGACCCAGCCGAGCAAACAATTACATATTCCTTAAAAAAGAACAGTATAGAGGTATAGCCCAGGTAAAGGACAATAAAGGATAGGAATATTAAAGCTGTCCATCATATTTACAGTATTCAAACCACGGAGTCAATATTCTGTTATAGATTTCAATATTGTCATTATTAAAATATACAGCCCCTTCCGTAATGCCTTGAAAATGTATTTGTGCTTTTATTTCATTAAGATCGGTACTCTCTATTTTTTTTTTTTTCCCAATATCTGGCAAGGCAGAGTTTTGTCGCTAACAGAATATGAATGACCAAGCTTAATGTTGGTTTTGAAAAAACTAGAAAATCGAAGATGGAAAAGGAATTGTTCAGGAGATAAATCTGAAATATTAATAGTTAATAGTTGTAAGACTGTATTTTTGATTTTACTTAAGTTATTATTACTTAAGTCCCACCAGATGTGTTTTATAGATCCTATTTTTTCTTTCACATCTCCAACAGCAGTTAGAGATTAATGGTTGAAATGTACACAATCTGTTGGGAACTAAATACCAGTGGTTAAGAAGTTTGAGAAGGATTCTTGTATGCTTACACAATTTATTGTAGTCCTTTTTGACTCGAAGGATTTAAGCCATGATTGTAATGGGAATGTTCTTCCCAAATCCTCTTCCCATTTTATTACAGAATTTGATTTTGTTTCTTGACCAAATTTAGTAAAAACATTTATAATCTTCAAGGATTTTTTTAATGATGACCCATAGATTATCTTGTCCAATGCAGCCTGATCTACAGTTTAACTTTTATCTAGAAAGTTAACAATTCTTAGATAGGAATATAGTTCTGTAGAAGGTAAGCTATTACAAGCCTGACGTTTTGTGATATAACTAATCTTATTATTTGAATACAAAAGTCCTCTTTTATTTATACCCACTTCTACCCAGGTGGACAATTTTATGTCCTGTATAAAAAAAAAATCAATACTTCTAATGGAGCTTGTTTAGATAGTAGATGTTTAAAATTGAAAAGGACTTTTGTTGGTTCAACTGATTTAAAGATCTGGTATATTATTAAATGATTAATACAAAGGTTTTTAAAAGTTTTTAAATCTACACAAAGGAGATTATAGGGGTCAATGTTTCGGCAGATTTCTCTTTCATGAATATACCAGGATTTTGAATTTTCATTGCCCCATTCTAAAAAATGGGAAAACATCACAATGTCATGTATCTGGAAAATGTTAGGGAAGGACAAACCTCCCTCGTTAAATTTTAGAAACATAATTTGACGTGAGATTCTTGGTTTTTTATTTTGCCATAAAAAAGATTCAAATAGACTATGAAATTGGTTCAAAATTCTTTTTGATACTCTAAGAGGTAATGTAAGAAAAATACATTCTACTTCAGGCATAATTTATGCTCTGATAATATTTATTCTACCTTTCCACTAAATTTGTAATTTATTCCAGCTTGTAAATGAATTTTTTAAAGTTCTCTATAATTATTATCTAACCATTGTTCAATTTCAGTATTTATATAGTTTATATTGATTCCCAGGTAGTGAATTGATTGATTAGTCCAGTTAAAATTAAATGTTTGTCTTCAAATTTCTTTTTGGGTTGGTATTTATTTATTTATTTATTTCTAAAATATTTTACCAGGAAAGATACATTGAGATTTCTCTTGTTTTCAAGTATGTCCTGGGTCCACAAAACATTGCATTGATACAATAGGGAACAATAAAATACAAAAACAATATTAATACACAATTTATACAAATTTAACATAGAAGAGGTAGGACATATATAATCAACCATGACACGTGCGTTCTGTTTTGAGATATGTAGAGAGGGATCTCTTAAAGGACTTTAGGCTTGGGGAAGATTTGAAAGTGTGTGGGATGTCGTTCCATAATTGCAGTGCTCTGTAGGAAAAGGAGGATCGAGTCGCTTTCTTTTTGTATTGAGGTAGACTAAATAAAGTGCTAGTACTGGACCGGACGTTATAGGAGGTGGGAACAGCCGGGGAGAGCATTCTGCTCAGGTAGGGTGGGAGCTTCCCATAAAAGCTTTTAAACATAAAGCTGTAAAGATGAAGGGTGCATCTGGATTCCAGCGACAACCAGTTTAGTTCTTTTACTTACATTGTAGCACAAATTGGCAGAACGAGTTAGACAATGTATTGAGTTTATTAAGGTGGGTTTGCGGTGCAGGTGCATATACTACATACCCATAATCAATGATTGGTATCAGCATTTGCTGTACAATCTTTTCCTTTACTGTAGGGCTTAGGCAGGATTTGTTTCTGTACAGGGCACCTAGTTTTGGATAAAGGTTAGATGCACGTTTTTCTATGTGGAGGCCAAAAGATAGATTGTGGATTTCTACCTGTGTAAACTGGTCTTGGAGCACAGCCTCAAGCTGCAGTAGATTGTATTTGCTTGCATAGATTACTGTGTCATCTGCGTATATGTGTACATTTGAGGAATTGCAGACATTAGGCAGATCATTTATAAATAATGTTAATAGTAGGGAGCCGAGAGTGGAATCTTGGGGAACACCACACGTGACTGGGAGAGGGAGGGAGTCGTTGTCAGAAATGGATACATATTGTAAGATTGTAATAAACAATTTGAGATTTATGCATGTTAATTTCATAACAACTATAAAAAAAAGAAAGAAAAACAGCTATATTCTTTGATGCAGGCCAGTGCCATAGGGATAGTTTCTGGGTAAGTAGGCGTGGAGAGTTGTTTTTTGCTCCTGTTTTCCTAAAATAATAACATGAATGTTAGATGATTGTCTAAAATATTCAGCTAAAAGTTCTATTGAGAGCACATACAACAGAGGTGCCAATGGATATCCCTGTCATGTGCCATTCACAATGTCGAACCAATGGGAATTCAACCCATTAGCGATAAATTTGGCTTTCGGGGAAGAGTAACGTGACATAACTAAAAATCTCCAATTTACCCTGTCAAATGCCTTTTTGGCGTCAACAGAGGAAAAAAAACTGTAGGAACGTGTTTTTTATATTATGTTAGATATTTTCCATATATTTTCACCATCCGATCTTGCTGTTATAAATCCTGACTAATCTGTATGGATTAAATCTGTAATGACCAACGCCAATCTGTTGGCTAATGTTGGGTCTTGGACAGGTGGGGCCCACGAGACAAGTGTTATGGGATCAGGAGGTGGTATATCTCTGTTGGGAAGTGGATTTTCTTTAGCAGGTTTGATCAGAGAAACATGGAATGAAGGATGTATTCGATATTGACGTGGCAGATCTAATCATACTACGACAGGAGAGACAAGTTTAAAAATTCGAAAGGGACCAATGAACTTGGGTCCCAATTTCTTGGTAGGATAGGATAGTTTCAAGCACTCTGTATATAACCAAACCAGTTGGCCCACTTGATAAGACGGTGGAGATTGACTTTTGAGATCGGCATATTGTTTATAGGTTTCTTGGCTCTCTTGTAGTGTCGATTGGGCCCGTAGAAAACCTTGAGCTAGTTGCTGTAAATGGACCGTGACATCTGGAACAGGTGTAAGTAGGGGACTTCCTAGAAGGGTATTGGGATGAAAACCCTAATTTCACATAAAAGGAGATTCCTCAGTGGAATTATGTTAATTGAGTTATAGGTAAATTCAGCTGTAGATAATAACTATTTCCAATCAGATTGTAGATGGGTACAGTAACAATGGAGGTATGTTTTCAGGGTTTGGTTTGTGATAGGGTATTTTGCCCCTTTTAGTAGGTATTGCCATTCTTCAAATGCTTTTTTAATGGCTAGTAACTCCTTGTCTCCAACAATAATAAGATTCTGTATCCTTTAACTTGTGGGAATAGAAGACTAGAGGGTGTAATAATCCTGTTTTAATATCTCTCTGTGATAGTACTGCTCCTGTGCTGAGTCAGATGGGTTTCTCAGGGTCTGGTAGGTGAAGGATGGGTGCCTTGGTAAATAATTGTTTTAGATTATCAAACCCCTTTTGAGCCAGGGGAGACCAACTCAATTTTACTTATTTCTTGGTAAGGTGTGTTAGGGGTTGAGTTACTTTTGAAAAGTTACGGATGATTTTAGATAAACTGAGTATTTTATAAATTGTTGTATTTGTTTCTTATTCTGTGGTGTGGGCCATTTCAGTATAGCATTTACTTTTCTGGGATCCATTTCCACTTTACCTGGTTTAATGATGAAACCCAAAAATTCGGTTTTGGTTTCGAAGATGCATTTTTCTATTTTTGCATGCAAATTAAATTTCCTTAAACGCAATTTACCTCAGTTATATGTAGATGAGTGTGGAGATCTGGGGAGAAGGCCATTATGTCATCTAAGTAGACAACAATTGAGCAAGAAGGTCATGGAACACAGCATTGAGAAAATGCTGGAAAGAGGCAGGGGCATTACAGAGTCCGTAGGGCATAATCAGTGTAACGGATCGTCTGGCACCCCGACTGGGTACCTCCGTTGAAAGATGCTCCTAGCGCTTCCTGAGGACTCCAAGCACTCTGGCAGACACCACAATCACCGAACCGGAGAAACAAATAAATTCTCCCAAGCATATGAATGCTGTAGACAGTTGAATAGGAACCATACGAATAGGTTTACTCTCCTAGCAGTCAAACTGGAACAGCATACAATAAATCCATCCCCCAATAATGAGACGACACTTCACTTTGAGGGTTAAAACAGGAACTCCCTGTACTGTCACATACAGTCTCTTTTATTCCCAATCCACAAACATAGTACAGCCCACAGGGCGTTACAAAACAACCAATCACATCACAGTTACATCCCACATATTCCCTCCCCTTATCCTGAGAGGAAACTCAATTATACATACAGTTAAAACATACTTTCTACCCAACTTTCATAACTCCAAAACCATACATCACATTCACATAAAATTACATATTCACAATCAATCCATTCAGGGGAACAACATATTCAAAATGGCACAAATCAGACAAGGGGTTCAAAAGTTAGTAAAAAGTCCTTTGGGCTAAATGAAGCATGGCTTTCTGGCCCAAACCAGTTTCAGAGTCTTCTATCCTGAGATAAGTAATTCAATTATCTCCCAGGACAGACACAAGACTCCATTAAGCACATGGTTGCAAAAAGACACAAAACACTTTAAAATACATAAAGTCACATTTACACATAACACACAGACATTTCACATATCCCCAGATAGTTGGGATCTGAGTGCACATTATTAGATGAATGGCACTCAGATCACACAAATAAGCCTTTCTGCAGGGGAAATAAACGGTTTAACCTGCAGGGCCATAGTCCAAAGGGAGCAGGCGAGCAACCAGGCTTCTCCAGTTCACAGTGGCGAGGTTGGTTTCGCCACAATCAGATATTCAAAATGACCGTACCGGGTACGAAATGCCATTTTCCTTTCATCACCCTCTCTGAATCAGAGCAGGTTATAGGCACCTCTTAGATCAAGTTTAGAATATATACAAGCAGATTGGAGGCATTCCATAAGTTCAGAAATAAGGGGTAGTGGATATTTGTTTTTTATAATGTTGTGATTGAGTTCTCTGTTCACAAGGTCTTAAACTGCCATCTTTTTTTCCCCACAAAGAATATTCCAGCACCTGCAAAAGAAGTAGAAGGATGGATAAATCCTTTCTTTAGGTTTTCTTGTATGTATTGCTTTATCCTTTTCTGATAAGGGGTATATTCTTCCAAAAGGAATAGGTGCTCCTTGCAGGAAGTTGATTGGGCAATCATACAGCCGACTGTAATGTTTCTACTCCCTTTTTGTCAAACACATCTTGATACTCCTTATAAACTTTAGGGAGGAGTACCTCTTGCTCCTTTTTCATGTTGAACTCCAATATAGAATGAAAAAAACCTTTTTGGTGGTGTTTAACCCCTTAAGGACACATGACATGTATGACATGTCATTATTCCCTTTTATTCCAGAAGTTTGGTCCTTAAGGGGTTAAACAAAACTGAGAGATATGGGGTGAAGAGAATGATACGGTACCAGTAGACCAGGAAATAGTAGGATCATGTTGCTGTAGCCAAGGGATACCCAAAATAACAGGGAACAATGGGAAAGAAACCAAAACAAAAGTCAAAGTCTCAGAATGTTTCCCTATTCACACTAATATTGGTTTAGTTTGTTTGGTAAGTGGACCAGATTGCAAGAAGTACGCATCCACAAGTTGTATACGTAATGGCAATGGCGTACATACCGCGGTGCAGGGTCGCAGCTGCGACCGGGCCCGCCACTCCAGGGGGCTCGGCCGCCCTGTGGACCCAAGCGAACAGGTACCAGCTGCCACGTTTTGCGGCCCCGGCCCACGCAGCAAACCGCTGGGACCATCTTTCAAGGGGTCCATCGGGTGGCCCATGCTGTCAGGGCCACCTGATGGAGATGGATTTTCAGGGGCCTGGTCAGCGCTGGGCGCTTTAACAGTGTGACTGGGCCCCCTGTGATGACATCACTGCTGGGAGGAAGTGACTCCCCGGTCACTACTCACAGCTATCAGAGCCCGCGCAGGAGGAAGGAGGAGGGAGTGTGTGTGTCTGTATCTGTGTGTGTTTGTGTCTCTGTATATGTGTGTCTCTGTATGTGTGTGTGTGTCTGTGTCTCTGTATGTATGCATGTGTGTCTCTGTATGTGTGTGTCTGTGTCTCTGTATGTGTGTCTGTCTTTGTGTATGTATGTGTGTGTGTGTATGTGTCTGTGTGTGTGTCTGTCTGTGTGTATGTATGTGTGTGTCTGTCTGTCTGTGTGTATGTATGTGTGTGTCTGTATGTATGTATGTGTCTGTCGAGGGGGGTATGTGTTTGTGTGTGTGTCTGTGTGTATGTGTTTGTGTGTGTGTCTGTATGTATGTGTCGGGGGTGGCCCACTGATCGGAGGAGAGAGGAGAGGAGAGGGGGGGGCCCTTGGATCAGTTTCACACCGGGGCCCCATGGATTGTGTGTACGCCACTGCATGGAGTGCTTTTATTATGTACAGAAATGAAAAGTGAATGTGCAAGGTCAAGGTCCAAGAAACAGCCACTTGCCCCCCGGAATCAATCAGGGCTTGACATGCGTAGCTGTTTTCATTTCAATGTAAGGAAAGGGAAACAGATAAGGGTGGAGTAGCTGTGACTGTGGAAATTATAGTAGTCAGTTTGATCCGCTTACCAGTGGATTTTTCAGGACAGGTTCTCACTGTGTGATGACGACACCCACAATAGAGACACAGGTTTTCTCTTCTTCTTCTTTGTAGTTTGCCTAAGGGTAACTTTCTTTGTACAAGACCTACTTGCATAAGTTCTTCTGTTGAGGGTGTGGGAACCATGGCTGAAGAAGTAGGGGAGTAGTTTGAAAAGATGTTTTTTGAAGCTGAAGCACAAGTTGCTGCCTTTTCTTGTCTTTGCTCTCTGAGACGTCAATCTAGCTGAATAGCCTGTTACATAAGGGCTTTCAAAGTGTCTGGTATACCAAAATGAGCAAAGTCGTCTTTTAATGATTCAGAAACAAACCTAGGTGAAATTGATTAATTACATCAACCTCGTTCCAACGTGTGTCTGGCATAGCGACTGAATTATTTTATGTAGTCCTCGACAGGTCTGCGGCCTTGACGTAATGCTCTAATAGCAGTCTGAGCAGTATCCTGTCTATTAGGATCATCATACGTAGCAATCATGGCATTAACAAAAGCATTCCATGTTTGAACGCTGGGGTCATTAATATGCATTCTTGGTGTGGACCTGAGAGAAGGGTAATAATGGTGCACACTTTGACAGCACCACAATAATAAGTCCTAGGTTTTAAATAAAATAATAGTTCATACGTCATGATGAAGGAATGATATTTAGATCTGTCATCTGAGAAGCGTTCTGGCAAAGACACTTGTGGCTCTGGTGCCACGGTGTGATCTTCTGGCAGAGTTTTCAGGTGGGATGCAGGCGATCCAGTAACAGGGGAAGAAGCACATGTATGTAATTCTTGTGCAGCTTGTGTTAGCGTGGATACTTGACTGGGCCCCTAGGGCGTTTAGCGTTTCGGCTAACTCTGCTGACTCCATCTTAGGTTCAGTTATTCTGTTGGGTCTTTGACAGGTGGCACCCAGGAGGCAGGAGTGAGCCAAAAGCGAGGTACCAGTTGACGATAAGACAGTCTCGTGGTCAGGGTAAGCCAAGGTCAAGGGCAGGCAGTGCAGGTTCAGGGACGGTATAACAGGCAGATAGGCTAAGGGTTGGATAAGACAGATTCACAGAAGTAAATATACCGAAGATCACAGTATAACGGAGTACTGAGGTAGAGGTTAGCTGGGTTTATATAGACAGATGGATGCTAGACATCTGTCCTTGTGGTCGTACCCGTCGGAGTCCTGGGCGTGCAGCGAGGAGGGACCGCCGCAGGAGTGAACAGAGATGCAGCGGGGGATCCCCAGGTAAGCGTGGTCGTGACAGCTAAGAACATTTTTTTCATATCCAAATTTATAAGTGAGATCGGGTGAAAGTTACTTCTAAAATTTGGATCTTTCCCGGATTTCAGAATGGGTGAAATTGTTACAGCTACCAGGTTTGAAGAATTTTTTTTTACAGATATAACAGGTTCAAAAGTTTTTGTATACCCATCACGACCAGGAACTTTCCCATTTTTAAGATTAAGAATTACAGGTTATAGATTTATTTAAACTATGGAGTTTTTATGGTTTTTATTGGGTAGAATAATTTTTTTTTTTTTTAAATGACAAGTTCTATTTCGGAGAATTCATCTGCAGGAAGGTTGTGTAGAGAGGTATATTAAAACTGTTCGGTTCGGCTCAGTTTGGAAATTCAGGTAAGTAAAAAAAATGTGTCTGCTTCAGCAATGAGGACCAATGGCATTCGGTTTGGTTCAGCACTTCAGGACTTCGGCGCTTCGGAACTTTCCACTTCGGACATTCGTAAGCATCCGAATGGCATGAAATTTGTACAAATGTACTTTCGGAACGAAATGAATTGCACGTGTCTACTTTATATATCCTATATAATAATTGGCTAAGTATGTTTGTCTGATGCAGTCATGTGCAGTAGGGACCGCGCGAGACTGCATGAGATAAACATCCCATGCCAGGCGGCGAGGGAGAAAAGTACTTACTGTACTCTTGCAGCACAGCTCCTGCGCAAGTCCTTCAAGGTCCGCTGGCAGCCACGATGTGACGCGTACAGGATATGACGTCATTGCACAAAACGAATTAGCAAATTTTTCATCATTCACTTAATTTTTCCTCCCTCTCTCTTGTTTTGCCACTTTTTAGAAATCCGAATCACTTCAGCATTTCGGAACTTCGGCGCTTCAGGACTTCGGCACTTTGGACATTCGTAAGCATCGCAATGTCCGAATGGCATGAAATTCGTACAAATGTACATTCGTAATGAAACGAATCGCACATGTCTAATATCAGGTGGTATAAAATTGTAATGTTGAATCATCTTATATATATTCGTGGTATCCTTAAACTGGTACGAAAATAGGTAAGTGTATTGTAGCCTCAATATCAACAGCCTGCAACTTGAGATAAAAATAAGGTTAAACTAAAAATAAAATTCTTAATAATGTTTGTGGATTTTTATATTTTATCTCTAATATCATATAGTTTGTGTTTAGTATTTCAAAGTGTTTTAAGTGAAAGTGCACTTTAATACAATACTTCAATACTCATTTATTCTATTTAAGAAAGTGATTAGTGCACTTAAAACTCACTTTGACTCTCTTAATGTTATCGGTATTCTAGAAAAGTTAATCTCTTGTTATTCCCATATCTAGTCTAGTTTTTATTCAAGAATGCCAAGATCTTTAATTTTTGAAAGGTCCTCCATTGAGTCTTTCATTGGGAATATTTTCCTGTTATGAAAAAGTTTCTATCGAGACGGGATTTGTAAGACGCGATTTGTTGAGCTTTTTCCCAGGTATATTTTAGGTTCATCAACCGTCGGCACTCCCTGTGATGTAAACGTAGTTGGGAGAACAACTGGATGAAAATCATAATTTAAGAAAAATGGGCTGAGTTTAGTAGCATCGGATACTAAGCTGTTATGTGCAAACTCGGCCCATGGAAGCAAACCAACCCAGTCATCTTGATGTGCAGATCCAAAACATCTTAGATATTGCTTGATTTTCTGATTAGTGCGTTCTGCTGCCTCCTTGGATTGGGGATGATGAGCCAATGAAAAACTGAGATTTATACCAAAATGTTTACAAAAAGCTTTCCAAAACTTAGAGATGAACTACGAGCCTCTGTCTGATATAATTTCCCCAGGAATACCATAGATCCAGCATATTCCCCTGGCAAGGATCTTTGCCAATTCTGGTGAAGTTGGTAACTTTGCCAGAGGTATGAAATGTGCCATTTTGGTGAACCTGTCAATGACAGTCAAGATAAGATAAGTTTTCTTGTTGGAAGTAGGTAATTCAACGATGAAGTCCATTGCTATACTAACCCAGGGTTTGTTAGGTATATCCAAGGGTTGAAGCAGACCACATGGGAGAGTATGGGACAGTTTAGTTTTTGTACAAACATTACAAGCCATAACATATTCCTTACTATCCTTTAGCAATGAAGGCCACTAGAATTCTTTGGCAATTAAGGTGAATGTTTTACGAATACCTGGATGACCTGCGATTTTACTGTTATGAAAATGGATGAGTATCTCTTTCTGGTGTTCAGGAGGAACATATAGACATCCTTCTGGGATAACCCCAGGTGCCTGTGATTGTTTAGCAACAATTTCCATAACCAGGGGTGACTATTTTGATACTAGTATTACCTATGATGTGTTGTCTAGGTACCACAGAAGATACTTCAAATGAAGAACTGACATGTGGTTCATATTGACGAGACAACGCATCAGCTTTAGAATTCTTCAAACCTGGTTAACAGAAAGTTAAATCTTGTTAAAAAAAGAGACCACCAGGCTTGCCTAGCAGAAAGACATTTGGCCTCTCCAATATAGGAGAGGTTTTTATAATCTGTTAGGATAGTCACTGGAAGTAAAGTACCTTCTAGTAGGTGTCGCCATTCCTTTAAGGCTAGGATTATAGCAAGGAGTTCTCTGTCTCCAATGACATAACGTTTTTCTGTATCCAATAATTTCCTAGAATAAAACCCGCAAGTGTGTAGTGGTAGGTCAGGACTTTGTCGTTGGGACACAACAGCTCCTAAACCAGTCTCCGAAGCATCTACCTCTAACAGAAAAGGTAGACTAGGACTAGGATGTACTAAAACCAGAACAGATGCAAACTATGTTTTAAGTGTCTCAAAAGTGTGTAACGCATTAGAATTCCATATTTTCTGATTCATACCTTTTTTTGTCGTATTCGTTATTGGAGCAAGTATAGACGAAAAACCTTTTATGAAGCGTCTCTAATAATTTGCGAATCCTATAAATCTTTAAAATAGCCTTTAACCCATTAGGTAGTGGCAATTTGAGTGTGGAGTCCAATTTCTTGGGATCCACAGCAAACCCTTGTCCTGAAATCAAATACCCAAGAAAGCTGATTTGGTTTTGATCAAAAAGGCATTTTTCAAGTTTACAGTACAATCTGTGTTGTTACAATTTAGTTAATACCTTTTTAACTTGTCTGTAATGCGTCTCTTTGTAATTCGAATAAATCAGGATACCATCTAGATATACTATTACACACTCTTGCTGGAATTCCCTTAATACGTCATTGATAAGGTCTTTGAAGACAGCCTGAGCATTACATAACCCAAAAGGCATAACAGTGTATTCATAATGCCCATAATGCGTGTTAAAGGCTGTCTTCCACTCGTCACCCTCACAAATCCTGACAAGATTATACGCCCCTCTAAGAGCTAGTTTAGTAAATATTTTGGCTTCTTTAAGTCTATCAAAGAACTCTGTAATTAGGGGTATAGGATGAGCATTATGTATAGTTATCTTATTCAATCCACTATAATCTATGCAGGGTCTAAGATCACCTTCTTTCTTGGACACAAAGAAAAATCCAGCCCCTGCTGGAGAAGAAGACATTCTAATAAATCCTTTCCTCAAATTCTCTTTAATGTATTCCTCCAAAACTGAGTTCTCCTTTGCAGAAAGGAGGCATAGCATCGGTAGAAGGTCTATGGCACAATCGTAGGACCTATGAGGAGGTAATAACTCTGATTTTCCCTTATTGAATACTGCTTTTATTTAGATATTGTTTGATTACTTCTGTGGATAAAGGAGACATAGTAGGAACATTAATAAGATTAAGCTTTTGTACTCTCGTAGCAAAACCCTGAAGACAACTCTTACTCCAAGATATGATAACACCTTTCTCCCAGTCTATGTTGGGGTTGTGTTTTCTTAACCACGGGAATCCCAATATTACCAGAAATGATGGGGAAGTGATAAATTGTAATACACATATTTCATGGTGTAAAACTCCAGTTATCATGTGTAAGGAGATGTACTCGTGAGAAATCACAGGCACTTGCAGTGGTCTACCATTTATGGTCTCAACGGCCAAGGGTGTAGCTCTTAACCGGGAAGGAATCGACTGTGAGGTGGAAAGAATTCTGGTCTATGAAACATTCCGCTGCCCTGGAATCTATCAAAGCCATAGTTTGCACCCTACCTTTTTCCCAGATTAAGGTGATGGGGATTAGAAGTCTGTGATCTTTGTCTTTATGTAAGGAGGACAAAGAGAAAACACCCAAGGCCTGTCCTCCAGAGGGACTTAGGTGCAGGATTTTCTGGCCTGCTTGGGCATCGCAGGAGATATCCTCTTTGTCTGCAGTACATGCATAAGCCCTCCCATCTCCTGTACTGTCTCTCCGCTTTGGTCAGCCTTGTTACCCCAAATTGCATAGGTTTGGGTAATGCCAAAGCCATTGAATCAGGGGAGATAAAAGCGGGAGCTAGATGAACAGAGGCCCTTCTTGGCCGATCTCTGGTGTTTTGCCTAAACTTCATGCATTCGTCTATACGTGATATAAATTATATCAACTCCTCTAGGTTTTCTGGTAGTTCTCTTGTTGCCATTTCATCCAATATCACATCAGACAAACCATTTAAGAACACGTCTATAAAAGCTTGGTTCTTCCAAGCTACTTCAGCGGCTAAGGACCTGAATTCCAGGGCATGGTCGACCAATGTTCTATTGTCTTGTTTGGGACGAAGTAAGGATCTGGCTGTCTTAGCTTTCCTACCTGGATGGTGAAAAGTGTGTCTAAAAGTGGCCACGAAAGCAACATGATTGTATACCAGTGGATTCTCATTCTCCCAAAGAGAATTAATCTAGGCCAATGCTTTATCTACTAGCAGATTAATAATGAAACCAACCTTTGCTCTATCTGTAGGATAAGAATGGGGTTGTAGCTTGAAATGTAGCCTAACCTGATTCAAAAAACCAAGACAGGCATCAGGTGCTCCACCATAACTCAATGGTGACGTAACATTTGATGAAGCCCCAACAGTAGTAACCTCTAATCCTGTGAGTATGGTAGTCGTACAAGGGTTACGACTTTCTTCTGGCACGGGGATAGACCTGTTCATTAAGGTCTGTAGTGCCACTGCTATTTGATCCATACGATGATCCATTTCTTCGAAATGGGTATCGTATGGACCCTCTTGTGAGTCTACACCTAGTGGATCCATAATGGCCCTGTTGTAATGTCATGGAATGGGGTCCAACACATAGAGTGTACACAAGAACCTTAGAATGACCGGAATAACGTTAGGAGAACAGAGAGTAGTCAGAACCAAGCCAGGGTACAGAGATCAGGGTAAACGAGAATACAAAAGCCATGTCAAGGGAGTACAAGAGGAAGAATAGTCAAACAGGAGCCAAAGTAAAAAAAAACAGATAATCAGAATACAGAATATAGCACTATTGTGAACAAAAACGAACCGCAACAGGGCAATGATCCTTTCCCTTTGAGCCCTATTTATAATGTGGCACATTAGGGTTGTAGCCACGACTCGAAAACATCCAAATTTGAACGTTTCGGCGGGCCGTGACATCATCAGCATCATGACGTTGACGCACCTGCGTCATGTCATAAAAAGGGGCGGGGTTATCACAGCCGGCGTAAAAACCACTTGTGAATGAAGAGGAACATTGGGAAGGGTCCCTCTACTCCTGTAAGAAGTAAGTAACATGAGGCACATCCCTGGTCACCCTGACACAGGAGCAGCCAGTAAAGGTGCATTTAGTAGAACCTCTTTCAGTTTCTGAGCACGTATAGCCGAAAGTAGTTCCATGCGTTCGACGGCCATTTGGAGACAAAATGGCAGCCATGCTCTGGACCACGTGCATTCGGTTATATGAATGGCGGCCACCCAGGGAAAGCACTGGAGTTAATCCTTTAATTGCGGTAAACAGAGGAATACGCGACTGTTCAGGAAAACTCAATATGAGTTCTGACAACCTCAGGGAATGATGCCAGGTCCGCCACACAGCTCCCCCATAACCACAAGCGTTGCCATTCTGTTACCTGGCGCGGTAGTGTTTGATGAAATCATATGGCTGCAGTGCTAAACTCCAGCGTAGCAGCCTAGCGTTGTCTATTGCCACCCTGTTTAGCCACACTAACGGGTTGGGATCTGTGAGCAATGAGAAGGGTTGCCCGTAGAGGTAAGGTTGCAGCTTCTTGAGAGCACACACCATGGCCAGGCATTCTTTTTTGATGGCGGCGTAGCTTACTTCTTGGGGTAAGAGTTTTTTGCTTAAGTAAGCCACAGGATGTTCTCCACCATCGGCTCTAACTTGGCTCAATACTGCTCCCAATCCAAACATGGAAGCATCTGTATGGACGTTTTGTTGGATCTGGAGCAGCCAGTACAGGTGCATTTACTAGAGCCTCATTCAGTTCGCGAGCACGTGTAGCCGAAATGAGTTCCCCACGCTCGACGACCAAGTATCGCTGCCTGTGTTCAGCAGACAAAATGGCTGCCATGCACTGGACCACGTGCATTTGGTTATACAAATTGTGGCCACACAGGGAAAGTACTGGAGTTAATCCTTTATTTGTGGTTAACAGCCAGGGGTGGCCAGTGTTCTGAAGCAATAAAGAGGGTGACCACACAAGTTCTATTCAATCCAAACAGGGGGATACGGGACTGTTCGGGAAAACTCAAAATGGGTTCGGAAAACCCCAGGGAATGATGCCAGGTCCGCCACATTGAACTATTCGTTTCTGTCACCATGCAGTAATTTTGTTACATGAGTTTATTTTAACATTGTTCTAGTAGCTACATATGATAAGATAGTAATGCAGTGGTGGCCCTCTTACATTGTTAAAGCGGCTTTCTCACCTCCCCAGCCAAAATTTGTATTTTACAAAGATAAAAGCTTTATGAAATCATCACATTGACTGTGTTGGAATTTCACTGAACATACAGTTCAGTAAGAAACAGTATATCTTCACTTGACAAAAAGATGGAGCTACCCATTGTCAAGTTTGTCATTTCCCCCAGCGCTTTAAGGAAAGAAGCTATGTCTGTGGAAGAACGCGCAGCCTTGCGGGATACTCCATAGACTCCATCGTCACACGCACATATACTGCCTCCCTTTGTAAACTCATAAGCTCATTCGGCTTCCAGTATCATTTCTATGCAGATGACACACAAATTTACCTGTCCTCCCTTGATTTCTCACCACCCCTCTTTACTCTGACTACCTCTCTGCTATTTCCAACTGAATAGCTCCTCATTTCCTTAAACTTAACCTGTCCAAAACAGAACTTCTGGTCTTCCCTCCCTCAAGTGTTGCTACTCCTGTGTCTGTCTCCCTCCAAGTCAATGGTGCTACCATCAGCTCTACCTCACAGGCTCACTGCCTAAGTGATCTCTTTGACTCCGACTTCTACTTCACCACTAATATGCAATCAATTGCAAAATCCTACTACTTTCATCTCAAAAACATAGCACACATACACCCCTATTTAATGCCTGATACGGCTAAGGTGCGTGTCCATGCCGTTGTCCTTTCTCGCCTTGACTACTGTAATCCGCTTCTCAGGGGTCTTGCATGTTCCCAACATGCCCCGTTATAATCTACAATGAATGCAGTGGCGAGGCTAATCTTCCTGTCCTCTGTCAGTCCCTACTATTGGCTTTCCGTAAGATATAGGGCTCAATTGAAGATCCTGGTACTTGCTTACAAATCTTACACAATGCTCCTCCGACACACCTATCCTCACTAATACACAAATATATCCCGTCTAGGCCCCTACTCTCTTCCAAAGACCTACGTCTAACCTCTGTTCATATTCCTACATCTGATGCTCGTCTTAAAGACTTCTCTAAGGTTGAACCATTCCTATGGAATGCCCTTCCCATCTCTATTAGACTTTCACCGAGTCTCCATTTCTTCAAAAAATCTTTAGAAACCTATTTCTTCATATAAAGAAATAAAGTAGCCTCATATAGAATGTAAGTCTGCCATTTTGTGATCCAACCCCCCCCCCCCATACTTACTTGTGGGGCCTCCTGCAGATGTGTTTTTAAAAAAGTTTCAATGATTTTAATAGATGTGTACAGGATTGTGATATGTCAGAAGATCATATTTGTGCTGTTCTTGTGTAACTGTTATTTGCAGTGGAAATTCGAAGTTGGTCCCAGGTTGATTAAAAAAATACAAAAACAAACAAATAAATAAATAAAGTACACTTACGTTCCATGGAATTCAATTACTGGTACCGCTACCAAAATCACATGTCTATTGATGCATCAATTAAGGATCACAAAAAGTCTAAGTGGAAGTAACTGAAAAGTATCCATGACAACAAACTGCATTCGCTCATGGGATAGAGCTAGTTGTTTGCACAAAAGTATTATTTCACCTTTTGAACATCCTGAGAGGCTGTACAGACAAAGTTAGGTATTTTTAACTGCGTAAGGAATCCAGGTTGATTTTCTTTCCATGCAGCTTGTTTACTGCAGAAGAGGGCAAGAAATGAAAACAGATCAATGTTGTCATGGTAACAAATAGATGCAGTTGATGCTCGTGTTCGTCAATGCTTTTGTGATTTTTTATAGGTATATTTTAAATGCTAATGTTTCACCTAGTGTTCTTGTATGGTTATATATATATCATATGCAGGGCTGTTAGTATGTTTCCTCCAACTGTTTTAGAATATGGACTCCATTCTTGCTTTTGTTGATTAACAAAACATTTCCACTGTGTATGAATAATCGTGTTTATAATATTTATCGGAGGGTTAGCAGTAAAAAGAGCCTATTCTGGTTTTCTTATATGAAAATACAGTAGGAACTGTATCAATATACCTAGTTTAGTTTAAAAAAATATTTCTAATTTATGTATATATTGCCATTTTTGTTAAACTTCTTTTTTTTAAATTAAATTTAAACGTTTACAGTGTAAAATTGTAAATTATGGAAAAAAAAATTAAAACATGTACACAGAATGGCAATTACAATTATAGGAATCTAGCAGCAATCTATAGATACACAGTACATTTTAAAATCAGTATCTACTTGGCATAGCAAAAGCTCTATATGTTGAGTGCATCAGAGACTAAAGTAAGTGGCAAGTGCTTGGTAGTGATCAGTAAATTAACCCAGAAGCCAATGTAGTTAGTGAAAGAGATGGACTCTTAAATAAAATTATATTGCATTTTTGTAATGTGTTAAATAGCTTTTTCAACATTTTTGTTATTTTGATCATTCATATCTACTTGCTTGTCAATCAACACATTTATATTTGTGACGTGTTATCTAACCTTTGTCCTGCATCAATTTGAACACAAGCCACAAGAGTCCAGGACTCAATGGTTTAAACCAGCATTTCCCAATTGGTGTTCCGTGGGAACTCTAATTGGGGTCTTGCCAAAAAATTTGAAAAAAAAAATGGTATCTGTGTGCCACTATCTGCCAGTGTGTGTATCTGTGTGTCAGATTCATACACACTGGCACATACAAACACAGATACACACACCTTGATACACAGACTTTGAAAACAGACGCACACACCTTGACACACAGATAGATACATACATACATACATACACACACACACACAGGTACACACTGTGTGTCAAGGTGTGTGTATCTGTGTCAGTGTGTGTATCTGTGTGCCACTATCTGCCAGTGTGCCAGTGTGTATCGGTGTGTCAGATTCATACACACTGGCACATACAAACACAAATACACACACCTTGACACACAGATACACACACCTTGACACACAGAAAGATACATACATACATACATACACACACAGATACACACTGTGTGTTAAGGTGTGTGGCAGATAGTGCCACACAGATACACACACTGACAGATACAGTGTGTGTATCTGTGTCTCAGATTCATACACACTGGCACATAAAACACACACACACACCTTGACACACAAATATACAACTGGCACATACAAGCACAGATATACACACCTTGACACACACCGGCACATTTAAAAAAAACGGCGCAATGTAAAAAATTTTCGGGGGAAGGGGGCGGTTACAATGTTGATACACTATGTCAAAGGGTTCCACAGGAAAAATTAATTAGGAACCCCTGTTAGTATTCTGACAGCATTATGTAATAATTTATTTCTTATTTACCAATTTACCATCATTTCAAGTTCAATCATCACAACAAACTGACTATAAATTTGATGCATGTTGGTGAAATAATTGTTTTAGGTTTCATTTAAAAAAAATACTTTTACATGTTTGTAGGGGAAAAATCTTTGTGATATAATTTGTTTAACGTGTAAAAAAAAAAAAGTTCCATGGACCCATTGTGGCAAGTACACCAACATAAACTGACATGCACTAACAAAGATCATACCCACTGACAAACTGAAAATCACACACAAACAAATAAATAAAGAAAATGCATATTTATAACCACCTTCCTGAGGACTCAGTGGCTGTTATAATGTCTGCACTACCGAAAAGTCTGGTCCTGGAATGCTGGACAGGTCCTGGGACTCATTTTTCTAAAGCAGCAGCCTAAATTCGGGCCAGTTGGCAACACTGACACTATTAAAGGACCACTATAGAGCCAGGAAAATATACTCGTTTTCCTGGCACTATAGTGCCCTGAGGTTGCCCCCACCCTCAGGGTCCCCCTCCCGCCCGGCTCTGGAAGGGGTTAAAACGTACCTTTTTCCAGCGCTGGGCGGAGGGCTCTCTGCCTCCGATCCTCCTCTTCTCCTCCCCATCGGCTGGCTGCGCGCGCATTCAGCCGGTCACATAGGAAAGCATTCATAATGCTTTCCTATGGACGCTGGCGTGCTCTCACTGTGAAAATCACAGTGAGAAGCACGCAAGCGCCTCTAGCGGCTGTCAATGAGACAGCCGCTAGAGGAAATAGGGGAAGGCTTAACCCATTCATAAACATAGCAGTTTCTAAGAAAATGCTATGTTTATGAAAAAATGGGTTAACCCTAGCTGGACCTGGCACCCAGACCACTTCATTAAGCTGAAGTGGTCTGGGTGCCTAGAGTGGTCCTTTAAGCAAAGCATGTTTCTGGCAAAATTCTCTTTATTTCATGCTTTCAGTATACTAAAACTGAACAAGGAACAAAGTACACAGAAAAAAAACATATTTACTAAACATACAAAAAAATATTATGATAGCTAAAGTACACGACCCTTAACCTCTCATGTTCTGCAATGCATGGAGCACATATTGTGTGTCATCATTATGTTGTATCTGTTTGCACCATTTTCCAAAACCACTGACCACCATAAAACAACAGCCCTGAATAAGGTTGGTTTTCAACATAATAACACATAGTTTTATTTTTATCAGTTTTCTTACTACACAAAATAACACAATCCTGTTCAGACTGGACAGATACAATGTGATTATTGTTATTTTAAATGTAGCTCCTCAATTGTGCTCAATTACAAAACATAATTCTTGTCTGCACTCTAAACCATGCAGGAGGGTACACTATTTCTTAACTTATGACTGGCTGTATGCCCTCTCGACTTAACATGGTGCTTTACCAACCCAAACTAATTACTCACAACACCAGCAGAATGAGGTGAGAAAAAGCAGATTGCTAGCTTATAAGGAAACTAAAGTGCCAGGAAAACAAACTCGTTTTCCTGGCACTATAGCTTCCCCTCTGTCAAGGCCCCCACCTCCCCTCCCCACTGTGGTGCAAAAGGGATTCACTTACCTGGGTCCAGTGCCGATGTCTCTCGGCCCAGGCTCACCTCTGCCCACGCTCCTGGCTGCACTCGCATTAGGATTTCCCCATAGGAAAGCATTACTAAATGCTTTCCTATTGGGATTACAATGACGCTGGAAGTCCTCATGCATAGCGTGAGGACGTCCAGCATCGTTAAGGCGATCAAAAGTTGCCTATCCACATTGAAGTCCCTCTAGTGGCTATCTGGTAGACACAGGAGTTTATAAAAACTGCAATAATTACATGCTCAGTGTTAAGGGTAACTTAAAGTGATACTATAGTGCCATGAATACAAAGCTGTATTGCAGGAACTATCACCCCCCCACCCCCCCAGTAAATAAACGGTTAAAAACCCTTTACTTACTAACCTTATCCCAGCGCTAATGTCCCCTGGCGCTGGTTTGTCGTCCGCCCTCTCTAACGTCCCGAGACGAGCAGGCACTAATGCTTATGTACAGCAAGTGCTGCATGCTCCTTAGACCTACCCATAGGAAAGCATTAAATCAATGCTTCATATTGGGGAAAAAGCTGACACTGGATGCCTATAGTGTCCCTTTAAGATACAGGTGCTTATAGACAATGCAGAGTTTGTAGAGGGGGTTTATATAGTGAATAGTGAAAATCAATAGGCTGTGCAAAAACATGTGGGTAAAGTTGCCAAATTAATGCCATGGAAACAGTTTCCTTGGAATCATGAATGCTAACAGCATCATAAGAAGGCACTGTATGGCAGTGTCTGGCACAGGAATGACTCACCACTAGGTGCAGCAGGCACTGTTACTGTGACACACGTCAACCATTGGCTTGGTTTTGGCAGAGGAGATGCAGTGAATTTGTGACAATAATTGGAGTATTTTGTGGTTCCTGCCATTCCTCACTATATGTGATTTTAGATTCTGAGCACTGTTATAATAAATGTTATCATACTATATTCAATTTCTATCATTATTTTCAAAGATTTTGAGTGCTCAAACTGTATGGAAAAAGCATGCATCACTAGAGTACCAGTCTTACAGTTTCCAAATATAACTATTTATTTTGTGTTATTTGTGTCTGGGCACTACTCTCTAAATGTAGAATTAATATACTTGTGATTTACATGCAATTACATGCTGTGTGATAAAACTGCACATTTTAGAGTGGCCTTTTATTGTGGCCAGCCTAAGGCACACCTGTGCAATTATCATGCTGTCTAATCAGCATCTTGATATGCCACACCTGTGAGGTGGATGGATTATCTTGGCAAAGGAGAAGTGCTCACTAACACAGATTTAGACAGATTTGTGAACAATATTTGAGAGAAATAGGCCTTTTGTGTCCTAGAAAAAGTCTTAGATCTTTGAGTTCAGCTCATGAAAAATGGGGGCAAAAACAAAAGTGTTGCGTTTATAATTTTGTAGAGTATATATATATATATAATGATTTATTTTTCATTTTTTGTTAATTTTGTGTGCGGGTGCTGTATAGTAACTAAATAGTGAACTATAAGAATTTAAATCTTAATATTAAATAAAATGAAAGATATAGGAACAGAATAGCAGAAGCTGAAAAGACAGGCTGGCACAATGGGGTGAGAAATAAGGCAGAAAAACACCATGAAACCATTATGAAATGTAGATTACAGGACTTCTGTTCTCCTACTCCTAGCTCAAAGTATCTATGTGTTCTACTATAGTAACCCGTGTTTGGTAGGTTGTAGGATAGTGAGAGAATAATCTTTTGTTTTTCACATTCAAAGTTTATTGAGCAGACAATTATATGCATTAGAGAGAGCAATATAGTGCACATAAGATTAACAAATAGGTAGCTACATCACAGGTTAATGAGTTAAAGAGCAACTGCCTATACAATAAATCTACAGCGAGACAGATAGCAGCCTATATGAGAACAATAATACAATGTCTGGAGCTCCGAAGATAAAAAACATTATGTTATTTGCTTAATAAGCTGATATGATTGTCTGGTAAATTAGAGGCGAGAAAAGACAATTTTGAAGCTGAACTGTTTCATATAATAAGCGTTAAAGAAAGAAAATGTTCTAGTATAAAAAAGATAAGGTACATAAAAGGTAGAGCCTGCGTAAAGACCCCAACTAGTGGCCTAAATGACACAAATGTGTCCGACCTGCTCTTAGGGCTCTGTACCAAACACGCACAGAGAGAAAAATAAATGGAACAAACACAAAATGACTAGCAAACATAAATTTTGTACAGAAATAACCCAGTTTCATTAAGGGCTAGCAACCTCCCCAACACACAGAGGAAAAAATCCATTGCTAACCATCCCAGTGCCAGACAGTGCTTCTTCACAGAGAGATCTACAGTGCAGTGGGAACTCGAAGGTCTTGCCAATCCACATCGCCCCCCTCCACAGAGCCCGTAACCCAACAGCCTATCACAATAGATGCCTCCATCACCAGCCACATATCTGTGACAGGGAATGCACAGCTTCACAGGTACCAGTCTGCCGGAAGCCCCAACATTCTAGACAAGCAGGACACAGAGCAAATGGGACATCACTCTTTGCTGCTCATGGGTGGGAGCCGGGGGGGACAATAGTTCCCCACCCATTGACACTAGGGGCCCCCACACACCACTCATGGGTGGGGGCCAAGGGGGACAATAGGTCCCCCCTCATTGTCACTTAGGACCCCACCAGCAGCTTTTCGGTGGGGGGGACAGTAGGTCCTCCACTTCTTGTCACTTAGAGCCACCACACACTGCTCATGGTTGGGGGCCAAGGGGGGACAATATGTCCTCCCCCAATTGACACTTGGGGTCATCACCAGCTGCTCATGGGTGGGGGCTGGGGGTGAGCAAGTAGGTCACTATTGTCACTTACAACCCACACCCACTGCTAATGGCTGGTGGCTGTATTTGAATAAGTGCCCCACCATGGGGCGCGTTATTGGAGGGGAGGGTTTTTATTTATTTTTTTACAACAGTACTGTTTAGTAGACATAGCGAGTAGGGGCATTTGGGAGATTTTAATCTCCCTTATGCTAATATGAGGGTCATATTGAATGTTAGGTGTTAGAAAGTGGCGGAGAGCAAATTTCAGCGAAAGTGTTTGCCTGGGCATGCGCAGGAATTTCATAGTGCTATCTAGTGTGGGCAGATGAGGAGTGCCATAGTGCCTTCATCTACCCACACAAAGATGTCGGTGCCCTAGGTCCAGGCACAAAATAAAGGCCTAGGGCCTAGGTGCATTTGAGGGTGACTAGGGGGGCAATTAGATGTAGTTGAGTCGGGAGGGGGATTAAAAAAATGCATGTAGTCATGACAGTACCGCTTTAATGCTGACCATGATAGAAAGGTGTCATAACACAGTACATTGTAGTTTGCTGCATATGAGACAGCATGACCATAGATCAGAGTGCCCATGATGACTCCTCTCCACCACCGAAAGTACCTTCAATGGAGATGTGAGCATCAGAACTGGACCATGAAGCAGTGGAAAAAGGTTGTTGAGCTGATGAATCAGGTTTCCTTTTATATTAGGTAAATGGTCAGGTGCGTGTGCATCATTTACCTGGGGAGCTATGGGAAGAAACCTTGGGTTCATTCATGTGAATATTACTTTGACACGTACCACCTATCTAGAGATTGTTGCAGACCACATACACCCCCTCTTGACAATGGTGTTCCCTGATGGCAGTAGCCTCTTTCAACAGGATAATGCGCCCTGCCACACTGTACAAATT
>OW240912.1:351800472-351870994 GCA_933207985.1 Pelobates cultripes
ATGTTCGCCACAGGATCCCACACCCAGAAGTGGGGTTATTTCACTAAAGAAGGAATTACAGGGAATTGAAAAATTTGAGGGCCACAATAGCGGAATTGTAAGAGCTGATAATATGCTGCAAGTTTGAGTGCCAAATTAGTTGAATTTTAAAATTGAATAAGCTGCCAGACATACTAACTCACACACACGCAGACATACTGACACAGACACATACAATGACAGACATACCGATATACACACACAGACATACTGACAAATTTACACTTTTAAACCCACCTTCCAGTTTCCTACTTTGGGCGGTGGTTTCCCTGGTGACCAGACTAGAGTCTGAGGCTGTTGGGAGTTGGTGTCTGCCTTACCCAGCCCAGCCCCCCTCCTCTATCTCCCACTCGGCTCCTTTCCTTAATGGGAGGAAGTGACTCAGCACTGCCAAAAAGCATGGGGCCCATCACACTGCCACAACGTGTTACCGGGCCGCTGCTTACAAATGCCCACTGGGTGGTCCTTAGTGGATGGGCTTCCTTAGTGTGTGGGCCAATGGTTGCGTTGGCAGGCCTATAGGGGAAAAAAATAAAAAAAAATAAAAGATAGTTGAGGGCAGAGGGGCCCACAAGAGTAACTGGGCCTGGGCATGGACGTCCGCAGGAATTTTTCTGGGGGGGTGGGGGGGTGGCATAGTTGTAATGACATCCATGCTTGGCTCCTTTTTGACAGTGTCATGAAAGGGAAGGAGCATAGTCATTTTCACATAAAGCCAGGGTGAACAGCTTTTTTACAACTATGGTGTCAGGAATATATGTTTGTATTCCTGACACTATAGTGTTCCTTTTATCAAATTAAGGAACAATCTGGTCACCATAACAACTTCAACTAAATGAAAATGCTATAATGCAAGGAGGTCCCTGGGCGCTCTCTTTCCTTTAAGGGGTGATACCACTCTCAAATGGTTTATCCCCAAAGGCTTCCTCCAGCTCCAGATCTCCAGGTCGCCCAGTGGTATTCAGCTTCTTAAACGGAGTGTCAGGAAGTGCAGATTGACGTCAGGCATGGATGCCGCTGATTGGCTAGAGTGGTCAGCTGACGCTCTAAGCCAATCGCTAGTTCCCGATTCATAAAAATGTTTTATGTTTTCATGAATGGGGAGCTACTGATTGGCTTAGAGTGCCAGCTGACCCTCTAGCCAATCAGCGGCACCCCTACCCAGCGGCCCCACATTAACACTGATATTTTTTTTTTACCTGGGGAGATGAGAAGGTCCAAATTTTCCCTGCCAGGCCCAGGTACCAAAGCCTTATGATGTGGTGGCCAGAATGAAGTGCTCCAATGTAATTTTCTTCTCCTTCATTTGACACAGTCTTCTTTTTCTTCTAAGGCTCCTTCTGCAGAGGCGGCTCTAGACATTATGAGGCCTTAGGTGAAACTCAAACATGAGGCCCCACTAACAAAAAAGTGAAAAAAATAGAGTTGCAATACATGCACACTGTCACATATACACATTGATGCACAGTTTACCTGTGTATGTGCCTGAGAGTGTGTCTGACAGAGTATCCGTGTGAGTGTGAGTGTGAGTGTGTGTGTGTGTGTGTGTGCGAGTGAATGTATGTCTCTGAGCATGTTTGCGTTTTTGTCTGGTACCCTATGTGTATGGGGTAGCTGCTTAAAGAGGGGGGTGATGGTGAGAGGGAGTGATGGTGAGAGGGGGCGTAATGCCGAGGAAGGGGTACAGTAGTGATGGAGGGTAATACTGCTGAGGGAGAGTGATACTGAGGAGGTGTGTGAGGGTGATAGTATTGATTGGGGCTGATACTTTGATGAGGTGATAGTGGGGGGTTATAGTGAGGAGTTATAGTGAGGGGGTGATAGTGAGGGTGGTGAGGGGTAATGCGGGAGAGAGTGATAGAGCAGGTGATGCTGAGGTGGGAGGGTGGTGATGCTACGAGGGTTATGCTCTGGGGTGGTTAGGAGAGAGGCGTCATTAGGGGGATGATGCTGAGGGTGGTGTGTGAAGGGGTGATGCTGAGAGGGTGGCAAGGGGAGGTGATGAGTGAGTGGGGGTGATAGTGAGGGGGTGATGCTGAGGGGTGATGGGGGAATGATAGTGAGGGGTGATGCTGAGGTGATGGGGGTGATGGTGAGAGGGTAATGGTGAGGGGGTAATACTGAGGGGTGGTGCAGAGACCCAGGGTAATAGTGGGGGGGTGATGCTGAGGGTGGTGAGGGGGTGATGCTGAGGGTGGTGATAGTGAGGGGGGGTGATGATGAGGGGGGTAATGCTGAGGGTGGTGAGGGGGTAATAGTGCCCCCCATCTCTCACTTACCTGCTCTGTAGGCTGCCTCTGTGTTGCTCCCCTGCGGTTTAAGTCATGAGCGAGAGGCAGGGATAAGCTGTAGCTTCCTGCCTTTTAACATTCACAGCGCCACCTACTGGCCGGCGCAGGTATTGCAGTGTATTCTCACACAAACCAAAAATAGCAGCACAAGCTGAAAAATCCAGGGGGGGGGGGGCAAGTGCCCCCTCTTGCCCCCCCTCCGCCCCCCCGCGGACGCCCATGGGCCTGGGGCAGCTTCCCAGTTTTAAAGACGGCCATGTGTATTATAACCGTTACCAGGAAAGATTGAGTAGGTGCTACATCAGGGGATTGACAACCATAATGCATAACCCAAGTATCTAGGGCCACCCGATGGGCCCTATATTGTCAACATAGCCGCCGCTACCTGCTTTTCCCGGAAGGTCGGAAACAGCAGAGATTGCGGGAGCACGATCTTAAGCCCGCCCTGCCATCAGCCAGCCACTTAGAGACTTAGCTCGAGACTTAGCCCATCAGCCATTTTCTATCACTCGTGGTAGAGGAGTGATAGAGAGTGGAGCTGATAGTTAAAGCTCTGTTAGGTAGGGGCATTGAAAGGCTATGTCAGGGGCATAAAACTGTTAACTGTATTTTTCCAAAGTGTTCATATCTTTTTGCTCCACGTCTAACTCAAAAATTCTGCATAAGTTCAGTTCTTTCTAAGAGTGTTCTCAAAATCAGCATCCTTTTCAGTCAGGTTGTGAGATCTGTATTTTTTTCAAAGTGTTCAAATCTTTTTTTATACCAATAAACAACCATGAATTTGGAAAGCTGGTTAAAGCAGGAAATGCTTCAGAAAAAAATTATTACTACTTCTACTTGATCGGACTTCTCGCGGGCGGCTCCCTTCCTATGGAATAGCCTGCCTACCGCCATCAGACTCTCCCCTAGTCTTGCATCTTTTAAGAAGTGACTTAAAACCCATCTCTTTAGGAAAGCTTATGGCCTCCCAGACTGACAGACCCGCTGGCACTCCGACCGAGTACCTCCGCTAATCGATGCTCCTAGTGCTTGCCGAGGACTCTAAGCACTCCAACCGACACCATCAGCACTGCAGACTTATCCCATTCCCCAAGCATGAGCCAAGGCTTCAAGAAAGGGTCAAGCAGGTCTGTTTAATGAGCACACAAAGCAACAGCAATCATGCAGCAAAACAACTCCTCAGAGGAAAACAAAATGACAGTTAAAAGGTCAGACAGTGTTTCAATATAGGACAGTTATTGGAAGTTGCAGAACTGTGCCAGTACCATTTAAAGGGCCAGAACAGTCTTTTAAAACACCAATAAGTCCAAATGGTGTTTCTAACTGGCAAAATCTTCCAGGGGCCATAGTCAAACGGCAAGAGGCTGGTAATTAGTCCTCTCCAGGCACAAGTGGCAAAGGGCACTTCGTCACACAGACTAACCTCACATACCTGTCTCTTGCGCTCTCCTAAAGGGCAGCACTCTACTCTCTCCTCCAGCTCTGCTTTACTCCCACCCTATTTGATTGATATTTCCTGTCTTATTGTGTTTTACACCCCACCTCCTATAGACTGTAAGCTTGTTTGAGCAGGGTCCTCTCCAACCTATCGTTCCTGTAAGTTTTCTTGTAATTGTCCTATTTATAGTTCGATCCACCATCTCATAATATTGTAAAGTGCTACGGAATCTGTTGGCGCTATATAAATGGCAATAATAATAATAATAAAGCACTCATAGAAACTGAGAAAGAAGATACAACTAAAAAATCCTGAAAACATCCCCGAAATAGTTGTATCTACTGTTCCTCAAATAGCAGAGACACGTGACAAGTAAAAAAAAAAAAAAAACGCACACAATGCTGGCCAATCTTCTTCTCAAACAAAGAAAATAAAATATGATGATCGCTACTTGTCATTTGAATTCACAAGTGCCAGAAATAAAGATTGTCCTGAAATTGCCATACAGTTCATTAGTACCTGCTAAATTACGTCGTCATTTTGAGCAAAATCACGCAGAGCACAAAGATCAAGATATTGACTTTTTTAAGCGAAAGCTAAAGCAGTATCAGAAGAGTAAACAATTTATGAGCAAAACATTTCAAAATGCTAATGAAAAAGCCACAGAGGCTTCTTACAGAGTGAGTTACCGCATAGTACTTGCAGGAGAAGCACACACAATTGGGGAATTACTAATAAAACCATATGCAAAAGAAATAGTGTCATTTATTTTAAGTGAGACGTTGAGTAAAAAAAATTGAAGCTGTGCCACTTTCCAACAACACAGTTTTGCGCCATATTCACAATGTTACTGATGACATCCATACTGAACTAATTTCTCGACTGCAATTAGACAAGTCCACAGATGTTGCAAAACTTTCAATTTTGTTAGATATCATTTTGTCAAACAGATTGAAGAAGGCTTGCTTCTGTGTGAAACTTTGAAAACTCATACCACTGGTGAGAACATCTTTAACTTTATCCAGAAGTTCATGAACACACACAGTATAAATTGGGACAAATGTGTAGATGTGTGCAGTGATGGTGCCAATGCAATAGTTGGGAAAGTGGCAGGGGCTGTGACACGAATAAGAATTGTAGCAAAAAACAGCACCAGTTCTCACAGTGTTCTTCACAGACATGCACTGGTAGCGAAAAATATTTCAATCTCACTTAAAATTGTGCTAGACAAATAGGTCCAGATTATTAATTTTATAAAAAGTCAACCATTACAGTCACGACTATTTAAAGTAATATATGTAAAGATATGGGTAGCCACAGGGCCGGCGCTACCTGTAAGGCGGACTAGGCAGCCGCCTAGGGCGCCCCTTGGGAGGGGGCGCCGCCAGGAGCGCCGGCCCCGCTCATCCTGCAGCCGCCCGGGCAAAGCTGCAGCCGCCTGAGGCTCAATACAGAGCGCTCGGGCGGCTGCAGCATGAGCGGGGCGGCGCTCCTGGCGGCGCCCCCTCCCAAGGGGCGGCCCTAGGCGGCTGCCTAGTCCGCCTTACAGGTAGCGCCGGCCCTGATCTCTTACACACACTCAACACACCCCTAACAGACACACACACTGCATTCCTTACATACACAGAAACATACTTTGCATCCCTTATGCGGCAAAAATCCTTGCACCGGCCCTGCCCTCACCCGTCGTACCTCCTGTGGGGGAAAAGGAAAGGAGAAAAGAAGATGAAAAGCTGGAAAAGGAAGGGTATCCTGTCGAGTGTCACATAGGCGAGCACTCAGGAATAACTCAGGGCTGTCCCCCATTGAGTTAAGATAAGTCGCCCTCCGGCGAACAGGGTTGGATTCGGCTGCACTGAGCTTGTCACCCAGTTCCCTTCGAGGTCAAGGATAAGCTTTATGAGTTCGGGTACCCACGCTCCGTACAGGCGGATCTATGCACTTCTAGACATTGTGGTATGAACCCCAACTTGACATGTAATATTTTAACACATGTGACAGGTACATAACATAACACATTGGTTTCCTCTAACATGAGGATAGAAACATAAACAATTCAGACAAGATCTGCAAGGGTTTGCTGCTCATTAAGACTAAGTCTCCCCTAACCTCCTTCCCCCGTCTCAACCTAGGTGGCTGGCTGTGAGTTTTGCTTTTTCCCTTCCCCTTTTCGTAAGTCCCCCAGTGTAAGACCGTCCCCTTAATGGGGTCGTTACGTCTTAGATGTGTTCCCTCTGTTTTGTCGGTGTAATCGGGGGGTAACGTTATTTGTGGGGGATTTTTAGGGTTCGTTCCCTGGCTTCAAGTGGTCGGTTGTGAAGCCCCGTGGTGGTGGGAGGAGACCCCTCGTCACTGGGCGTTGGGAGATCGGTGGTGGGGTTGGAGTGGGAGTGCTATGCTTGGGGCTTGTGCGTGGCCTGCCGTTTGCCTCCCCCGCCCTCAGCTCCCGCTAACTCCCGTGGCCTTGCGCTACATTATCACTTCCGTCTCTGAATTGGTCTAACAAAAAACCTGAGAGTACGCCAATCAGGTGTCTCAGGTAGTGCCTCTCTCTGTTGGTAGTCCCGGGTAGAGTCTGTGGTTTCTTGTGTGGGTTTGTGCCCTTTTTGGGATCATTTCTGCCAGGAGGTGATCTTAGTATGTGACAGCGTTGGGTGGTGGATAGTCCTTGCTTGGTGCCACTTGGTTGTGGCATAATGGAGTTCATCATGGTTTCTGTAGCTGTTTCAGCAGACTTGAGGAAGTTGATTGTAGTTGCCTGCGGTGTCTGCGGGGTCTGTGGCAGGGGTGTGCCTAGTCACACATGGAGACGTTTGGGGAAGAAATCAAAGTCCGTGAAGATCTGTGAAGCGTGGTAGGTAAAGTCAGCAATAGCTTGCAGTGAGGTGTTGTGACCGACGGTTAACGTTTCGCCCATTTCCACTCAGGAGGTAGGGTGCTGATCGCTTGGGGTGTCTCTGCTGGTTGTATATTCCATTTGTTCAGGAGTTGTATGCCGTTGTCTGGGCTGAGCACCGCGGTGGCCTGCCCATTTCGTGTGACTATCAGCTTGGTGGGGAAACCCTATCTGTATTGAATTTTGGTTTTTCTCAGGGCGGTTGTCACTGGGGTGAAGAGTTGCCGTGTGGCTAATGTTGCTGCGGATATATCAGCGAATATTTGGATGTCTTTGTAGGCTTCAGCCAGAGATTTGTTTGTTCTGCTGGCCCTGAGTATCTCCTCCTTGATGTGGTGGTAGTGTGCGCGGAGTAGCACATCTCTGGGGGCAGACACTGGTGCTGCTCTTGCTTTGGCCACCCTGTGTATGTGGTCTAGGTGGAGCATTTGGGCTGGCAAGTCAGGACAGAGGTTCTGGAACAGGCTTGTGGTGAATGCTTGTAGGTCTCCCACCACCACAGATTCTGGAATGCCCCTGAGCCTCAGATTATTCCTACGAGACCTGTCTTCAAGGTCTGCCAGTTTGTTATCGTGGGAGGATATGTGTGCTTCTAGTTGTTGAATTTTAGTGAGCATGGTGTTGTGTGCAGTTGCATGGGTTTCCAGTTTGTTTTCTAGGTGCTCTGTCCTGTCTCCAATAGCTTGGATTTCTTTTTTCAGGTCAGATATAGATAGTTGGAAATGTGCCATTAGCTTGTGTGATTGGGCATCCAGCATGTTTTGTAGGATTACTGGGGTGACTTTTCCCACCCCCTCTTGTGTGGTGGGTAGGAGGGGGCTGGAGTCCTGACTGTCCCCTGAGTCATTCTCGCCATCTTGGAGGCCTACCTGATCGGCCGACGGCTTTTGCTGGTTTCTTGTGGCGAAAAATGATGAGCGGTCACCTTTACCCTTTCCTTTGTGGTGTGACATGTTCTTTGCCGGGATTGTGCCTGGATATTTGAGGTGGGTGGTCAAGTTGGGCCAGTTGTTATCGCCGCCATGCACGGAGCTCCGGACTTACGTGGCCATCTTGGTCGGCGTTCGGCTCCGCACCTCTAATATATATTATATTAAAAAAATAAAATTCTGATTTTTTTGCAACCACAGTAGGATTTCATGATGTGAGCCACATCCATTATCCTATCTTGATATAATAGGATATCTCCTCCTTATCTGTCTTCTGTTGTCTCAGACATTCCTTTAGCATATTTGGGGGCCATTATTGTGATGTACTTGTGGATAATCTGTGTTTCATCCATGACCAGGGCTGGTACAAGGATTTTTGGCTACACAGGCAAAAATGCATTTTTCTACACCATCCCATTCTTCCCAATAAATGCATCTTCATCTGTATGTCCCTTAACCCCTTAAGGACCAAACTTCAGGAATAAAAGGGAATCATGACATATCACACATGTCATGTGTCCTTAAGGGGTTAATCTTCATCTAGAATTTCTTAGCCCATTTTGTGTTTCTTATACTCTCTTTTGAATATCTTACCCCTTTTAGTGTATCTTATCCCCCTTTTGTCCTTTACCTCCCTTTAGTATATCTTATCCCCCTTTATTTTTCCCTTTGTGTGTCTCTTACACACCCTGGTGTGTCTCTTACTCCCTCTAGCTCATTTGTGCATCTCTTTCTCCTCTAGCCCTTTGTGTATCTTTCTTCCCCAGCCCCTTTATCTTTCTCCTCCCCAGCCCATTTGAGTGTCTCTTTCTTTCCCAGCCCCATTTCCCACCTCCTCTGTGTCTCTTTTCTATGTTAGCTTTACTGCTTTTAGAGGACACATTTGTGTTGATTTAAAACTGCTTTGATCCCATTTCCCACCTCCTCTATGTCTCTTTTTCCCCTTAGCCCCTTTTGTGTATCTCTTTCTCCCATTCCTCATTCTCTATTTATCTCTTTATCTTGCAGCCCTTCGGTGTGTCCCTTCTGCTCAGCCCCTTGTCTCTTTCTTCCCACGGGGACTGTACCCCCATAGCCCCTCAGGGTGTCTTACCCCAGTCCATGTCTATCTCTTCCTCAGCCCCTGTCTTTCTCTTTTGCCCATTCCCTATTCCCTGACCATTTGTCTAATTTCCCCATAGCCCCTTAATTTGTCTCACCCCTTCAGCCCCTCCATGTGTGTTATTCCCCCCAGCCCCTCCATCTCATTCCCCCAGTCTCTTCATGTGTCTCGGTCCTCCCAGCCCCTCCATGTGTCTATTTCACAATAGCCCCTCCATGTTTCTAATTCCACCCCAAGCCCTTCCATGTTTCTCTTCCCCCCAGCCCCTGCATGTGTCTCCTCCCACCAAATGTGCTTCATTCACTCTCCTCCATCCTATGCCTGCTCACCTCACTTATTGTAGCATTGTTGAGCCGTGGACCATTGTGGAGGAGCTCTGTTTCCTCTACCTCGTCTGATAGGAAGCAGTTTGGGATTCCCTACATGCAGTTCCTGACAAACTGGGTAGAGGTTACAGAAGCTCATCTACACAGTCCGCGGATTGGTCATGCTACCTGCTGTAACCGGCAAAAGTAGGAAGCTGTGCAGTGTGCCTGCCGGTCAAACAGATCTTGTGCCCTCGGGCCGGTGCTCCATAAGGCTGCTACCTGTGCCACCTTAAGGTAGTACCGGCCCTTCCCAGATCTGTGGACTTGACTTTCATTAGGTCCCAATCACCTTCCTTTCCAGCCGATGTGCAGTTCCTAGGCACTATATTTCAGGTGGAATCATGGGTAGTTTCTGAGTCTTGATATAGTTTTCAGCTCCTCTCTTATTTTCCCAAGTGTTTGCCTGATGACTGGTGGGTGCATGTATTAATGGTGTGGATTTTGTTCTTGCAGTAAAGCTGAAACTTCAGAACCTGTTGGACTCTCTAAAAGTACTTGGATGTTGCTTTACTCCATGACTCTTTCATATGGTTCCCATGTGTTTATAATATCCCCAGATACTTCTAACTGTGTTCTACATTTCCTATTTGGCATTCTGATATTGCAACTCCTTCAGTCCCCAGACATGGTTACTGAAGGAGACAAGAGTCAGACATGGGGACTGAAGTAGGTACAGATCATGTCCTGGTGTTAATGAACTCTTTTATATGGACTACTTGCTATTGGATATCACTGTGAGACTGGTTCCTGCTCTGGGAGAATATGGTCTGCTTTTAGGTCTTATAGCCAATGTTCCTAGGAAGTTACATATACTTTGTGTTTCTCTCAGATGTTCTTCCAGCATTGTTCTGTCAGCACTAGGTGGATATTGAGTGGATATGTTGTTACACTACAGCTGTGAGTATGGCTCTTTGGTAAACAGCTTTTATTCTCTTAGAATTCTGGTCCTGTCTCCCCATAATGCATAATGGGGTAAATCGATTTGCAACTGCCCTCTTACCTGGTCCTGCCTAATCTTCTTTAAGGCTGGATAGGATGGGCAGTTGGCTTCTGCAGACTTATTCTCAGGTAATGCTGAGAAGATAGAAGAAGTAGTTTCATCTTGCTTGTCAACAATTGTCATTGATGGCATGTTTAATTCAGGGTTTTTTCAGAAATGCTGGTTCTTCGAACAAGTTATTTTATTATGATTTATCTACAGCAAATTCCTCTATACACAAATTCCTCCATACACACAATTAATGATCCATCAGTATACATAGGTTTTCAAAGACCATACAGTATTTTGATTTACCTTTACTCAAGATCACAGCTTTAAAGAAGCTTTTCAAAAAGAGATACACACGTGTCTGCCAGTATTAGGAATCCATCTACTTTTAAGCTAGTCCATATTCATACTTGGAACAGAGTATTTATTTAAATTGTCTTAATGTAGAAAAAGGAGACAATTCGGGGACAATTTATCAGTTGAGGAGAGAGAAGCATTTAGAAAATTGGTTTCTGATAAGAATTTGGTGGTAAGACAATCAGAAAAGGGTCTCCCAGTGGTCTCCTCCTCCTCCCTCGTGGGGTATGTAGCCAGTGGTCTCCTCCTCCTCCCTCGTGGGGTATGTAGCCAGTCTACCCGTGGCTCCTGGTCTGCAGCTCTGCCAGGTACAGAGCTGCAGACTATGGAATAGAGATCTCGCGATCTCCGGCACTTGATGTGTCCGAGCGTTGCCGTGGTAACATTTTGCGTTGCCATGTGTTACATTTTAGTAACAGGTTCGCACGAACTGGTGAGAACCGGCTAAATCCCACCACTAACTGTATCTTTGTGTGTATAACGTCCCTGTCATCTTCCAGTGATCCCACTCTATTTACCATGTGGCGAATGTCGGCGCCAATGGGTCCAGCTTACTTTGAAATTATACCTTTCTCACCTCCATATCAGCTGGAGTGCTGGATGTTTCCGATTCTCCCTGACTTGACGGTGGCATTGTAGTGTGAGGTTAGTCTGGTGCCATATTTAGGCCTAGCAGGCCAGATTGTTGATGCACAGTGTCCTGGAAATATTTAGTCAAAGCTCCGGATTTACCTGCCAGCGCCTTGTCAGAGGTGTGAGCAGTAGATGCGGGCCTTTTAGGGTGTCCCATGATCTCTTTGTGCGCTCGATGCAAGGGGATTCAGCAATCAGATTTGTGGAGCTTGGCTATGCTGCAGCCATTCAACTCCGTGATTGGCTCAGCCCCTCTAGTAATTGGGCTTTTATTCAACCACTTCAAGGCAAGTATCTTTAGTACTTAGTAGAGCACCATTTTGCTGTTATGACCTGCTGCAAATGAGATGCATACCCAGACACAAGCTTCTGGCAGAGTTCCCTCATGAGCAAACAGTTCTTGGGTTTGCATGCTTGTGGAAGTACAAAATAGGTAAAGCAAACAATAGATAACTGCGTCTGATAGCGTTAAGCCCTTAAGTAGAATCACACAAAGAATAACTAAATATACATATGTCAATAGCGTCTTTTCATTATGCGGTGCCAGATTTCTCAAAGAAAAAAGAAACATGCACAAAAATAGTGCAATATATTTTAAAATGAAGTAGATATGATTATATAGTCGAAGACACACTCACATTTTAAAGCTTCTGAGAGCTCTGCTGTATTTAGCGTGGATGATATAATTCCGATCTCAGGATATATATATATATATTCAGCAGTCATAATGGTATATTCTCCAAGAAGTCAAATATGTGGAGATGAGAGTGGAAATATCCAATGGTACACTATGTATAATAAAGTAACTATATGAGTTAAAAGTAGGTATCCTACGTACATGAAGCAGAGCATGGACCTGCTCTTGTATTGTAGAGCTTGGGTAGTATAATTCCCACCTGGAATGTATGGAACCAGGAAGCGAATGTTGTAAAAAGTAAAATCCCAAAAAATTCTAAATAAATAAAATTTAAAAGGATTAACTTTATTGCAATTTAAAGATAAAAATTAATATACAAAACAATCCAAATAGGCTGTAAAACCAGACTTAACTCCTTTCACCTTGGAATTTCATCAGAAGTTTGGTAACATGTTGCATGGTATCTATTTATATTGGTATAATCTTTATAAGATTAACAATAAAAGGTGTTAATAAAAGTTTTTTTTATTGGCTTACAATCTTACTTACAGTTTTCAGATATCACTCGGAAGTAACATCATAAGGGTCAGTATCGGTCTGCAAGTTGTGACTGGTAGATCTTGAAAACCTGTAATACTTAATAGTCCTTGCGAGCTTCACCCAGAAGTGACGTAATATTATAGAATATATTTAGAACATAATATATAATAATAGATACTGTAACAATAAGGCTTAATTAGCAAATCTGCACACATGATGACAGAGTGGATATACATTATTTTATATGTAAAAGAATGAAAATATACATAAAATACTGGACCTAAAATCTTACTAGATGAAGATGAAATAATGTGATAAGGGAGAGAGGCAAGAAAGGGTATGGTAGTAAAAGTGGCTCAATGCAGATATTAAAAAAAAAAATACAAATAACAAATCAGAGCCAGCTGAAAAAAATGAACAAATATATTTATAGAAAAAAAAAATGAGGTGTTTTGGGATATATAAATATATATGATGTAAAAAATTTAAATAAATCAAAATCTGCATTTAGTCCATCTGGGTGTAAAGTAGTACACATATTGCATTTCTGTTTTTGCTAACTTTTTAACTATATCATCACTTCTCCAATGATTCTTTTTTAGTCATTCTTTATTTTATTGAGGAAATCAAGTATTCGATACAGAAAAAAGAAGTACATTATATGAACAATACATATAAGTTAGCACAACTCCTAAGTGTGTCTGCCTCTTTTTTGTTATTGCAATAAGAAAAATAACAAAGACCACAAGGGGACTAAGTGGCTAACAAAACTATCAAACTGAGTAGAAAATATCTGCATACGTTAATCCTGCCAAACATGTAGGATACCCGGGATGAGTGCAAAGTACTCTCCGTTCAATTTGTGACCCATGTTCCTACTTAGTCCAACATCTATGTTATC
Organism: Pelobates cultripes; assembly: GCA_933207985.1. Classification (NCBI taxonomy): domain Eukaryota; kingdom Metazoa; phylum Chordata; class Amphibia; order Anura; family Pelobatidae; genus Pelobates; species Pelobates cultripes. The sequence goes on from OW240912.1 coordinate 351,813,592, forward strand.
ATGGCAGGGATCTCCTAGGCTCATAAGTAGTCAAGATAGGGAGTGGAATAAAACTACTAGTCCTTCTAACCAAGGGTATAACTTTTTAGCAGGCAATGTCAGTGTAGGTGGGTTAGCCTCTAGGATCTCACCCCAGTGACATTACTAGGAGGCTCCTTTAAAATTTTGGAAAGTAGCATATGTGAGTAGCATATGAAAAGTAAAAATGGGGTTACCCATTTTTAGAATCAGAAGTAACAAAGTAAAGTGCCACTCAATAACTCTGAGCTTGGGGAGGGTAGACAAATGTACCTCACATCAGAGTTAAGTTGAAGTAGAGCGAACCTTGTACTCGCCACCGGGTGTCCATCCCAGGTTCAGCCAGTATAAGCAACAGATTGTGGAGTGAATTAAACTATTTTTGAAATGTCCCAGGACCATCCATGCACATTATCATTGTTTGCAGACTGGGTAACGCCCAATTTCCTGAGGAAAGCTGCAGAATCATCACGATAAATGTTGATAGGTGAAGCCTTCTTTTGCAGCAATTAAGGTATGAGAGGGACCCCAATTCTTGGCGACTCCTGTCGATCTTAAAGGCTGTGTGACCACTGAAAGGACCCTTTCCAGGTTAAGGTAGCGTGACATAGGTGTTGTAGAAAGTGTAGCTGCATCGCCTCAGATTTGTAGGGTGTGTTGTTCTTAACTCACTCTTGGACAGCCATCTTTTCCAGGATTACGAGGAAACGTACCAGCATGTCATTAAATTAGTCATTATCAGACTAGAGAAATTTAAATGGAGTCCAAGAGAAATGGGATTATTTAAAAGTTTCACTGCTGAAGGCAACAGAAAATTGCATTAGGCTTGTCAGTAAAAGCAAAAAGTTAGCATTTAGTAATTATAAAAATAACCTAGAGTGAGGAAGACAGAATGAACTATAAGATTAGGCAGAAAGAGGCTAAGTAAGTTATAAGAGCTTCCAAATTTCTGTGCATATTTATATAAATGGAGGTTTTTAATTCACTCCAATGGCCATTAGATGTAAGCCCACCTGCCATGTCAAGGCAAACCTCTTAGGTGGGTCCTACACTAACAATTCCCCTTGCTTACTTTAGCTCAAGGCAAAAGAAAATAACTAATGAGACACAGAGGGGTCTTTTTTTTAAACCCCTACATTGCACTGTAACATGGCTGTGTAATACAAAAGGTAATTACAAATACACAAAAATAAGTCCTTCGGTCAAACACCTACTACTCCTGGACGGCAGCAATGACAAGTACACATCAGCCCCAATACATACAATAAAAACCAAAGAAAAAAAAAGTTACTTGCGTACTGTTCCAAATCCCTGTGCATATTTACAGTGGTGTATTTTGAATTTGTGCTTCCCTAGGCATGACGAAACTCAGCCCCCTCCCAATCTAAATTTGCTCCACCCCTGCTGTTCAGGCAGCATCTTTTCCTGTTTAAGACCAACATGCAGTTTGACTGACAGACACACACTGACATACACTCACTGACAAATTTACTGACAGCAACACACATTCACTTACTAACAGACACACACTGACAGACACATGCACTCAGTAACAGACACACAGTGACAGGCACACACTCATACACTCACTAAGAGATACACATTCATTTACTAACAGATGCACTCTCACAGACATACACTGACAGACAGACACATACACTCACTAACAGATACACATTCACTGACAGGCACACATATTCACTGACAGGCACACACACATTCACTCACAGGCACCCTGATACTGACAAACTCACACACATTGTCTAACACACAGTTTATATGTAATTTAATTTTCATTTACATCCACCCAGCCTCCCTACCTTTGGGAGAGCTGGAGTGGATTCTTCCCTGGAGTCCAGCGGGGCTGGCTCCTGCTGCTGGGCAGGCAGACATGAAAGCACAGGTGGCAGACAGGCACATGTAAACAGGTGGGCCGGCGGTCAGTCAGCCAATGCCGGCGGCGAGGGAGCACTGTCATCTGAGCTCTTCCTGCTCTGCGTGCCCCACAGTGCTGCCAGGACTTGGAATGACATCATATTCTGGCTCCCGTCTTCACTGTGGGGCGGGCTAGGGAGCTGAGCAGTGTCACAGAGTTGGGGATGGTTGGGGGGCCTTTGCACAGCCACTATCCTGACATGTGGGTAAGCACATGCAGCCCCAGGGAAAGTTAAGTTTAAATGTAATTGTTTTTTTTTTAATGTTGTTATTTGGGTCCTTGGGGTGAAGTATTCGGAAGAGCAGGGTGGGCCGATTCTCCACCCACTGTCAGAGTGGCTGTGCATGAGTCCAGCCCAGGTTTTCTGAGGAGTTCTGGCTCACTGCCTAACAAGGTCATTAGCCTCACCTGTAGGGGCTGTGAGCAGCTTTATAACTGCAGTTAAAGCAGGGTGGATTGAGGGAAGTGTTTTGTGGAGAAAGAAGGTTTGCTGCTTGTTGTATCCTCCTGATACTTAACAACCAACTTAACAGGCCAGAGGCCTTTGATACTGGACTTTGTCTTGACCTGGCTTCCTTACCCTAGAGGGCTGTGCAGTTGCCAAAAGATCCTGGACAAACACACACAGGGAAGTAAGTTTGTCACAGCAGGAAAAGCTCAGATGACAGTGCTCCCTCGCCGCCCGCATTGTGAGAGTCTTGATCGCATCTGGGAGGACCCTGAAAGAGCCAAGAGAGGCTAACAGGGCACATGCCAGGGTGCTTGGGGGGGGGGGGGTTTGCCGCCCCCTTGAAAGTGACGCCCAAGGCAAATGCCTTGTTAGCCTCGTTAAAGATACAGCATTGCATATTTATATAAATGGAGGTTTTTAGTTCTACTCCAATGGCCATTAGATATAAGCCCACCTGCCACTTCATGAGACGCTGCAATACCAGAAAATCGGTAGTACATTAGAATCATTCACAGATCCTAGTTTACGAGCTTCCGTCTCGTGCAGTCGCTAACTGGTTTTTATATTTTAAGATTTGCCAATTTTTTTCCATCATTCTCCATCATTCTCTTTTGGGATTTTTGGTTTAAAAAGATATTTTCTATTGATTTTTTAGTCTCTTCTATAATATTTTTAATAGTATTTATACTATATCCTTTTTGGAAAAATGTACTTGTGAAGAAACCCCCCATTCCCTATGTGATTTACAGTTTGCATTCCCTTTTTATCCTCTATTTGCTGCCTATTGCATTCGGTAGATGAAACTACCGAACCGGGACCACCCTCTGGCTCAGTAAACATCAAAGGTTTAGGTGAAATTGCTACCTCTGTCTGTGCGGCCAGCGTTCGTTAGTCGAACGCCACGTGGCAGAGAAAACCGCGGCCATCTTTGTTCATGCGAACAAAGGTAGCGGGACCTAGTCGTCGAGTGCATGGAACTGTTTTACGGACACTCGACTTCCCGAACACCGGTCCCAAACAGACAACGCTGGAACTCTATTTACCGAATAGCTAGAAGAGCGCTATTCGGTACTTTGGTGCATTCGACAGAGGGGCACAAACGCTGCTAGGAGCCAGAGGGATCCATTCGGTACTTTTATTCATTTTTATGTTTTTCAAAAGTGACCGGCAAAACCCACCAAATTTGTGGAACTGTTTTGGGCATGCAGCCCAGGGTGAGCCAGTCACACAAGACTTACATAAAATTTGCGAACCCCTGAACCAATCTGGGTGAAATTCGAATATGTTGGTCACCCAGATCAGGGCTATCAGGGGACACATAACAGTGTCTTTTTTTATAGGATCTAACTTTGTTTTACATATGGTTTTAACAAAATATCTACATATTCTGAAATCTTAGATCGAATAGACCCAATGCCTGAACCGATGGGCATCCTGGAAGGTTATGTGTTTTTGTGACCTATTCCCCAAACCTAGAAACCCATCACATACATGTGAAAAAGGTGTTGTATAAATTGTTGAATAATGGCTTTTTTTTTATAAATTAGAAAAAAATGTGTTTAATCAAGAAAACGTGACTTTCCTGGGTTATGTGATTCTAAGTCTGGATTCCAGATGGATCCTGAGAAACTAGATGCCATCTGTACTGTCCCCTTCTTTCACCCATTACTAGCACAACTAAGAAATGGAGAACTAATCAGGAGTGGACTCTGAAAGCCCTGAGTGCCTTTGACACACTGAAGGCAGTGTTTGCTTCCATTCCTATCTTAGTTCATCCGGATCCATCTCTTTCTTTTCTCCTGGAAATAGACGCATCCAATACAGGCATAAGAGCAAGAGGAAGAAACCCCATTATCAAATTAAAGGGGAGACATCCCATTTACTACTCTCCATGGGCGGCCTGTCACTATACTAGCTAACACTAGTGAATAGAGTAACTTCTGTAGATATCATTCTCCTATAATCCCCTTTTGTGTCCGGGATCGTTTTTATCGCTATACGCTTGCTGGTACCAGTAAGCTCTACCCTTTATTCACAGACCACTGTTATAGGTCAATAGCCCTGTAGCTACTTTAGTACATTTCATTACCTTTAGATCTGCTACTACTGATTCAGGGCAATATTTTCTGGTTGTAAAATTGATCTCCTTATAAAGATCATATACTGTTCGCCTTTTGAGCCGTGAGATACTCTTTTGTGGTATTTAATGATTGACTCTTAAAGGGTGACCCAGGTTTTTTCACTTTATCATTTTTTTATTCACTCCTGGGTGTGTAGGGTATAGGTCTTAGTACCTATGTTTTTCTGTTTTTTCTTTTGTTATGCGTTTTTTATGTAATTTGTAATAATAAAGGTCCCTATTTTGTACATGTGACTTCAATGAGGAGGTATTTGTGTATGAGAGCGATTTCCACCTACTATTTGTTGGTGGTTATCCCCTCATTTTCTCGTTTTGTCTTGTTTCCTTTGGGGTAAAGCCCCTTTATATCTCCGGTAACCACATTTGAAGGTCTGGCGCTGGTTAGTCCAGCTCCTTAACCCTTTTTGTATTTTTATCTACACTACCTTCACCTCTGAAATTAGCAGATATATCAAGAGAAGATAGGAGCCGTCAATTTGTATCTCAATTCTGGAAGGCATTCACTAATCAACTTGGCATTAAACTGTCATCCTCAATTTAGTGAGGCTACTGAGACAACTAACCAATCCTTGAAACAATATCTGAGATGTTTTATCTCGGATAACCAAGATAATTGGATGAATCTGCTTGTCTGGGCTGAATATGCTCATAATAGTAATCAACACAAATTCACGAGTCACAGTCCTTTCTACCTGAATTACGGTTTCCTACCTACTATTCTTCCATCTGCCTTTCCTTAATTTGAAATGCCGGCTGTAGAAGAATTCTTGGGCAACCTGAGGAATACTTGGGAGCAGCTTCAGCACATCCTGACTCATAAGGCTAGCCTTCAGAAGAATTATGCTGATCGATATCGGCAATCAGCTCCTAGATACCAAGTGGGTGATAGGGTTTTGTTAAGCACCAAGAACATCAATCTGAAAGTACCTTCCATGAAGTTTGCGCCTTGTTACAAAGTCTCCTATCAGATACTAAGGCATAATAACCTCATTTCGTATAGGTAACTACTGCCCCCTGCATTGCGTATCCCTAATACCTTTAATTTTTTGTTATTAAAGCCTCATACGTGTAACAAATACTCATGCTCCTTCTCCTGTTGAAGTTAGAGGACAGGAGGAATATGAGGTTCAGTCTACTGTGGATTCTCGATTCTCCAGGGGTATTCTTCAATACTTGATTCATTGGAAGGCATATGGTCCTGAAGAATGGTCCTGGGTAGCGGTGGATGATGTCTATGCTCCCCATCTGCTCCAGGCTTTCCATTTGCGCTTTTCTGATCGCCCTTGCGGTATCCGCCCAGTGGGCAGTTCTAAAAGGTGGGGTAATGTAAGTACTCCTGTACTTACTTTGGCTATGGTCAGCTTCCTGGCTGCCAGCCGCTGTGCGCATGTCCATATTTATGACACAGCGCACGTGAGCCGGCTTTATGACGTCAGAGGGGCTTTACTCACTAGAGCTCAATGAACACTCACATTGTGGGGCATGTTTAACCATCAAACATATAAAATCTCACTCAGCCCAAGGCACAATACCCTAGTATTCTAGTGTCCCAATAGTGCGTACATTGGTTTGTGTATTGTATTTTGGTATTGACCCAGCTTTGTCTTGGTTACTTTGTTTCTCTGGCTCCCTTGGCTCAGCTCTGTTTCTCATGATTTTCTGGCTTCCTGATTGATCTTGGCTTGTTCTGACGTTTCTATTTTCCTGTTATTCATCCTGTCTACCCGGTCACTCTAAGGACCAGTTTAGGGACCTTTTCTATGTTGCTATCCCTCTGGAGGATTAAAATTTTGCATATTGGGTATTATGCTACATGAAAGAGGTTCAGGTAGGTTCCTGAGCACCTTCATTGTTAGGTCCGAGATTGCCAGGATGTGAGATACATAAAGTTCATATATGCCAGAGACTAAGATGGCCACAGAAGTCTATTAGGAAGATTCAATGGTGAGGTCCATTGCGTCACTTTCGTTAAACGAAGAATGGTATTGCCAATAAAAAAGATGATAGATGAGGATCTGAAAGTGACGTGGTGTTGGGAGATGCAAGGATTCATGCCAGCGGTGACTGGCAAATCCCATGCCAACTCTGCTTCTGAGCGAACTATCCAATGAGGAAGATGACCTGCAAGTTTAAAAAGTTGTGAGGAAGTGGACTTATGCCGATTGTAAAAGCCAATTAGGTGGGTGAAATGTGTTTCAGATTGAGAAGAGCTTATGGACATATTTTTTTGAATATGTTACTTTTTTAATTTGTTTTACTTGTTTTAAAAATTGTTGTGGTTAATACATTTTTTAAAGTCCTATTTGGCTTCAACATTTATCTGCTTCCAAGAATGGCAGTGCCCCTTTTACAGACACGATATTACAGCCAGAGTCAGGTTCCTTAGGCTCTGGACAAGGTGAGCAGTGAATTATACTTTACTGTGCATCTGTATATATCTGGTCATATTACACTACATGCTATTGCTTTCTCTATTTTGTCTTCCTATGGAATTGAAGAGGTTTTGTGTCTCCATAATAAACAAATGTTGATAATATTTGAGCCAGTCCTGTTAAGTTCTTATCCTTGTGAGTTTAACCATTTCTCCACCATATTCATTTATTTCCTGTATGGATATTCAGCAGTCAGCCTCTGCCAGGACCTCCCCGTTATGACCCTGGCGACTATGAGACCTCTCTGCCCGGGTACCACCTGAGAGAGAAACATCTCTTACAGATAGGGTCACCCCTTTAGCCTCCATGCCTGGAGCAGAGATACCTGGGCTACCATTAAGATGCCGGATGTGCTTCTGTTTTTATGATAAATGGGCTTCCCCCAATGCTGGTGCAAAATTGGATGCTCCATCCCATCTCCCTACCAGCAAGAGAACAAAGGACGAGAACCAGGAGAAGAGTGTCACCTTGCACACCAATGTCTGAACCCTCATCAGTGACACATAGAAGATCAGAGGAGTGAAGGCTCTGAGGTTGGGATTTTGCTGTGCCTTCTCTACATTTGGGTACTCTGGGCTGGGGGCCAGTTCTCACCACCAGCGTCAGCAACAGGAGTTTCTGGACATCTAGTCTAGGATCACTGCTCCTATGAATGTTTGTCCAGAAGGAGTAACACCATGGCACTGTGGGAATTGGACATTTATACTACAGGGAGCAGTCTATGGCTTCATCTCTCTTGCTGTTGGTTGGAGGGTGCTGGGACCTAGCAACAAGGGGACAGGTTCAGAAAAGCAACGGCCAACTTTTGCCCGATATTGAAAGCTAGGGCATGGTGTCTGGAGACCAGCTGCCATAGGCACCTGGCTAGGACCTAATGCAAACTATTCCAGTGTTGTGATCAACAAATCACCAGTTCGCAGGCATATGCTTGGAATAAGTCCAGCAAGTTAAAAGCGAAAAGCTATTTTTCTTGTAGTTTAATTCTTCTTTTTGTATTTATTTTTACTTTAATCTGTTGACATGACAGTTGCAGTGGCCATCATTTTAGTTTCTTGTGCATAGTCCATAGATTTAGTTATGAGTTCTTAAATTTTGATTGATTTGCTGTGACTATGATTTGTACATACAGAGGGGGCCTTGAGCTAGTTATAGAAAAAATATGTAGAACTACTAACCTAGACCCCATTATGCATAACCTATTTTGAACCACACATAGAGAGGGTAGAAGCTTCAAACTCCACGGACAATAGACACATCAGACCCTATGAGTTTTGCAGGTCTTCATAAAAGCGTTTTTTTTTTCTTGTCGTGTATTGTGGATGTTTGGTAGCTGGATATTAGCTATACATATGACTTTATCACACTAACTAATAGCATATTGAGCTTGTAGTGTAGTTATAAGGCCAAAGCCTACCATATCCCTTAAGAATACTTTTTTTCTCTTATGAGTAACCAGCGATGGCATAGAGAGGACCCGGGAGCTCAACCTGCAGCTCCTCTGGGTCCTCCTTTCGCACGCATGGAGCATTGCCGTGGTTACCATGGAAATGCTCTGAATCTCGCGAAAGTGAACTCTAGTCTTAGGAGCAGCAGGTAGAGTTCACTCACCATTAGGACTGCCAGGGATTCACCACTAGGACCACCAAGGATTGAAGGAAATATCCCCCCTCCCTCATAAAAGGTAAGAAGGGAGCAGGGATATAAATTATTAGTATAATTTTAATTAAAATAATATTTGTTTTAAGCTACACATTCTCACACACACCGCCAGCTGCACTGATGAACACTCAGTAAAGATAGTAGTCTGATAGAAGTCTGATGCCCCTGCCCAAACTGATTTGAGATAGACAGCTCACACCTTTGGAGAAAGGCTTACTGTCTTATGTACCTGCCAATACCCCTGGGGTTACCTTCCTCATGTTTAATTTTATCTTACTTTTTATGCGATATCGCTGGGTCTTATGAAATAAAGAACTTTTTTAAGAGCAAAACAATTCAGGTACAATGGGTAGTTTAATATTCATCCAACATGTTAAATTTTTGTGTTTGTAGATTTTTCTATTGAAAATTTAAGACTAAGGTCACTCAACATTGCATTTCAAAAGCATAACATACAACAACAAAAAGCCATTTAGAAGTTCCTGACCTTTTCCTGTTTTTTATTAAACCTACGCACTCTTCTTACGAAAAACACTGCAAATGCTGGCCATCCACTATATGCATTGAACAGATAGGTTTGTAAAAAAACATCACCTAAGGTTTATGTGGTCAAAACATTTGGATTTCAGAAGCTTTATATGTATCTATATATGTGTCTTAAGTAACAGGAAAAAATATATATTAAAGGTTACCTAATGGGGTCTTTCCATCATCTACAGGATTGCTATAAATTGCTATAGATCCACATCTTATTTTTGTTCTTGAATAATTCTATCATGTTCTTCTAGAGTTGGCCCCAGTAGATCAATATGTCTATATGTTTAAGTGTGCTAAAGGGGTTGATAGGATACAAAATAGTATTATTTCAATATGTTATAAAACTTAACCTTTATTTATCAGTCTGTCTGATACACCTCAATGCCAAAACCCAAAAATAAATACAAAAGTGAAAAAAGAAAATAGATAAATGTAAACTTGATCACAATTCTATAAAAAGGAAAGTGTGATTAGCACCTAAATATTGTTACTAGACCTAGCATATACTAATGCAAAATAGATGCAGTAAATATGATAATACCATCTTATGTTAATAGAAATAGTATAAAAAATAAGGTAGAAGAATTACTATGCTGGTCTAATGGTTATTACCAGTAACTAAGCCAGTGGTGGACCGGGGGTGGGGGGGGCAACGGGAATTCCCCCCCTCCTACTCCCTTCCGAGAACTGATTCTCTCCTCTGCAGGGTCGGTACTATCCAAGCACCGGCCCTGCTATGTGCCTTCACAGACCAGTACGGAGATCGGAGATCTCCTTCATCGGTCCCCGGACACTGTGCTGGCAGCCGGCAGGGGAAGGAGAGAGGACCCGGGAGCTCAATAGAGCTGTAGTGGTTATTGTGACTGGATTGGGCCTGTAAATAATCTCCAAGTGCCCCTCCTGAAATTCGCTTCTGGATCCGCCTCTGAACTAAGCTGATTTGTAATAATCCCTCTCTGTGCCTTTGAGGGCACTAAAAATAGTAGTAGTAACTATGTAAGGCTAAAATCCAACCTTCCCATATAGGTAAAGGTGCTAGTCAAAGTGAAAAGATGAGAAGAGGATCCTATCGATAAATCTTTGATATCACTGTTGATCATTCCTAAGTGTTATGTGGTCTGTCGAAAAATACCTCCTGATGCGAGCGATTAGTCCCTCTGATGAGCCTGGTGGCGATACACGCGCGTCAGGGGCTCAGAGGCATCCTTCGACAGACCACGTAACACTTGGGAATGATCAACTATGGTATTAAACATTTATCGATAGAATTCTCTTTTCCTCTTTTCACTTTTGCTAGCACATATGTTAGATTAATTAAAACATTCTTCTTGCCTATTGAATTTCCAATGTGATTCCGTACTAAGTTATCTTTCAAATTCTGTACTCCTCTATAGGTAATCATTGGTTTCTCTGGTAAAAAAAATTTCAATAGTGCAATCTGTGGTCCCAAGATGTCCCAGTCACCTTAAGGACAAGTTAAGCATCGTGGGAGGAGGGTCACTACTTAGTTACAGCCGATGTCAGTTCACTATATATTATAATTTCCCATGACCTTGGCTGTAAAGCCACCAGGTTCTTCTTGGAGGAGTTTAAAGAATTTTCCAAAAACCAGATAGACTTCATCATAGAAGGAATCCAATGGATCCTGAATAACAATTATTTCTGGTTTAGAGAGGATTTCCACCTCCAAATCTGTGGGACGTCAATGGGCAAGTTACACAAACTTACACAAACTTGTTCATGTCTTTGTGAGAACACAAGCATGTATATGCAAGGCATGACTGGGATGAGAGCCTGGTGCTTTATCGTCATTACATAAAATACATTTCTTATATGGAAGGGAGATCAATCCTCTCTGATGTGCTTCCTGTCTGATTTTAATACCAACAATTGGGGGATAAAACTAGAGAGTAATTATAGCTGGACATCAGTTAATTTTTTAGATCTACAGATATATGTTGAGGAAGGTTTAATTAACCCCTTCAGGACGGGTGACGGACGAGGTCCGTCACACAGGGGAGACCCTTAACGACGGGTGACGGACCTCGTCCGTCACGCGGTAAAATTAACCCCGGATCGCCGCTATCGCGGCGATCGCGGGGTTAATGGTGCTCCCGGTATGCCTCTGCATTGGAGGCATACCGGGAGCACCCGGTCAAGCTGCCCAGCACATGTGCTCGCTCTGACCACAAGTCTGAGCGAGCACATGTGCTCTCTATACTCACCTACCGGCTCCCTGCACTTCCGGGTTCTGTGTGAAGTGCAGGGAGCCGGATCAGTGCTGATCCTGCCCCCTGCTGGAAAAAAAAATAAAGTTTATTTAAAGTCCCCCCCCCCTTACCCATTTTAATAAAAAATTAACCCCTTCCCTGCCAATTGATCACTGACTACAGTGATCAATTGGCAGGGATTACATTTTACTATGATCTGATTTTTTTTTTTAACCCCTGAGGGTTAATTCTTTTTTTTTTTAACCCTCAGGGGTTAAATTAATTAAATTAATTAATTAATTTTTTTTTAATTATATATTTAGATAGCTGGGGTGGGTGGAAGTTAGTGGGGAATTGGGGGATTTGGCGTTAGGCTAACTAGGGGTTAACGTTAAAAAAGTTTTAAAAGAAACTTTAAAAAGTTAAAAATTAAGTTTAAAAAAATGTTTTAATAACATTTAAGTAAAAAAAAACAAAAAAAACACACTTTACCTAGTCCAAATAAAAATTAACCCCTTCCCTGCCAGTCGATCACTGCCTACAGCGATCAAATAGAGATCACAGTATTATACTGTGATCTAATTTTTTTTAACCCCTGAGGATTAACTTTTATTTATTTTTTTTAACCCTCAGGGGTTCAATTTATTTAATTAATTAATTTAAATATTTTATAACTATATATTTTGCTAGCTGGGGTGGGTGGGAGTTATGGGAAAATGGGGAATTTACTGTTACTGCTGCGTACTGCTAGTTAGGGGTTAACGGTAAAAAAAAAAGCTTAGAAAAATGTTAAATCTGTAAAAAAGTTTTAAGAAAGTTTAGGAAAGTTTAAAAAAATTTATAAGCAAAACAAAAGTTTAAAAACTAGTTTTTAAAAGTAAAAAAGTTATAAAAAGTAAAAAAATACATTTTAAAAAACGCTCATTACCACTACACCTGGAGCAAACTAGAGAAAAAATTATCCCACGCCAAGGTTCAAAATATGCCTTTTGAATTACCCCAGGGTGTATTCTTTAATAAATAGTATGTGTTTGTGGGGAACTTTCAATAACCAACCGTCTAAACTACTCCAAATTGGAACATGGACACAGCGTAAAACTTCAAAGTTAGAAAAAAACTGAATGGCTGCGTCTCAAATGCGCCCCTTCAACATCCACATATACCTGGCAAAGGTACATACGGGGGTATTGCTGTATTCAGCCGACATAGCTGAGCAACATATGAAGTATTATACAGTCATAGCACACATAAGGTTTGCAAAATATGCTGCGCAAACTCACTTTGTATGTCAAAAAGGCAGAAAAAATGCTTATTACCACTACACTTGGTACAAGCTAGCGGAAAAATGATCCCACGCTAAGGTTCAAAATATGCCTTTTGAAATACCCTGGGATGTCTTCTTTAAGAAATGGTATGGCTTTATGGGGAATTTGGATTATATAGCCTGGTAAAATACTCTAAAATGGGACATAGGCACAGCATAAAAATTCAAAGTTTGAAAAAAACTGGAATGGCTGTGTCCCAAATGTGCCCCTCCGATGTCCACACATACCTGGCAAAGGTACATACGGGGGTATTGCTGTACTCAGCCGACATAGCTGAGCAACATATGAAGTATTATACAGTCGTAGCACACATAAGGTTTGCAAAATATACTGTGCAAACTCACTTTGTATGTCAAAAAGGCAGAAAAAACGCTTATTACCACTACATCTGGTACAAGCTAGCGGAAAAATGATCCCACGCTAAGGTTCAAACTATACCTTTTGAAACACCCTGGGGTGTCTACTTTAAGAAATGGTAGGCCTTTGTGGGGTAGTTTGAATTTAAAACCTGCGAAGATGCTTGGAAATTGCACATAGGCCCAGCGTCAAAATTCAAAGTTTGGTAAAAACGGATATGGCTTGGTCTCCTATATGGCACTGTAGCTTCACGAAATAGTGCCAAAGACATTCATATGGGGTGTCATTTTACTCAGAAGACTTAGCTGAGCATAATTTGGGGGGTTTGAACTTAGTGGCACATATGAAATATACAAAACGCCCAGCAAAAATGCAATCCGTATGTAAAAAATGCACAAAATTATTTTTTACCACATACTTTGGCATATATTGGTGAAAAAATGGGGGCATGTTAAGGCACAATATGCACCTTATTAGATACCCTGGAGTGTCTACTTTTACAAATGGTAGGCCTTTGTGGGGGTTTTTGAACAGCCAAACTGTTATAATACCCCAAAATGGAAGCTAAGGCTCATTAAATCCATCTCTCAAAATTCTACTGTGAATACTGAAAAGGACAGGTATCCTGTATGGCACTGTAACTTCACGAAATAGTGCAAAAGACATACAATGGGGGTGTCATTTTACTCAGCAGATGTAACTGAACACAAAATAAAACTTTGAACAGGAATAGCACACACCAACTTTACAAAATATACACGAGAATTTCTCTGTTATAAGTTTGTGTGCCAAAAACCAAAAAGAACACAATTTTACTCCAATATTTAGCAGAGGTTGGCGGTGAAATGGCTACGTAGAAAGTGTCAAAACAACCTTAGGTAAATAGCCCGTGATGTCTACTTTATATAAATATATACTTTTGTGTGGCAATTTTGTTTTCTTTTATGGCTATTAAGCTTACAAGACAAACATACCAAATTCTAAAATCGCTCCACATTAAAAGTTTATTTTACTCCTTGTGCTTTGTGACCTGTAACTACCAAAAAAAACTTAAAATCCCAGACACATTATATATTCTGTAAATCAGAACAAATAAATAAATTTATTTTTAATTACTTTCCTTAACCTGCACTAATTATGCACACATTATTATTGCAAAAACTGTAAAAAAAAACAATATTTTTCATTTTTTTTGCATTTTTCTGTATTTTTTTTATAATAAGTAAGCATTTATATATATATATGTTATATCAAATTAAAGCCCTTTCTGTCCTTTAAAAAACAGTATATAATATGTGTCGGTGCAATAAATGAGAGAGATGCAAATTGCAGTTGAACGCAAACAGCAAGAAAATGCAAAAATTGCTTGTGTCATTAAGCGTAAGTCAAGCTTCTGAAGCTGTGTCCTTAAGGGGTTAAGACCAAAAACCTAAAGAAAGTAGACGTCAACAGCTATATTGAGGAGAAGAGCTGTCATTTTTCCCTGTGGCTACTGAATGCCCACAAAGCACAACTGATGAGGATTAAAATAAATTGCACAGATGATGAAGTTTTTAAAACACAGTCCTACTAAATTGTTACTGATTTTAAACAAAAAGGGTATCAAGACCAACTTTTGAACCAGGCCCACCCTGAAGTCACTCTTAAGGATCACAGTAAATTATTGGAATATAGAAATCACATGAACACCATATATGGGAATAAACTTGCTTTTATATAAGATTTTATTTGTCAAAGCTACCAATTAAGAAGTACTTTTAACAAATGTTGGCCCATCTTACAGAATGATGCACTATTAAATAAAATTTTACCAGAGAAACCAATGATTACCTATAGTGGAGTACCGAATTTAAAAGATAACTTAGTACGGAATCACATTAGATATTCAATAGGCAAGAAAAATGTTTTTAATGAATCTAACGTTTTTTATGGATGTGGCACCTGCGGAGCACGTAGGAATACAGCCCTGAAAAAGAGATCTGTTACATCATTTTTTAATCCCCAACGAAAACAAGATAGCTTTCCGATCAAACAAATTACCTGCTATTCAAAAAAGGTAATCTATTTAATTATATGTACTTGTGGTTTAGGATATGTAGGAAGTACCACTAGGGGCTTAAATGTGCGAATTCAGGAGCATATACGCAATATCAAAAATGGCTTTGAGAAACACAGCCTCTCTGCACATTTCAAACATCAGCACAATAGTGACCCCCAAACAATTAGAATTTATGGGAATTCAAAAAGTACAAATGAACTTGAGAGGGGAGGATTCTATCAGGAAAATGGGACAACAAGAAATGTGGTGGATATTTAATCTCATAATATCATAATAATAATCTCAACATTCTAACCCCTTTCGGTCTTAACAATGACTTTGAGATGCGCCACTTTTTATCAAATTAGCTGAACACCTATACTTGATCATTGAATAGTATGGTTACTATAATAGTATGGGCCTAACCATAGACGGCCATGGTAAGTTATACATTATTGCACAGTATGTATACAACTATATGAAAAAATGAAATATGGAATTTGTGGATATAAGACTGGAATGACAATTATAATCATACATAAGATGTGCCCTTAATAATCTGCAAAATTTTGCATATGTAGGAGAACCTTAACCCTTTTAGCTTTAACATTTTTTAATATAATATACTTTTTCCAATATTATTTTTATTATGATATTATGTGTTTTTTTTCCTTTTCATTATGTGGAGAAATGATGTGGCACTGGAGTATTTTATGGACTATGTTTGCTATTGCCCTTAATGTCACGAGTGCACCCTACTTCAAGAGTATGCATCACGTAGTTGTGGTGGTGAAAGGGCTAAAATTCACTATTTGTCTGCACTAGACTGGAAATAATGACAAAATCCCCCTTAACACCACCAATACTTAAAAATAATAATATAACTATTACCATTTTAATGCTGCCACCACCAAGACAATTTATAAATGGGGTGCCTTCGTCCCACAGGTAAATCAATAATAAAAACCCACCAAATACTCACTTAAGTTTTCAAAATAAAACTTCTGCCCAGGGGGTCTCTGGCAAGGAAGTTGCCAATTAGATTTTGGCCCCAAGCAAGTACATTTCAGTATCATTGGATATATACCCTGTGGATTACCACGCCTGGTCTCGAGGTGGAGTTAAGGAGTATCTATAGAGATAATGAGTCACCACCCCATTGTGTTCCAGACCAACATCAATCCAAATAGAAACATGTGGTTCTATCGTCTCTTATGTACCTGCCACAAAAATAATAATTGCATCTACGAATTTGTTATTATTTTCACATTCTATACATACACAGCACGCCTTACTTGCAACCCAATATGGCGGACATCACAATTCCTTACCCTATGGTTAAGTTATGCCAATCATGTTTGGGCTTGTTTAGAAGATGGCGCTTGTCACATTCCAAATAAGAAAAATAAGGCTTAATTATTATTCTGTGGGTAAATATGAATGTTTTTTCCTTTTGGATATGATACTGGAACAAGGCTAATGGCCATTAACATTTCAAAGAGATTGACCTACCAATTAAGAAGTACAGGCCATATGGCTGAGCCAGACATTCAAGCTTTTCCAGTGTAGAATCTCACACCTTGCCGAGCCTTTAAATAATCACAGGATCCATTCATAGGATAAAACACTTTTCACATTCCTATGCAATTTACATTACCCCTTCTGTCATATGACCTTTCATACAATTAAATTAACCCCTTTTGACCTTGACAATATTTTTTATCTCTACCAGGCAAGCAGATTATCTATGCACTACACAAATTACATTAAAGGACAATATTTCATAGTACAATAATGAGTGATGCACCCTAGCTGTGACACTTAGGACTTCTATTAGATCCCCACAACAATATGGTGATATCGGGCAAAACGGAAATGACGTGCACGTAAAGTAGTGCCACATCACTTCCTGTGAATAATCACGGCCTTCACCCATAGAAAATAAGGGTATTTCTGCAACAGAAGTGACGCGGTACGTCTGGACGCATCACTTCATTTACGGACTTCATGAGATGAGCCAGGCAAGAAAAGCATACCCCCGAAGCACTGGATCTGATTGGTTATAAACCATGGGGAACCACCAATGAACTGGAAGACCACCACATTTAAGATAGACAACGCCTATTGAAAAGGGTGAAACGCATCTTGGAAAAAGGCTACCGTGCCACCAGACGGTACCACTCCTTATGAGATTTAAGTCTGTCCTGTCTGAGGCTCTTATACGTGTGAGATGACACTTTATAGTCTTCACATGTTCCATTTATCACTATAGATTTATGCTATTTGATTTCTCCTTTTTATGTCCTAACATTGGTTGGACTCTATTACTGCTTGAGTCTTCAGAATGACTTGTGCATTCCCTTTAAAGGTAGGTGGTTATATTTAAACCACTTAACTCTTCACTCTTGAGGTTTAATAGCTTTTGGCTTTTCCCCACTTTTTATTGTGCATGTTTTGGTGGGTGAGAGGCATTCCCACTAGAGTGTTGTAGCCCAATACCAATTTTATAACTAGAAACATTCAAAGCACCTTTATCATACAGATCACTGTACATATCCAAAAAGCACTCAGATCCCACGGTGGCCACTCAGATGAATACTTAGAACACTGAGGTGTGAATCGTTACTAATGTGTCAAAAGGGTTTGAAAAGCATGCGTGTGGTCCACAGTTTGTGGGTTTGTTCTGTTCCCGAACAATAAAGGGAAACCACACGAACTAAGTCTTTTTAAAAGGTCTTTTACGTAGTTCATAGTCGCTGGGCAGGAGGCTAGCCAGCTGGCTCCTCCAGGAGCTCGTGGCAGAGGCATCTTTGCCACACATCTACCCCCCCCCAAGGGAAGACTAACCAGGTACCAGACTTGCTGCCGGTCTGTACCTGAGTTAGTTGAGAAGCCCACCCAAAAACCTCCACTCCCTGTAGGGGACACTGCAACTGGGGAGTGAAACTGATTGTCTCCCCTCCCAGAGTGTCCTGCTGATCCTGGGAAGTGGGACCGGTTGTCTCCACTCCCAGTGATGCTAGCTGCTGTTGTCTCCAGTTGTCTCCTCTCCCTGCAGGATACACGGTCGCTGGGGAGTGAGACCGGTTGTCTCTACTCCCAGTTACTCCAACTGTGGTTGGGGAGAGGAGACAACTGCCACTGGGGAGTGAGACTGGTTGTCTCCACTCCCTGCAAGGTACACTGCCGCTGGGGAGGGAGACCGGTTGTCTCTACTCCCAGTAACTCCAACTGTGGTTGGGGTGAGTGACCAGTTGTCTCCTCTCCCTGCAGAATACACTGCTGCTGGGGAGTGAGACCAGTTGTCTCCACTCCATGCAAGGTACACTGCCGCTGGGTAATGAGAATGGTTGTCTCTACTCCCAGTAACTCCAACTGTGGTTGGGGAGATGGACTGGTTGTCTCCTCTCCCTGCAGGATACACTGGCGCTGGGGAGTGAGACTGCTTGTCTCCACTCCCTGCATGATACACTGCCACTGGGGAGTGAAACTGCTTGTCTCTACTCCCAGTAACTCCAACTGTGGTTGGGGAGAGGGGCCGGTTGTCTCCTCTCCCTGCAAGAGACACTGCGCTGGTGAGTGAGACCGGTTGTCTTTACTTCCAGTAACTCCAACTGTGGTTGGGGAGAGGGACCAGTTGTCTCCTTTCCCTGCAGGATATCCTGTTGCTAAACTGCACTAAACAGGCGTTGGTAACCCTGCTCCAGCTCCCATTCCATGGTGACCATATGGATCAGGTCTGGCCCCAGGTCATCAGCTCTTGGAAGATCCATCGGGGCTTCCCTGATGCTGTGGATGTCCTAGAGCCAATACTCTGCCGGACTTTCAAAGTCCACGTCTTCCTCAAAGGCCTCCCACAGCAAGCTGGGCCATTATGGTTCTCACCCTCTAGCGTACTATCCTTGGCCATCCACTGGCTAAAGCCTGGTAAGCCTTGTCCAGCCACAGCTCCTTCCAGACCCGGTCCTCTAGCTCCATCACCCACTCTTCCAGGGGCTACTCTCCCAGGAGAGGCATCCACAGAGCCACTTGTCCCTGCCATCGCTGCTCATGGCTTGGAGGTTCTCTCCCTGCTGAACCTGAACATCCTCCAGGGCCTCATATCAGAGCTCCTTCCGAGTGGCATCTCTACAGTCCAGTATGCCCTCTTCAGAGACAGGACCATTCTCTTGGGCCAAGTTGCTCTGTAATCTCCAGAGGAACTCCTCCTCAGATGGGGACGCTGTCCTGGGGCTAGCTCGCTCCATCCTCCTTAGTTCTTCTGCAGACAGAGATGCTGCATGGATGCTAGCACTACACCTCTTGTCAGTAATTCATACGATATTCCAGTGTCCCTGGGATGCTTCTCCACTCTCTAGGAAGTCATCCCACCCCTGCCACCAGATGTGGAGGACCGCCTGGTACCCCGACTGGGTACCTCCACCAAACACCCTTCTTAGTTATTACCGAGATACCATCAGCACTTCACCGGGACACCATAAGCACTTCTAGCCCCTAGCCACCGCAGCTTGGCTGAGGTCTCGCTGCCTCTTCCCACCCTGGACCAAAGTCCTGGTTCCAGCTCCCAGTGGGTAGAGCTCTCCTCCAGAGAGTATAGCAGGTACAGCAAGTATAAGAGCAGTATAGCATTCCCCCCATACATTAGATGAGACTTAATGCTGGGAGTAGACTGACTTTATTCTGGGACACACACAGCCTTTTATGCAAAAGCCCCTACATGGGGTTTCCAACTCAAACATACAGGGTCTTTTCTCCCAGGATCCTCTGTACCTGAGAGATAATTGCCTGGGAAAAACCTATAATTAAATTATCTCTCAGGTATAGAAAAATCTACAATATTTAATAAACCCCAAAAACACGCATAATACAAGCTCAAGTCTTATATCCCTGGATAGCCTGGATATGAGCTCACAACATATCCAAAAAGCTCTTAGTTTCCACGAATACAGCCAAAACGCCCCCAGGGTAAAATTTTGACCGACCGCACACGAGGCGCCTACCCAAAATAGTACCATAATATCAGTGGTAGCAGTCGGTCTCTTTCGGGAGTACAAAAACAAATAAACTACCAAACGGAGTCCATAGTTATAATGTGGAGCTTTTTCACCTAATCCATACAAACAATTCCACCGAACAGTGCTCTTCTAGGATGTACAGAAACGAACACAGGCGATGATGGAAGTTCAGCAGTGTTCGCGAGTTAAAGTGTCCTATTTCAGTTCCATGCACTCGACAGTCAAACACCAATCTCGTGCAAACAAGATGGTGGCCACCCAGATGAACACTTAGAACACTGAGGTGTGAATCGTTAGTAATGTGTCAGTAGGGTTTAACAAGCATGCGGGTGGTCCACAGTTTGTGGGTTTGTTCGCTTCCCGAACAATAAAGGGAAACCACACAAAGTCTTTTATCATGTCTTTTACATGGCCCATCATAGGCGTGCGCATGGGGTGTGCCCGCTGTTCCTGCAGGCACTCTGCCGCCCCCAAATGCCCTCCTCCTCCCCCGTGTTTCCCCTGTCATGGGGGGGAGCAAGAGGTGATGGACAACCCCCCGCCCCCCCGTTCGGGCACCTATCTCCATACAACAAGCGGCGAGGGAGCTATGTGCTCTCTGCTTCCTCTCACCGTCCGCAGTTTGCTGATGCCGGGAGCCTGAATATGACGTCATATTCCGGCTCCCAGCTACAGCAGACAGCCCACGCGGCGAGAGGAAGCAGAGAGCACATAGCTCCCTCGCCACTTGTTGTATGGAGTTGTATGGGGTTATTTATTAATCTGCCCCCACCTTCACAATCCCTCCAAACATACAGCACACACACACATACAGCACCCACACACACACACACAACACCTACACACATACAGCACCCTAACACAAAGAGCGCACACATAGCACCCTCACATACACAGCACACAAACAGCACCCTCACACACAGCACACTAACAGCACCCTCACAAACAAACACAGCACCCTTACAAACACACAACACCCTCACAGACACACACAGCACCCTCAAACAAACAGCACACTCACACACAGTACACTAACAGCACACACACACATCACACTAACAGCACCCTCACAAATACAAGACACAAACAGCACCCTCACACACACACAGCACACTAACCGGACCCTAACACACATACATAAACACCCTCACACACAGCACACAAACAGCACCCTCACACACAAACCGCACCTCCACCCACATAGCACACTACCAACACCCTCACCCACACACATCACACTAACAGCACCCTCACACACACACACACATAGCACCCTTACACACACAGCACCCTCACACATCGCACTAGCAAGCACACACACAAACAGCAGTATATGTATGTGTGTATATATATATATATATATATATATATATATATACACACACACACACACACACATGCGGCATGTGTTTGTGCTTTAGGGTGCACACCCTAATGCAATAGGCTGCGCACACCTATGTGGCCCATAGTCTTTGGGCAGGAGGCTCCTCCAGGAGCTTGTGGCAAAGACATCTTTGCCTCAATCCCTCAAAAGCATTATGTATCTGGTGGAGATGTTGCCAGAGGGAAACTCATAGGATGCAGCTATAAGAAAACTCAGATTCTCTTAAAATATACTAATCTCTCTCTAATTCATGCTTTCATCTTTTAAGTAAATCCATACCACTTAACAGCAGTGTTTAATGTAGCAGGAAGTCAGTGGGGGGTGTAAAAGGGTGGGCCACTGATACGGATCATGTAACCAGAACTCCCGAAAGGGACGGACATGGCCAAAAAGGAGGCGTGTCTGGCCAAAGAATTGGAAGGCTAGCCTGGCACGAATGCACCACTCCATGCTTTCTAAGGACTGTCCCCTAGCACTTACATGTCTACTTGTCTCATTACCTTCTTACTAGCAGGCAGAAGCTCCTGGTATACAGTCTGGGACGGAGAAAAGTGAGTGTAGAAGAAAGGGAACATGCCACAGTGTTAGAGAGACCAAAGTTAGCATTACCTTAACTGATTTCATTTCAACTAGTCCACACAAGTTTTGTTTTCATATATCCCTCTTAAGTTTCCATACTTCAGCAAGAGTATGTGAAGAGTAGTTAGGTTTGCCACATACAGGCCTTACTAATTTGCATAACTAATTATGTATGCATGGCATCACATGATGTAAATCACAAGGAGTGACATAAGAGAAAATTCTGTAAAATCACCAAAAAACTACTTACAGTTTCATTCTGCTGTATAGATAGATTGCTTCCCTTCCTGTCTCCCAAGTTTTAAAAATATTGTTTAATGTTCTGTACTGGGAGATTCCCAGTACAGAAAAGGATCATGGGAAATGTACCTTTGTTCCCAGTCTTCCATAAGGTCCATTGGGGGGAAAACCCCTGGAATGTCATAAAGGAAACCCCTTGCATGAGGAATTGTATAAAGCCAGTGGTGGCTCAATAAAAATTCAGTTGACTCCCAAAGCTGTGTTTCGTCCAGTTGTTGGGGAATGGGATTGGGATTATTACACTATCCTTTATTTGAACGCTGATCAAGTCTACCAGCGGAGATATTGAGGTTTATACTTCTACTCCGCTGCAGTCCCCATGTCATTAGGGGGCACTGTGAGACATGGGGACACTGAGACACTTGGGGACACTGGGGATGTATTACAGTATCACAGTGTCCCTATGTATCACAGTGTCTCAGTGCCCAGTGTCCCCATGTCTCAGAGCGTCCCCTAGTGTCTCAGTAATCCCAGGTCTCAGTGTCCCCATGTCCCAATGTGTGTCTGTGTCCCCATGTCTCAGTGTCCCTATGAGTGTCTGTGTCACAGTGTCTCCAAGTGTCTCAGCGTCGCCATGTCTCACAGAGTCCCCTAAAGTCTCAGTGTCCCATGTCTCCCTGCAGCCTTTACTCCATCCATCACTTCCCTGAGCTGTAGACTGTCTTTGCAGGCTGGGAGCTGCTGTCTGGACTCTGTGTGGTGTAGCTGCTCCCTAGCGGATGAGTGAGTAGAGAGATTCAGGTATATGATGTAACTTCCTATCCCTGCCTATCTCCACACACACAGCGACCCCTACTGGCCGGTGTTGATGTTGCAGCATAATCTCTGAGAAAAATACCGCCATTTGTATTTCCGGTATTACTGCAATGTCAGCACTGGTCAGGCAGCCTCAAATAAATACTGGCCAGGTGGAAACCCTAAGAGTAGTGTGTAAAGGAAAAAAAAAAATCAATGGGCCTATTCCAGCTCCATCAGCCCCTATGTTAATCTGGCCCTGCTTTCTGCCAATTTATACCTACTCATCTGTTTTCCCAATGCTGTAGTTTTCCTTGTAGTATCCAAAAGTGCATTTTTCAAACATTGGACCTTTTGGCATTTTATCCTGGCTTGTTCTCATTATCCATGTTTTCTGTATTTCTTAACCCTTAGCTTTTTTAATGTTCTTGTGTTCCATGTATTCTTAACATTGGCTTGTTTTTGTTACACTTTTCTGAGGCTTAATACTACTAATAGTGGTGTTACTTCTGGTGATGGTGGTGGAAGAGGTGGCAGCAGGCTTCATGGCCAAGTTAGAGGTGTTAAGGATCCGAGAGGCCATGGCAGTAATAAATTGGGGAACAGTAAATTGAGCCAGTAAATTGTTTTTGTAAGTTGGGCTATAAATGTGTACTTTGTATATTGACACAGCTTTATTAAGCCCAACTAGATGTATGTTTTGCAAAATAGGTTTCAGCTTTGTAGATTTAGTTCAACTGTTTGACTTACTTAAAGAAATACTATACTGAACACAGCACACAATGGACTGCACAGTGCTCGCATATTTGCACGGCAAACAATAGACTGAACACATTTTCTTTCTATAAAACATCAGGGATTTATTTATTTAATTAGTAGATATACCCCCATAAAAACATGTATACATTCAAGTATATCTAATACAGCTCGCACAATCCCTTGTAATAGCTGCCCGGTCGTTAGTCTTTTATTACAGTGAGCAACCACAGACTGCGCACTATTTAGTGGACATATCCCCACTTGCAGAATTGGCGAATGAGGGAATTGGGGTGGGGGGGGGAGGTTTTAAACCTACTTTGTACTAAGGGTCAAATAGTTATTAAAAAAAAATAAAAAAAATTTTTATTGACAGCTTTTTACTATTGCTATTTCAAGGCCATGTATTAAAGGGACACTCCAGGCACCCAGACCACTTCTGCCCATTGGAGTGGTCTGGGTGCCAACTCCCACTACCCTTAACCCTGCAGCTGTAAATATTGCAGTTTTTATAAACTGCAATAATTACCTTGCAGGGTTAACTCCTCCTCTAGTGGCTGTCTATTAGACAGCCACTAGAGGGCACTTTTCAGGTTTTCTGTGCTTCTCTGTGCTAGAGCGTCGCTGTGTGAGAACCTCCAGCGTCGCTCAATTCCCCATAGGAAAGCATTTTCAATGCTTTCTTATAGAGAGGGCTAATGCGCGCGCCTGGCATTGCCGCACAAGCGCATTAGGTCTCCCCCGCCGGCGGCCGCACATGCGCGATCGGTCTCCCCTGCCGGATCACATCGGCAGGGGAGGAGCGTGGGCGGACTCGAAACCACCGCCGAGGGACATCGGTGGGGGTCTCAGGTAAGTCACTGAAGGGGTTTTCACCCCTTCAGCAACATGGGATGGGATGGGTGGTGGGAGGGAGAGGGTACCTGCAGTGCCAGGAAAACGGTTTGTTTTCCTGGCACTGGAGTGTCCCTTTAAGGATTATGTCCAAATAATATACTATTTGATAGGGTATTCATTGGCTTCCAATAAGCCTTTAAAGGGACATTATAGTCATCAGAACAACTACAGCTTATTGTATTTGTTCTGGTGAGTATAGTCACTCCCTTCAGGCTTTTTGCAGTAAACACTGTACTTTCAGACTGTGTAGCACTACCATTTAGTGTCTCCACTCTCTGCATGTAGGTACTGAACTTTCCTCATAGAGATGCATTGATTCAATTCATCTTTATGAAGAGATGCTGATTGGCCAGGGCTGTGTTTGTGCTGGCTCTGCTCCTGATCTGCCTCGTTGACAGTTGCAGACAATCCTATAGGGAAGCATTGTGATTGGCTCAGACCATCACTTCTGATGATGTCAGCAGACAGCAGGCAGGTCAGAGGCAGAAAGGGGCAGAGGCAGCAGCTGCAGACTGAATACAAGTAAGATTTTATGAGCTGTAAGCCACAATCATCGCCCTTATGACAAATCATGGCTTGAGCTATCTTGCTTTGCATGTAATGCGTCTATCTCATATATTAGTTTCCCCTTTTATGTTGCATTACTGAAATAAATTAACTTTTGCACGATATTCTAATTTTTCGAGTATCACCTGTATATTCAGGGAGGTGGGGGGGGGGGAGGGGCAGGGGAGCTAGATGGTGGTTTAAACACTATAGGGTCAGGAATACATGTTCGGTGTTCCTGACCCTATAGTGTTCCTTTGACAGCAGTAATGTTTTCATTTAAACAACATCAATTACTGCATAACATTTACAATGACAGTAGGACCTCTCCTTCAATTGTATGGATACTGTGATACAATAAAAAAACTGATCATAATTCTTCATCATATTTTGATGTGAAGTTAAAAGGATTGAAAATATATCCATTATTACTAGCGAGTTCAGAATTGAGTTAAAAAAATAAAGAGGGAGCGAATATCTATATCCTATTATACATATATATGCACACTGAACAAAATTATAAACGCAAAACTTTAGTCTTTGCCCCCATTTTTCATGAGCTGAACTCAAAGATCTAAGGCTTTTACTATGTACACAAAACACTTATTTCTCTCAAATATTGTTCACAAAACTGTCTAAATCTGTGTTAGTGAGCACTTCTCCTTTGCCGAGATAATCCATCCACGTCACAGGTGTGGCATATCAAGACGCTGGTTAGACAGCATCATTATTGCAAAGGTGTACCTTAGCTGGCCACAAAAAAAGGCCACTCTAAAATGTGCAGTTTTATCACACAGCACAATGCCATAGATGTCACAAGTTTTGAGGGAGCGTTCAATTGGCATGCTGACTGCAGGAATGTCCACCAGATCTGTTGCCCGTGAATTGACCGTTAACCGTCTCCAAAAGGCATTTCAGAGAATTTGGCAGTACATCCAACCGGCCTCACAACCGCAGACAACGTGTAACCACACCAGCCCAGGACCTCCACATCCAGCATCTTCACCTCCAAGATCGTCTGAGACCAGCCACCCGGACAGCTGCTGCAACAATCGGTTTGCATAAACAAAGACTTTCAGCACAAACTGTCAGAAACTGTCTCAGGGAAGCTCATCTGCATGCTCGTCGTCCTCATCGGGGGGCTCGACTTGACTGCAGTTCATTGTCGTATCTGACTTGAGTGGGCAAATGCTCACATTCGATGGCGTCTGGCACTTTGGAGAGGTGTTCTCTTCACGGATGAATCCCAGTTCTCACTGTACAGGGCAGATGGCAGACAGCGTCTGTGGCATCGTGGGGGTGAGTGGTTTGCTAATATCAACGTTGTGGATCGAGTGGCCTAGGGTGGCTGTGGGGTTATGGCATGGGCAGGCGTATGTTATGGATAATGAACACAGGTGCATTTTATTGATGGCATTTTGAATGCACAGAGATACCGTGACGAGATCTTGAGGCCCATTGTTGTGCCATTCATCCACGACCATCACCTCATGTTGCAGCATGATAATGCACAGCCCCATGTTGCAAGGTAATAACCAAAAGGTTGATAGCGCTTAAAAAATAAATAGTGCTTGTGAAAATAAGCTGCAATCACCTAAAGTGATAAAATAATCCAAAAACCATAAACAAGTGTTGCAAGGTTCTGTACACAATTCCTGGAAGCTGAAAACAGCTGAAAACATCCTAGTTCTTGCATGGCCAGCATACTCACCGTACATGTCACCCATTGAGCATGTTTGGGATGCTCTGGATCGGCAGACACGACAGCGTGTTCCAGGTCCTGCCAATATCCAGCAACTTTGCACAGCCATCGAAGAGGAGTGGACCAACATTCCACAGGCCACAATCAACAACCTGATCAACTCCCCATGTTCAATCGATAGCCAAATCCTGTCGCTTCCAACTCAAGAACATAGCGTGCATCCGCCCATATCTAACGCCGGACGCGGCTTAGGTACTGGTTCATGCTGTTCTCTCTCGCCTTGACTATTGCAATCCCCTTCTCACCGGTCTTACATGTTCCCAGCTTGCTCTGCTGCAATCTATAATGAATGCGGCTGCAAGGCTTATTTTCCTGTCCGGTCGCACCTCCCACGCCACCACGCTCTGGCAGTCCCTGCATTGGCTTTCAGTTAGATATAGGGCCCAATTAAAAATTCTGGCGCTTGCTTACAAATCCCTACTTAATGCTGCTCCAACATACCTATCCTCCCTCATACACAAGTATGTCCCGTCGAGACCCCTGCGCTCAGCCCAAGACCTATGCCTATCCTGTGCCCGGATCCCCACTTCTGATGCTTGCCTTTAAGACTTCTCCAGGGCTGCACCTATTCTGTGGAACTCCCTTCCCTCTTCAATCAGACTTTCACCCAGCCTCCACTCCTTCAAAAAATCTTTGAAAACTCACTTCTTCATTAAAGCGTATTAATTAAACTGTCAGCAGGTTTCTCATCCCCCACCCCATGACTCCGTTCTTGCACCTGTCAAAAATGACCTACCAAGCACTCAATAAACCCTTCTCTAACAAACTATTTAATTCCCCTATTTTAACCCTTTGTGTCACTATATCTCACTCCCTCTAGCATGTAAGTTCATCGAGCAGGGTCCTCAACCCCCTCTGTTCCTGTACGTCAGTGGTCTGATCTCAATTATGTGTCTGTTAGTCCACCCATTGTACAGCGCTATGGAATTTGTTGGCGCTATATAAATAATAAAATAATAATAATAATAATAACTCTATGCACAGGAGATGTGTTGCACTGTGTGAGGCAAATGGTGGTCACAGCAGATACTGACTTGTTTTTGGACCCCCTAATACAGTAAAACTGCACATTTTAGAGTGGTCTTTTATTGTGGCCAGCCTAAGGCACACCTGTGCAATAATCATGCTGTTTAATCTTTGAGTTCAGCTCATGAAAAATGGGGGCACAAACAAAAGTGTTGCGTTTATAATTTTGTTCAGTGTATTAATGCATATTACTAATTGTTACAAAAAAAATGCATTTACTAAAATGTTCACAAATATTTTCCAAGCCCAGAGACGTACCTTTCATTGGCTGTAGAACTGGATTGTACAGGTAATGAAGATCCATCCCTCTTTTTGCACCCTTGATATTACTGGGCGTTGCTCATAGAGAAGTATTGAGGATATATCTCTAGTTCAAAACTTTTCTTAAAAATGGGTGACTTTATTGGCAGGGATATTTACTAAAGTGAGAACTGAAGATTATGTTAGCTTTAGTGTACTTATAATCTTAATTTTAGTAATGACAGGAGGCTTCCTATTTTGCATTAAACTCTCTTTACTAACTCCACAGCAGCAAAGAAAAGTGAAAACAATAACCAATCAAAATGCAATAGGAAGTATAATATCCAAAGTGAATAGGCTCCTCCTCCTCTTTCGGAAGCGACATCACAGACGGATAAAGTTCAAAACCACAACATCCGAAAAACGCACACCAACGGGTGACAGTCCAACAATACGGAAATCCTCATGGAATGAGTGACAATCCAAACGGGTCCAGCCTGAAAACGAACCGTACTTCCACGAATTTAAACTGAAAAGAGAGCGTGAAATAGGTTAGGAACCGGTCTTGAAACTGGATGCAGCAATGATAGTAACCCATCAATTTATTGAAATAGATGCCTATCTAAAGGCTAGTAAAGGCCTTCTACATTATGACAGACTAAAAGCTAGCAATCTAAACATATTCTAAAACCTTCACAACGTGATAGTAAACAGAGAAACCACGGTAGAGACAAGGTAGAATATAGAATGATAAGGAGAAAGGACAGGACAATCTCTGTATGGTATCTCCCAAGGATCCCATCTTCCCAAAGGTGGGAAAATACTTGCCTCCTGTCATTACTAAAATTGAGATTATAAATACACTAAAGCTAGCATAATTTACAATTTTACCACATGACAGGAGGCTTCCTATTTTGCATTTTTAACCCTGATGTAGAAATGACATGGCCGCACCGGAACTAGGACGGAAATAGAACGTCCAAAATGTGGATTCCCGAGACCAATCTGCGGAGCAGAGGATATCCGATAGAGAAGCACCCACCGAGAAAGCCGAGGAAGCCTCCGCCCGTGGACAGAGTGAGCCCCGAAAGCAGCGTCTAATCCTGCCAGAGATAAAATCCATCGTATCCATCTGGCGAGTGTGGTGACAGAGACGGGAACATGCGCTCTAACGTAAGACACTAATAATTGTCCCGAAGCGGAGACCGGGGACGTTACCTCCACATACCGTCGTAAAGTAGAAACAACGCAGAGTTGAGGGTCAGTAACGAAGAAGGGGTAGAAAATCGATGTAGAGTCCAATTTCGTTCGACGAAATACCCAAAAGGTAACTCCCTCCAGAGAGACCGAAAAAGCGTTTATGTCGAGGGCCTGAACATCCGATACCCTGCGGAAAGAAACAAGGCAAAGGAGGACCGTGAGTTTAGCCGAGAGTTGCAGGAGAGAGAGCCTGTTGTTAGCAGACCAGTCTCTCAAAAATCGTAAGACAACATCGATGTCCCATAAACGTGAGTATTTGGGTCCCGTGGGTCTCTGCAGTCGAACCTTCTCCACCAGGATCCCTAGAATAGGGACATGGGCCACTGAAATTATGGAGCGTACAACGTTAAGTGACCGGTAAGACTGACCGGTAAGACCGACCTGTTGAGAACAGGTGGGATAGAAAGTTCAGGATGGATGATATAGGGGCAGTAAATTGATCGAGGTTCCGTTCCACACACCAACTGGACCATGAATTCCAAACTGAGAGGTAACATCATCTAGTTCCCTGTCAGGGTCCCACGGGCAGCTGCGAGGGGAGGTTGCAGTCCGCTCGCGGCACTCACCCTCCAGCCGTCCGCGGTCCCCTTCCTGGCGTGCGCTCGGCGGGCGGCATCCTCCCAGCCACGGATGCCGCCCGCGTCTTCCTCTGTGTCCCCCAGCGGCAGCATGCATGACGCTGCACGCTGGGAGACCGCCCATTTTAACAAACGCCGGGGTCAGTCACCTGACCCGGCGTTAAAGGCACAGTGCCTCAATCACAGTGGGAGGTTTAGATATCTCCCACGTGTGATTGTTAATTCTGATTGGAAATTATCCAATCAGAATTAACCTATGGATTTAAATACTTACCTTTCCTGTTCCTCTCCGCCCTGTTGTGGTCTTTACTTGCTAGTATTACTACTGAACTTGTGTTTCTGGTTACGTACTCTCTGGCTTGTTTATCCGACTTTGTGACTTTCTCCTACCCTTTGACCTCGGCTTGTCTATCGTTATTCTGTCTTCTGGTTCCCCTTTACTCGGCTTGTTTCCTGACTATTCTTTGTGTGCTTAGCCCGGCCACTCTAAGGTCCGGTACTGCACTTTGTGTGTGTGTGTTGGCGTGTTTGGTTCCCCGAATCGTGACATTCCCGGTGCCAAGGAATCCCATATGAGGTCCCTAGCAGCCTGCAATAGTTCACCGAATTGCCAGGTACCCGAGAAAGAGTCCAAGCCAATAGGGCAAGTCGATTTAGCAGACCGGGGAGACGTTGTCCATCCGGAGGAGAATGCAGCAGTCCGAATTGTCTCTTGCCAGGCTGCGGATGGCGAAGGATCCAGTCAGGAGTTCCAGGCAGTTTATGTGCATGTTGAGCTCCGTGAAGTCCAGACGCCTCTTGTCGATATGCCTTCGCTCGTTGCGCCCCAACCCCAGAGGCTGACGTCTGATTCCAGTACGACGTCGGGCGCGTTCCTGAAGATGGCGCATCTGTTTCATGCCTCAATGCTGTCCAGCCACCATCTGAGTTCCTCCTGGAATTCTTCCGTTATTGGGACCGATTGGTCGTAGGAAGGGTTCTGGTGAAGAAAGGAGGCTTTCAGTCGTTGCATCTCCTGGTAGTGGAGCGGTCCTGGGAAAATGGCTTGTATGGATGCGGATAGTAGGCCTACTGTCCAAGCCAGATTGCGGAGTGGAATGGTATGGCAGCGTATGACCCTGCAAAGTTCTTTTCGGATGGCAGTGATCTTTGGCATTGGTAGACTCCAATTCCAGCACACTGCGACTATCTCGAAACCCAAGAATTGTATCGTCTGGGCCAGAGACATTGCTGACTTCGGATAGTTTATAACGAAACCCAGCGATGTCAGGAAATCCGTGGTATAGCGAGTGTGCCGTGTCAGTCTGGACCTGTCTGAGCAGAATAGGTCATCCAGGTAGATAATGCATCGAATTTCTCGTGCTCGAAGATGTGTAACCACTGGCTTCAGTAATTTGGTGAGGCACCATTGGGCCGAGCTGAGGCCGAAAGGGAGGCAGGTGAACTGCCAAGAGAGGCCTTGCCACTGGAATCTGAGGAACTGGCGGCAGGAGAGGTGGACTGGAACCGACAGGTATGTGTCCTTTAGATCTAATCTTGTGAACCAGTCTCCGTCTTGAAGGAGGTCCCTTAAGAGATGGATGCCCTCAATCTTGAAGTGCCTACCGGTCCCCTTCCTGGCGTGCGCTCGGCGGGCGGCATCCTCACATATACGTTCAGACTTCTCAGGTTTATTACGGGATGGAAGTCCCCAGTCTTCTTTTTTACCAGGAATATATTGCTGAAGAAACCCCCGGGTTCGTGAATGGGTTCAGATTGCGCTGATTGATTGCAGTTCCCACAATTCGATGTCGATGAGCTTGGCGTAATCTGTGGAGCAGTTGATAGGTCGTGGTGGGTCCGTCTGAAGTACAGGGCCCACAAAGTTCATAACAAAGCTGCGCACCGCCTGCAGAATCCACGCGTCTGTGGAGATGGCCGTCCAATTCTGAAAGAACAGAGCAATGCGTCCAGTAGTGTAATGGGGAAGGAAAGCTTGAGTTAAGTGTTGGCTTACCAGTGGGCAAGCGTGCTCTGCCACAACCACGTGGTCCGCGACCTCTGTCAGCTCCTCTGCAGTAGGAGAACGGTTGCCCGTAGCCCACCTCCAGGTAGAAGGGTTGAGGTTTCGGCTGGCTGCACGGCCCCTTTGGCGGCCAGCCCGTCCAAAAACACAGTTGCGGGGGGTTGCTCCAAAAGTCCTTTCTCATTGAGGTCTGAGCTTTATTCGGTGATGTGAAAACATTCACGTGTCTGTTCAGATCTTTTAGAAAGGCCTCTCTGAACAGTTTGCCTTGTGCCAGTGGCTCTAGCTACTTGGTGCCCAATTCCATCAACTTTCTGTCTATACGGAGTTGTGCTGCTTTACGCCTCTCAGAGGAGAGGGCAACGTTAGTGTTCCCAACGAAGCAAAAACATCTTTGTGTCCATTCCCGTATATCGTGTGCCCATTTACGCACCATGCTGGCGTCAAACTGGTCGGCTCTAGTGAAGGTGTCATCTGCCAGATACATAATGCGGGAGAGGGGTCCAATGGAGTCCAACAGTTTGTCTTGGACCCCTCGGAAGCCTTTTTCCACTCCTTTCCGCGGGTCGTGACCTCCCCATGACATGAAGGTCGTCATGACCTGATCGAACTCCGCCGTCTGGGCAACATGATTGGGCAGGGAAGGGCGGGGACACTCAGACCATAGACGGTTGCTCACCGTCTTGTCTAATGGTTTGCGATGCATGAACTTAGCCAAGTGTTCTGGGGGTGTCCAGTCCCCTGAGCGTGGGTGTCTAATATTCATTGGAATGAACAGCCGTTGACCTGTTGGGTCCAGGATGGTTTCCCCCTCGTCATGGGTGGGTTCTAAGTCTTAGGTCCTCTGGGGGTAATCCAGAAAGGTTCCTTGTAGGAGACAGGGGTGGGATCCTGAGTCTGAGCCCCAAGCGTCGTCTTGTGAGTATGAACTTATGTCTTGCCATTCGTTTAATATGGCCATGTGCGATCGTCCTCCTCCTCCGAGGAGTAGTGGTGGTGGTGGGGTGTGAGGGTAGTAGGTGGGACCATTCTGTGATGTTTGGCAGGCGCCTTGCCCTTGCCAGGATAGTATTACCCTTTTTCACCCTTCCAGTGACGTTTGCCAGAAAGGGGTTCCTTCCTTATGTGTGGTTCTGAAGCCTCAGAATCGGAGTCATGTTGGGCTTTAGATGATTTTTTCTGTTAGGCGTTAGCAGTCATTACTTTGGAGAGTGCTTTCTCCATACAGGAGAGAATGGCCTCATTAATCATAGCCTGGAAGTCAGGATTGTTCTGAGAGGCTTCTAGAGATTTTATATATATATATATATATATATATATATATATGACACAGGGCGTGTGATGGGCGAGAGGTCAGAACAGTAGCCTTAGTCACAATAAAGTGACGGTACCAGCAGTACCAATAGAACCCAAGCAGGGTATAGTAAAAATTGTATAATCATATATTATACAGTGATTTGTGCAATTAGTACCAGCAGTACTAAAATACCCCAGAAGGTTGTAGGAAAAGGTAATGCACGTGGTACCAGCAGTACCAATTACCCCAGCATTGTATAATTTATTGGGTTTTTATTTACTGAGCCTCACCCAGACAATGAAAAAGGTGAAACAAGGTACACCTCTAGCAGCAGCACAATGAAAGGGGCCTCACCCAAGGTGCACAGGGTAATAAGCCCTATAGTGCAGGCTTACAGTATGCAGTTAATGAAAAACTGACCTGAAGGACCTCTGCCTGTGAGATGGATGCGTGCAGGGAGCAGTGAAGGCGAGGACCAGGTGTTTACGAGGATCACTTTTCTTTGCTGCTGTGGAGTTAGTAAAGAGAGTTTAATGCAAAATACGAAGTCTCCTGTCATGTGGTAAAATTCAGAAGCACTGAGGTTTTCCCATGTTCCAGCTAGGAAGTGGTCCTTGGTGGAAGTACCCAGCCTGGGTACGGGGAGCTCCGAAACAATAGCCAAACTGGAACATTACTCTTAGATCACTATTCTTTCAGTTTGGCTGCTGTGGCCTTAAATTTAAAATACACTGTGAATTTTCACCTTATTATTGTTGGTTTGTGTGTAGTAGGGATGTGCATGGGCAAAAAATTTGGTTCGGTTCAGAAATTCGGGTAAGTAAAAAAAAAAAAGATTGTCTGCTTCAGCAATTCAGACCAATGGCATTCAGTTCGGTTCAGCACTTCCGAACAACTGAACTTCGGCAATTCAGAACTTTGGTAATTCTGAATTTTGATAATTTGGAACTTCATAAGCATCCGAATGTCTGAATTGCATAGAACGAATTGCACATGTCAAGCAAGTGGTTGTGGTGGCAGTCCAGGCACTGGAAGCCCTATAGATGTGTAAGCGGTTGTGGTGCCACCACAACCACTTATACATCTACAGGGCTCCCGCATACCAGGGCCAGGACTGCCACCACAACCACTTACACATCTATAGGGCTCCCACCTCCCAGTGCCCGGACTGCCACCACAACCACTTCCACATCTATAGGGCTCCCACCTCCCAGTGCCCGGACTGCCACCACAACCACTTCCACATCTATAGGGCTCCTACCTCCCAGTGCCCGGACTGCCACCACAACCACTTACACATCTATAGGACTCTGCCTCTTGAGTTTAACTCCACTGAGCTAACCAAACCAGAAAGCACAGGACCTATTGTCTGCTTGAACGCCGGGGGATGGAACCAGGTCAGTTTATAAAAGTGCAAATTTCAATTGAAATGTGCACTTTTTGTAAAATTAAGAAAAAAAAAAGAGAACACACTCTTTACACATAAAGCTTTTCAGTAAACTAAGGTGCTTTAGGGGTCTGGAGTGTTACTTTAAATTGTGGAACAGCTAGGTCTTGAATTATTAGATTAGGGCATCTAGTGACTATGGATTTGTTTATTTTATGTGTTTTATGCCAAGGTGTGAGGTGCAAAACTTACATTTACAGGGATGTCATAAGAATAATATTTATTTTTTCTTGTAGATATAGCACTATCACTTTAATAGGTACTACATGCACGCATAAAATTGATGCACTTGATGATTATATGTTGCTATAACAACGTCTAAATCTGGTAGGGCATATATTTTGACCTGATTGGATCATGTTTCTACATTTCATGTTCATGTAGTACTTTGAGACCAACGTCAGCAGCACCCATAACATATGAAATAATAGCTGTGTTATTGTCTGGAAATATTGCACATAATTGATATTTTTTTTTTTTTATCTTTCTGGTTACAGTCAATAGGAGGAGGGAAAAAAAAAACTATTTTACAAAACAGATTAATTGGTATATTTATAATATTTATATTATACACTTACAGCCACTTAAAAACTGGAAACGTAAACTGAATGCTATAGACCGCTCTTTTTTATTTTCATAAAGTTTAACAGCATACATACCTTTATTGAACATCCACTTGCCAATAATGAAATGTCACTGAAATGTCACTTACTTGCTCCATTTTAAAATTGGTTGGCAATTTTTTTGATTGTGAAATTTGAAGCTGCCGTCTAAGCATCATTTTAGCATTAGGTGTTCTGGTGTGTCCTCTGATTTAATATCAATGTTTGGGAACGGTTTGATATAAACCATGTCTCTCTTTGGTGCATAGGAACCACTCCATTCTTGGAGTACACTCAGCCGGTTGGGGTGAACCTGACATTGATAATATGAAAATTTAACTTTGGATGGTTCCCCAAAATGCCCAGATTTACTGTTCCTCAACTAATCACTCAATAGCTTGCAAAGAGGGTCAATATAGTTATCCAGACCACTTCATCTCAATTAAGTTGTCTGAGTGCAGTCTTCCTGTCATTTTAACTCCACATTGTAAAACATTAAAGTATTTTTTTAGAAACTGCAGTCATATTGCAGAGTAAATCCACCTGTAGCGCCTGTCATACTGACAGACACTACAGGTACTTTAGTAAAATTGGTCACTTGATGCAAAATACCATTAGGTAAGCACTGAATAAGATGATTTCCTATAGGGAAGGTTGAATGTGCATGCGACGCATCTGTATTAAGTCCCCAATGCTCTTTGAGGAGCATTGAATTGGACAATGTGTGGGATTGTGCATGTCTGTCAGTGCGTGTGTGTGTGTCAGTGCGTGTGTGCGTCTGTCAGTGCGTGTGTGCGTCTGTCAGGGCGTGTCTGAATGATTGTGTGTGTCTGTCAGATTTTGGCAAATCAGTTAGTGTGTGTGTATGTCAGTGTATCTGAGAAGTTGTACTTGTCCATGAGTGTGTGTGTTATTGACACACTCACTGACAGACATGCACAATCACTCAGACGCACACATTCACTGACAGATTCACTGAAAGACATACACTCACTCAAAGACACACTGACAGATATATACACACACATTCACAGACAGACACAAACTCGCTGACAGACACAAACCCACTGACAGACACAAATATTCACACAATGACAGACACACACATTCACTGACAGACAAACCTGCACCTGCACACATTTTCCCCCAACACTCACAAATTATTATTTTTTAAATTGAAATCCACCCAGCCTCCCTACTTTTGGGAGAGCTGGGTGGATTATTTACATGGGGACCAGTGGAGCTGCTGGGCGGGCAGGCAGGCTGGCTGGTCGGCTTGCGGGTAGGCAGCAAGGTAGGCAACCAAAGTAGGCAGCGATGGATTTGTGATCTTCCTGTTCAGCTCTTTCACGTGCCGTTTAGTAATGCCAGGAGCCAGACTGACGTCATATTCCGGCTCCCTGCACCACTGTGGGGCTGGCAAGGGATCTGAGCAGGAAGAGCAGCCTGCCCCGGGGAGGCCAAAAGGTGGCCAGCTGGAAAGCTCTTGAGCCCCTATATAACAAGGCTTTTGCCTGGGCATTTGGGGGTGATGTTTTTTTGCCGCCCCCTGGAAAGTGCCTCCCAAGGCAAATGCCTTGTTAACCTCGTGGTAAATACAGCCCTGGTTTGGGAGACTCCATAAAATGGCTATTGCCATAATTACAACTGTTAAAGCTTGGTGTTTTTGGACCAGAAAACATTGGGAGGGAACATGCTCAGCATGAAGACTGCTAGCATTATCTGTAGTTTGAAACCAGTAGAAACCTTCACTAAGGAATTGACATCTATCCAAAAACATTGCAGTGGGGAGCAGGACCAAAATGTGTAATATGTAAGTAATACTATGTATGCAATGGTCAGCATTAGGGTATCTGGTAGCCAGTTTTGCAGCACTAATTGTCATATCATAAGGATCTTCCTATTAGTTTCCTAATGACAGTGAAATACATTATGCATGTGATTAATAGCTTGAGTCCACATAAAAAGGAAAAAAGAGGGTGCTAACTGAGTCTAGTGTAACAGCTATATTGTTTCAGTAGACGTGTTTCAAAGATGTTGAAGCACTGAGAAGATGTGAGAGTAATTTTGCAAGTTAACAGAATATTTTTCAACCATAAAAAAGTGAAGGTTTCTTCCGTGAAAGGTATGATAGTAGAAACCAGAAGAGTCAGTGCTTGTAAAAGAAAACAATAAATAATAGAGTGGGGAATTGGTAGAGAATAATATGGTAGCCAATGAATCCCAAGGATAATATGGTGTTGTGTAAAGGAGACCATAAAATCTTGGGCAGTCAAATAAGTTTCAAAAGATAAAACACACACACACACACACACACACCCACCCCCCTTCCAGAACTACCAATAACAGCTTCAGTGAGATCTAACCAAAGAAAGAGTTTGAGCTATGAGTCTAAATAGAAACGTGACGGCAGATAAGAACCATTCGGCCCATCTAGTCTAGTCATCTAGTCTGCCCAATTTTCTAAATACTTGAATTAGTCCCTGGCCTTATCTTATAGTTAGGATAGCCTTTTGTCTATCCCACGCATGCTTAAACTCCTTCACTGTCTTAACCTCTACCACTTCAGCTGGAAGGCTATTCCATGCATCCACTATCCTCTCAATAAAGTAATACTTCCTCATATTATTTTTAAACATTTGCCCCTCTAATTTAAGACTATGTCCTCTTGTTGTGGTAGTTTTACCTTTGATGTGGGTGTCCTCTGGGTTATAGTCTACTCCTGTATTGTGTTGATTCTCTTTATGTATTTAAATGTTTCTATCATATCCCCCTGTCTCGTCTTTCCTCCAAGCTATACATGTTCAGATCTTTTAATCTTTCCTTGCAAGTATTATCCTGCAATCCATGAACCAGTATAGTAGCCCTTCTCTGAACTTTTACTAAAGTATCAATATGCTTCTGGAGATACGGTCTCCAGTACTACATACAATACTCCAAGTGAGGTCTCACCTGTGTTCATTACAATGGCATGAGAACTTCCTTCTTTCTACTGCTAATACCTATACAACCAAGCATTCTGCTATTATTTCCTGCTGCTTTATTACATTGTCTGCCTACCTTTAAGTCATCAGAAATAATTACCCCTGAATCCCTTTCCTCAGATGTTGAGGTTAGGACTCTATCAAATATGTTGTACTCTGCCCTTGGGTTTTTACGTCCAAGATGCATTATCTTGCACTTATCCACATTAAATGTCAGCTGACACAACTCTGACCATTTTTCTAGTTTACCTAAATCATTTGCCATTTGGCTTATCCATCCTGGAACATCAACCCTGTCACATATCTTAGTATCATCAGCAAAAAGATATACCTTACAATCAAGACCTTCTGCAATATACCTAATAAAAATATTAAAGAGAATGGGTCCAAGTACAGACCCCTAAGGTACCCTACTGGTGACAAGACCATGCTTCGAATATACTCCACTGATGGTGAGGTAACTCAATTGGTAAATTCCCTGACTACATAGCCTGTTCAAAAAAATGCAAGGTCACAGGTTCAAATCCTGGCAGGGTCAACTCAGCCCTTCATCTTTCCAAGGTCAATAAAACAAGTACCATCAACTGGGTAATAATAACATCTATTACTATTCAGCTGTCAATTTGGTTAATTCCGAGAGTGTGCACTGAAAAGTGATTTGAGTCCCACTGGGAGAAAGGCATTATATAAATACTAGTTATTCTTATTACTACAACCCTCTGTTGCCTGTCACTCAGCCACTATCTTACCCATTCAGCAATATTGGAATCCAAACTTAAAGGACCACTATAGTGCCAGGAAAACATAATCGTTTTCCTGGCACTATAGTGCCCTGAGGGTGCCCCCACCCTCAGGGACTCCCTCCCGCCCGGCTCTGGAAAGGGGAAAGGGACTCCCTCCCGCCCGGCTCTGGAAAGGGGAAAGGGGTTTAAACTTACCTTTTTCCAGCGCTGGGCGGAGAGCTCTCCTCCTTCTCTCCTCCTCCGTTCCGCCCCGTCGGCTGAATGCGCACGCGCGGCAAGAGCTGCGCGCGCATTCAGCCGGTCGCTTTCTTATGGACGCTGGCGTGCTCTCACTGTGCACCTGGCACCCAGACCATTTCATTAAGCTGAAGTGGTCTGGGTGCCTAGAGTGGTCCTTTAAAGATTGCAGTTTATTGATAAGCCTTCTGTGTGCAACAGTGTCAAAAGCCTTACTGAAATCTAGGTAAGCAATGTCTACTGCACCACCCTGATCTATTATTTTAGTTACCCATTCAAAAAAAATCAATAAGATTAGTATGGCATGATCTTCCTCAAGTAAACCCATGTTGTCTCTGATAATAAATTCCATGTGATTTTAGATGTTCAACAATCCTTTCCATTATTTCCATTACTTTCCCCACTACTGAAGTAAGGCTTACTGGTCTATAGTTAGCAATAGAACCTCTGTAAACTTACATGTAACAAATTACTTATTTGTCTGTTTTTCCCAACTGAGGTCCATTTCCTTCATTTTCATCTGTAAATACTGAACAAAAATATTCCTTGAGGCAGTCAGCTAGACCTTTATCCTCTTCTACATACCTTCCTTCTTTTGTTTTTAATCTAACAAATCCTTGTTTTACTTTCCTTTTCTCTATTATGTATCTAAAAATGTTTTATCCCCTTTTTTTACTGATTGTGATATTTTTCTCTTCTGTGTGTGATTTGGAAGCTCTTGGAAGCTCTTTCTGCCTAATCTTATAGATCTGTCTATCTTCCTCACTCTGGTTTTCTTTTATAATTACTAAATGCTAACTTTTTGGTTTTAACTATTTTGGCCACTTCTGCAGAGTACCACAGTGGTTTCTTAATTGTTTTGCTTTTACTGACAAGCCTAATGCAATTTTCTGTTGCCTTCAGCAGAGCAACTTTTAAATGACCCCATTTCTCTTGGACTCAATTTAAAGGGACACTATAGTCACCAGAACAACTACAGCTTATTGAATTTGTTCTGGTGTGTAGAATCATTACCTTCCGGCTTCTTGCTGTAAACACTATCTTTTCAGAGAAAATGCAGTGTTTACATTACAGCCTAGTGATAACTTCACTGACCACTCCTCAGATGGCTGTTAGAGATCCTTCCTAAGTCATGGCTGCCTAAAATGCATCCAAACATTCAGTGTCTCCTCCCTCTGCATGCAGACACTGAACTTTCCTCATAGAGATTCATTGATTCAATTCATCTCTATGGGGAGATGCTGATTGACCAGGGCTGTGTTTGAATTGTGCTGGCTCTGCCCCTGATCTGCCTCCTTGTCAGTCTCAGCCAATTCTATGGTGAAGCATTGTGATTGTATCAGGCCACCACTTCTGATGATGTCAGCTGACAGCTTGTTTTTCTGATGCAAACAGCATGCAAGGCTACAGCTTCAGGCTTGAATACAAGTAAGATTTTGCTATATGTATAGAGGCATGAGGTTCCTAAGGGGGCTAGATAGTGGTTTTAACACTACAGGGTCAGGAATACATGTTTGTGTCCCTGACCCTATAGTGTTACTTTAAACTGCTCAGTCGTGGTGTGACTCAGTCGATGTTCTTATATTAAACCACACTGACTGATGATCACTGGATCTTAAACTTTCACCTACAGTAATATCTGATACCAAATCTCCATTTGTTAACACTAAATCTAGTAGGGCCTCTTTATGAATTTGCCCCTCAATGACTTGTTTTAGAGACAATCCTAGAAGGGAGTTTAGAATATGTGTGCTCCTGACATAAGCAGCTATTTTGGTTTTCCAGTTCACATCAGGAAGATTAAAGTCACCCATGATGATAACTTCCCCCTTCATTGTCATTTTAGCTATTTCCTCAACTAGAAGATTATCTAACTCTTCTAATTGTCTTGGGCCCTATAAATTACACCTACACGAGTTACTGTGTGATTACCAAATTTTAACGTAACCCAAACGAACTCTATGTTCACCACACTTACTTTTATTAGGCTAGATTTTTTTGCTATCCTTCCCATACAGGGCTACCCCTACCCATTTTTTGCCTTCTCTGTCTTTTCTATATAAAGTGTACCCTGGTATTGCTATGTCCCAGTCATTTTTCTCATTATACCATGTCTCAGTAACAGCAACTAAATCTACATTATCAGTTGCCATTATTGCCACAAGTGCAACTGCAGTTCTAGGCATGACTCTAAGCTTATAATTTTTAACACACTTGCTACAGGCACCTTCTGTCCTTGTTTTGGGGGCAGTTGGATTGATGTTTTATCACCCTTTTGCCCCCACCCTCCTAGTTTAAATACATCCTAGCAAAACCTCTGCAGTGCTCACTGAGAACATTTGTTCCCTTTTGAGAAAGATGCAAACCATCTTTTTGTACAGTTTATTTCCATTCCAAACAGAGCTACCATGAGAAATGAAGCCAAATCCTTGCTCCCAACACCATTCACCAAGCCACAAGTTAAAGCCCCTAATACACATCCGCCTGTCATTCTGAGTGTTATGCACAGGCAGAACTTCAGAGAATGACAGTGTGGAAGCAACCTGCCATATAGCGTGTTTTTTTGTGGCCAAAACACAAAAAAACTTCCTTGAAACCTCATTTCAAGCCAAGTCATTTGTCCCTAGATGGACAAGTACATCCAATTCCCCTTCCTGCTTTGCTCACTTAACAATATTACATACAAATACATATCCTGTCTCTGTGAGCAGTAGCTCCAGGAAGACATCTCACAAGCACTATTGTCCAGCTCCACACCTCTTATGATAGAATCCCCCAACAACAACTGCTATCTATCAGGCCTCACCTTATCCTTTTTGTCATTGGCTGCAGTCTTGCTCAACTTTGACATAGAGGATGGTGGTTTCACAAACTTGGTGCATGAGCCTGTCTCCTCAATACCACTACACTCGGTGCCTGAGCTTGTCTCCACAACACCACTACACTCAGTGCCTGAGCCTTTCTCCACAACACCACTACACTCAGTTCCTGAGCCTGTCTCCACAACACCACTACACTCAGTGTCTGAGCCTGTCTCCACAACACTACTACACTTATTGCCTGAGCCGATCTCCACAACACCACTACACTCTGTGCCTGAGTTTGTCTCCATAACACCACTACACTCGTGCCTGAGCCTGTCTCCATAACACCACTACACTTGGTGCCTGATCCAGTCTTGATAACACCGCTACAAACTAGAAGTACTGAAAATGAATTATGTAGAGCAACAGACTGTGCAATATGCCTTGTATCCACAACTCTAAGTCTACAAATAATAATTTTGATGTTTGGTACACCAATGTCTCATAGTTTGGGGATTAACCAGCATGCTTTGTAAGAACGAGGAAAGGTTAAAAACTGTAAATCTCTTTAGTTTGGAAAAACAGCGCCTCAGAGGGTATATGATAACATTATACAAATATATTCGGGGCCAGTAGAAACCATTATCTGGAAATCTATTCATAAACAGGGCTATACATAGGACACGAGATCACACATTTAGGCTGTAAGAAAGGAGATTTCATCTAAGGCAAAGAAAAGAGGTTTTTTTTTTTTTACAGTAAGAGCAATAAGGATATGGAATTCTCTGCCTGAAGAGGTGGTTTTATCAGAGTTTAAACTGCAATTGGATAAATACTTGCAAAAACATAACATACAGGGATATAATTTCTAATTAGTGGGGTAATAGCTGCTTGATCCAAGGAGACACTAGACTGCTATTTTGGGGTCAAGAAGGAATTTTTTCCTAGTTTGTTGCAAAATTGGAAGCGCTTCAGACTAGGTTTATTGCCTTCTTTTGGATCAACAGCAAAAACATATGTGACAAAGGCTGAACTTGATGGTCGCAAGTCTCTTTTCAGCTATGTAACTATGTAAACATTTATTTCTGATAAAACTTTTAACTAAATGTTGATATTTCTTTAGTACTGTATATAAGATGGAAGTGGCAGAGGTATGGTACAGAGTTGATATAAAATAATAAGGCAAATAGACATTTTGAAGGAATTGATCCTACTTACCCAAAAGAGTAAAATTTTCCCATATAGGACTAGTAGAATACAGTTAAGCTAACAATTTTGCATTGTAATGCTGAATCATAGTGTGTTTTATCTTACTTAATTGTATACCCAAGTAGGAGATGTAGTTAGGTATCCAGTTAAAAAGGTAACTATTTTTATGATATTCCACCGCAGAATGATATAAAACAATAAGCATTGCATGCATTTTGCCAGGATTGTTTTTTGTAAAACAAAAAACAAAAAACATTCTGTAGTATTCCAGGAGGTGAAGAAATCCTGGCAAGGGGCATTGAGGATTTAACAGATAAAAGATGTTATCATTTTCAAACAATGCTAAATTTGTTTTCATCTGAGGGTCTTGTTTGATTTTATGATTAAGATCTTGTGTATGATAAAATAAAATTAAAAGGAGAAAGAGGGCTTGTCTGGTTCCATTAAAAATCAGAAAGGCCTATAACTGTCAGGATTACAGAATGATCCAGCACGTAGAATTGTATAACACAGAGGACAGATAGGTAACGTATACCGGACCTTAGCATGGCCGGACTAACGTATCAAAGAATAGTCAGGAATAGCCGAGGTCAAGGGATACAGAAAGAGACAACGAAAAGCCAGGAGTCAGGGATGCCAGAAAACAGGGAAGTCAAAAACAATGCCAAAGTCAAATAACCAGAATCAATAACGCGCTCTCGGACAACCACAAGGGAAACCACGACAGGGCACTGAGCAGGATGAGAACTGGGCCTAAATAACCCTACTCTAGATCTGAAAGGCTGTAACTGGCCTTTGACCCCAAAGGCAGTTACCAGGTTCCCATTGCATAATTGCTGCTCAGCATTAACTCTTCTGTGGATTTGGTTGCTGCTCTGCACAACGTTTCCTGTGTGGACAGTAAATGCCATTAACCACATTTTTATAAGCGGATGAATACGTGACATTACCCCCCACCTGAAGAACGCCCCCTGGGCGGGCAAGACCAGGGTTGAGAGGAAATTTGGCGTGAAAAAAGCGAATCTTGCGGCTAGCATATATATCAGATGCTGGAACCCAAGAACGATCGGCTGGTCCATAACCTTTCCAATCCATCAAGTACTGTAGAGTGCCCTGAGAAAATCTGGAATCAATTATGGAGGAGACCTCATACTCTTCCTGTCCAGAAACAACTAAGGGAGGAGGAGGAACACTTGAGACAGTATATTTATTGCAAACAAGAGGTATTAGAAAATTTCAAGGAGGCCGGAAGGGCCAGAGAGTACGCAACAGGATTGATCCTACGAAGGACACAAAAAGGTCTAAGGAACCTTGGAGCAAATTTCATGCTAGGGACTTTGAGCCTGATGTTACAAGAAGATAACCAAACCCTCTCACCCACTTGGTAAATAGGGTTGGCACCTCGATGTGTATCAGCATAATGCTTGAAACGGTCAGCAGCAGTACCCAGAGCAGATTGAACTTTATCTCAGGTATCACGGA
Organism: Pelobates cultripes; assembly: GCA_933207985.1. Lineage (NCBI taxonomy): Eukaryota > Metazoa > Chordata > Amphibia > Anura > Pelobatidae > Pelobates > Pelobates cultripes. Next base: position 351,858,583 of record OW240912.1, read on the forward strand.
TGGAAGCCAGACGGTCATCCAAAGCAGGAATAGCCGTATCAGAAAAAACAGCCGGTAGGACAGTAGGATGCCTGCCATTATTAACAAAAAATGGACTATGCCCAGAGGAGTCATGGTCAGCATTAATCCTAGCAAACTTGGCCCATGGTAGTAATTCGGACCAATTGTCTTGAGTGCTATTAACGAAACAACGCAAATATAATTCCAAGGACTGGTTAGCCCTCTCAGCTGTACCATTGGTCTGGGGGTGGTAAGAGGATGAAAAAGACAATTCAATCCCTAATTGTTTATTGAAGGCCCTCCAAAACCGAGAAACAAACTGAGAACCTCTGTCAGATACTATATTGTGAGGAATGCCGTGCAGATGGACAATTTCTTGTATAAAGATTAGTACCAGGTCTTGAGATGACGGCAATTTCTTGAGAGGAATAAAATGAGCCATTTTAGAAAAAGGGTCCACAACCATGAGAATGGTGGTGTTACAAACCGCCATTTGTAACTGGCCCTTTAAATGACAAATTGCCCTGCTGCCCTGGGTTTTGGAGAAGCCTATTTGCCAGCCTCCTTCCTCATGACTATGGCCCCTGGGAGATTGTGCCCCTGAAAACTTATGGACTTTTATTGGGTGTGTATGGCCCTTTAAGAACCATCTGGGGACATATTGTGACTTTGGTGAACAATGTCCCTTTAAGACTATGTCCACCGAACCTGTAAAATAACTTGTTTCTGGCTTTCTCCCACTTGGTTCAGTAAATGGGGCTTACTGAACCAAGTACCACACAGGCAGACCACCCAGAAGTGGAAGTGTGCAGGCAATTTACCTCCCAGGCTGGGAGCCTGCTGTAGGTAAATTGCCGACTGCTGGGTGGCCACAGTTCGTGCAAACCAACACGTGGTGGCGGCCATCTTTGTTCATTCGAACGAGGTCAGCGGTATGTGTAGCCAAATTAATGGACCCTTACCGTCTACTACACCTTCTCCTACACTGAATTTTCCCGTTCGGCAATTCGAACACATGTTCGAATGGGACTTCGTAATTTTTCTGCATAAAATTGACCGGCCGCACAGCCCAAATCTATGGAACTGTTTTGGGCAGGAAAATGTGCTTGCGGTCGGTCATAAAGGACTTCCATCTAACTTTTTATCCACTGGAGGGATTTTTGGTTATGTTTATATTTAAATTGTGCTGATTCTGAATATGTAATTTTTATGAAGATTGGACTTTTTTTTTAAGTTACAGTGTATGTATAAAAACTGTATTTTTCCTGCCTGTGATAATTATGTTAAGCATTGCGTACCATAATTATATCACAGGCAGAGGGGGAGGATTTTTTGTATAATTGCTGGGAGTGTTTTCTGTAATGTACGTGTGTTATTGGTTGTTCTGTAAAACCCTGTGGGTGGTCCTATGTAAGGGAAACCTGCATAAAAGAAAGTTCTTTTGGTGCCAATAAAACAGAATTACTTGACCCTCTAACTTGCAGCCTTGACTCAAGTTTGTAGGGGAGAGCTGTAATCAATATAGGGATTGCTATGCTCTTCATACTCCCTTAGCTATTGAGCTCTTGTAAAAGCTCTTGTTCCTGATCCTGCTTCGCTCTACAGAAGGAAGAGGTTCACCTACTGGAACCTGGAGCCTGGTCGTAGGCCCAGGGTGAATAGCAGACGGCGAGATCCGAGCCCAGCAGCGGCGGTTCGTGGAGTCTGCAGTACTTATGGTGTCTACGCAGTAGTTATGGTGTCTACGGTGCTGATGGTCCTTTGGTGAGCGTTACGAGCATCCTTTCTACGGTCCAACTTCCAGCCAGCCTGGAGGCAACCGTAACAGGTGGTATAACCGTTAGAACCATTAGAACTAGGAAGCTCAACAATGAAGTCCATGGACAAGTGGGACAAGGGAGTTTATGAGGCACTTTGGAAACCGCACAAACAGAACAAGCCTGCACATATTCCTTAACATCCTTCCTGAGGGAATCCCACCAGAACGACGTCATGATAGCAGAAGTGGATTTATTAATACCTGGGTGACCAGCTGACACATTGTCGTGAAACACCTTCATCATATTAACCCTTTCCCCCAATGGAACAAACAGTTTGTCCTGAGGTTTACCGCAGGGCGCCTGAGACGGAGCCTCCATGATGGAGCCAAGCAGTGGAGAGGACAATGAAAGGACAGTAGACGCAATGATACATTCCGGGGGAATGATATGGGACGTTTCTTGCTCTAGTATAGCCTCAGTATCAAACTGCCTGACATTTTTAGAACCAGGTCTGTAGGTGATAAGAAAATTAAAGCGAGAAAGCACCTAGCTTGTCTAGAAGATAATCGCTTAGCATCTCCTATGTAAGCTAGGTTTTTGTGATTTTGTGATCCTTGAGAGCTAGAATAATGGCCAACAATTCTCTATTGCCAATATCGTAATTGCGCTCAGCAGGAGACAACTTTCTAGAAAAGTAACCACAAGGATGTAACGGAGTTTCCGGGCTCTCCCTCTGGGAGAGAACTGCCCCTACTCCTGTCTCTGAAGCATCAACCTCCAGTATGAAATGCTTACTGGTGTCAGAATGTATCAATATGTTGGCGGATGCAAACCGCTGTTTGAGAGTTTCAAAGGCTTCAATTGCCTCCTTAGACCATATCGTACTACTACTAGCCCCAGGGCCAGATTAAGAGCCCAGTGGGCCTGGTGCTGACAATTACGATGGGGCCTAATTACAGAATTTATCGACCAAAAACACTAAAACAGTCATACCTCATAACTCAAAGGATGCAGCTATAAGAAAACACATACTCTATGCTTATCTCTCTCTAATTTATGCTTTCATCTTTCAATAAATCCATACCCCCCTAACAGCAGTGTCCAGTGAAGAAGTAAGTCAATGGGCTGGGTAAAAGGGTGGGGCACTGAGGTGAATCACGTGACCAGAACTGCCAAAAGTGGCCAGCCTGGCATCAGTGTCCCTATGTACCACAGTGTCAGTGTCCCCATGTCGCCCAGTCCCTTAGTCTCCCAGTGTCTGTGTCCCCATTTCTCCCAGTGTCCCTATGTCTCAGTGTGTCCCATGTCACTAGGATATTAGGGGACACTGAGAGACATGGGGACACAGTAAGACATGGGGTCACTGAGAGACCCGGGGACACAGACACTTGGGGACACTAGGAGACATGGGGGCACTGAGAGCAATTGTGGATACAGACATGGGGACACTGGGAGACATGGGGACACTGAGACATTTGGGGACACTGGGAGAAATGGGATCACAGACACTAGGGACACAGAGACATGGGGACACAGACACTAGGGGACATGGGGACACAGACATTTGGGGAAACTAAGACACTGAGAGACTAGAGGACACTGGGAGACATGGTGACACAGACACTAGGGACACTGGCTGGGATGCATGGGGACACAGACACTTGGGGACACTGGGAGACATGAGGGCACTTGTGGACATAGACATGTGTCCCCTAGTGTCTCAGTGTCCCCTAGTGTCTCAGTGTCCCCATGTCTCCCTTTCCCCCATCCGTCACTTTCCTGAGCTGTAGTCTGTCTCTGCAGGCTGGGTGCTGCTGTCTGGACTCTCTGTGCTGTGTAGCTGCTCCCCCGCGGATCAGTGAGTAGAGAGGCAGGGAGATGATGTAACTTTCTATCCCTGCCTCTCTCCATACACAGTGACCCCTACTGGCCGGTGCTGGTATTGCAGAGTAATCTCCTTTTATACAGAGAAAAATATTTGCATTTGTATTGCTGGTATTACAGCAATACCGGCACGGCCAGGCAGCCTCAAATATCGGCTGTGCCTTAAAATACCAAGAGTAGTGTGTGTAACGGAAAAAAAAAAAGTTAACATTTTTTTTTTTTTTTAAATGGGCCTATTCCATGGGCCTGGGCCTGGAGCTGCAGCTCCATCAGCCCCTATGTTAATCCGGCCCTGACTAGCCCCCTTTTGTGTCATATTGGTGATGGGGGCTATTACTGAAGAAAATCCCTTTATAAATCTTCTGTAATAATTGGCGAAACCAATGAACCTTTGAATGGCTTTCAACCAAGTGGGTAAAGGCCACTGTAGAACAGACTCTAGTTTTTTAGGATCCATCTGAAACCCCGAGGCAGAAATATTATATCCTAAAAACTGTACTTCAGACTGGTCAAAGATACATTTTTCCAATTTACAATAAAGTTGTTTTTTTAACAAGGTTTGCAGAACTTGTTTAACGTGATCGTGGTGAGACTGGAGGTCAGGAGAATAAATAAGGATATCATCCAGATAGACCAAGACAAACGAGTAAATGTAATCCCTGAGTACATCATTAATGAAATCTTGGAAAACCGCTGGAGCATTGCACAACCCGAATGGCATCATCTTTAGCGCCTTCAAGTCTATCAAATAATTCAGCAATAAGAGGAATAGGGTAGGCGTACTTAATGGTGATTTTGTTCAATGCCCTGTAATCGATACATGGGAGCAACTCACCATCCTTTTTAAATACAAAAAAGAATCCTGCACCAGCAGACGAGGATGATTTTCGTATATGGCCTTTATTCAATGAATCTTTAATATATTCCTCCATTACACTACTCTCCTGAGGAGATAGAGCATAGACTGCTACCTTAGGTGGCATAGCACCTGGTAGTAAGTTAATGGAACAGTCATATGGTCTGTGAGAAGGTAGAGTATTAGACTGAGTCATGCTGAATACTTCTTTAATGTCTTGGTATTGTCGAGGGATCTCGGGATTTTGAGGTAATTCAATAGTGCCCCCTCTTTTGGTGACATGCAATATGCACCTTTCATTACAATCCTTACCCCATTCTAATATTTCCCCATTAGCCCAGTCAATATGAGGGTTATGCTTGCTAAGCCATGGGAATCCTAATATAATAGGGCAAGAAGGAGATGCAATCACCTGAAATGTAATCTCTTCCTTATGTAATGCAACAATGGAAATATTAATTGGTAAGGTTTCATGAGTTATCAATGGTTGTGAGAGTGGTCTCCCATCAATAGCTTCAACAGCTAGGGGTGATAGTCTCTCTTTGATAGGTATAGTATTACCTTTGACAAATTGAACTTCTATGAAGTTTCCAGCAGCACCTGAATCCATCAGGGCTTTGCATGAAAAGGTATTTTTGTCAGAGGCGATAGAAATGTCAAGGAGAAACCTATTTTTATTCTTTTTCAGAGGACGTTTCCATTACACCTAAGACCTGTCCCCTTAAGGTGCTTAGGTGTGGTGGTTTTCGTATGGGACAATTGATTCTCATATGTCCCTTCCTACCGCAGTATAGACATAGGTCTTCTTTTCTTCTAGATTGTCTTTCTGCTTCCGACAGTCTAGTGACCCCCAACTGCATGGAATTTCAGGGACAATAGGTCTGGAGAAACGGGGTGCTAAATGCATACTCATGCGTCTGGTCTTGTTTCTAGTAGCTTCTCTGGTTCTTAATCTATTATCAATCTGCATGACAAAAGTGATAAATTCATTTAGCTTTTTGGGTGTCTTTGGCGGCAATCTCATCTAGCACAGTTTCAGATAATCCATTTTTAAATGCAGAGATTAACCCACTATTAGTTCAGTCTACCTCGGAAGCTAGGGTACGAAATTCTATGGCATATTCCGAGATAGACTGGTTCCCTTGAATGATATGCATCAGGGCAGTAGAGGCGTCATCCTCTCTGCCTAAAGGTTCAAAGGTAAGTTTGAATTCCGCAATGAACTCCTGGTAATTGTGTGCCACACTCCTATTACTCTCCCATAATGGACTGGCACAAGCTAAAGCTTTACCTTTTAATTGATTCATTAGCTAACCAATTTTAGCTCTGTCTGTGGGAAAAGATCCTGGTGAGGCCTCAAAATGATACTCCATTTGGTTAATAAATCCCTGGCATTCTTGAATATTACCATCAAAATGCAGGGGAGGAGATAGGGAGATAGTAGGTGCCATGTGTACTATAGCTGGAGGTACACAAGGTGGAGGTGAGGCCGCAGGTTGCAGATGCGCTGTTCGGGTAAGAAGCGTACTGAAGGCCTGGGCAAATTGATCCACGCGGTGATCATTATCCTCCAGTTTTCTTTCACAAGCAGCTATGTGCTTACACAATTCTACAGGATCTATGGCCATTTCTTAATGTCAGGATTACAGAATGATCCAGCACGGCGAATTGTATAACACAGAGGACTGATAGGTAACATATACCGGACCTTAGAATGGCCGGACTAACGTACCAAAGAATAGTCAGGAATAGCCGAGGTCAAGGGATACAGAAAGAGACACAACGATAAGGAAAAGCCAGGAGTCAGGGATGCCAGAAAACAGGGAAGTCAAAAACAATGCCAAAGTCAAATAACCAGAATAACCAGAATCAATAATGCGCTCCCGGAGAACCACAAGGGAAACCACGACAGGGCACTGAGCAGGATGAGAACTGGGCCTAAATACCCCTCGTCTAGATCTGATAGGCTGTAACCGGCCTTTGACCCCAAAGGCAGTTACCAGGTTCCAATTTGCATAATTGCTGCTCAGCATTAACCCTTCTGTGGATTTGGTTGCTGCTCGGCACAACTTTTCCTGTGTGGACAGTAAATGCTATTAAAGGAACAATATAGTCACCTAAATTACTTTAGCTAAATAAAGCAGTTTTAGTGTATAGATCATTCCCCTGCAATTTCACTGCTCAATTCACTGTCATTTAGGAGTTAAATCACTTTGTTTCTGTTTATGCAGCCCTAGCCACACCTCCCCTGGCTATGACTGACAGAGCCTGCATGAAAAAAAAAAACTGGTTTCACTTTCAAACAGATGTAATTTACCTTAAATAATTGTATCTCAATCTCTAAATTGAACTTTAATCACATACAGGAGGCTCTTGCAGGGTCTAGCAAGCTATTAACATAGCAGGGGATAAGAAACTCTTAATTAAACAGAACTTGCAATAAAGAAAGCCTAAATAGGGCTCTCTTTACATGAAGTGTTTATGGAAGGCTGTGCAAGTCAAATGCAGGGAGATGTGACTAGGGTTAACAAAAAAAGGGATTTAACTCTTAAATGGCAGAGGATTGAGCAGTGAGGCTGCAGGGGCATGTTCTTTACACCAAAACTGCTTCATTGAGCTAAAGTTGTTCAGATGACTATAGTGTCCCTTTAACCACATTTTTATAAGCGGATGAATATGTGACAATAACATAGCCTAGAATCCTTTTTTGTCAAATGTTTTTTGGATGGGTGTAGGTTTCATTTTTGAGATTATTCTCTCTCAAAGAGTATGAAGAGCTTTTAAAGGGACACTATGTCACTAGAACAACTACAGCTTATTGCATTTGTTCTGGTAAGTATAATCATTCACTTCAGGCTTTTTGCAGTAAACACTGTCTTTTCAGAGAAAATATAGTGTATACATTACAGCCCAAGTATACCTATACTGGCCACTCCTCATGATGGCTGCTAGAGATGCTTCCTGGGGCAGTTCTGCACAGTGTGCATCACTACTATTCAGTGTCTCCAACCTTAGGGAGACACTGAACTTTCCTCATAGAGATGCATTGATTCAATACCAAGGAGATGCTGATTGTCCAGTGCTGTGTTTGGCTCTGCTCCTGATCTGCCTCCTTGACAGTCTTAGCCAATCCTATAGGAAAGCATTCTGCTTAGCTCAGAATAACACTTCTGATGATGTCAGCCAAGCAGGCAGATCAGAGGTAGAGCCAGAAGCTGCAGAGTTGAACAAAAGTAAGATTTTAATATATTTAGGGGGAGGCAAAGGGGTTTAGATGGTGGTTTTAGCACTAAAGGGTCAGGAATACATGTTTGTGTTTTCTGACCCTATAGTGTTCCTTTAATGTCAAACCCATCTTGTTCAGCAGACACGATCAAAGGGAGCACAAAATTTAATCTGGTAGCGGGTAGCCATTAATGTGATGTATATTTTCAAACCTGCATTTAAAAGAGATGTGGGTTTTAGGGAACTTATATGCATAGCATACTCTGACATCCCTAATAAGTCCTCACTCAATACCTTATTATTTTATATTATTTTTGCTACATGCAATTTTGCAGCCTAGCATTCTCTCCCATCATTCAACAAGTAGGCACATCACCAATTACCCATTTTGAACAAGATTGCACGAATTTGCCAGCTAGAAAAGGTCAGATATCAGACATTTATTCACTAGTGACACACTCAACCCACATCTCTTTACCATACATCTTTGCATAAGAATCAAGCCTGTTCTCCCCTTCCCCTCAGTTTGGGGATTAACCATCATGTTTTGTGAGAATTCCTTAGTAAACATTTCTTCCTGATAAAACATTTAACTAAATGTTGATATTTCTTTAGTACTGTATATAAGATGGAAGTGGCCATTGACCTTCTTCCAGGTACTATGCCACCTAAAGGAAGGGTGTATCCTCTGTCCCCCCATGAGAGTGAAATCATGGAAGAGTATATCCAGGATGCTTTTGCCAAGGGTTTTATATGTAGGTCTTCCTCTCCTGCAGGTGCAGGTTTCTTCTTTGTGTCTAAGAAAGAGGGAGACCAACGACCGTGCATCGACTATAGAGGCCTTAACAAGATCACTATAAGGAACGTCTATCCGATTTCTCTTACCACGGAACTATTCGATAGACTTAAGGGTGCCACTGTATTTACCAAATTGGACCTCAGGAGTGCATATAATCTGGTCAGAATAAAAGAAAACCATGAATGGAAAACTGCATTTAATACAAAGAGTGGACATTACGAATATCTCGTAATGCCTTTTGGATTGTGCAAAGCTCCGGAGGTTTTCCAAGACCTAATTAATAGTGTCTTAAGGGAATATATATATATATATATATATACATACATACTTGTGTTCTAGTCTATCTAGACAACATCCTCGTTTATTCCCCAGACATTACTACCCACTACGTTCATGTATCTCAAGTACTTACAACACTGTTACGTAATGATTTATATTGTAAATTAGAGAAATGTTTATTTCACCAGACAGAGGTACAATTCTTGGGCTATATTATTTCAGCCAAGGGTTTTGAAATGGATCCCAAAAAAATTGAGGGGGTCTTGCAATGGTCCAGAACTAAAGGCCTTAAAGCCATTCAAAGGTTCATCGGCTTTGCCAACTCTTATCGCCGGTTTATAAAGAGATTCTCCTCGGTCATATTCCCCATTACTAGTCTCACATGTAAAGGGGCTGAAACCCATGTCGGGTGTGCTGCAGCTCTGTCTGCCTTTGAGCAACTGAAGTCTCTTTTCAACTTTTCAACTGCCCCGGTGCTCATGCATCCTGACCCTTCCAAGCCTTTTGTATTAGAGGTTGATGCTTCGAAGAAAGGTGTTGGAGCTGTCCTCTCTCAACGTGAGTCCCAAGACACTCCACTCCATCCTTGTGGTTTCTGCTCCAAAAACCTATCCCCGGCAAAGGTTAATTATGATATAGGGAACAGGGAATTATTAGCGATAATCCTGGCTTTGAAAGAGTGGAGACACTTATAGAAACATATAATGTGATGGCAGATAAGAACCATTCGGCCCATCTAGTCTGCCCAATTTTTTCCAAATACTTTTATTAGTCCCTGGCCTTATCTTATAGTTAGGATAGCCTTATGCATATCCCCCACATGCTTAAACTCCTTTACTGTGTTAACCTCTACCACTTCAGCTGGAAGCCTATTCCATGCATCCACTACCCTCTCAGTAAAGTAATACTTCCGGATATTATTTTTAAACCTAAACCTTGTTAGAGGGAGCTAAGGTTCCAGTTATGATTATAAAGGACCACAAGAATTTGGCCTATATAAGTGAGGCTAAACACCTCTTGTCTAGACAGGTTAGATGGTCCAGTGGCGGCTCTAGACTTTATGAGGCCTTAGGCGAAACTCAAACAAGAGGCCCCCCCACTAATACTCATAGTAAAAAACATATAGGGGTTGCATTGTGTGTATAATGAGCTGTTGTTATATTGAATGACAGGCTTGCGGTGCTGGATACAGAGAGCTAGTCTCTGTATTCAGTGTTGGGGTGAGTGTGGCACTGTTGAAGGAGAAAAAGTGACAGGACAAGGGGAGGTAAGAGTGACAGGATGAGGGAGGGTTATGTGACAGGGTGAGTGTGGCATGGCTTGGCAGGATGAGTGACAGGATAGAAGTTAATGTGATAGGGTGAAGGGGGATAAGTTTGACAGGGTTGGGGTTATGTGTTACACGGCTGGAGGAGGAAGTGTGACAAGGCGAGGGAAAGTGAGTCGGACAGGATTATGTGACAGGGTGAGTGTGACATGGTTGGGCACAAGTGAAAGGGTTAATGTGAAAGGGTTGGGGGTGAGTGTGACAGTATATGATAGGGTGAGTGTGGAAGAGCGAGGGCTGGTAATTGTGGTATGGATGGAGGGGGTGAGAGCGACAAGATTAGGAGAGGTTAATGTGAGCGAGGCTGGGTGAAGAAGGCATGACAGCATGTGGGGGGTGACAGTATGTGTGTGGAATTGTGACGGTGGGTAGGTGAGAGTGTGGGAGGCAGTGTTGGAAACATTGACAGTGTGTGGGAGGGGTGACTGTATGTATTGGTGACATAGTGTTGGGGGCTGACAAAATGGGGTGCAAGTGTGTGAAAGGGTAACAGGGTGAGGGAGCAGTGTGGAGGAATGTGACAGTTTCGGGGGCAGGGTGTGAGTGGGTGATAGTGAGGAGGAAGATGACAGTGTGGGGTGGCAGTGTGGAGGATGGTGACAGTGTGGGGGGACAGGGTGTGTTACAGTGTGGGAGGGCAATGAGGGTGGGAGGGCAGTGTATGTGGGTGGGCAGTGTTGGGGCAGTGAGGGTTGGAGGGCAGTGTTGGGGCAGTGAGGGTGGGTGGGCAGTGATGGGGGGAGGGCAGTGATGGGGGAAGGGCAGTGATGGGGGAGGGCAGTGATGGGGCAGTGATGGGAGGAGGGCAGTGATGGGGCAGTGTGTGTGGAGGCTGTGACAAGCCTCCACACACTGAAATACCTTTTTATTTAATAGAATTCCCTGGTGGTCCGGTGGCAGCAGTCCCTGGTGGTCCGGTGGGATCACTTCCGTCTGCAGCTCCGCGAGAGCTGCAGACCTCGTTCTTGCGAGCGCCTGTCAGAGCGTTGCCGTGGTAACCTGCGGCAACGCTCTGTGTGCTCGCGAGAACCACATTATGTGATCTGCAGCTCTGCACTCGGCGGAGCTGCAGATCAGAGGCTGGCTCTCCCTGTGGGCAGACCGTGTGGAGGGGCCACCCGGCGGCATACTGGGCAAGCCGCCGGGCCCCCTCTCACTGTCGGGACCTCAGTCATTGAACGAGGACCCGACAGTTCAGTCTGCCCCAAGGCGATTTAGGCGGCCGCGAGGCCCCACACAGCGCGAGGCCTTAGGCGGCCGCCTAAATCGCCTAATTAGAGAGCCGCCTCTGATTAAAATGTATGCATGTTTAGGTAAATGCAGCCTTCCTGGCTTTATATAAAAATATATTGGGGAGTCCTGGCCAACATCTTGGTTTTGCACCCCTCCTTTTCACATGTGCCCAATTTCAGGGTCCTGTTTAATGTTGCACTGCAGAGAGCCCCAATAGGAAGGATAAAGTAAGTGGAATATTCTCATAAGAGCAGGCATTACATTCCCAGGATAGGTAGGACCTGACAAAGTCGGGGTACATTGGTGTTGTGGAAGATTCATTAAATGTATGATTACATATGGTAACTAAACTCTCATTATTTTTGCTTAAGTCAGGTGTTTAAAAAATTAATAAATTACTTTGTGAATGCTGGATTCTCTACGCTTAGCATAAAGTGAGTGTATCCAGATACTCCGTGAATGGTTATAAAGTTGTGCCAGTTAGACAGTGCTTAGAGGTATGTTTCTTAAAGGGACACTCAAGGCACCCAGACCACTTCTGCCCATTGGAGTGGTCGGGGTGCCAACTCCCACCACCCTTAACCCTGCAAGTGTAATTATTGCAGATTTTATAAACTGCAATAATTACCTTGCTGGGTTAAGTCCTCTTCCAGTGGCTGTCTATCAGACAGCCACTAGAGAGACTTCCGTGTTCTTAGAACACGAATAGGGTTTTAAACAACGCTGGACGTCCTCACGCTATGCATGAGGACCTCCACCGTCGCCAGAATCCCCATAGGAAAGCATTGAAAAATGCCTTACTATGGGGAGGTCTAATGCGCGTGCGGCCATTGCCGCGCATGCACATTAGGTCAGCCCTGTGGGCTGACGTCGGAGGGGGAGGAGCGTGGGCGGTGCCTGATCCAGCGCCGTGGGATATGGGATGGGGGGTGGGCGGGAGAGGGGCACTGCAGGGTCCTGCAGTGCCAGGAAAATAGATATGTTTTACTGGAGAGTCCCTTTAAGGTTACACTAACTTTAACCTTCATGCAGGTATACGGCACTCAATG